>CM040741.1:26513019-27113019 GCA_022829145.1 Albula goreensis
GTTCTGCTGAGCGAACTTAAAGTGAAGTATCTACTTCACCTTTTCGAGTGTCAAGTTGTCTTATGAGTTGTTTTATGAATGCCAAAATTCCCCTTGTTCTCCATTTACCATGCCTGACCATTTAAGTGGCTTGATTCATTTTCTCATAGCTTTTAAGTTTCTGAACAGGCGACCATTTAGTTGCCAGTCTTTGCAGTTTCTCTAGGGTCTCTACACCATTTAGAGATGGTTTGAGCACCGTCTCTAAATGGTGGTATATTTACAAAAGTGATAGCCAAGATTGAGGCTTGATAGTTAACAGAAGAAAGAGCAGTTTTATATCACTCAGTGAGTTGCAAAACAAGCAAGGTTTTGCTCAGATGTATTGCACAATTTTAAAAAAAAATAGACATAGCCAAGATTAAACGGTTTATGCAATACAGTCGTGCCACTCTTATTTACACACCTGGGGTGTCTATAAAGTTGTTACAACATGATGCAATTTAATTTTGAAATACTTATGTCTTTCAAAATTTCTCCCTTCCAGTTACAGTCTTACAGATTGATGTTACTTTGCAGGTCCAGGCATCAGGCACACATGTTCTGGATATCCAGAGGGGGTATAACTATATATGCCACTGATAAGTAGTGAGGAGGGGAGTGATAACCTAGAAAATCCCTTTACACTGATATGAGAGGGGAGATATATTGTTTTCCTGTGTGTATTTAAAGTGAGGAAGAATGGGGGGTCTGAAATTAGGACAAATCTTTAACAGTCTGTGGCTGAATATCATTATTTTATTTTCTTTGATGGATGAGGGGCAGAGTGTCTTCTACTGACAGAGATGCATTTGTTCTGATCGATTGTTTTGGGAAGAGGATTGTGGGTAGAGGAGAAAGGGAGAAATTGGAGCAGGGACATTCTCTATTTCAACAGTATGGAGGCCAGACCCTAGGGATGTTTGGAGAGAGAGATACTCACTCATTCAAAGACAGCTAAATGGAGACACTTAGCAATTTAACAACTCCCATAAAAGTCTGGTCCAGTTTATGGGGATATGGTAATAAGATAGTGAAGAAATGGAAAAAAGTTGTTACTTCATGTGTGGGTTCATGTGCATGTGCGTGTGTGTGTGTGTGTGTGTGTGTGTGTGTGTGTGAGACATTTGGAAGAAAAATGTTATGCACGAAAATCTTCATAAACTGTGAATAATTTAACAGTGTCACTAATTAGCCTGATATAATGCAGGTGGGTGTGTATGAATTATTCATCAGAAGAATTAAGAGCCATCAGTCGTATTTTAATAATCAAAGCCATGGAGTGTATGTGCTGAATAAATTCGGAGGCAGGCTTCTGTGGAAATTGTGATACTTAGTGACACATTTATGAGCTGATAGATTTGTTTTCAGTAGGATAGAATTCTCATAATGGGCAGAACAATTCAGCGGTTGAACCTTCAAGCTGTTTGGTGTTTTGGCAGGAAAATGTGTGTTTTTGGGGTCTGTACGTACATTTTGTGGGTTTTTTATGTGTCTAATTGATCCATTCTGCTAGTGTGTGTATCTGTTTGTGTGGCAAAGGATGTTTAGTTCAACAAAATAATGTGCTAAAAAGGGAAAATTGTGTGTGCGCGTGTGTATGTGTCAGTATGGATTTGCTTTATTTGTGTGTGGGAAAGTGTATGAAAGTGTGTCATGTTTGTCTTGTTTGTATCTTGTCTGTGTGTGTGAGTTGTGGCGGAGTGTTGGGAGAGAGATAGAGGAAGCAGCAGGTGTTTCTGGTTTTTGGTGGAGATGAGCGGGTGTGGGGTTGGGGGTCATGCTGCATAGCAAGGCCAGGGGAGTCAGACATTCTCCTGTCTCTTTCCTAGGTTGCAAAGCTTAACCTGAAAGACCACAGCTTTACCCTGAAAGATGAACTGTATGCACAAGTTCAGAAAGACTGGCCAGGGTATCAGGAGGAAGAGAGACAGCTACTGCACAGACTGCTGGCCAGGTGGGCATCTGCTTTCATCATCATTCATCATCATCATCATCATCATCATCATCATTATTGTCATCATCATCATCACCACTACCTTCATCACCAACATTCACATGCTCTCCACTGTCACTGAAATCAATACATTTAAATAATCCGATTATGAGATCTCTTGTATACTAGGACTGCTTTACAGGAAAATAAATATCAAAGTAACAGAGAAATCATCCACCCAAAATGGTCTCCAGGCTGAGGTTATGACATCCTGGTAGGAAGTAAACCAGTCAGTGCCTGTTGAGGCACACCCATGGAGTCTGTTAAAAAGATCACTTATAGACCAACACGCTGGCTGGAGAATGAAGTGCATCAAAATGTTTTGATCTTGTAGCCTCTCGTCACAGAAATGCAAAAAAGGAACCCTGCAGTCAGTCAGGTTTTTGTCAGCAACGACATCTGTGTATCTGCCAGAACTGAGAGCATAAAATATTTCTGTAAGGGCAGCCATAACTTGAAGATGACCTAGTTTTCTTAGTCATCTGCTAACTTGCGTAACTTAATGACTAAGTCATCTTCGTCTCTATGGGCAATTGTGCGTTCCTGTAGCTGACTATTCAGACTGCTGGACCTGTGGATCACTCTTACTGTCTTCTCAGAAATTCCCAGTGGACTTTTTCGTGGCCTAGATGAATTCACTTGTAATTAGCCTGTTGAAATCAGATACAATTAATCTAAAGTCCACATCACCATAGTTGAGCTGAGCTCTTAACAATAGTGAACCAAAAGAGAGAGAGAAAAAACTTTCCGGTTGATGTCAGTTTCTCTCCATGCCAAAATAAAGTTTGGCAGTGTGTATGATCTAGTCTCCACTAGGCTCGATGCCTCTGTGTATTCTCAGCGGAGCTGGATGATGAGGGACTTAGAATGCCACTTAACAGCCATTTCTAATGATTATAAGTGTCCTACAGCTGATGACGTCAAGTGTCACTAAAGAGAAAAGACTGTGTGAGCTGTAGGTCAGCAGGATGTACTGCCCTTGGGGTGTAGCAGTTTTTGAAAAATCTTTTTTTAGTCATTCAACCAACGAATGAAAAACTACCGAGACATCCTTGAGCAGTGCAATTGTTTTAAATTCAAATCTTTCTCTTGGTTCTCATGTCCTTTTCTTGGCAAGATTTGATTAATTAATACTGATTTCTAACCAGAATTTAAATGTAGAGAAACTTGGTTTGTGATGTCCATTAAACCACTAGTTTCCATACAATGGATGAGGTGGATAATTTGTATTCACAAGTCATACCCCTTCTACATGATCAAAAGCTAATAGATGCTAATAATTCTGCCATAGACAGCAGCGCACAAATCAAACTAAGGAATTCGCTTGTGGTTTACGCCCAGATATTTTATAATGTTGAAAATAACTTAATTTCCATATTTGAACATATGTTATGCTGAATTTTAATGAGGGGTGAGTCACACAAAATGTATTCAGTCATTAAGTGGTCCTTGGGAACTTGTGGCTCTACACAGCAGGAGTCGCACAAACCTGGCGGGCTTGCTGGAATGTACCACTGAAGTGACATGTCTAGGGGAGAAGATGTGTGTTTGTGATAGCGGGGTAGTGTGCATGCGTGCATGTGTGTGTGTGAGATCTGTGAGAGACAGAGAGAATGTATGTGTGTGTGTGATCTGTGAGAGACAGAGGGAATGTGTGTGTGTGTGTGATCTGTAAGAGAAAGAGGGAATGTGTGTGTGTGATTGTGAGAGACAGAGAGTGTGTGTGTGTGTGTGTGTGTGTGTGTGTGTGTGTGTGTGTGTGTGTGTGTGTGTGTGTGTGTGTGTGTGTGTGTGTGTGTGTGTGTGAAAGGATGAAGCTGAAGGAAGCTGATTGCTGGCGGCGAGTGTTTGTGCAGAGAGAGAAGCGATAGCTCCATTGTGTAGTGCATCCTCGGTCATACCCCAGATCCCCCCTCCCTCCAAGATCTTATCAGGTTGTGGGAAACGTGGGGACGCTGATAGGCACCGCTGTTACTGCCTGTGCAGGCCTGCCCGTAACTTGTGTGTGTGTGTGCGTGTCCCTGCATGTCAGCTTCTGTGTGGAACTGTGTGTATGTGAGCCGTCATGTGTGTGTGTCCTCTTTATGTTCTGTTCCTGTGTTTACCTGTCATGGTGCATTTTTTTTGGTTCTTTTTCAGCATTCCTAAAAAAAAAAAGAAATGATTGATGACCATCTGTCTAGAGTGCTGCTGGAGTACTGCGTTACAGACTTTGAGCCCAAAGTTGAAAAGTGACCAAATGAGATGTCCCTGTTTTTCTGTTTTCCTCTTAATTTTTCCCCACCCCCTTTGGTCTTCCAGAAAACCTTTCACTCGGAAGTTTATTTTCATTCACAAATGAATAGCTCAGATGCCACCGCATTGCTACTGATGTCGAGGATGTTGGCAGCCACTTTTGGAATGGCATGCTAAGTTTTCTTTGCTTTTTTCTCTCCTCCCACACCAGGAAGACACAGCAACTTAGCAGCAGCCAATCAAAGAGCTTTCCGCTGAACTCCTCATTCCAGAAAACCTCAGAGGATTCTCTGTCACACCTCAGCCCTGTCAAGAATCCTGTGGTGGTGAGTTCCACACCCATAAACCCTTGCTGCTTTCTGCAGGCACTGTTTATTTTCTGAGAAAGTGTCGTGACACAAAGTACAGGAAGGCCTTTGAGGGATTTGAAGAGGTTAGAGGTCAAAACATATATATAAATATATATATATTTGTGTGGATTTCAAACAGGAGAACATCTGTGTGGTTCATGCTGACATTGACAGGCAAGGCTCAGCTGAAATATCAGATTGAATAAGAGAGGAACAAAAAAAAACAGCTCTCTTATTGGTGGGCTTAGACTTAGCCTGATACCATCTGTTTTTTATTTGCATGCTAACTACAATCAGTCCTGTCTCAAGGCCAGGGAGTTTGAACAGCACTATCATTGACGTTTAAAGGACTATACCTGTGTAAAACTCTAATGTCTTCATTCCTACTCATCTTCTCTACCCTTTTTTTTTCTCACGACTCAACCCTCTCCTTTTGTTTTCACTTCCCTTTCTGTCCCCTTTCTATTCATTCGCCTCTACATTCTCATCTGTTTGTCCTCATCTCATCTCCACCGTTCCCCTCCACTTTTTGCTCTCATCCCTCGTACAGAAACGGCCATTACCTTCTGACCACCCCGATGGCCACCCTCAGAAGAGAATGCGAGCATTGGACGCTGCCCCATCCACTCCACCCCCATCAAATGGGTCTCTGAACCCTAGTGGGGGCCGAGGCCCCTCTGTTCCACACCCCAAAACTGAGTTTCATAGGATGAGTGACCATGCCTTGGAGAGCCGGAATGGCTTCCCTGCCCACCACAAACTGAGTGACTCCATCAACAGGCCCAGCTCTGAGGGGGTGGAGCAGCGCCCTGCCCTGCCCAGCCCCAAGACCCCCCGGACTGATCCCCCCGTCTGCACTGATCAGCATCTAACCAGTGACCAGCACAGGAAGAAGAAGTCCAAGAAGCACAAGGAAAAAGAGAAGGAGAAGGAGAGAGAGAAAGACAGAGAGAGCTTGAAAGATGGCGGGAGGAGCGATTGGCGGGAATCTAGCCCTGACCTCAAACCTGACCTGGAGAATCACCACAGTAAGTCTTTTCCCCTACTTTTTGTGAATACACAGACACACACACTACAAATTATGTATGGGCAGTCTTTTATTGGGTAGAAACCTCAGGTTTTGGGCTATATTAAGTCCAAGCAGTCTTGCTATGGAGAGACAGACAACATTCAGAATGATCATGTACCACTGATAGTTATGGATAATGAAATATGAAAGTGACTGTATTTCATAGAGGTCAGCCAGCTGCCAACAGCCCAGCTCAAGCATGCCTAGTTCCAGCTGCAAGCGGGAAAGAGATGTTAAAAATCATACAATACTTTCTTTTTGCAATATGATTACATAAGAAGAAACAAGATAATTCTCTCCTTTCTGAACCCAAAGTGAAACTGGCAGGGTAGCCTCATGTGAACCAGAAAGCTTAGGATCGTTCTTTATTTGCTCTTGGGTGGCAGATTGTTAGTGCTCAGTAGAGGCATAGGCTTGTGTTGGGGTGAGGAGAGGTCTATGTTCAGTCTAAGCTGGAGAATCATTGCCCAGTGTGGGTATCGGCTTAAATATCTCCAGTACATCTTTGCTATCAAGAATCTCTTGGGGCCGGCTTGAGATACATTGTGAAATACCAGTGTGTCCATCAGTTAAATGGAATCTGTTGTTTAGTTCTAAAATAGTTTTAAAAATAACTGGCTTTAAAACTATAATCTTGTTGTTTTTGGTTTTATTGTACACAAATAAGTGCACAGTGTACAAAGTGCTAAGAACTCAGTTTTGGACTTGCTAGAGGGTGTATATCTCACTTTTGAGTTAGATTAGGTTGCTGTTTTTGGAACTTTCCATAAACATGTAGCATGCACTAAATTTAAAGCAGTACTGGGGGATTTCTCTTGTCTGGGTAATTACATAAAAGTCAGAATGGACGTTTAAAAGGAACGGCTTAAGTTAAGGCAATGGCGTAAAGATAAAAATGACTTTCCGTACCTATCTGAATGTCGGCATTTTTCATTAAAATGCATACCAAATGTGTAAGGTGCAGTGTTTGCCTTCGTTGAGTGAATCTGCTAATCCGCTCAGGACATTCAGTTTATTATTGAATTGGTAATGGCACTTTTTGTGTGTGTGTGTGTGGTTGGGGGTGTCGAGTGACCTGCAATAACAGATTGCCTGGAAACACAAGAGGCAGTCATTGGCAACGATGGTTCCTGTGTCTTATCATGCTTGTGTCAGCAAATTGCATTTACCTTGTGTGTGTGTTTTTCAGAGCAGGGAGATACAAGCACACCTGATTCACCACCTTCTCCCGCAGAGTTGCCTGACTACTTACTGTGAGTACTTACAGTTTTCTGCTTTTCTCTTGGCTTACCCACAGTCCTTTGGGGCAAGGGGAGGGCAATTGAGGATTCTTTTGGTTCTTGTGTTTTAAATATAGATGTGTGGTTTACAGAGCGTACTTAGCTGGCGCCTTTCATTCAGCAAACCCAAAAAATGCATCACGAGCAGCTTAACTTACCCTGACATTATAGAATTAAAGAGTGTAATATTAAATTAAAGCAGTCATTTTGAATTGTTTATCGTTTGCAATGACTGGACATTCGGGGGGGTAGGGCTGCTCTTTCAGAAAATAATCAGTTTTTTAGTGTACAATTATCAGTTCATAAGTACAGTCTGTCTGAGCAGACTGTTTTCTGGAAGGGGACGGCAGGGAGGCCAACAAAAAACTTACTCTGGGTTTATTTCTCTTACTCATCCAACTACATTCTGGATGGTCTTTAGGAATAAGGTCTGTGCATTTAGTTTTTATTTCATTGGTTGCGCTTCATCTATTTTCATCCCTTTGTGAAATGAATCTGCTGGAAAGCTTTGGTTCATTTTGAATATATTCAAAGCCTTTGGAAAAATGAATGTTAGACAGTGCCATTCCACTAAAGAAGCCAACTTTCACATACGCAGTGTGGAATGGGATTGAGAGAAGGCTGAGAAAAGGAAAACAAATGATCTAATGTCTCAGATTTTACATCTTGAGAACACATCTCGCTGTCACAACACTACTTCTATAGGGAAAACAATGAAGACCATTTATTCAGCTGATCAACAGTGCCACCTGCAGGCAAGAAAATGTACTCCTGTTTTTGTAGAGTGTTTTGTTTGACAGTTGAGAAACCCATATTTATACAAATAAACACTCTCAAACACAAAAAGTAAATATTTTGTTACTTTAACTGTACTTTTACTGGCAACTTCACAATGTCTGTTTTTGACAAGCAAGTGGCACAAACCTCACAAAAGGAAATGTATTCAAACGTATGACAATGTTTCCTTACATTTATTTACAGGAAGTACACTGTTATAGTGGCCTCCGAACAGCGGCAGAAGTACGAGGAGGATTTCTGCGCAGAGTACGATGAGTACAGGGACCTCCACGCCCGCATTGGCAGCGTCACGCAGATGTTCGTCCAGCTGGGCTCCAAGATAAAAACTCTCTCCCCCGGAACGAAGGAGTACAAGGTACAGCAAGTTCTGTTCATCAAGGGTCAAGGACGAAAGCACAATGGGGGCCTTTATCAGACAAACGTGTCAGTTCCATCTCAATTAAACATTCAGGAAAAGCACTGAAATTCAGTTAACTCATTAAAACATCCTCACAGAATGTTATGGACCTTTTTTTATTTCTGGTGTTAATTGTATTTTTGACTACAGTAAAACAATTTACATCTTGTCCTAAGCTATGCACGAGGTGTTATCCATAATTGCTTCCTAGTTTTGGTGTCAACTTCCAAATTCCATTTCATATTCCCAAAATCCAAGGATGGTATAGTTACATATGATTGTGTATATAGACTATTATTTATGACTGCTCCTAACCCTCTAGAGTAGTGACTCGCATCTAAGAGAATAAGTCATGAAATCTGTAGACAAGAGACTCTATGCACCTTCTTGACAGATTGTTACCTTAAATACAAGACAAAAACTGAAACATGTTGAGCAGAACTTATCTTTAAGTTCCAGATATGTTTTGAAACCCATTGAAATGAAAATATGATTGAATAGGAACACCCCCTGCTAAGCATTATGTGAACTTTTCAATGTATAAATTGAATTTCAGTTTCATGTGTTGAAGGAAATTATATCAGGAGGGATTTATTGAACTTTTCAAAGCGATGTGTGCATGTCCCCGATGTAACCAACAGTGCATAATAGACAAAAGTAGAGCAAGAAGTACAAAGCAAAAAGACCCCTGTTTTGGCTCCTCACTAAAATTCAGAGAGATGAGCCACCCATCCGTTTCATGGCCTTCTCGCTTTTATATCTAAATTAATTCTGTGTTTTTTCACAGCTTATGGAAGACCAAATATTGGAGAAATACAAAAAGTATATGAAGGTAAGTAAGAGGGATTTAAATGGGATTCACAAGGACAACCTGCCACATAATTTACTGTGACCTTTTCAAAAGGTACCCCAGGCTGTTCTCTGAAAACGATGACTAGTTTAACCATGAAATTGTCTTTCATTGCCTATATCTTATTGAAAATTTACAGTAACGTCACTTTTTCCCCTCAGATGTAATTATCTGAGAGTGAACCCCAAAGGACTTTGGTCAGAAGCATAAAACTCAGCACAAATTAATATCCCAAAAAACACACATTAGGTATACTGCCTAGACCATGTAGTTTAGAGGAGGTTTGTGGTTTATAAACTATTAGGTGCAATAGAAAGAAGACTAACTCAGACATCTCTAGATGTGCCCTTGAATACTTTGGAGGACCACCTCATTCTTTTGCATAGGGACATACCTAATACCTGAGGCAGATTTAAGTTGTCAAATCTGTCACATATTCAAATTTAGATGAAGAAGAGAACAGTATTGTGATAATTTGCATTCAAATGTTAAACATTTTGAAATAAAGATATCTTGACATACATATACGGCTAAATACTAGCAGGTACATAAGAATGTGATAGCCGTGTATATTTTTTGCATGATTTTGTCTATTCTTTTTACATGCATGGTGTGCAGGGTTCATGTCTCTTTCAAACACAGTCATAGTGACGACATCAGTGACTGTCCGTTATTCTGAATGAGTCACAAACCCTCAGTTGCGTTCGAAATGACTCAGCTCTTGTTGTAATAACCGTCACACTCCTGAAGTCAGTACGTATGAAAATGATGCTTGGTGTTACCTCAGAATCGCGTGGTGTTGACCTTCCTTGCCTCCGCAGAAGTTCCCTGGCTATCGGGAAGAGAAGAGGCGTTGCGAGTATCTGCATCAGAAGCTCTCTCACATCAAGCGCATCATCCTGGACTATGACCAATCGCACACCTCTTCGTAGTGCTGACGCCCCGCCCCCGGTGATGCAGGAGGACCAAAATATCCACCAGAGAGTCCCCTCCTCTTCCCAGACAGCTGGGATCGGACCTGACTTGTTCAGATACACTAAATGATGTTTCTCCCTTACTTTATTCCTGTCTGGGAGTTCTGTGTTCAGGTGGCACAGGTGCAAGATCGTCGCTCATTTATGAACGGAACAAAGACCATCTACTTGTGATTGGCATGGACTCTTTATTGGCGTAGGTTTCCATGGTGACTAAGGGCAGGGTATTGGACCTCATTGAATTTCATGGCGTTGTTAGTGTGATGAGATGAGCTGAATTTCTCGTTTTCCATCAGTCTGTGCGGGTAAAGAGGGGGAGTTTTGACCATACAGTCCGAGGCCATAGTCATGCAGGACAGAACAAGGTTTCAGTGCAGCAGCAGTGGTAGAACCTGTCTGTATTCATTTTCCTGGTGCAGTTGCAATATTATTTTATGTCTTTTTTGCTTCGATATTGACGGTTTTATTGAATTTGGGATTACATGAAATTCATGAATGATTTTAATTATTTAAGACCATAGATTGATTGTGGAATCATGGGTACTTTTTCAAATCTGAATTGAAGAGGACCAGCCCATCGTTGAGATCCATCTGTACGTTCGTGTTTGTGGGGACTGTAAAAGTCAGTGTCAGTGCCTCCGACTACTGGACTCCCTGTGGGCTAACGAAGTGGAGCTGAGCAGTTGGAGCTGCCTTTGTCTTTACCAAAAAAGAAAAAGCTTAATTAGCAGAGTGACCATCGCGGCTTTATTGTGACACCATTTTAGTCTTCCTCATTCTCTCACCATTCATCAAAGAAACAAGTGATTATCCTTTCTTTTTAGGAAGTTAGCAAGTCATTTTATTTGGTATCCTGACTTGCTGCAAAATCAAATATTTAACATGTTTGATGGCAGGGACGAATTTCCTTTTCAAGAGCAGCGCCACCTCACTGTATTCAGTCTATGAGCTCCGTTGACTATCTTAGCCTCTGCGTCCATTTGTCTTCTTATCTTGTAATATGAATGAACAGAAAGACCCATGACAGAAGCTCGTTTTATGCTCAGTGATAGCATGGTTTTTCAATTCACTTTAACTTAAAACGAAACTTTGGAACCCTGGAGAGACACAAAACCGGAGAGGTTTCATGCGCTGAGAAAGATCATCCCCAACAATGAGCATAAAAGGCAGGTGATTGATGTCACTTTTATCCCGTCCCTGCTGATCGCATAGTAGTGATCTGTGTTCAGAAACAGAGACACTGCTTGTAGCCTACACTCTGTCGCTCAGACAGTTCAGAACTACTGTCAACCATCAATTCAGCTGCCCTGTCACTTATGGTGCTTGAACACGCTAACCAAAATGGCAGGTATGGTCTTTGAAAGAAGCCACTAACTGATACTTAGTTGTATGCTATACCGCGTTCCACTGTGGAGGAGCTGACAACGTACTGTGTTAGCAGGTCCTGGTCCAAGTCATGCCGACCGCAGTTCTCACTATTGAGCTGGACAAGGGTCCTTAGTGGAGAGAGGCCATGCCCCCTCACCCACAAACTGAATAAGTACACAGTCTGTTGTGCTCTTAATCACTATAAAGAGAGTTAATTAAATCCAATGCCATTGGTCATATTTGGGCTGAACTACTTGCTACAGTTTAGATAGCCCAGGTGATGATGATATAGTAAACCTCAGCTTTGACTGTATCTGATCTGAAAGAAAGTTATTCCCATATTGAAGCTGTATTATAAGAACGAAATAGTTTATTGCCAAATTAGTATAGAGGAATGGGTCCTGACCGGTTAAGGGAGGGACTGAAGTAGGTTGTGAGGTGACACTGAAAGACATAAGTTCCTGTGTACAACGTATTTTCCACTGACAATCACACATTTTTATCACTGTGCCAGATACCTGGCCTACAAAGATGAAAGTGTAGGTGTTTTGACACCATGTCAGGCTTAATTTTAAATGGTGGGGTGAGTCACAGAAAATTTATTTGCTCGTTAAGTGGATTGTAGGCTCAGAAAGTTCGGGAGCTATTGGGTTAGCGGGTGTTTGAGCAAACAGCACCAGCTGTACTGTTCCATTGTATGCGCTACTGTACACCGACGTTTTGCTGCCTTAAAAAGAAAAGAAAAAAAAAAGCAACAGGCCACGTAATGAAAGCCTCTGTCACCATCTCACCAGCTTGTCAGTTCTTATGCAGTTTCACGGAATGTGCTGGATTTAAGTCCTAAACAGCAGTGTTGGTTAAAATATAGCAGCTCTTTACTTAAAGCACAGAAAGAGTTCAAAGTGTTTGCTTCTGTAATGGACTGGCTCTCTTGCCTCTCAAATGTAGATTTTTATTTTTGTGTGTATCGTTTTGTTACAAAGTCTTAACAGTTCTTTTGCCTTAAATTATTTAGTCCCTCGACACTAAGGGTGGGTTCCTGTGGGAGAGAAGTGAACTGTCTTGGCACGGCTTGGCTCTGAACTGCTTACTTAACAGTTTATTCATCTCTAAGATTATAAGTATTTTCAGTTATTTAATTAATTTATTATTTTTGTGTGAAGGAATTCCTGGGTAAAATGTTTCTTGATGCCAAAGCTCAATAGCTATACATCCTATTACGATTCATTCCTTGACAGCAAGCATGTCAACCAATGGCTTGTTAGCAAGATGCTAACAAGCTCTTCTGAGTGAAAAATTCTCCTGGTTCTCCGGTAACACAAAAGAGTTGTCACTGTGTTGGGGGCTGTTACTGTACGCTGTGACCAAAACATTTCAGACCCATTTAGCAGTCCAAGTCATTTACTATCGTGATCATAGGAAGAAAAGGAAAAAAAAGAGCTCTGATATCAGTTAACTGGAGTTACTCATTCAATTTTTTTTTCTGTTGCTTTTTCCAGACATGCTCCTGAGTTCTAGTTGTTTGTAATTATTGTCTGCTTTAAAACATGTGAAGTGTAGCCTTCTTCTGATTGTCACAGCGAGTATATGGTCAATTTTGTTTATAAAATGAAACAGATTTTTTTTTTTCTTTTAAGCACAGTCTAGAATGAACTAAACTGTTGTGATTGTGTTTCACAATTTGTCAGAATTCCTGTTCGGTTGACATTCGGGTCAACAGTGTGTGAAATGTTTTTTGTTTTGTTTTTTAATTTAGACACACCTGCCACATGCAGTTCTTATAAATAGGAAGATGCCTTTGCCGTCCTGTTTGGTTGGGTTGGTATCAGTATCTGATAATGCGGGACCTGGAAGTTGCAGAGTTCCTTTGTCCTTAGTGATTCTGTATCTAAAAACCGAAACACGACTTAAACTGAGACCAGCACTGACCTGCAGCTTCCTGTCAGCGGTGTTGGAAGTTCGCAGCGCCACAAACTCCAAAGCAGGTGCCGCCGTAGCATTTCAGTGGTGACTGATTTGAACGTTGGAAGTCCGTTGCCAAGGAACACGAAGGCATCTAATTGGTTTATACAAATTCAGCGAATGACAGCAGATGGTACGGTAGCCAGTTTCCATTGTGGAGTTCGTGAAGCCTGATTCTGCCATCACTGGCTGTCGGTACGTGGAGAGACTCTGATTGGCCCCTATCTGTAAAATGTAAGTGTTAGCGTAGGTGCCTTCTCTAGCAGTCCTGGGGTAGCACTGTTTCCACACTGTCTACAGTGTGGAATAAATCTGAAGGTGCGTTTTAATATTGAACAAAACATGCACTCAAATGCATTGTGTCTCTTAATCGCATTTTACAAATGCATATTTCTTGTACTACATGGTGTGGAGCTGAGGAAAACGGTCTTTGTTACGTGTACTAACTTATTCAGAGGCTGAGAAGCTGGTATGATAAAGAACATTTAATTTCTTTAGGGATTCTTTTTTTTTTCATTGTTTTCATCTCTTTGGCATGTTCTGTTTATTTGTTGCTGTTGGAAAAAGAATAAAGGTCTTTATAGAAATGTTAGGAAATAATCATCTGTCCAATATAAACATCAATGCATTATGTCAAACCTTAAGAAGGATCTGTGTAAAAAAAATAATTTATTACTTGTGTATTTTCTTTTGTCCTTTGCACAATTATCTCAGTCTTTTTCAAAGCAGACAGGAGATGTGGTATGTTCATGGTGGGAGGGAGATGGGAAATAATTATTTTTTTGCAATGATCTCATTTTGAGAGTGTGTACCATCACCTGCTCTTCCTTTGAGAAAACATGTTTGTACTTATTGTTTCTGTACAATAAAGGTCTTTTCGTCAAATCTGGTTGTAATTTGCAATGTGTCCAACAGATGGCGCCTTCGTAACCTGCTTTGCAAAGAGAAAATCTCTCCGTTTTGAAATCCATGGCATTTTTCTTTTCGGTTTGTTTGGAACCAGGTGCACTTTTTTACTTTTGCAATGAACTGCAGGATATCACTTGGGACAAGACTGGCAGATAATAACCTCAGCAGTCTAATAAATGAACTCTAGCAAGGGTCAAAAAACAGGTTTGATGATTGTGTAATGATGTTTGCATGGATGCCATCCAGGATGTCTTCAGGTTTCATAATAATGCCAGACACAGACTCTTTCCTAATTAAATGAAGTAGTCCAATTCTGTGATCAGTGTAATATGTTTTCCACTGTTGTCCCAGTTGAGCAAGTGTCATGAATGTGGGTAAGAGTTAGATACTTGTGTTTATCAGGAGGAACCCATGGAAACAAGGAAACAGTCAAATCTCAAAAATGATTACAGTGGTTATCTACTCTGGCGCAAAGGTCAGTCACTTAGTATGAATGAACATAAGACATAAGAGGGTAGGAGCAGCACAGAGCAGGTATGTATATGTATTGGTGCAGGGTTTGAAGGTGACAATCGGTGCTCAGGAAATAAGGTCAGAGGTCAGGGTGTCTCAGTGATCACACTGTCCAGTGTCCTCCCTATAGTACTCGAAAATGAAATTATGATAAAAATGTTTCAACATTGGAACTTTGATTCCTCTCTTGCCCCCACTCATCCTTTTAAATGATGACATCACACTCAATCTGTCCCATACCTTAGACTCATATTGCCAGCCTCAACAGGAGAGCAACAAAGTATCCCATTGCTATGGTTTGCACCAAACCTACCCGTATGGTGAACCTGGGTGAAACACCTTCAGGCTGTAAGAGATCTACTATGAATAATATATCTTTTGTGAATAACTGAAACTTCTGTATTCCTCTCTGTAGTACTATACCTTTTATGTAGGAGTCTGTTTGTAGTGTGTCTGAAATCATTCTCTTGATTTTTTAGCTGTGAAAAAGTATATCCCCTGCCACTTTATTAAAGCCAGTAAAATATTATTCAACTAAAAAAACATTCATTCGAGTATTTTTTTTTTTGCCATATTCCAATTAATTTTTTGGTTAGGCAGATGTGTGAAAGAACTGAGTCATAGTTTTCCCAAGATATCAAATTTAAAGAAATGAACTTTTAAAATATTCCCCCTACAATAAATAATTAGAGAAGGACTGTGTGGAGGAGTGTAACACTGCTATTTTGGCTATCTGGTTAAGTAACTGAACTAACTTCTGAAGCAGTGGACCGCGCTCCTACAGAACCACATTGTACACTGGTGTTTGTTATTCTTAATGACCGATCAAAACAGCTGATTTCATGGTTAACTCGCCTCATCTGGTTTCTAGTGTCTGAACATCCTGTGGAATTTCAGGTGAAAACAAACACCAGCATACACTGCTGCTCTCTGTGACCAGTAGTGATGACCGCTATTCAAAAGAGATCATAATTTCTCATACACTTCTGTTCCACTTCTGTTGCCCATCAGAATGTATGTATTTTCTTGGCTGAATAAAGCTAACAAGAGAAATGTTTCATTTGATCAGAATAAAATGTACTTTTATTATTTAATTTAATGTTAAAATACATGTTAAAATACAACACCAAATATATTAAAGTCCATTTATTAAGGCTCATGGATGCTTGTGAAGCTCCATTGCTTCAAGCAGTAGCCAGTTGTATTACTCCCATAGTTTCACAAAATTCTTCACAAAATTTATTTAGAGTACAAGGACTGATGTCATCCCATCATCCTATATACATTAAAAACATGGAATAAACTATTTAGAACCCGTATTAAACTATTTAGAACCCAAAACTTTATTTTATGCAAGGAATACTTTTATTTAAAGGTGTTTCCCACCCCAAGAATGTAGAGACATTCTACTTTTGGTGAATATGAACCCTAGTACTGAAAATGGTAGTGCTGAGGAATAAAATAAATGCTGGTATCTATGGATACGAGGTAGAACTATGTGCGGGGTAACCTTGTGACTCACATGTTTAGAACTACAGTTCCCAAAACTGGTGTCTAGAGACCCATTTTTCATTACAAGAATATAGTGTTAGTTTTGATGAATGCAATAGAAATTTAGATTAAATAAACTCAGCCTGCATACCCCTATACAGTGATTATTAAAACAATAGCATGTACATTACACTGAGCAGCAACATACAGGTCCAGAATATGTTGGTATGTGATTTAAGACATGGTACCATATAGTAATATGATAAATATATGAATGTAAAAATGTCTAAAAAGCCATTTC
Source organism: Albula goreensis (assembly GCA_022829145.1). Classification (NCBI taxonomy): domain Eukaryota; kingdom Metazoa; phylum Chordata; class Actinopteri; order Albuliformes; family Albulidae; genus Albula; species Albula goreensis. Next base: position 26,529,531 of record CM040741.1, read on the forward strand.
ATTGACCTGCATGGCCATGATAGTGGGCACTGAGAAAGGATATGGGAACACCTGCTCTGGACAACTTCATTTCCAAAGCTGGCTGTTTTAAAGAGACGGGTGTCACTAATTTATATGCTTGAATCCAGTATCTGCTCTCCAAATCAATCCTCACAAAGGTACCTTTATATTAAGACCACCAACTAAAAGTATGGTCTACAGGTGACCAGACAGACATATGTCCATTGAAGAGTTATGTGATATTCACCAAATGTTCTTTAGCAGTATATTTCACATTCTGACATATTTATGGCTTCTACTTAATTTGTTTCCCCTTTTTTATGTAAAAACTCCATAATACTAGCATCAATTGTTGCTTTTGAAAACACATATCCTGTAAACACAGAGAATTCCATGCCTTCTTTGCTAATGGAGTGATAACTCATGTTAACTCAGTGTTAAGAATCTAAATTCCAGTGTCAGACTCATAAAGCATGGTCATATGGTCAAAGTTTCATTCTCAAGTCAGGTTTCAGGACTTTCATACTACTTAATTTATTTTTCCCCTTTTCGTATGTAAAAACTGCATAATACTGGCAACAATTGTTGCCTTTAAAAAAAGACTCTCCTGTAAATCCAGAGAATTCCATGGTTCCATTGCTAATGGCTTACATCACTGAAGCAACACTAAGGTTGTAACTTTGATTGCTACAGCATACCTGGGATAGAGGAATACAAAAGATTGGTTTAAACCTGAAACCTGATGTGTCTCAGTGTTAAGAATCTAAATTCCAGTGTCGGACTCATAAAGCATGGTCACATGGTCAAGGTTTCATTCTCAATCCAGGTTTCACAACCGCCAATATGCCCAAGAGGGATGACACCAGACCACAGAAACCAACGACACCTGCATTGGTTGGGTATATACCCAGCCGGTCTAAAGGTATGAAGAGGTCGCACACGTTCTTCAAGGTGTCAAGGATGACTGGGGGGTGGGTTTTGAGGCTCTCAAAGGCCAGGAAGAGAAAGGCATCAAGCTCAGGGATAATAACACAGGCCACGTCTTGCTGCTCATTAAGGTGTTGGTGAACTTTACGTTGGTACTCCCTTTCTCGCGCTTTGCGCACCATGAGCTGCGCGATTACGTACGCATCTCGTGTCAGACTCAAAACCAAGGACAGGAAATAGAACCGTGAGGCGTTCAGGCTCCAGCGTTCCTTGTCCAGGTTACTGACCATTCCGATACTTTTTGCCCACAGAACGTTGTCACAGATGAAATAGAGAGCACGGTTGAGGTTAGCCACTGTCAGGCAGAATCGCAGCACGGGGTCCGATAGTTGTAGCGTGTGTCTGGCAGCATGGATGGAGTTCACAGTGTTCCCAAGTCGGAACACTATAAAAACAATACAGAAGAATAAGTTTAACATCAGTCGCCTCATTGTTGGCCAGCTGCTCTACTAAAATACAGCCAAGTAAATTTTATTTTTTCATGTAAACTTGCTACCAAGTATGTCAATAACATAAAGAACGCAAGTCGTGTAGGAGTAAGACATTATTAAATCTAGCTGTATTTTTGACGTGAATACCGCCACCTAGTACTGATGAGTTTATTGTTAATGGAATGCAACGACTTACATTTCCTTCCCGAGCTCATGTTGGACTCGAGAGCTTGGAGCTTCTTCACTAGTTCTTTCCGTGAAGATTTATTCCGTAGCAAATACTTTATGAAAGCGCATGCATATTGTGTTGTTCTGAAAAAAGAAGTTAATATGCACACATTAGATTTGGCAGTAAAGTGTACACTGACACAGGTTTAAATGGTTGATTTTTCGTTTGTTTATTAGTGTTTTTCGTTTTAACTTTAGACTACAGCGGGACAAATAATATATTCAGCAGGTTTCAACTATTTAACCAGCTCCAAGAATGTAAAGAATCATGTGTAATACATACAATGTATGACATTTCAGGAACTGGACTTCCAAAAATTGTCAAAATAAATAACGTGGTACTTTTAGAGACAGCCAAGACTGTCAATGCGAGGTTGCTCATTATCTAAAACATGGTAATCGCTCTCACCTGAAAATACGATCCCTTCCCTGGCTTTGGTTTGTAAACTGTTGAAAAGTCTCCATTGTTTTCTATTTCCTCGTACAAATTCGGAATAAACAAATGAGGTAATGTTGCATTAATTACTCCTCTATAAATGCGGAATCCTGAGGTACCCTACTATAGGACCGTCTGTTAGATAAGGAATGGGTTAAACAAACAAAAAGTAAAAATTAGCTAGCAAGAAACATGCACCTCCACTCAGCTGATCGTGAGCTAAGGAAATCAAAGGGTATTTTGTCGCGCATCCAGACACGTGGGAAACAAAGTCATGGCGACAAGATAAGTTCTGCAATCACAATTCCTGCATTGTGTGAACCTAGATCCTTCACCATTAAAACTAGTGCTACATAACTAACCACGGATTGAAACTAGGAATAAATATGGTTTGTATTTTCCGGTTCAAATAGGTGAAAGACTTTCAGGGTATAGTTTTAATGCAAAGGCAGGAGATTAAATATTTTTAAAATTTCATACACAACTAAGATATTTTTTCAGTCATCTAATGCAAGTATGGAATTATATTTGTTCCAACATAAAGCTGCATCACATTTAAACTTGTTCAAAAGGTATCAAGGTATTTAATCTAAAAATACTACAAATTCGTAGTTGTACTAGGGAAATTTAGAAGCGACGGACAGTACGGATGCATAGGTACTTCCTGTCGACCGCCTAATTGGGATTATTGAAGAGTGAAAAGGTCTGTTAATAGTTTGAAGGGTTAACGGTGTAAAAAACAGATTCAGTATGTTTTCTAGGAAGAAAAATACAAAGGGCGCTTCAATATTTCAGAGACTCCCGTAGTGAGCTAGCTGTAAGCGACTTAGCTAGCAGCTACCCACAAAAACAGTAATACAGTACCACAATTAAAACGAAAATAGAAATATTTTAATTAATTAGTTGTATCCACTGGTGGCCTTGCCACTGCATGGTGATCTGTCTGCTTACTGCGGAGGAAACTGTAAATGAAATGGGTAGCATGAAAGGCAGGCGGGACTTCATGACAAGCATCATACACGTTCTGTGATGAGCTCGGTAACATGTGTTCTCAGACAATCCTTACATTTTCTGAAACATGTTTTGAAAAATGATTACTTTTGAAAGATGATACGTTTATTTGTTGATATGTCAACAGCTGATATAAGTTAAGTTCGACCATTGTGTGGGTGAGAACACTTCACTGGTAAAACAAATGCATGGATCTAAAACCACCAGAAAGGATCCAGACTTGAATTTTACTAAAAATCAGATTTAATACAGAGTTATGGAACTCAAACACATGTTTTCAACTACTTCAATTGACAAATAGTTTTTCCATGGGTCGACTGAAAAAAAAATCTTCCACTAATTTCTGAGAAGACCATGTGCAAAACAAACTCCTCAAATGTATATATCTTATCAAAAGTATATTATCATGTAGATAACTAGCTGTCAAGATACCATAGAGTTGCATTCCATTAACATCTTAGATATAGTCAGGTAAAAGCAGTTAAAAGCAGTATACTGACAGTGAGGGAAGCTTATTAGACATTCAAAAAATAAAACTGCAGAAAAAGAAGATTTTTTTTAAAGTTTTGAATAGTTAAGGCATCTCTAATCTAACTTTTAGATCGTCTCCCCTGTCATGACTTGGTCACAGTGAGATAGAAAAAGATCAAAGAGGTGGAAGAGAATACAAATTTCATACATTGTCATCCTTGTCACAGTGGAAGTGGAGAGAGTGGAAATAGTTCTTGTTCACAGTGCCCCAATCCCTTCCTCCGCCTAGATTCATAAAGAGAGTTAACTTTCTTTGTGCCATGCATGATGTGATAATGAGTCCTTTATAATGAAAAGGTTATCATTTTCCACTTCCCAAAAGCGGTACTGCCAGGTTCCAATTGTCTCGAACCTCCCTGTCTTTAGCTTACTTTTGTATTAAGAACAAAAGAGAAAAGCAGGTCTTCCTAAAGGCAAAAATAACATAAAAAACAAGGCCTGGTAAAAGTTGCAAACCCAAATTCAACAAATATGTGCCCCTCTTTTGAACATTTTTGAAAATTTTTTCAACCAAAAAAGTTATATGCTGAACACACCTCACTATTGTACTGATTTCAGCTCTTAATGGTAGCCTAGAACAATTTTTCCCCCAACCGTTTCTGCCTTACCCATCAGCCCACTGTTGTGACACCCTTCTATTTTCTCAGGAGGAGGATGCTGTAAACATGTGATTCCTCAGGTCAGGTGAGGACTCACCCTCAGTTTCTACACTGAAGTCGCATTACCAATTAGATATTGCCTTTGCTGTTGGAGGAGCACAAAGTCAGCATGTACTCAGTTCATGCACTTGTCAGTGCCTGGGCAGTTGCTAAGTAGCTGCTTGAGAGTGATGAGTCTGTCCTTGGTGAGGTTAAGCCAGTTGTTGGGACTCAAACTCTCCATTACAGGACTTGCAGCTGCACAACAATAAGGTGCCATCACTGTGCAAGCCACCTAGAGGCCCCAGCTAAACCCTAACAATCTATCTAAATAATGTAAATAAATATAAATATATAAATAATGTAAGGTCTGAAAATAGGTGTATGGACAGATACTGTGTGTCTATTTATCAAACATATACCTACTCAACAGAAAATAATAAAATGAACTGATGTTGAAATATTAAGTCGAATTTGATTGAATTGCATATGTCCTTAAATAGACTATATGTATTTGATTGGCTCCCAGCCCTTGTCTATAAACATTTAATGTACATTTGTGCTTAATTTTGCAATCCAGACTGGCTAATGGTAGCTTCAGCATGATGCAATGCTATGTAATCTAAGCCAGTCTTGTCAAAACCTTACACAGTACTTGTTGCATGCTTGAACTTCAAACTAAATCTTTCTCCAGGGTTTAATTTTATAATTAGTTCCAAGGAACTTTACATATAATTTAAAACTCTTGTGAATTATTGGAACTAAACATTCTTGGGATGCGATGGTTTCAAAGTCATTGCGCAATTTTTATCGAACAAGAATCACAGATGATACTGCACTTAGTCATGTCTGTCTCTCTTCACCTCCCTTTCCTCTGTATTTTAGATTGCTCAACGAAAGAAAAAGTTGAAAACACAGACAAAAGGCCATCATGGCTTGAGGTTGTCTGTTTCCTAAGATATTTCTAGAGGAAAAAGGGCAGAGGTCATGCTGTCAGATCACAAGCAGGTGACAGGCACATCTGTGCTGTTGGGCCAGTATGGCTAACCCTCCACTGATAGTTACAAAAGGAGAACTTTGATCAACACTCTTGGCTCGTGTGAAGCGAGCAGAAAATGTACGATTTTGCAACGCAGTGGAAGCTGATGGATGTAAAAGAGCATGAGTTGAATTTTGTGAGTGCTACAACCTGGTTCTTGTGCCTAATCTGAAAATATGATGTTAATTGTGCATTATAATGCATGTTCACATGTATGTCAATACACTGAGTTGCACAGTTCTGTATAATACAACAAGCTGTTACACAGTGCAATTCATGCAAACATGCCAGGGGCAATGTTTTTGCATATCCCTATGTTTTTACCCAAAGGGCTGAAGTAAGACTACCATCCATTTTATTTGAATAAATTATGAAAAGTACAAAGGAGGTACAATGTTTGAAATATGTGTTAACCCTTTTTTTTGTTGGAGTCACATTTTGTTGGAGTGGTATTCTTTCCTTGCAGAGACAACTATTGTAATTATTTTCCAAGTGATTTCATCTTAAAGGAAAAAAAAACACACAAAGGTTGGTACTGTTTAAACCTAGCTGAATTATATGTTTTACATAATTACATTTTCTTAAGACCAGTTACCAGTGATATAATGCCCATTGCTTGGTATCTCACAGTATTTTGTGTTGTCTTTTGTGCAATTACAGTGTTAGACCAATAGGGGGCAATCTTAGAGCTTGGATGACAAAAATGAGTGAGAACTGATTCTTTTTGTCTCCTGCAAATATGAAGGATTTGGTGCTACTCTGGATAATGTGTAGTTTATTGTGTTCTTCGGAGGCGTAATACAGCCAGATCCAAGTGTTTAACAAAGGGAGATAACTTAACCTTTAAAATGGATTTAAACTTTTACAGGTACCTGAAAACTGTAAGCTTCCAAAACTTTGGCTTACTTTAGATTCAGGTCTCTAGTTAGCCTACCACATAGTACATTTTGTTCCTTTTTCCTTTATTTTGATTGACAAATTTAAGCAAGCAATATATATTTTTACACAGTTCTTAACACTGGCTGTTATAGGTAATGATGGCCTTGGATACAAGAATCACTGTTCCCCACCCCCTCCTGGGAATTCAACCCACTGGTTTATACCACCATCTCTCATCCTACAGGTCTCATACAACAGACAACTCAATACTACCATTGTCAATGCCTTGTTGTTCCAGAGAATCATAAATTTGTAAGAGGTTCAAATTTCTTTGGATGAATTAATTAGCCTAATTTGTCTGGACATGGGGGGCATGAAAACAGGTGCAGCTGCCCCCCCACACCAACCCCCAGGGTTTACACCATTATCTCTTAACATTCCTGACCCCCCAAACTTAAAAAAGAAGCAAAAACACTTGCTTAAATTCTGCACTACTTTGCATATTATAAATAGAGCCAGGAGTCTCTGCATGGGCCAGGTATAGGATTTTCAAGTGTCTAGTCAAGAGATCATCATGAGTATGTGAAGGTCAGCTTAAGCCTCTTGAAAACTGATCTGGATCAGTGATTGCATCTGGTTTCATTTATTTTCCATGGGGGATTAAATTTTATGTATTATTTGAAACTGAATAACAATTCTAAATATATCCTGTACCTGAGTGATAAGTAATCCCATACCTACAACGCTGTGAATTTTTCTTCCGCTTAGTAAAGCAGGCCCATATAAATCCCTACATGTTCTTCATTTCAGTGGGTAGGTCAAATTTGAAAGGGATTCACCAGCAAGGTGAAAAACGCAATTCGAAAACCAGAGAAGTGGGGGAATATCGGAATGAGCGGATGTGAAACATATGCCTCTTTTTTGGTTGTATTTGCAGGTCCGCTGCACGGTTTCAGCAGGTTTAAGTCTATCAATGTGTTTACCTAGAGGCACACCGTTCTTTATGGACTTCCTGTCCAGTCGCTCTCTCAATGCCTTTTGGTTCAGGAGTGCACATCCCAGAGGGTGCTGAATCTAGAGTACCTCAGCTTCGCGGAAGAGGAAAGCTTTCCTGTGTTGGAAGGCTACCCAAAAGGTGATGTTCTCAGGAGCTGTCATATGGGCTTATGACTTCTGTCACTCAAGTGGGTTACAAAAGATTACCTGCTCTCTTGATTTGGGTCAACCACTACCAAGCTCTCAGATATGTTAAGAGAGGAAAAGATATAAAGTAAATTTCTGTAGTTGATCCAAATACACTCTGCCACATTAAGAAATGATCTTCAATCCGATGGTGCATGCAATTATTCTGGACAGCGCATAATTTTCATTCCATTTGCTCGTTGCGCCCTGTGCCTGCAAGCCCTATTTTTCTAATGGAGAGAATTATCCATCATCATAATGAATCCTTTTAAAACTATGAATAGTAATGTCAGGCCACATTTGTCATATTTAACCTTCTAACCGGTCTATCTCTCTGCCTTTCATTTGCATTTGTTTTTGTTGCTTACCTTGTTTTTGGTATCTACCTGTTTGTGTGTGTGAAAGGACTATTCCATTCCAGAGAGAGAGGGGGAGAGAGAGATTTTTAAAAAATGTGGGACATGGTCATTTCTCCAATGTAATGAGATTCTAGTATTACAGTATTGCCAGGGTTTGCTCATGTACATGAAAACAAGGTTTTCCTCAGGTTACATAACTGATTACCATCATAACTCTACGTCTCCCTGAGTCCCCCTAAACCTATATTTTTGTCTGCCACAGCTCCACCCTGCCCTCTCCTATCTATGCCTCACCAGTGAGAACCACCCTCTTAATCCTTACAATTGCTAGCACCTCTCTGCACCTCCTTACACCTCCATGCACTTCCGCACCACCCCAGTTCTGCAAAATACTTCCCTTCACCACTTATTGCAGCCAGAATCTTTTCACATTTTATCCCCTTTTCCCTTTTACACAAAACCATTTTAGCTCACACTGTTGCTAGCATCGATGTAATTGGAAGACTGGTTTTTACTAGAAAGGAACATTCAGAAATACATTTTAGTGAATGTTATCACTTCAGAACCTAAAAATAAAAATTAAAAGTCAGTCTAGCTTATCCTTCTTTGTACCTCTCAATACAGATCCGACCTCTCTTTTCTTGATGCAGAGTACACCAAGTGGGTGTATGGTTGAAGAGTTCAGTTTTGGTCTCATCTGACCATATAACTCAATTCTACTCAAAGTGCTAATGGCAGGGCAATTCATTTCCTTTGTTGTGCTCAACAAAGACTGTCTTTTGGCGACCCTACTGGCCTGTTGGCATGGATGTGGTGTTTGATGGTTCATTTGGAGGCTTGTTAATTCCAGGACGTAACCAAAGTCTCCATCTGTGATCCTTTGATTCCTTTTTGCTATTCCTTTTTGTCACTGTATCTGATGGCAGGATTCATTTGTGTCCATTTTTTTGGCAAGTTAACCATTGTCCTAGTGGTTATAAGCTGTTAGATTTCTGTCCTTATAGTCATATATTTAAATTTTTATGTATAAATTATGTATTTCCTGGCTCTTTTCAAATCCTCATGGTGATGGACAACAAAATGATTTTGCATATACTGTTTTTTATCTAGTTTTTACACCTTAGTGAAACAGAGCTATTAAATCTCCAGTATTGTTCTTTAGGGCTGAGATGAACAATTGTTTCTGAGGTCTATATGTAAAGATTGTCATAGCCTGGTGAATGGATTTCACCTCTGTTTTCAAGTCATTGATTGATTTGAGTCATGTATTTCATATATGCATACTGAAAAAGACAGCAGGTGTTATATAAACACACCTGGTAAATGTCACATAGTCGCTACAAAAGCAAATCCCTTTTATGTAGGTGCAAGAGGGATGTAATTTAAGAATGGACAGAAGATGTTTGATGCAATCACAGTGCAAGTCTTCTTTTTTTAATTTCATGCCAAAGCTGAACATAACAATTGTGCATGCAGATTAAATGTGATTATGAATTCCTGCCTGTATTTCAGATGGGTAAAAAATTGGATTACAAACAACTTGTTTATGAATGCCTTTTCATCTGTATGTATGAAATATATGTAAGAAAACCGTACGCTTATTTGAAGCCACGGATCCACAGATGTCCCTGTTTCACAGGTCTGGGGTGCATTTCCAATTGTCACCCCTACACCTTGCAAGGTGGCAGGAGGAAACACCCAGTGGTCATGTTCTTTAAGTTGTCATTGTGCTCTTTGATGGAAATGGACTGCTGCTCAGTTTGCCAGAAGTTCACCAATTGCCCCTGACACTGAAACTGCAGCACCTTCAATTATATGTGCATGTGTGTGGATTTTTATGATGTCCCCCTATTTTTGCCACTTGATATTCACTGGAGCTTTCTGACTTGAGAGGTCCGCTCAAGGGAATGACAACTTTGGTCCCGGGAAATTTCAGGTTGTGAGACCCAAACCCCAACTAATGTGACAAAATGTCTTTTTTTCTGCTTCCCTTCTCCACCTTCAGCTTTGGCATTATAACGTTGGCTGACAGACTGAGACCCATTCCGGGTCTCCTGAGGGGACTTGACCCGATTAAGTCGTTCTGCAAAAAAAAAACATCATTAATTGATGGATATCTCTGCTTGAGGATTTAAGGGGAATCACAGTCTGTGTGGTTAGGAAATCAATCATTCGCGCACCAGACAACAATTTGAAAATGTGCTTTGTGTATGTGTGTGCAAGACTGTGCGTGTGTGTATGTGTGTATGTGTGGGTGTGAGACAGAGAGAAAGTGACTGCATGCAAGTGAAAATATCTGTGCATGGTGTATGAATGAGAGAGATTGTTTTAGTGTGCAAGTGTGTTTGCACACACATCAGGTACAGGCGAGCAGATCTGTCGAAGTGAAGCACAGTGTATGCAAAGAATGCTGATGGCTTGCTTTGTTTTTTCACTTTACACAAGTTTTTCAATTTTGTGTCTCTTTGAAGGAGAGCTTGTTGAAGTCCTAACAAGGGTTTCGATAAAGAGAAGCTAAAGCAGGAAGCTCAGACAGGCTTCATGCAATCTGTATTAGCACAGAGGGTTAGGAGACTCAGCTGTGCTGTGAGTTCACCTCAAGGAAGAAAGGCAATCACTTCTACTGAGTCTCCCGATTAACGAGCAGCCCCTGAGCACGTCATGGCGAAAACCTATAAATAGCATTCTAGTTACGTCCTTTTCGATTTCAAACTCAGCCGAACAAAAGCAAGGTTTTAACTGAAACACTATCACACTTCCTTTTGTTGATGAAAGTTCCAAATAAACCTTTCATTCCATAGTTTAAGTGTGCAGAAACAAGTAACACATTTTAAAGGAGTGACATAACGCAATAAAAACACAGAAACCAACTAGAGTACAATTAAATCATATTTCAAGGTGTGTTTTGATACGTTAACTGACCAAATGAATCATTAATGATGCTAGACACAGCTGTAAGCACCGTCCTTAACTGGGTTCATTCTTACAGTTCACTCTATTCTTTTTCTGCTGCTTCTTTGGCTTGTATAGCTTTCAGCGGTTCTGAAAAACAAACACATTATTTATTTCATTCATGTCAGCTTGCACTTTAATGCATTTCAGTTTTTCAGAGCGCAAGACAGATAGTATATCTAGCCACTGTTTATTTTTGGCAGTTGTCAACAAGATGTATGTATTTACACATGACCTGTATTTGTTGACAGGTGAATATACTGCTCCATGGTTTGACCATTGGTTAATTTATCAGAGGGTATACAGTTGTAAAAACAGAGTACACTATTTAAAAAGGCAAGTAGTAATTAGACCTGCATTTGTAGCATTATGTAAGCAATTTCAAATTGATTTTTGATAGGTCTGAAGTTCTGAAAGGCGACTTTTCTTTGTTCATGCAAATCTGTTCACATGATTGTAATTGGATTCTAGGGCCCATACAGAGAGCAGTGACACAATGAGGAAGGGCAGTGTAAAGGGCACAGTGACAGCCTCTTATTTTGGCCCAGACCGAGGAACGAAGTTTAGGTGCCAATTATTCTGTCGCCCCACCGCTAATGCGCGAGCAGTGGCTCGCTAAGGATAGACAGTAACCATGACGAACAGCATGAAAACAGCACGTTCAGGCTGCTAAACGTTCGGTCCGTGCTAACTTCACTTTGGAGGACGAACTGCATAACCAACAGAACAATAGCAGACATTCATTTAGGAAAAGGGAGGAATGAACACACAAGGGAGAAAAAGAGGGAACACAATGAGAAAACAAGAAAAGTATGAAGCTGAAGTTATTTTATTACATTATTAAAGTGCCATAAGACTTCCAGCACACTTTCATTATATAAGTAGCCCTTTGTTAATAAATTCAGGCTTATTGTTATACTGTCTGTTGTCATGGATTTATGTATGGCTTTTTGTGATCTATAGTCATTCTGAAATTGATTTCCTTTCTTTTATGACTTCCTAACTTTAGCACTAACTTTTACAATATATTTCATTCAAACCAATGAGACAGTGAAAAATGAAGTTGTGCATTCATTTTCAAGGACACAACTTTGGTCATTTGAATTAAAGAAAATAAAATTTTGAAAAAATACAATCCACTGAGACTTCAGGGGACTCTCTTGAGAGTACAACATGACAATAGAATTCTTTTTAAAACATGTTAATTTTATTAATTTCATATCCCTAGTATTCTGTACTTTTGGATTTTCAGTTATCATTCATGAATAAATTCTATAATGAATAATTACACTGTAATTGTTGTGGTGCCCTCCGTTAATGTGGGAGAGCATTGGTAAGTTTCTTCAGTTGGTATACAGGTCTTCTCTTTGATGCCTCTCAAAATCTTGTATCAATCAATCATCTTGAATGACCCTTTCATATTTGATTTCATAACAAGTGCAATTTTTTCAAATATCAGCATCAGCAATATAACATTTCCAGGAGCATTATTCAGGTCTGCAGAGATAATTTTAATAATTATTTTGGAAAACTCCAGCTAACCTTAGTTTTTGACATTTGGCACAGTATATATTTTCCAATTGGGGAATATCACTAAAAAAATTACAGTAATAATTTTTGTCATAGTGAATAACCCTGACATTTAAAGAAATGTGTAATAACTTTGCAGAAAAAAATAATTCTGTAGTTCACTCTAAGTTTACTTCTTGTGCCATCATAAAGACTTTTGCATAAAAAAAACTTTTAAAAAAACAAATTTTTGAATAGCTGTGAAGGGTGGTAATGATGATATATGAATATGAGAATACAGTATCTTCACAAAAGCATATAAATTACAAGGATGATGACTGTGGTCATCCACCTCTGAGGAGGATGAAGGACCATTACCTCCGAGGCCAGCCACTGCTGCGTCAGGTGATGCTAAACTTTCTCAACATACCAGCCCCACATGAGAGAGAGCAGGTGCTCTGTCTTTTGCCATCAGGTGGACCTGAATAACAAAGTGTGGGCACGAAGGAAAACAAGGGGCAAAACATGAGAATGGCTTTGCCTTTAACATGCTTTCCTCCACATCACACTCAGGAGAGTTCTCTAACATACAAATTATGAGATGACTAGATGTAAAGTTGACTAGATATAATAAAAATAATAAAGCAACTCGAATGGAGACTTTAATGATCGTCCCATGTAAAATACAAGCATTTACACTGGAATTAACTCTGGAATTGGAACTCCTTAGAAATACTGTTATCTTGAAGAAGAGCCATACTGGGTTTTGCATCAAGATGCCATGAGCCTCCTAACAGGCTCCTCAGAGTTCTCCTAGGAGGCTAAAATGTGTTTTTCTCCCCAGAAGCAAACCTATCAGCCCCATTGCCCTGACCACAATGGGATTTGTGGTAGCTCATGTCGTAGAAGTATAGATGCTTAAGATGTTCAAATCCACACATGAATTCCATTAGGGAATGGGCCAATTCAGCCCAGAGGGACTCAATGGCTTAAATGTACATTACAGATTAAGAACAGTGAAAATGCAGCCATGCACATTCTGGTGACTCAGATTTTAAAATTATCCAGCAAATGTGCTACAGGCAAATCATTATATTGTTAATAAGGAGACTACAACTGCCCATGTTCAAAAATGGAGATGGATGACCATGTTTGAGTTGAAACATTAAACTCAGGTGTCCCACTGTGGTCATTAAAGATCAGAGGGCTTAATTTGAGTTTGGCACTTGAAATTAAAGCTTTATGACATCAAAGCCTTCTTAAACTGCTCATTTACTGACAAGCTGGCATTCACACATAAACAAATTCAGTGGTATTGCTTCATACTAATCACTAGTTTGGGGTTGTGAGTTTCATGTAAATATAATATGGTTAGGCTGTGATCAAACAAAATGTACATAGAGGCCCACTTTCAGTTACTGAATATTGAACAAGTCATTTTATAAATGTTAATATTTCTGTGCTGTTAATATTTAGCTTTTTATGCTCAAAACCTTCTCATGTGCATGAAGCAATATATAAATTGTGCCATATCGACCTTTCCCTGGGAAATGTCATTCCGAACCGTCTTTGAACATGTGGTAATATGCTTTTGTTGTTGCTCATAGATAAAAGTCAACACCTTTTTTTTCCCTGTTATATTTTGAAATGTATCTTGTGAATATCAAGCTGATATTTGGTTGTCAAGGTAACCTCAAAGCCCTGTTTATTTTCCCTCCTTAGATTATAAATGCATCTAATACTAATACTACTTTATGTTAGCATCAAATATACATATTTTAAAAAAAAACAGCTGCATGACTAGTGTTTTAGCAATATGCTGTTTACTACAATATGACCATGATAGACCAAATTCAGCATTCCTCATTCTATGAATAACATCTTGGATTATTGTAAAACACTGAAGGAGATCACTGTTCCAAAGACAAAAAATATGTTTTCTCACGCAATGCTCTTTTTCATCCTTTGAGTGGTGTGAATGACCTGTTCCCCATTTCTGAAAGACCTTTTTCCCCCCTGGAAACAGCCAGATAAGTAATTCAAAGCTACCTCTATTTTGTGTCTGTAATGCCAATCCACCTACACAGTTGGACTCCAGGACTGACCATAGAGTCCAGAAGCCTGAAGGAAAATGAATTACACAGAAATAAGCCAAATCTTTCAAATTCTGTTCTGAGGTGAAGATCGTATTAATATATCCAGCCCTGGCTTTCCCAGCTGAGATGAAGAGTTTAGGTGAGTGGTTAACAATACAAAGCTGTTCCTCTTATCTGATTGAATAATGCTTTTCCTTTGGGAGTTAAGAATTTCAGCAAGCATTACCATTCATTCATTGGTCCACATGACTTGGGCAGTCACTTCACTCATTGTTCCCCAAGGGCCATTCCTACTGATGAGTATATGTTGACTTCATGCCTCAGATGACACAGCAGTATATCACTGCTGGTGTATCTGCAGTGTTTAAAGAAGTGAGGGCTCCTTATCACATGAATTGGAGGAATCACATCTCATGGCTGCCTCCTCCCAGTCAGTTAGAGAGGATTGCTGTGGGCGGCTAAACATTTTGGCTGTGTTTGGATGGGAAAACAAGAAAAATGCCCAAAAATATTGTGAATCATGAATTAGAAGTAACCAACAGTTGCAGAACTTGTGAATTTTTTTGTGAAGGCGGTCCTACAGCTTTAGCAGGATGATACAATATTAGAGACAAACAATAGCCTGCCGTGTCACGTGTAGGTTCTTGGCAAACAGGCTCTTGAGTGTTATCAACGTTAAGGATAAAGAAGAGATGCTTGGTAGGCATAGACTTGCCTGGGAGGCACAAAAAATCAATTTGGTCAGAGAAGATAGGTTTGGGTGCCTATTACCCATTTAATCTGATGCACTGCAAGGGCCTGATGTGGCGTATGATTGGGCGTTGTTTGATGGGGAAGGCAGCTTTTGCTAAATGGACTGTCACAGTGACAGGAGGAAATGTGTGTCCAAATGTTTGAATCAGATAAATGTCTGCCATGTGTCTAAATGCCATTCCTTAAAATAGTCAGCTATGATGCTAAGCAGTGACTTGGCCATGTATTGTCATGACTGTAGTATTAAAGCTAATTGGTGAAGTACTTATGACTTTAGCCACCTTTGCTAATTAATAATGGCACACGCTGCTCAATTAAAGATAATTGGGTGTTTCAAAATGCTTATGGAGAGCCATAACTGCAAGAAATCAAGCTTTTATTTATAACATACCTGGTACTTTAACTGAGCTCCTGAGTATTGTGATGCATATTATCCAATTTGACTAGAAAAGTTGACCAATAGTATCAATTCCCCTAAATTTCCAAGCGCTGGGTACTACTTTTAATATTTCATTTGTGAAGCTGACTATAATATATTATTAAAACTGTCTGGTGGGTTATAGAAATATGTCCCTTATCTGACTCCAAAGGACCAAAGGAGAACAGAATGTTTACAGGGCTCAAAGGGAATCAGCAAGGCATGATAAAGAAACAAGTCTACTGCCCCAGCAGCTTTGATACAATCACCCTGCTACCCTCTGTGGACTCCCCCCAGATCTGAGTTGTGTTTTTCCCCCCAGAACTGTGTGCTCTTTCACTGAGTTGCAATAGCATTATTTAACCCTATCTTTCTCATATACAATGTAATCATGTGTGGTGTTGTTGGAACTATACACATATAGGATGGCTGTACCTTGTTGAGATAGATAGCGGTCTGTATAGTGCTGCTGGCGGAGTGAGGCTATAGTCCCTCCTCCTATGTACAACTGTGGACAAAGATGAAAGGTTATTACCTTTGGTATTTCTGCACTTTCACTGTTTGGTGTGTTTGTGGGATGTCTTAAAGAATTCCAGGTGAAACATTTTTTCTCTTGGTGTATTTCTGAGCATTGTTGTACCATACATTTCTGTTTTTCTGGTTACTATTCACTGAAAAGTATTTTGATATTTCTGGGAAAACACATACTTTACTGCAGAGTGTACGTATATGGTATTTTCACAATGATGGCATCGTGTCAATTACCCCTTGATTAAGAAGGAGGTCACGTATATTTGTCTGTGTATGAGTGCCATCTGAATAAATGACTAAGCCTTATTCAGTTTTCTTGACAAATTATTTTCAGTAGGCAAACAAAAATGAGCCCTTTTTGAGTGACTCTAAAAGTATAATGTTTTTTGGGCAGCTTGCTATTGTGTACTGTATAAATGTTTATTCTTCAAGCAAGTCTAATATACAAGCAGAATAACCTGCATGAATAATAGGTTGTATTAATAAATTTTAAAAAATTCTATTCTTGGTAGACTTTAATGAATCACTGTCCTATAGCCCAATGCAATGACCACAAAACGTGTGCAAATCCAACATTGATCACCAATCGAAGAAACGGATATTAATTTTTAACATTTAAATTTAACCACATATACATTTAACTGGTGTGACATGTCAGTACTGCGATGAGTTAAATATGGCTGTTTGCGGCTGGAGTCATAGGCAAAGAGTGCAATGACAAAACATGTGCGTTCTTTTGGTGAACATGAAAAATAACACCAATTATTTGGGATTTTAATACAGTGACCTCTATGTGTGGCAGATGTCACAGCTGTATTGGCAATTGATACAATAAGGCTAGGAAGAGTTTACCAAAACTCCAGAAAGCAAAATGCAACTACCGATGTTTAAATCAAGCAGCTTGGCTGTTTCCACTCATCCTGCCTCCAATGTTTTGCAGCGCTTGCTGTTTTTGCATTGATTAAATAATCCCCTATACTCTTGCCAATTCCGGATGATTGAGTGCTTTCCTCATGTACTCCCTCTGTCTAGCTTGCATTTACATCTGACAGCCTTTTTGCATTGCATTTTTCTCAATCTTCCAAGCCCAACCATTGCTGCAACAAACAATTTGATTGCACAATTGTGTTTAATTTTATAAAGAAATATAGAAACACTCACAATGGGTGATTAAGAGATCAATATCCTTTTATGGAACATGCAGTTTTATACATACGGTTATATTAAAACTTGCCACCAACCTGCATTGTGAGCTGTATATAAATAAACATACATTCTTGGAACCTCACCTGTTATCACAGTGTAGGCATCATGGCAGAGCTCTGATAATTACAAGTGAATCAAATGTAGACATGTGTCCGTTGGTAGCAATTACTATGTTCATGTTTCTTATTGTTCTAATTATAGTCCTTTGTTTCTTTTGTTCTAGTGAGAGTCTAATCGTTTTATAGTCACCCCCAGCAACCAGTCTTACTATTATGATTTTCCATCTTTGCGTATTTTCCTGCCCCACATGCAGTTATGTACACATTGTTAATAATCGATATGTTCTTTTGGGAATTGATCTGTATGTTTAGTATTTGAAAGACTGGCGTTAATTCCTTGAATTAATAGTTTTTTGGAGGGTTATGGATTTCTCTTTTCACATATGGAACATAACAGTTTTTTTTTTCGTTCCTCTGATCCTTCACATGCCAGAAGGATAATTCCATAAACATGCATATATGATGGACCCCCGGGCATTTGTTCAAAGAACAAGTAGCGTTATAATTCCCAACTCATTAATCTTTTAGTTTCTAGCTTGTATGTAAAATATTGAATGTGTAAAAAGACTTTAAAGTGCTCCAGTGGTGAATTTTAAACCAGTGGCTCCCAGTAAGGTTGCCATTTTGAAGCCAACGTGACATGATTTCACCTCCTGTCAGTCAAGAAAATTGAAACACGGCCATAAAACCTAGAACAAACCTGGCAAAAAAATGCCCAATGCCTGAAAAAATGTAAAAAATGTTATCAAAGTGGAAGCTTGTTGTTTTTGTGAAACAAATGGGTTTCAAAGGAAACGCTCAGGGCCTGATTCGAGAAAACATTTAGTACATGCAAAACTGGTGCAAAAGGACTAAGAGCCAAATTTACTACGAAAACATTGCAGCACAAAAATATTCACTGTACAGTGACACTTTTGCGGTCGCAAACACAGAAATTTTAACGATCAATTTACCAATCCAAAAATTAAATGCCCTCATTTCGCAATTCTTGCGACAGGAGATGGCCACAAAAAAGGCCATATATGGCATGCTTACACATCAAAATCACAAAGCACCCCGAGATGGATACGGAGCAACCAGGTACAAGTTGAGAGGGAACCACAAG
The DNA here is from genome assembly GCA_022829145.1 of Albula goreensis. Lineage (NCBI taxonomy): Eukaryota > Metazoa > Chordata > Actinopteri > Albuliformes > Albulidae > Albula > Albula goreensis. The sequence continues at coordinate 26,547,881 of CM040741.1, forward strand.
AAAGATAAAACTGTTATTTATAGATTAGATAAAATATATAACAGATATATATAAAATGGCTCAGCTTCATAATGCCAACCAATTGAGAGGCATACGTTTTGGAATGACATCATGTTCAAAATGAATTTACAAGGCATACAGTAATAAAAAGAGCCATATTGGAAGTAAAGAAAATATGACTGATGTTAAGCTGCAGACAAAAAGCTTTCCTACAACATAATAAGGACAAAAACACACCTGGTGGTCTAACAACAGAACAACGGACAGAATATTAACACCGACTGGAATAAAGTTATTACAGCGTGGATAGTACATTCCACTTGTTCCATCCTCTCACTTTCTGTGGATACAGCTACTCCTGAAAATAAAGTGACATGAACCATTGTACCTTGCTGCAACAGTTGTGATTATTTGTTTTGCATCACAACCTCACATTCCTGGGATATGTGCGTTTTCTATTTATGAACATTTATTCGTTGTATTGTTGTATGATTCAACAACCCACCTATAAGCTGTGCAACTGTGCTGAAAAGACACGGACGCGGGACCATGTTAACAGTTAACAGCATCACCACAGCCAACAAAGCATTTTCTTTGTACATGACATCAAATTCCTCCAAAAGTGCAATTATGCTGTGATTGTGTAACCTGTGCAATATCAGGTCAGTATTTTTGATCTTAGCATAACTGAAAGAGGGTAACCCACGGACGGTGCAGAATTCACCGCCTGGTTCCCCAGGAGTTATCATGGTTACTCAGATGTTACTATGTACCAAGAGGAAAGTCGCAAAGTGACACAGTTTGCGACCTTTTGCGACTGTTTAGTAATTTGCACGTAAATACCGGGACGTTTTAGTGGCTGCTTTTACGGCTGAAAAGCAGTCACAATCCTTTAGTAAATCTGGCCCTAAGAGAGCATGTGATTGGGTGAAGTCATTTGTTTGCACCAATCACAGACCATGTTAGCGAAATTGCATGTACAGAAATTTCAACACGTACAAAAGGCTTTGATAAATCTGGGCCATAATTGCCTATTTTTAGCCAGGAATTTAATCTGGCTGTTTTACCTGTGTTTATGCACTGGGGAGGAAGTCACAGCTTCAGCTGGCTTTTCAGTCCCAGTTAATGAAAATTGACTTAATCTAACTAACTTTGGCTAAAATGCCAAATCTGATTTTCCTGGAGCAGAACTGAAAACCACTCAGAGTGAAGCACTGAACATGTCTTACAGCTGAGTTGTGGAAAATATGACATAAGTGTAAGAGAAAGAACTAAAGTAGGCTAATGGTCCATTATACATAAGAGCACTCCTAACAGGTCAGTCACTGTCTCTCTTCATTGATTAAGAGCCGATAGCATATATGTGCTTTGACTGGCAGTGAACCAAACCCATTTTAGAAAATAACATTTATAGAGTTTTACAATGAGTAGAATCAAGAGCTTGTGTACCTCCTCAATTTGAGTTTCTTTGCACTGGCTTCCAATTGAATTTAGGGTTTATTTTGGGATTGTATATGTTGTGACGCTTTCTGCAGTTTACTGTCAGCTGAACCGCTGCCAGCCTTCAACTTAATCACTCTCATACACCAGACATGTCATTGTTGTCGGCTCCAGATTCTAGAGCAAAGATGAAGGAGACCACACGTCTTCTGCCACAGTGCATAGACTTTGGAACCATCTTCCTTTGGACATCAGAACTATGCCAGGGTCATTTTTAAGACCCCAACTTAAGACACTTTTGTATAGAATAACTTTTCAGCTCATTTGTTCTTTTTTTTCTCCATGTTCTGTTCTGTTCATAATGGTAACTGATTTTTTGAAGCACCTTGTGCTATTCATTGTGAAAGCTGTATGAATAAATACATTTTTAAAATATGCAGACGAAGGAAAAACAACCAGACAGTGAAAAAGGATGAAGTGGACGGATATGAATCCAGTACAGTGGTAACTGACTACTGGATGTAAAAAATATGTATTTTTTACTTTACTGATAAAGACTTGCTATTAGTGCTAATTATTGCTGAATGTACATTGTTTGAAGACAACAAGCAACTGTTGGAAACTATTTGACTGACTACTACAAAGCTTGTCAAATAAATGAAAAGAGAACAGCAAGGAGCCAGTAAAGTGATTTTAGACAATTTTGTTCTATAAAATATGGAAAATTTCACATGACTAATCAGTCTTTATAAGTGATTCTGAGAACATGTGAGCACTTCCAACCTCATTTTCCACTCTTAATTTGCAGTCCTCTGAAATAGTGTTCGTTAGTCGGCCATCAGCTTTCAAAATAAGCAGTGAGTGACATGTTTTACATCACTAAAAGAGGCATAGCTGCTCCATCAAACTGTACCCATTGGTTTCATAAAGAAATGCACAACAGAGATGGGTGATTACGATGCTGTATCATGACATAAAAAATAGGTGCAGCTCTTATTAACTTCTGATCGTTGGCTTGTTTCAACCAATCAAAAGGTTTCCTCTTCACAACAAAACACAATGGTCGGTTCAGATCATTGAGTTACTAGTAACATTGTCTTTCCGCCTTCACCTTGTGTTTTACCAATAATTACCCAAGATCAAAAAATGTCTCATACATGTTCATACCAAAAATACTCCTCAGGAACAGTAGGATGAGGTCAATCACCTTCCATGGCCTCCACAATCATTAGCGCTAATCATCACTGACCCTTTATGGGAAGTTCTAGAGCACAGTGTATAAAGTAAGTTTCTGTCTCCTCCATCTGTCAAAGAACTGGCGGCTTCCCTTCTTAAAGAATGGTCAAATATCCTACTTCACACACTTTGGAACTTGTACAACAGTATTCTGTGACTGAAGCTGTTTTGATGGCGAATGTTGGCCCTACTACTTCATATTCATATACTGATAGGTGTTTCCATCATATGTTCCACATTATATTAGCTAGCTGCCTGGTCTCCTTGGTGATGGGGTCGCTCTCCATGGGGGCAGCGTTGTTGTTGTTTGCCTCGTAGAACTAGAAGTTATTGGGCTTATCTGGGGGAGAGGCATTGGCTACTGCAATGCTGCTGGTCTTCCTTTTGTAGTCCGTAATTGTGTGTAATCCCCTCCATATACCACATACACATTGTTAGCATTGAACTGTGCCTCCACTTTTCTCTGTATTCCCATTATGCCACCTTGATTGTTCTGCGGAGGTTGTAGCGGGTCTCTTTATATACCTCTGTGTCTCCAGAGACAAAGGCAAAGCTCCTTGCAGTGAAGGCAGCACACATGTCACCGTTGAGCCAGGGTTTTTGGTTGGGGTACACCTGGACTGTTTTTGTGGGGACAACATCTCCAGTGAACTTCCGGATGAACTCCATCACCACTTTCGTGTACACATTGCTGTCGTCGGCTGTGACCCAGAAAAAGTCACAATCTGTGTGGTCAAAACAGTTCTGTAGAGTTTAATCAGGTTGTTCTGACCAGCAGTGAACAGTTTTGGTGACAGCCGGTGTTTGTTTCAGTTTCTGCCTGTATGCAAGCAGAAGCAGGATGATTGAATGGTCAGATTGCCAAATGGTGGGTGGAGGAGGGCCTTGTCGGCATCCTGGTGTGGGGCGTCACAATGGCAGAGCATGTTATTCCCTCTTGTGCCCATTGTGATGTGTTGTGATACTTTGGTTGTACTCCCAACAAGTTTGCTTGATTGAAGTCGCCAAGCACCATGAAAGCGGCTTCTGGATGTGGTTTCTCCTGGGTGTTCAGGGCCTCATGCAGTTTCTGGAGAGCCTGGTCTGTGTCGGCTTGCAAATACATTGCATTGCAAATACATTTTCTGTCTTTTTTTCTTATGATTATGCATGAATATAAAAAATGTAGGCATATACCACCATCCTTCTACTCTGAGGTTGACCATCCCCATTGAATTTTTTTTTTTACAAATCAACCACTGGTAACAATTAGCTCAATTTACTCCATGGCTGCTGGGTAATCTTGTCCCTCAACCACAACTTCACACTACATATTAGGCCCACTGTCATGCCAGCTTTATGATCTCATATATTAACTTATATTAACTCAAACATATCTACTCCCATTTACACTGAAGAATCCCAACCAGGATAAAATCAAAAGCAAAAATAGATTTTTAGGACCTAGCTTCCCACTTTCTGCATGTACTCCCTTTCATCAAAGGTTCAGTGGAAATGATAAAAATCCCCTTAAATCTGTAGCCATGTGTGTCATTTCATGTTTGTTTGGCTTCATACAAGAGGTGGCTCAACTTCAAGTGTCTGGCTCATCATACCCTGCTTTCTACTATACTTCATGTGCAGCTGGCAGGTGGTCCTTGATATAAACAAATTGGCAGACTTAAATTCATTATTTTACTGCTGACACTTTTGCCAGCTGCTGCCACCCTGTGAGGCTGCTAGCTACAGCCTGGATTGACGCATTCAAGATTCAAAGCTCTGTGCCCAGGCTTCAAGTATTTTTTTTTTACTTTAATCATGATCTAATTTGCCTAATGTATGCCTGTGTATGAACTCTGAGCCATCATTCAATCATTTATCCATTTCCCCAAGCTGGTTCAAGTCATGCAGTCTGTTCAAATGGTCTTGCACAACTCAACTATGTGCTCGTCTCAAACAGCGGAAAATGATTTAATATTTAAAACGCATTTGTCAGATTAAAATCAGTGAAACATATGTCTTCTAAGTGTAGATGAAAATAACAGTGGACCACCTAAAGCTCAATCTGGCCAAGATAGAGATGTTTCACATTAGCTCTTTATCTTCATGACATTGGGGTGTACACGCAATATACTTACAGTGCCCTCCAGAAATATTGGCTCCCCAAGTAAACATGAGTAAAATGGGCAGTAAAAAAAAAATCTTAACTGTTTCTAACCTCTATTTGAAGTAAAATGATTGAAAGGGAAAAACTAAATCTTATAATGATATTATAAATATTTTTCTCTAAAATATGTGTGCCATAATTATTGCTACTCCTAGAAATTCATCTGAGTAAAATCTAACTAAAGTATATTCCCATTCATATTTTATGTTTTGAAGTTCACCTGAGGGATTAGGAACACTTAAATGGACAGCCATGACTTCCTGTTTCACTGGTCTATAAATACAAGGTGACACATTGGACAAATTCCCTTAGTCATCCATCATTATGAGAAAGACCAGCGAATACAGCAATGATGTGCAAAAAAAAGTTGTTTAGCTGCACAAATCAGGTAATGGCTGTTAGAAAATAGTTAAATAGTTGAAAATTCCCATTTCCACTACCAGGGCATTAATAAAGAAATGTAAAGTAGCTGGAGATGTTGAGAATCTGCCTGGAAGAAGACATATGTCTATTTTGACCCCACGCGCAGTGAGGAGGATGGTTCAAAGATCAAGGATCTTAACTGAGGAATTGCGGTCATTAGTTAGGTCTTGGGATCAGAACGTCTCCCAAACTACAATCAGACAACACCTGCATAACCAGAAGTTGTTTGGGAGGGTTGCCAGAGAAAAGCCTCTATTGTCATCGACCAACAAACTGAAGTGCCTATGGTTTACCAAACATTACTGGAACTTTCAGGAAGGAAGGAATGGTCTCAGACGCCTTGTGTTCTCCACTCTCATTAAGCACTATAGGAGAAGGCTGTAGGCTGGCATCTTGCAAAGGGAGGCTGCACAAAGTATTAAATGAAGGGGTGCCAATAATTGTGGCACACATGTTTCAGAGAAAATATTTATGTCATTATAAGATTTAGTTTTTTCTTTCAACCATTTTACTTCAAGTAAGGTTAGATTTTTCTGAATATTTTGAATGAAAATCCATTTTTACTGCCCATTTTTTCATGTTTACCAGGGGTGCAAATATTTGTGGAGGGCACTGTATACCACCAGAAGCCTATGGGTAGCCCTAGCCTACCAACTTGCTATTCTCCCTATGTAGTAGCAATGAGTCCATCCTGAAGATTTATTCTATACAATAAAAAATGAATCAGGTCTTGGCACACACATGGCAGGACTACCTCAATTCCCTTCTTGCCGCTCTGTCTGCCTATGCCAATAAGCTCTTACAGGTAATACAGAATGTTGAATCAATCAATTTTCCCAAGTGTGATTATATCACACCTCTACTCATCTCACTTCACTGGCTATCTGTTACAGCTGACATTAAGTTAAAAAAGTTAGTGTCATATCAGCATCATACTACTGACTTTGAGCATTTGCTTATTACTGTATATCCTGCAGATGTCAGTGGTATTTTCCAAGGTCATTTTATTGTGCTATCATTCTTTGATAACCGGCTAATGCGATAACTTCTCACATTTAATTACAGGCTTCCCTGATGTGAGATATTATTAATGTGAGAAAACACAAGACATTGTAAAATTAGCTTCCCCAGGCGCTCGTTCCATCTAAGGAGCAATTCCTTGGTGCATCGAGGCAAGGCGTGTTTGTGACACCAATGATCAAATCAAACCTTTTCTGCTGAGGTCAGTAGAAGGGTGACACTGCTTACTTTATCCTCCCTTAGCTAAATATGTAAAAGCAGGCTGTATCTTGCACAATTACATATTATGTCCATTCTAATTTTCCACATTAATTATAAAGGAACATTGTACCTTTGTCACCACTCAATACACATTTTAACACAATGTGGAACACTGTAATGAATGATCTCTTTAGCTACCATTTATTGCACAAACAAAGGGGGTAAGAGCAGAAGCTGAAGTTTCTACTATTTGTTGGTAATAGGCAGTACATCAATAACCCTTTCCAGGTCTAACAGTGTAGAATAATTTTCAACACTAGGCAGCTGTCTGGATCTTTCTGCCTGTCTTTCCTGAATAGCAGACTGGCCTTTTTATTGTATGCTGCCTATAAACGGCAAGTGCATTGGAACGAAGGCAAATACTCAGGTAAATATTAAATGTGCTCTCATATTTTACACATGCAGTAATGAATCAAGAAGAATAGCAACCGTAAATTGCACTGGGAGAGACAAAAGGATTGGCAGGCCCCAATTCATGTCTATTGACTAATTTGCTTCATCAGATTTCTAAATCAATGTATCAAGTTCAGTTCATACACTTATTGTTTTAACATTTTATCAAGTCATCTGCAAATTCTTTGAACTGTGAAGCCGTGATAAGCTGTATGTATAACCAAGTAATGCAATTGAAAATTTTAGATGGTAAATGAATAATTTGTCTGAATCAAATAAATTCCTGCTTTGACCTGCTGTTATCTTAATTGGCATAAATAGAGGATCTGAGTTCTGAGACAGATTCCACATAATCTTATCTGGAGGGCATTTTAGACTGAAAGAATAAATTAATTATTGTTCAGATGTTAACAATCAAATAAAATGTGCCTTCTGCTACATGTAGAAGACAAAATCACTTACAAATTTATATCCAGCAAAGAAAGTAAACAACTCCAACACTAAAAAGGAACAAATAGGATATTATTTAAAAATTCAGCAAAATTCAAGCTATAATTATTTGACATCACTTATATGTTACTATCATAAAAGACAATGAAATGGAAACTATGGTTATTAAAAAAAGAGACAGTGCACCACAACACTATTTGAAGACAATTTGAATAAAATGAAAACTATTTGTAGATCATGTTGCTGGAACTTTAGGTTAATTGTGATGGACTGTATGTTTAGATATGGCAAAGCAGTTAATAACTGCAAGAACATGTAGTGCTTTCCTTTTCATGGCAACAGCAGACTTTTCCACTGTTCACTCATAGGTTACAGCTCTTATTTTACAGTCTTTGGACACTGAATGCAACAACACACACATACATACATACACACATGTGCTTAGCACACACACACACACACACACACACACACACACACACACACACACACACACACACACACACACACACACACACACACACACACACACACACACACACACACACACACACACACACACACAAAAGAAAAGTCATCAAAACAACCCAAAACTATACTCAACCCCTTTAATGAATATTTATATTTTAAAAGGGCCAAGTGTAATTTTGTGTTATTTTGAAAACTTTTATTTTCCCATTCCCATATGGGACAAATTACACTGATGGTGATTAAGATTTTAGAATAAGTAACTTTTCAATTGCTGAGTTGAAAAAACATGGTGGTGATGATCCTCTCATGTTATATTGAGAGGTTTTCTGCAACAGCCAATGGTTAGGCTGCTGGTCTTATAACTCAAAGGATGCAGCTTCACATCCCAGCTAACATATTGTTATTGTACCCCTGAGCTAGGCTCTTCCCCCGAATTTCTTCAGTAAATATCTAGCTGTATAAATGAATATGTAATATATAAACTGTAAGGCACCCTAGATGAGTACCTGCTAAATGCCCAAAGAGTGGCAAAAAAGTGTTCCAGTCATGCAGAGGTGTCAAAAGTTGCCTGAGATTGAAGTAGTAGGAGGTCTTTTGGTAGACGCAGTGTGTGTGTGTGTGTGTGGGTGTGTGTGGATGCATTTAGAAACTTGAAAAATAAGGCACTCTGTCTGTCCCGGTTTATCATACCTACTCCACCTGCCAAGATGCACCTGTGGCAATAAAACCAAAAACAGAAAAGTCAAAAAAAGGCCACAGAGAGACTTCTTCACTCTGTGCTATGAAAAAAAAAGAAATAAAATGCATTGAAATGCCTGCACTGCAAAGCAAAGCTTTTGTGAAGTGACAACATCATGGTGCTGAAGCAACAAAAAGCACAGTCTACCCTAAAATGCCCAAGGACACATTCTAAAAATATATACGATCAGCTCTCTGGGGAAGTGCTGTGTTGACTCCAAAGTCTTAGTGGATATTCACTTGGCTTTTGATTATATGTGTTATTGACATTTTGTGACATTATGAAGGTAGCAAAAACTCCCTGAAAAATTAACTTGGAACCCAGATATCCAGGCATGCAAATGCAATAATATTACTCTGTGGTAGATTAATTTTCCTTCCAATAATCCTCCTCTGTTTTGTTTAACCAGCTGTAAATTAAAAACATCAATGAAAAAAAGGAAATTCTTCTAAGACAATGCACTGGTGAATACATTAATGAGATACTAAAAATCTGATTAATTCAAAACAAGTATTTAGCTCAATCCCAGTATAGTTACAAAAGACTTTTATCATTTGATAGATAGATGAACCACAGAAACCTTGGGGCCTGGTGTTAGGGGTCACAACTTTTTGAGGCACAAAAAAATTTGTGAGTTAATGAAGCAGAAAGGCTATTGTCTCTAATTGAACGTTTTCTGAAAATTCGCTACGAAATAAGTGGCATGGCCATACAGTGTCGCGATGATGTGTCCACCTTGATAGTCCATAGCAGTAATTCTGATTTCTCGACATTCTGTTGAGGTTTAACATGGAAACACTGGAGCAGCATTGCCATTACATTGTAGTGGTGGCTACTGGTAGTTAATCCAGTGGTGACTTTGTTGTTCTCGTACAGCATGAATGACTACATTTTTGATCCATTTCAGGAGGCCTTCCTTGAGCTCCTCTTGGACAGAATTGCAATGCTGCATGTAAGCACAGCTTTTCCAACCTTTAACTGGTAAAGAATTGCTTATTGCTCCACAATGGTGATGCAGCAGCTGTCAGCATTGAATCTCAACATACAAGAGCCCTGGACTGTGTTACTTTGTGACACTATACGGTATAGCTTGGTGACCAATGAATTCAGCTCTTTAAAGGGGAATTTTCTTTAGTACCAGGTACATTTCCTGGTTGTTTCATGGAATGGGCATAAGCAAATTGGAAGTTAGGATGAGGCCTAAATGAACCAGCAGGATGACTCTACCTTGTTCATGAGACTGTGCAGCTTAATGTGTTTGTGAAGAGAAACAAAGCAAATGAAATAATGTAATGAAATCTGGCTATATGCAACATTCCAGGCATATTCTTTATTTCAATATTAATTTATTTTTGGTGAGGTATGGCAAAACAGTTTATGAGCAATCTATAACCATTTAAAAGTTATTTAATTTTTTCTTATTGATGCCATTTCAACATAGGCCTACTAGAACATGTTGCAAAGAAAAAAAAAGCTCTTACGTTATATAAATCTTTTATAATCCTGTACAATTTTGTTAATACAATATATTTTTTGGACACTCTATCCACTCCTCGACCAATAATTATTGTGTTCTTTATCAAATTGCATTGAATAGGCTATACTTAGCAATGGTACACCACAAATGTTCTGTCTCTAAATAACTTGAATACTGTACAGTACCTCTGTGCAGCATTATTAAGACAGTCATAGTAATAAGTTGTTCTGAATAATAAATAATTTTTCTGTTCATAATGTTCCACCCCATAAGGAGTCCTCCTTGATCCCTTTCTGCCACATATTAAATCTGGGACACAGCACTGGAGTTCAGAGTCGATTTCTACCTCTTTCATCTCTCAAAGTACTGGAGGCTTTCAGTCTCAATGAATGGTCCAATATCCTACTAGAAACAGCTCAACATTTGTATTCTAGCAAAAGGCTTGAATCTGTTCTGAAAGCAAAGATCGGCTTAAGTTCTTATGAGTTAAAAGGCAGCAGTTAAGACTTGGAAATGTGAGACAACAACACATTATATGGTTATGCGGGTAGATACATTCAACTTGGAATAGCCCACATTCTAAAACCGGCTCTGGGAAGAACTGCCCCTTGTGTGTTTGTATATCAGCAGGTAGCTCTGATTTGAGTCAGAGCACAGGGTATGAGAGAAGACTGAGAGAACCAGCATGTTTTACCCAACAACCTAATTTTTAATTATGTTTTATTAATTTGATTACTGTAAAACATTCAGCAACAACGATGTACATGAATGCAAGTTGCAAATTATCCATAGAGTTTATTAAATGTTCAGCACAAATTTCAATCCACTGGAAAATAAGCAATTGGTGAGGCTTAGAATACACATACAAAGAATCAAAAAAATGCTCCAAGGGCCAAACGTCAAAATTTCCTAACTTAAAAAGTGTTTGGAGTAGCGCTATAGGATTTTGCAAGGTCCCATAAATTTAATGGAATGGAATGGAATTAAATTTTTTGAGAAAATCCATGACACGAACTGGGGATCCTGGTTGAGTTAGCAGGGAATGACCCTTAAGCAAGTAACATACCACAAGCTGCTGATTTAACGGATTTTAATGTACTACAATGTTGCTAAATATAACCTCATAATGCAAATTGTGGCAAAATACCCTCAATCTATATTATCTTCAAGAACAAGAACACCTTGGGCTTACCTTACCTAGCAGCAAAGCTAATAGTTTCTCAAATGAACAAATGGCCAAATAAATATACCATACACTGTTCCAGAAGTAAAGTGAAATGTAATATGGCCACCTAATTTCACACTCCTACTCAATATCAGTTACCTAGCTACCTGTCAGCAAAGGAAATGCTATCTCCTTGCTGATCATTCATCCTTTTAGACAGTTCTCTCAACTGAGCAAAAGAAGCTCCAAGGAAAATTCTAGAAGACTCCAAGAAGTGGTAGTTGTGATGTGTTGTCGTTTGTTTGGACTTACTGTAAAAAAAAAAAAAAAATTCCACAACATTTTTCCATAACATCGCATTTTAGAAATCACTGCTTCTCTCAGGGTAGCTCAGTCGCGTATCTTTCTGAATTCATCATAGAGGTTTACATGCTTAAACTTAAATAAATGCACATGTATTGCTTGGTGTTTAGCCCAATCCTAGCACCTTGTGTCTTTTTGTGTGTGTGTGTGTGTGTGTTTGTGGTTGTGCGCGCAACTGTGTATAACTGTAAGCAAAGGAGGGACAATCTGAGAAAACATTTACTGCAGCTCTTTGTCTTCGCCTCTGGGAATTTGCATCATTTATTTGAAACTATTATATTATGCAAATAGAAGAGTAATCTGGTTTTCTCACTAGAAGAATTACAGCATTATAAAATGTAGCTTCAAAGACCCAAATTTGAATTGCAGCATCAATCACTTATTTCAAACAAGATTCCTGACCTTTCTGATTCAAAAGTAAACATGCTTATAAAGTATCTACAAAGGGACATTGTGATACAGCCTTGTTGATGCTATGAGTGGATGTCTCTACTTTTACCTTTTATTTATCTTTCTTCCATACTCTCTTGTAATAAGTTCTAAACTGTGGGTGTTTACATAAAAAGTGCTTGAGTTTAATGTTAAATTGAAGAACAGAAATGTAATTATGTCTGGCTTCATTGGCATCACGATTCCGTTCTGTTACTGGTGAAATTATTGTAATGGAGGCCACTTTCCAAACAAATGATGTTGCGTTTTCAAGGATGAAGGATTGATTGCTGCATTTAAAGACTTCCATTCCATTTACTCCATGTTTACTGACTATGCGCTGGTACTTTACCTACTTCAAAGCGAGATGAAGCTTTGACATTTAGTTGTACTAAGCACTGCAAAATTACAACCCGCCGTATAAACCCATCTTTTCTCAAAGGTATTACAGAGTTGCGGAGTTGTGGTCTGAAGGCTATGAAGTACGCACACCATGTTCTTGTGAGTTTGGTGCTGACATGAATGCTTGCCAGCAAATAAGTATCATTTAGTATATGGAGAAAATACCATGTCAGAAGAAAAACCCTCACATTAGAAACACAATATGATAAGCCACATGAAAATACATATGAACACACACATTTAAAAACTAAGCAAGTCCCATGTAAGTACAAACCAAGTAGCATTAGTTTTTCTTGCGAGTCAGGGCATTTTGTGTCACAATGAAATATAGTGTATCGAACTGAATAAAATGTATTGACTCAAAGTAATACAATACAATTCACTTTGTTGGTTTGTGTGCAGTTTTGGAACTTAATGAAATACTATGCAGACAGGACATTAGCTGATGAGAGACCTAGTTCAGGTCCTGCCCTGCTAAGCAAAGACTCTATGAGTCTATGAGAGGAGAATGCATTCACTAGCTTAATAACATAGCACTGGGCTAACAAAGGGGAACAACAAACTACTAGAAATTATCGATATTGTTTCTAAGCAAGAGAGAGAGAAGAGATGCTTCCTTGTTGTCTCTACAATCCTCTGGACCAATGCACACCATTGTACTAGTTGGAGTTGTGGAGAAATTTGCGCTGATCAGGACTTTGAGTGTCACACCGATCCTTGCTTGCAACAACCAGCTATGCGCATACTACACTGAGACTCACATGTATGAAAAGTCAATGGATAAAATTCTAAACTAAGATAAACTATGTTGCATTTTATATTTTGTATATTTCTCCCAAATACATTTTATTTTCATGAATGGATTTATTTGGTTATTTATCTACCTGTCCCCTTTAAAGTAGAATGTAACTGCAAAATATTTTTTCCCCCGTGATACCCTCCAGATCCTGTGCTACGGAGGTATAGAATAAAGAATACAGACAGAACTGGCACCCAGACAAAACAGTTTTTCCATGGAATGGAAATGAAAGAGGGTTTTAGCCCTGAAAATCAAATACAGCCCTTGTCAGCACAGATGTGAATACCCAATTTCATTGACTAAAATGTCTTGCCTCCACTGCTGTATTAAGTTTGAGACTATTTTGTAATAGGAATTTAGTTGGCCGCTACAGAATTAATTTATTGCAGGAAAGTTAAAAAATGTAATGGTAAATTTGCTTAAATGTTATGTTAAGTGGTTCCATCCTGCTGTATTACATAACTTCCAAGGTACTTGATTTATTAATATGTGCTCATTGAATTCAAATAAATTATACAACAGTGAGCTGAGTGAATGCTAAGTAGATTTGTTAATTTGTAGGCACCATGGATACATTCATCTAACTTAATTGTGTTATTTTCAACAAATGAAACTTTAAGTAAATAAATAAATGCATCATTCATCCACTTTCTGTGCCTGTGTTATCCATTTGAGGGCTGCAGGGGGTGGGGGGGTGGTGGGGTGGAGGTGTATATCAGCAGACAAGGGGCAAAAGGCAGGGAGACACTCTGGCTGGGTTGTCAGTCCATCGCAGGTTTCACACACACACACACACACACACACACACACACACACACACACACACACACACACACACACACACACACACACACACACACACACACACACACACACACACACACACACACGGGCACACTGCTCATGGTAGGAACTGAACTTGAGTCCTTCTTGCTGTACTAACCACTGAGAAACCATGCCACCCCTACAAAACAATAAAAGGTTTATAGATTAAAGTTACCTAATCTAGTACATTTTATGTGACTAACCCAAATTTGTCCTTTTTTGGGAAGTAAAAGGTGTTTACAGAGAAACTTCAGTAAAATTATTTCTTATACTGTGTTAAACCATGGTCCTTAATTAGGTGGTCATAAACAGTCCTGTTACTTATTACAATAACTATATTGCCATGTATCCTGCTCGAATTTTAGGGTCGCAGTACAATATAGTGCTTAAGGAACTGGGCCTCCAATTTAGAGGTGGAGGGTTGAATTCCCAAGTAGGACACTGGTGTTGTGCCATTGATGATGGTTAACCCAGATTGCGCTAGTGAAATATCCAGCTGTACAAGCTAATCGTGTGTAGAAATATAAACAGTGTAACTGCTCTGGGCAAAGCATCTGCCAGATACCGTAATGTATATTTGGGCTCTCTGCATCTGGCCCCTTGTCTAGTGGGCCAAATAATTCCTCGCGCACCACCAAACATATAATGAGCCAGCTGGGTCCGGCTCTGCACTGTGAAAGGGCATAATAAGGCACTCAGGTTTTAGCTCTACAGTAGAATGGAGGTATAGCTTTTCCTTACAGAAAACATTGAATAAGACAAACCTGATGAAGTCCCGATAATGAATAATCTTTACTTCTTCATGCGGGGATAAGTTTCCCCTGTTATTTCTGAAAGGAAATTGACTCCATCCTAAATCTTCTATGAACATGTGACCCTTCCAGTCCCACTACACCCTGTAAAAGTACTGAGATAAAGCTTACTACAGACTGTGCCAAAGAATTGTATGACATTCGTTTCAGTGGAGGTGCGCTGATTGGCTGAAGACTTCTGATTGGCTGAAAATTCAGCTCCTCTAATTGTTTTGTTATTATGATGCCAGCGTTTCTGTGTATTTCTAGAGTGCATATTGAAATAAAGAAATGAATCAAATCAAAAGCAGTGTTTTGATCCAACAACATATGTATAGACCAAAATTATGTTTGAGAACATTTTTACTTTCGAAGCTGTCAGCACTTATTCCCCTAGGAAGTTCTGAAACTTTTACAATTTCTCACTTTAATAGCCCTTGAGAGAGCCAGATTAAATTTTAATTTGTTGCAAATCGGTTATGCCTTGTCTTCGGTTTGTTTCAGTTACGGATATCTATCTGTAAAAACGGCTGCAGGGAAATAATGGCTGCCTAAAATACCAAATCCACAGAGATCAGCTTGTGAATCTCTCCCAGCATAAGTTTGTTCCCTTTCAGGCAACCTCGGTTATGCTATGGGTTTTTAGGTGCTTTGTTTTTGTGCTCATTCTGTATTTCTTTGTTGCTTAGAACAGAAGTGATTATTTGAATTGGTTAATTACACAATTAACTCCAATCACTTCCTTGCTCTATATCGATTGCTGAATTGAAGGTGCATACATAACCAACAAGATTCAATCACACACACTTAGTTCACATTTAGACAGCAGCCGTTAATGCTCAAATCCAATTTGTTTTTCAGATACGTTTCTTATGCGAGCCTTTTCACACAGTACTTTACGATTGACCATATTGGATTTGTGTGTTAAGACAAGATACTAGGGTGCAATTATTAATTGCTAATGGGCTTTTTTTTGGCGTCTTTTTTCTTGTTATCATTTTAGCATTGATGATGCAAGTCAACACTTTTTGGGAGTGACAAAAAAAAAATAAAAACTTAAGGCAAAAATTCATCTCATTTGGTCAGACAAGCTGCACGGACAGATTTATGTCAGGTTTGAGTCTTTTAAAATGGCTTCCTAAATCCACCTATATAGTCTCTTCACTGGCATATGCTACTCAGCCAAACATCCTTTTTCCCTTAACAATCTGTAATATGTAATGGAGTCTGGAAATAAAGTGAGCAAGGAACTACATGTCCCTACAACCCTCAGTACTTGAAGGCACAGTGAGCACTTATCTTTATTGAAGTTGAAAGCTTCAGCCACTTTATATCATTTCTCTTGAGTTGACAGCCCTTACTCAAGCAGGTGGCAAGAGCTGAAATATAGGCATATGTATAGTATATGTGACTAGTTTTACATTAATTAGATACATTATACAGTACTGTAGTCAGTCACAAATTTTTGGATATGCCAATTATAGCTAGCTTAAACCACTGAATGGCCTCAGCATTTTTTTGAAATAAAAACTTCATTTTCCAGTTTGGAAAGTTGCAAAAGGTGAGTCATTACACAGACATGGGAGCTCCCTTCACTTGCTGGGTGGGTGTGATGAATGAATAAGCTGTTAACAGGAACTGCCAGGGACCCTCTCACATTTGATTAATAAAGACAGTAGGCATCAAGTTTGTTTCCAAGGGGCATTTCACTTTGGAAAGCATCCGCAGTTTCCTTACCTCTGGTGAGAGTACGTGAACAAGGTAGACTTTTTTTAGATAGGAGATAAGGAAGAGAACCTGACCCAGTGTTGATTTAACAGCACAACTTAAACCTCCTCAATCCATGCCTCCAATATTTGCTGCTATTGGTCATGGTAATTTGTTTCAATCTACTTTATCAAAAATTAAATGATGTGTGGCATTGAGCTATTTCTAAAATAAATGAATACATTTTTAATTAAACTGTCTGTTTTTTAATCTTAAATTTGTTCTCAAACAGACTCTGTGAGAGGATCCATTGGGACTCTGTGGGTAGATTTAGAACGCCCATCCAGAATGACAAACAAAATGATAATTTGTTCGAACGAAAAGGCAATGTGTGAAAGTAAACGGCTCAATCTGGCAGCTCAGGTAAGAATAAGAAATAAGGCTTAAAGTAGATGTTGCACAGAAAGCTATCACCTGGATGTAAGAATAGTAATGCCATTTTAGTAAAGCTTACTAATCCCTCCAAGACTGTCATGGGCCATGGCCATGTTATTTTCTACCAGAATGTAATGTTCTTTCAAATGTGTCCTTACAAGTTCTCATAATAATTTATAGTACAATCTAGTGGATCTTCAAAGGATAAAACTATTGTAATGTGGATTATTGTAAATGTGGTTATTCTTATTTATGACACACAATGACCTTGAGTACACTGCTTCTATTGAAACAGTTTGTACATATTTTTTTTAAAATTGAAGGGCAGAGTATAATGAAAATTTGTGAAAATAATAAAAATCATAATGTTTCATCCAGCGAAAGAGAACACAATACCTCAAACAAGCTATAACAATACAAATAAAACACCACTATGTGTGGTGTTAACCTAACTGATTGATGGAAATGGGATTGTCAATAATTTTGTACTGTCAACTTGTTTTAGTGATTAGGTAATTTGTTTTCTAATCACTTTGTAGACAATACTTGAATTCCAATTCATTTTATTATGTTTCAGACGTAAGTTTTGAAGGTTGGCTCTGTTCACTGTGTTTTGCAAGTATCGTTAAAGCCCCATTGCTTCCTTATTTTACATAATGAAAGAGGCCTAGGCACAAAATGAAAGAGCAGCCTATAGTCTAGTGGCTAAAATACATTACTGGGACCCCTGAGGTTGGTGGTTCAAGTCCCAGTCGAGCCAACACCATTGCTGTTGGGCCCTTGAGCAAGGCCCTTAACTCCACATTGCTCCCAGGGGGGACTGGCCCTTGGTTAGTCCAATCAATGTAAGTCACTTTGGATAAAAAGCGTCAGCTAAATGACTGTAAAGTAAAATAAAGAAAGCAGAGAGAAGTGAAGCAACAGTTAATGGAACTAGTTGGTAAAATAACAATGCCTCATTTGGGAAGTAACTTTGCAAACAAGACAAGAAAAAACATAAGAGAAGGATGGAAAAACGCCAGGAGTCAAGTTATTCTTAAAACCTGTCCAACTTTAGCTCAAATGCTAATTGTAGCTGACATAGTGTTACGCACACAAACAATATCTACCAGTAAAGATCATACAATACAGTCCAGTATGAAGCTGAGTTTTAATCATCATCAAAAAATAGAAATCATGTTTTTAATCCCAAGACATTTTATGTTTGCCAGCTATTTCACAAAATCAATCACCTCCCAGCACTCAAATTTTTCAAAAGCCATTTTTGGAACCGCTCATGGGAACGCTGGGTGAGAAGCTTGTGGTTTATCAAGCCTCAAGACACAATTATGAGACTCTTATTATTTCATTTACAAGGACACTTTTACCAGCACAAGGATGAGCCAGGTAGATATTTTATTATAATCCACAAAGAGGGCTGACTTGTGAATAATATTTTTAATATGCATTTATAAAGTAATAATGCTTGAAGCAGTCTTTTATGAATCCATAAAAATCATTTCTTCTTATACTGAAAATCTGGTCTATGCATCAAGGGTGTTGACCTTAATGTATTCGTATGGGGAGCACTGATACGTGTAAGTAAATGATTCAAACTTATGATAAAAGAAGTTGGCTGAAAAATGTTATATTCATAAAGGGAGGGCCTGATGCCAATGGTCATGTAAGAGCATCAAATTTGCATACAAACAGAGTGTGCTTCATTAAAATGTATAATTCTAAATACTTAAAGAAACAAGAAATGATGGTTTCAACATTCAACACATGTTATTTTGCTCATCTCAGTCTTGACAAATTCTCTTTCTGAATTCTAAATTTAGCTTATGTTAAAATTAAACCATATATTAAAATTTTCTGATAAGACTATTGCGGCCATAAGTATGCTAGAATTGTTCCACAGTCATACAAAATGGCAATGCGAAAGCATGTGATTAGTAATTTCTTTGAGTAATTGATATTGTATTCGGATTGATCCATTCAATACAGGAAGTTCAGTTTGGTCCACGTTGTGATTTTCCACTGTTGCGTAAGTGTTGATTGTGATGTTGTTGATGTAGTCAGAACAGAATTTAAAGAAATTGTAATCCTTGAGTGAATACTGTAGTTATGTGTGGGTGGACAAAATAATAGAAGCATCAAACATTTCAGTTTTTGTGGAGACTAGGTTATAGAGAGTACATTACAGTGTTGAGTGCATTATATGGTCTTTTTCAGGTTCTACTTTTGGAATAATTGGCAACTAAATTGTCAGACGTTTTTTTTTGTGACCAATTTTCACATTTTCTGGTGCACTTTTCTCATATTTGGAATGTGTTTTCATAATAGTAAATAATGTACCCTTGCCATATTCAATGATTTTGTAGTAATCGTTTTTTGACTGATTCATCTGCCTTTCCAGTCACTGGCTTTTAGTATTGCTTGGAAATCTCTTGGTTACCCCATGTTGCTAAGGAAAGTCAAATATCAAAGTGTTGGTTGTCAGATCTCTCTCACTGCTGACATGGTCATACTGACCACTGGCATTCAATATAGTGTGACTCAACTGCCTTTAAAATGCCTTTAAAATGCAGCTTGGATTTAGTTATTTCAAAGTTGAAGTATTTTTTCAATTTGTTTCGATTATTTCTCTACCCTGTTTATCAATCTTACTGACTGAAACCATAACTGACATAATTGGTACATACTTATGATTCCTTGCTGGTCCTATGTTGGTTTCTGTGTTAAAATTTTCTGAAAAGTGTCAGCATGATGTTTTCCATAAATAGAAATCATGTTTTTGCCCTGAGACATCTCATGGTTGGCAGCCATGTCACAAAATGTTTCACCTCCTACCCGTCCCATTTTTTACAAGCCATTTACCGACCCACTTGAGGGAGTTGGTGGTGAGAAGACTCACGGCGAAATACTCTCTCTTATATGTCTGAAAAATACTGCCCTGTTCCAAATGTATGTACGATTATTGGCAAAGTGTTGGATGACTGCAAATCTCTGATGCTATTCTGGCTATCCTATTGTTTGTACATTGAGCAGCTATATTTTCACACAATTTCTGTGTGCTCTCTAAGTCTGTGCCTCTTAATTATATAAATGTATACTGTACATCATCGTTTTAATGGGCTTTTCAGCTATGCTCTCCGTTTGCATGACCTCATCAGGATAATAAGAGGTTATGATGCCACTAATAGTGATGCTAATGTGTGTACTAAATTATGAGTATAAATTTAAATAGTTAATTATAATTTGGAAGTAGCTTTCAGTAAGCCTTGGCTGAGAGACGAGATTTCAGTTGGCAGAAGTGCCACATGCACACAGTTGCTCAAATATAATTTCAAATTCTGAGCCCAGACCTGAGCAGGCTTTCAAATTCTGAGTGAACTGAAATGGGCGGAAGTCCCAGTGACGATACGTGCTTTTCAGCCTGGCTCACTGTGTGGATGTGCCTCAGGCTCACAAGAGTTCACCAGAGATTTTTATTATATATTTTTTTCTAGAAATTATCTGGCTAGGTTCCTATGGTAACAGAACTTTTTCTAAGTAATGTTTTAATGCTTTCATGGAGGCTTCTCACCTGATGTGCCTTATTGAAAGTAAATAACCCTTAACTCCAGAATCTCAGTTTCCCCCTATTTCAGAACAAACCTGCCCATTCAAGTTGCTACCTTGTTTAACCATGTGCTGAAAAACAAGGCAGTTATATCATTAAGCATTGTTACTTCACCACTCAGTGTCACATGGACAGAAGTGAACAGAAATGAACATTGGCTTTTTTATATTTATTTCTTGCTTGCGTTGCATGTACATACAGGTAAGGTGGCTATGGGACAACCTGAACAACTCATAAGTGTCTGCTGTTCTTTGTTTCAAAGGATTTGTGTAGGCAGCTTGTACAATCAGTGTTTTTACATAACTAACACATGTTCAATCAGCCCACACACCTGACTTTTGCATTTGCGATATCCTACACAGCTAACACTGATAATTTTGTGAAGCAAATATACCTGTCCTCTGCATCCTTAACTCATTATTGTACAGTGCGAGTAGGTGTACATGATGACTAAGCGTCCCGTTTCTTGACATTGCATATGCCACAAAAATCATATATCCTACTGACTACATACTGCTGTAGAACTATCAAAATTTTACTTGAACAAATGCACTTCCATTAAGTGCCATGCGCTATGTGCTTAGACTTTTAAAATATGGCCCAATATGTTTAAAGTTGTTACATATGTACTCTAAAGAGAGCATGCATTTGGAATTTATAATCCAAGCAATCATAGTGAACCATAACCCATTATATTTTTTACAGTTAAAATTTATTTCATTCTATTGGTTGTCAGACTTGTTTTCTGTACTTTTCGGTGTGGATTGGAACCACAGCCCTCATTACTGCGCTCAAGCCATGGATAGGGAGATAAATATATTCATCACATCTTTTCTGCATTCAAATGCTGTAGTAACCTGTGCATTCAACAAAATGCACACTCACACAAGCGCAGAGGGCAGTCCGATGGCCCTGTATGTTTTGAAAATTCAACTATAGTTGGGTATACCCTGTCTGGGTATTAAACACCTTAGATGTTCCTGCAGAGGCTGGGAGGGAAGCATTTATTGGCTGTGACCATCAAGGTCCCGCCCTCAAAGACACAGCTGTGTCAGGCTGAGTCTTTACAGCTGGCTGAACAAACGCAGTGAGTGACACCAGGGCTAACTGATAATCAGCTTCAGGTGTGCATGCCAGTGCACGCCATCTGTATGTGAGACCAATGACCTGCAGGCCTCTCAGATCGTGTAGCATTGGGAGAATACAAACATACCTGACAACAAGCCTCTCTTTTACTTTTCCAGTGTCACATCTTCCTGTGTGTGTTTCTTTTTACAATTTGACCATTAGTTGCTTTCAATAACTGAACACCTTGTACTTGTCTTTGGAAAATGGGACGTTGGGATGAAAATGGATATAAAAGAAGCCTTTTTTTACCATAGATGCTGCCTCCAGGACGCTAAGTGCAAACAGAGCTCCTGGAAATTGCAATGCCCTCATCTTTTATGATCCGTTGCATATTTGACTGACAGGTTCTCTTAACAAGGGTGATGTGCTGAAAATTGCTTTCGGAAAAAATCAATTCATATTGAGATTGTCGGAACATTTTATGACATCCCACACTCACCTTTAACATCCTTCACTTGAATTTAAAAAGGAGTATTATTATTATAGATGACTCTAACAGTAATAGTTTTATTGTCCGTCTGTTCTGCTCTCCTGCTTTTAATTGTCTGTTTGTGTGTTAGGTTAGCATAACTAAAGGTTGACCTCAGTAAAACAACCGTTAAGTTATGTTAGCTGAGGACAAAAGAAGATTAAATGAATGCAAGTGTAAAGAAATGCTTAGCACAAGGGTACAGTGAGATGTGCTTTGTTTGATTCAAACCTGCAACCTCCTGAATTAAGGCCCATGGTGACCAAGCTGCTCTGAATGCCAGGAATGTAGTCTGTCACAGAAAGTCTGTAACCAGATTTTTTCTACTATACTTAGACAGCTTACTTCAAAAAACTGGCTACACTACTTATAATATTTCATATCAAAGTTTAAGGATTCTAATAACATGCTGATGCTTTGATGTTATGGCCATGTCAGGAGACATTCCTAAGCTCCATAATTTCCATAATTTCATAATAATCAGAGCTATATTAGTTTTATCTATCTTTATTATGTTTCTAACTTTCTTCTTCTACTTCTATGTCTATCTTCTATTTGGATCATAGGCTGCACATTTCATTGAAGCAGGTGAGGGGACAGCTGTTCTTCTTGCTGAGACCTCACTTTTTTACATGCACAGTATGAGTATGTGGAGGCAGAGACTATCACTCAAGGAGCAGCTGAATCGCTTACAGTGGATTAAAACCATAGGTTTTAATAAGAGGGTTTCACAACTTTGTGGAAAGGAGATTTTCTGCCACCAAATCTTATTATCTAATCTTTACTGGTTTTTCCCATCTCTTTTGTAAATAAAACTCTATCATACTGCAGATTTGATCATGCTTTCATTTGAAAGGTGTGGTTATATGTGTATTCAACAAAATATACACTCAGAAACAACGGTGCACTGATATATTTGTGTGCAGCCTGTTTTGGATCTCTCAGGCTCAACACTCTCAGGCTAAAACCCAAGATGCTCCGCTAGGTTCCACACTGGACCTGTTTATTGAGCTAAAACGTCTGGACTCAAAGTCATTTTCAGCCATTTTCGTTGATCCTTGAAGATGCTTGAAGTGTCTGCTCTTGAGCACACACGCCCACATTTACATCCAGCTATTGATATGTACACAAAATACCTGTCAGACCACCTTCTCTGTGCCCACACTGCACATTCCATTTTTAAACGAACTTTTTAAAATAACAGGCAGAACCTCAGCTGGAGTGGATTATTAAGAGTGAGGATAGAAATTGTTGCTTGCACTAATAATACGTTCAGTCAAAATGTCAATTCTGTATACTGATATTTACAGTTTTATATTAAGAGTCTATTCAGTGTAATTGCTTATACATACAAATAGGAAACAAGCATGCAGCCATAAGTGTTTGCAACCAGCTTACATTTAAACATTATGCAGAGGGACTGTTTTGCATTTCTACACACTATCCATTTATACAGCTGGCTATTTACTGAAGCAGCACGGGTTAAGTATCTTGCTTAAGGGTGCAACAGCAGTGGCCTTTCTGGTAATTGAACCTACAATCTTAGAATTACAAGTGCAAATCACTAACCATTATACTACTCTGCTATTCCTGGCATACCACCTCTAAACTACAATTACAATGTTGTATGTAGTAAGTAGTAACATACATATAAAACCATATAGACAGGTCATTAGAATAAAGGGACAGTTTTTACATGAACTTATTCTATACCATATGGTTTTAATCACTGGCAAAATGTCATAACATATTGCTAATTGGTCATTATAAAAGCTCATAAAGACTGTAAAGAATGATTATGTAAGATTTTCATGAGGTTGTGTCACATGTATATTGGCCAGTTGATCTGCCCACACCACCTTACATATGAATGAGAAAGACAGGTCCACTTATAATTTTTAATCAGTCATAAGCAGACCTTTTTGGGCTTCCACGATGGCGCATCCAACTAAAATCCTCAGGACAATATTCATATGTAATTGACATAAATCAATTATAATTATATCTAATACAATGCACATAGGTAAGTTTAGTTTACTGAAGTTGTACCAAACACATTACACTTTACATTATATCAACCTGTTATTACTAATTTATAAACATCTCGTACAGCTGCCTTTGAATGCCTTCAAAGATAAAGTGGTAGGTTCTGTAATTGTTTATAAGGAATGGATACATTGGTCAGTTCATTCCTTGCCAAAACTATGTTGGCAGGCTGCAATTGTAGAAAGAGAGAAATAAAAAAACACTTGGATGTATTTGTAAGTCAAAGTGACATGTTGTTTGACTCTAGTCCATAGACATGAGCCTGTGTTTGGTAATATGTCTTACAGAAGGAGACAGCCAGAAAAGGGGGTACAGCCTTTACTATTTACCCTCTCAGCATTCCCAACAAAAGCCGCAAATGTCAAAGCACTTGTTCTTTAAAACATCACTTTAGAATGCAGCAAATCAATTGTCGGGAAGGTTAATTTTCAGCTAATTTTTTTCTACTCTGCTGCAGCAGAGTAGTCTAATTTTGTTTTCTGTAGGTGGAGTGCACAATATAAGCAAAACAAAAGCAAGCAAATCAAACATATTCCATATCTATGAATGTAATATGTGTAATTTGTTTCTCCCCTCTGCCCACTTTGTTTGATTGCTCAATCAATTTGAGTGAGACCTCACAGTTAAATAACTGCTTTCAGACACACACACAGGAGAGGGTGGAGAACAAAGAGTTACTTTGACAGAATGCCTATTGTCTTTTGGGGTATAAATATGAAAAGTAACAGGGACTTTAGCATATTTTTTCAATTCAGAATTCAGAGGAGGAAAGTCCTGGCTTCTCAAAGTAGAAGTACTCTGTACTTCTTCTGGCGTTGCCCTTTCACACATGTAGCACAGAGCCAGAGATTTTCTGTGTTAGACACATTCATGCTTACTAGAAATAATCTGTTTGGTTTAGGCAACGGGTGGCATCTGGGTATAGCGTGCGGGAGGCAAGACATGACGCAAAAAGTATCAGATATGCGATATCCCTGTGTTTTGTTTATAGCACATGTGAGATAGCAAATAAGGCTGCCAACTCATCTGTAACGATGACTGTTTTTGCGTATTTTTCTTATTCGTAGTATAAACAAAAGAGTGGAAAGCAATATACAAGCAAGCAGAACAAAGCAGCTACTCTCGGATGCTTGTATTCTTCTGGTTTCACGCCAGTCTCATGATACAAACATCATCAACGCGCCCACTCGCTTGCTGTGAATTCTCCAGCAAATTACCTGCTCTATTCACACATGAGCTCAGCCAGATATTATCCAGTCTTTGTACTAGGGAGCTAGCTGGATAGAATCTGTATAATGTCCGGTGCGACTGATTCGGACATTTGCGTTCACACATACAGCTCCTCTGGGTAATTTCCGGAAAATTTCAGGGTTGCAGTGCATGCATGAAACAGGCTTACAATGAGGAAAATCAGTTTTCTCCCCAGGGAAAAACAGTCGTTGACTTGATGTGGCCTATTGTTGCTTAAGGTCCCTTTCTTAGGATAAGTGATGAGCCTGTTGCACAATTTAACCCAGTTCAGTACTGCCCAAATTGGTACAGGTTTGCGAAGCATAATTTGACATTTCCCAATACTTTAGAGAGAGCTAGAGAGCAGCAAGACAAATATCAGTGCTCACTGCAAGCTGCTGCTAATGAGCAGATTTAGTTGTCCCTGGAGGTGTATGTGATCTATCTCACTTCTCCTCTTGGTCAATTAACCCTCCACCCCCCAGACTACAATTTATGATAATAGTCAAATGCAGAATTTTCAATGCATGAACTTGTGTGCACTTCATATTAAATCGATTGGCAACATTCTTGGAATGGTTCACCTATGCTTACATTACGTGGACTACTCGATGCATGTGATGAATAAATTCTGTGGTGGTATGCATGTAGTTATATGTATCATGGTCACTTCTTTCTGTTGCTCTTTGCAAGTTTCTTTGAAACTTTCATCGCAAAATCAAGTCAATAGCTATATTCTGACAACAGAACAAAGTGGTATTAGTGAAAGGTTTTAAATGGTACCATATCAGGGTTAGGTAGTAATTGATTATAATGCTATGGGTTAGCCTTCAAAAATCCTTTCCTGATAATTTGCTATTTTCAAAGGTTGCAGATCTAGTTAAAGTTGTATACACTTAAGTAATCCAATGAAGTTTTTTTGAACGGATTACTACTTCCTTCTTGGTCATTTCATTCGTTATTAGTAACTGATTACACTCTCCCAACAATCCACCCAAACGAGGCCAAATAATGGCAAAACCTCTTGATAAGCACACCTGGAAATGCTTGGAAAGTTTTGTTTCCGCAGGACGATTTGAATATTAAGTTTAGGGATTAAAGTCTCAAGTGATTGCAGAAATGAAGATACTTGTAATGGAATGTTTTGTAAGAATAAGTAATATATTTCTCTGAATTTGTGGAATGTTGATATAAGATTACAAATGCCACCGGGTTAGAAAAAAATTACAAAAACACGATAGGATCTTTTTTGTGATGAATTTATTTTCGTAATTTAGTTTTCACATGAGGATACATTTGACAGGGGGGGTTGTAACCTACATAGAAGCATATTCCAAGGGTGATATTGTGTATCAAATTGCTTTTCCCCCATGGCAATCAAACAACAGAGGGCTCAAAAAATAACTGACTGTGCCCTGTGTAGTGAGGTCACTTTTTATCACAAACAGCAAGTCAATTCTTTTCTGCATGTCGGAAGAGCTTTATATAACAAACAATTACCTGTGAATTTTGTGTCTGAGTCATCGTAATTCAGTTTGAATGCAGACCTGCTGTGGAACATGGACTTTCACTTTGAAAGCACCATATGAAAATTCTGAAAGGCAACCTTACTTCTTGCACAAGATCACAAAAAGGCCTTTCAAATAGTTGCTGGTTTCAGTAAACAGATGACGGCTCTTCATCGATGCAATCATCAGCACCACTTGATGTAAAAAGATATCAATTACATGCAAATGCAATGTTATATTGGCCCAGTCCAAGGAACTATGCAGAAGAAAGTGATTTAGCATTGAGAGCAGAAGGTACCTTTTGTTAAATCAAAATAAACTAAGAGAATCCTATACCTGTCACACTAACTCTAATGTAAATTGGAAAATGTGAATGTAGAATTAGGTTGTAAAAAAAAGTCTGTCTCATTTTTTTACGTCCTCATACTTTGGACTGGGCAGTTTTAGAAGCTATGAAAATATAGGGAGTACACATGACAATTTGGTAAGGTTTTTTTTTTTTTGGACAATCAACATGTGATAGCCACTGTGATAGGTGACTGTGATGTTGTTTTGACCAAAAGCACTTAGTCAAAGTAGCATTTTGGATTTTGCAAGCATTGTTTTTCAGAACTCGCATGTAACACAAAACTATGTGGCAGCCACTTTTATTCTCATTTAAGTCTGTGCCCTGTTTCCCTTTTAATCTTCAAAGTGTCATGATGCTCCACATCAAAGGGTTGTGTGTCCCTCAGTTGCACCAAACAAATCTGGGTACCCTACTTAGATTATCATATATAGCCATATCCTATGGCAGATATCACCATGAAGCATAATTTAGAACAGTGATTTTCAGAAGCTGGATTCAATGCATAAAGAATAATTTCCATCCCAGATTTTCCATGTTAGGAGCATGTATAGCCTGAAAGTCTCCCAAAATAGCCCTAATTTCCCTGGCTACTATTAAAGCACAAATATCTAAGTCCGATGCATCCTCTGGGTGTTTAAGAAGTGGCATGCCCTTATATATTGCTGTGGCAAAAAATTTTCTATGCTTTAATACATCACCACAAAGAGCTTTCACCAACCACAACTTCGTATAATTAAATTACCCTTGGGATGAGTAATTTCAGAAGCACCTGTCTTCCCTTGGAAATAATTTCTTCAGCATTTATATCTAAATATCACCTTGCCCTACTTGTAAGTTGATTTGTCACTTTACACAAGCTGAGAGTGCACTGGAAAAATTATACATTTTGCAATGATTGCAAAATGGTGCACAGGCAGTAAAGAAGAGGGTAAATATGTAAGATGGTCAGAGATTGTGAAAGTACTTAAAAATGATAACTGTAATTATTGTCACCGATGAGGCAACCTTGCGAACCATGGTCACTTTAAGTGGACTACGGTGTAAGTGTTTTCTTAGCTTAGGTTGTGATTTAATTTCTCAGTCTTTGAAGTGCCTGTAGGGCAAATGCTTGTGGCTGCATGTTGTTTTAGGAGTTTGAGCCAACATGACGGTATTTGCGTGTTATCATGTGAGACATTTCCATGTTTTGCTTTTTCTGAAGGATTTATTTACATGGCATTGATCCCTTTTCTGCATATGGATTTTTCAGCAATGCCTGTCCGTTTGTTCATTCTTCTCCGAGACATCAACGTAACAGGACATATGCAGTGAAAAGCAGTGAGTACACGCATTACACCAGCACATGCTCCTGCAAAGTGAAATGTGCAAACCAAAATATGGATCAGAACAAACAAACGTTATTGTTTAATACTTAGAACTTCTCACAAAAGCTCCAAATGGAAAAACACCTCTCTTTTATCAGCATCAGGGCTGTTTGAAACCATCAGACCAAATCCACAATTCCTGGCCTTTTTTCATTCAGGTGTCACTGCCTCAGTCAGGAGACCATTTTATTCCCCATGGATTGTGAATATTAGTTGACAAGCAGGTAGACACTTCAGCTATTGGTGCATCTCTCTCTATCTCTCTCCTCGCTATCTCTCTAGTGCTGTCTGTCCTTCTCAATCTTTGCTGCTGCTGCTGCTGCTTTCACAAGGGCAGATGGTAAATTCTACGGGGTCACTAAGTGTCAGACCACAGCGGTTGTTTATTAAGTTGTATAAAGTTGTAAAAAATGTAATAACTTCATAGTCTGTCTGGTATTTTCATGCGTAATTGCTGACCTAAATAATGAAAGGGCTACATTGTCCTTCAAAACACCACCATCCTATCCTCTCCACACTCCCCATCACCCCAAAAAAACACTGCATCCTTTTGATCTTTTTGAAATCCCACTTGTGAAAAAAAAATGTTTCAACATTTCTATTTTGATTGCCTCCTGTGTTTCCTGTATCTTATCTTTGGCTAGACTGCACTTTGAGGAATACAGAGCAAAACTCGAGTTCGTTCAATATTGAGTTTCTATTTCTTATTTTTGGAGGTTTTCCAAGGTGACAGGCAATGTTTTTTGTAAGACCTCTCCATATTGCAATCTAGATGTCAAGTAGGAAGAGGACTGAATCACAGTGTCGCTAGCTTTTGGCTGAAATAGTCCAAATGTGAGAAAATAACAAGGAGAAACTGGTATAAAACACTCCAGGACCACATAACTAATTTTGACAGTTGTGTCTGATATATAGCATCCTGTAGTTTGACACTGGTCTTGCACAATGATTCAAGTCCAGAAATAGTCATTTTAGGGACAGCGTGACGATTTGGGCTTATAAATTAAGCCCAAATCGTCATTTTCTTCCTGAAATTATTTCCCATGTACTGTGATGTCCATTTTCGTATGTTTTACAGATGTGACATAGCTACCCAGCTTCAGAGAGTAAAACATATATAAAATTACATTACATTACATTATAGGCATTTTGCAGATGCTCTTATCCAGGGTGACTTCTCTGTTACCAAGGTGGTCAGCCCTGCAGCGGTGCGTCTCAGATCTTTTGCCTGCCGTTATGGGTTGTTTGATTTTAGGACTGTTTGCCCGTTCCTCTCTGGTTTTGAGCCTACCTGTTTTTGATCACGATTCTGCCACCTCTGTTTCATAAACACATTTTTACCTGATCGTTTGTTTTTCTGCATTTGAGTCCCAGCCAGATTCATAACAGTGGCTCAAAGTTACAAATCACTGATTATCTGCCTAAGACCCCAGGGATGTAACTATGGAAACTACTTATTCTTACTGCTCACTCGCTATTACTCTTACCACTTAATGTTTTAAAAGTATTTCTTTTAGCAAAACATAGGAGGTGGAATTGAATGGAAAGTAATGGGCTTTAATTAAGAGGATATGCATATCTGAACAACATCATTAGGTCACACTATTCAGACAGAAAATGCCGAAAAAAACAGGAAACCGTGAAAATGAAGAAGTTTGTATTTTGGAGAATAATGGGCCTGAAAGCTGATTACCAGTTGAAACCGCTGTTGTCATGACACCGTGACATTTCACATGACTCCATGTGAAATTCAACCTCATTTGCAGTCGTTAGACATATCATAGATTGTGACCTGTCATAAAAAATTTAAAAATTTAAATAAGAGCATGAAAAAGACCGCAAAACCAGGCAGCTCACTGGAGGCTGAAAAAGAGATCATGGGACTCAGGTAGAGTGAGTTTTAGGGAGCGGTTTTGGTTTAGCTGTAATATACAAATAAAGTAGTCTGTTTGACTTTATTGTTTCATTTCCTTTTGATTCGCCAGTATCAAACAGCATGCTGAACAGTCGCCAGCATAAGGGTGCTTCCAAATGAAAAAGCCGAAAAGCCCAAAATATAGATCATTATACAAGGATATCAATCAAATGCTCATAATGTTTTATGTAGTTCTGTATTTGGTGTCATTTCGAAATGTTTGATGTTCTGTAGTTATAGGTCATTCCATAATCTCTCCATCATTTCTCCCAATATCTGTCCTGCTATCTGAAGAAATTCAGAAATCATTAATTTATTTTGCATTTGCCTCTTGACCTCACATAAGGTTCAATGGATCTCCTGCACATGGGAGACTTAATTTTTATTGCCTGACTTTCTCCTGGATCATATGAATCGTATGAGGATAGAGAGATGGATTATACTGGATTGTTCTCACAATTGGGAGTTGAAATCTTTGCAGATTGGTGCTAATTTTAGCTTAAATTAATTTCAACAGTTGGCAGTGTCTTTTCACCTGGTGTGTATCAAATCTATAAGAGATTGATCCACTGATGAAATACCAGATGAGTCATTCATTACGGTGATGTCGTTCTGTGACTCAGATATGGTTCACAGTTCAGGGGAAGACGGCACTCCTGTGTTTTTCGGTTGGCAGCGATCAAAGATCACGGCTGTAGAAAATCAGCGCCCTAGCTGGTGTCAAACACATTATGCAAATTAGTCTCCTGTCGATAGCTTGTGGATCTCTCCAAGAGCATGTCTTAACCTAGACCCCGGTCGGGATAATGGTGCAGGCCAAATCACATCGAGTGGAAATTATAAATGAATCAAATTATTCCTTCATGTTTCATCTCCGTTCCTTTTCACAGACAGATCATATCAAAAACAGAAAATGAATTCTCCTGAAACGTATTGAATGCTGGCAAATTTAAATTCAATATATAAAACAGAATTTCTAAAAATGTGTTATATGTCACAATAATTCTAAGGTGCAGTACCTAGTTCATTGTGTGATATTATGTGACATTATGCATCTGGTCAAGTCTACATATGGCCATTTAAATATGAAAGGGTTATACTCTGAGAACCTTCATAAAGATTGCCATTTACCTTTTTAATGATAAAAATAATTACTGCAAAAATATTAAAAGAAAATGGCAGTATTTAATTTTGTGTTAGGGCACATACGAAGAATATTTTAAAATACCATTGTGTGACGACCGGTATTATTATCCCCAGTGAATCCTGTGTGCACATGTTAGGATCATACCATAAAGTCAAGGATTTTTGTTAATTAAAAAAAGGATAATAGTTAATAAAAACTCATAAAATGTTAGTGGTTTAGTTGTTTTCCTTTTGATTTTAGAGCAAATGTCATTCAGACAGTGTGTGTCTGTGCCTTTAAATCTTGCCCAGGTGAGATTTGCACGAGATTTGACACAGGTGTATTATAAAAAGAATGATGCGACGCTGCTTGGGGGACGCTGTCTGGAAGAATGCTAAAATTAAAATAAACCACCTGGAGGAAAAACTGCAAGCAGTTAACTTGTTGAAAGCACAATAAAACCTGAACAACGGAGCAAGTCACTGACGGGGCTGTCCAGTTCAGGAGGCCAGTGAGCTCGAGCTGGCCAAAGAGTGTGAAGTCTCTTAACCAGGTAAGCACCTGTTTGAGTTTTGTTCCACAGCCAAAGGGTTTGCTGTGTTTTAGCCATCGCAAGTGGCGTTTCCAAATGTCGTGGTGTGACACAGGAGGTGTGGAGAGGAAACATTTCTTTACCCCTAAACTGTTCAGGCTCCTCCGCAATTAATCTGATGTACCTCCTGTACATCTCTGCCTGTGAGTAGCAAAAAAAAAAAAAAAAAAAGAAAAAGGCTGCATAAAGGAAGACTGCTGCTCTTGTCAAAAAAAAACAACTGGTCCCCTTCAAAGGAAAGTGGATGAAAATGAGAGTGCATAATATGCATATCATGCCAGAGATCTTCCAAGGTATTTCATATTACCAGAATATCTGCACACATACACACTGCGGGTCATACCCATAGCCAGTCCTACACATAACAAGCTGCTGGCCCCAATTAACCCGAGAAAATCTGAATGCATAATTCCTCCGGAAAATAAAACCAGGCAAAACAAGTGCCCTGAACGGTTCAGCGCTCATACCGAGGCCAAAAAGTTGCCTTTGTGTTTCTACACATTTTTTGTTTGATCATTTTTAATCTATAAAGATCTTAATAATACATTTCACTGTATGACTTCCAAACTCCCATCCAACAGTTGATTATGTCACTATCCCCGAGAACAAATTATAAATACATACAGAATAACAAGCAGGTAAATATGCTACTGAGCAGATTATCCTTAAGCATCAACATCCTTAAGAATCAAAATAAGGAAGAACATTTCTGAATAATGATGTGTAGATGCGCTACAGTTTCTCTCATCTATGTCCAGGCCTCCACTATTATGATGGCCCTTCAGGATGTTTGATGTTTAAAGCAGGTTCTTGGAACAGAAGATTTTCATATTTAAACACATTCTGCTTAATTTAAATTATAAGAGGACACTGCTTCCCCTAAGAATTCTGGCATATGTTATTGCATTTTTAGTTGCTCAAACACCTAATCAGAAACATGGGCTGCTGGTGATAACAAGATTCTGAATCCACATTATCACTGTCAGGCAACGGAAGAATAGTTTTTAATACTGATGCATTGTTTGTAATTCTGTAACGTAATTATGTGGTTTTCAAACTGATCCCGATCTGGACTCCTCATTCAAATGTACGTGGGAGGGGTTGTTTTCGTAATCAACCTTAGTATTATTAATCAATTCTGTTTCATTGTTTTTATTTACCTCTCTGTTTCAGGAACATCACAATTAGCTTCGTTATTTTTTCATGTCTGTGAGTGCCGCTACATCAATCGGCTTCCTACCTCCTCTGCATACTACACAGTTCACGGACAGTAGAACAGTATTTCTCTATGCCTGGGAACTGTTTTGAGAAGCATGAACCTTTCAGAGGTTTTTGTGTCCAGAGGGGTTGATGGTATGTCACATAAATTGTAGATGGCATAACAGAGAAATTGCTCACGTTGTTTTTTTTTAAAATATATATAGCAATGTAGCAATGCCCCCTGGGGTTGGGGGAGTGGGGTGGGGGGGCTGATCCAGACATGAACAGCTTGAGGATTTTCCTTCGCACTCCTCTCAAAGATCCATTTCCTTGAGTGTGCATGAATGAACTTGGTTAATATCATTCTGAAACTGATCCAGTGGCAGCAACTACAATCTCTATCTGCTATATGCAGTCACTGCTAGTGTTCTACTGATTGGCTGACATATGGACACAGAATGCTCAAAGCAATAGCAGAATTTGTAATAATTTGGTTGAAGTTTTTGAAAAAAATTTCATGTTTAAAGTTAAGAGTAGTTTGTTTCCACCCATATCCTGGAGGGTTGTGAGTTCAGTACTCTGCTAGGTTATACCAGGGAGTTCAGAAAGGGTTCTCATTGTTTGGTGGATGAATTTTGGATAATATTCCTGCAAAAGATTGGCTTTCTGTTTGCGAATTGTACTTGTAAATCGAGTCGATTCACTTCAGGAAAATTGGGGTACCCCATGAGATCTGCAATCGGCTACGGCTTACACTGAATATGTTAGCTTTTTCATTTTCATGAAACCAAAAAACAGAAACACCAAACTGAGGCATACGTTTTTCAAAGCTGCAAAGAAAATTACTTTTATCACTTCTGTCTCATGGTAAATTACCTGAAATTACCAAGCTGTCTCCCACATATACTAATGTAGAATTTTCATGAATATTTCAGTTTCTGATATGTGTGCTTTCTCAAGGACTGATACTTCATTCAAATTCCTCCCACTTACTGAATGTGTTCTCTTTGCCATAAAACAAACACACAAATGAATGAACACCCCTTCACCCCTGGGAGGGGGTTTGGGTGGGTGGTGGTCATCTATATAATTAAAGATATCAATGCTTGACATCCAGTAAGTAACCTAGTTAAGGTAGTAACATCATCTTTAAACAGAAGAGCTGGGTTATCTAGCATGTAATGTCTATGGATCATTAGACCAGAACACATTTGTTTCCTTAGTGCATTTTTGTTGCTCCACTGTATGTACATTGTAATGTGTCCCGAAATATTAACATATAAGCAATGTTGCCTATTAGCAAGCTATGTGCATTTATTTTAAAGTATCTGATGTTTTCCCTCAGTAGGATGTTAAACAAAGGAAGCTGGTTTCTCTAGTTGAGCTACTGAAGCTGGCTCGCTAGTTGGTTTGCTAATTAGCTAGTTAGTTTGACAGTAGTCTTTTTCACTATCACGGGGTTGAACAAACTATTTTGGATCAAATGTCACAAACTTGCACATTTTCAACTTGAGCCTGAAGTTGGAGAGA
Organism: Albula goreensis; assembly: GCA_022829145.1. Lineage (NCBI taxonomy): Eukaryota > Metazoa > Chordata > Actinopteri > Albuliformes > Albulidae > Albula > Albula goreensis. The sequence continues at coordinate 26,582,914 of CM040741.1, forward strand.
GTGCCACAGCTGTAAAAAACATCCTGCGTGGTACCAGTGCCAAAGACCCTGCACCCCAAGGACCATAGCAGCTACAGGCCAGTGGCACTGACATCGCACCAGATGAAGACCTTGGAGAGGCTGGTCCTTGGTCCATCTCAGCCCCCTGGTGAGCCCATCAATGGACGTGCTACAGTTCCCATATCAACCTGGCATTGGGTTAGATGACGCCATCATCTACCCCCTGCACAGATCCCTCTCTCACCTGGAAAAGACTGTGAGGAAGCACTGTGAGAATCATGTTTTTTGATTTCTCCAGTGCCTTCAATACCATACAGCCCATGCTCCTGAGGGACAAGTTGAAGCGCACAGGGGTGGACCGTCGCCTTACAGCATGGATCCTGGACTACCTCGCCAACCGACCACAGTATGTGAGGGTACAGGACTGCACGTCCGACATGGTTGCTTGCAGCATGGGGGCCCCACAGGGAACAGTCTTGGTTCTCTTCCTCTTCACCCTCTACACTGCTGACTTCATACACATCTCAGCCAACTGCCACCTGCAAAAGTTCTCTGACGAGTCCACAATCTTTGGCCCCATCACAGATGGGGGTGACAGAGAGCGCAGAGAACGGACTGGTGCTTTGTAGACTGGTGCCAGCGGAACCGCCTCCAGATCAATGCAGGGAAAACCAAAGACCCGGTGGTGGATTTCCGCAGGCGCAAACACCCTCCTCTGTCTCCAGTGAACATTCAGGGAATGGACATAGAGATGGTGAAATACCTGGGTGTTCACGTGAATAATAAACTGGACTGAACCAACAACACGAATGCACTATATAAGAAATGCCAAAGCAGACTCTATCTGCTGAGGAGGTTTTTGGAATGCAGGGGACACTCCTGAAGACCTTTTTTGACTCTGTGGTGGCATCGGCCATCTTCTATGGAGTTTTCTGATGGGGAGGCAGCATCTCGACTTCTGACAGGAAGCTCCTTCAGTGACAGGCCGCTTCACCCGTGGTGTGTGAAGGACAGGCACCACAGGTCCTTCCTCCCTCCAGCTGTCAGACCTTACAACCGACACTGCTCCCAGTAAACCACACACACCAAAAACTGAAAATTCATTCATGTGCAATATAAATGCAATACTAAGATGTGCAATATAAATATTTACTTTGTGCAATACTGTGCATTCAACCGACTGATGTAAATTTGTAAATTGTTAATTATAATGTAAATTTTATTTTTTATTTCTTATTTATTATATTTGCTCTTTGTACTGATGCTCTTGTTATTGCACTATCCCCTTTGCTGCTGTAGCACTGCAGATTTCCCAGATGTGGGATTAATAAAGGATTATCATATCTTGTATTTTATTTTATCTTATTACTAACAAGATGGAATATAGGTGTGGTTTTCCTCACAAATTCATCCTCATTATCATCGTACTCTAGCACAATCCGGAAATTTACACTACACTGCATCACATCTACAACTTAAAACTAGAACACAGAGACAATGCCCAAGCTCATATCACAGAATGGGGAAATTAGCAATGAAATCCCTTTAGGTAGACAAAATGTAAGGAATGCAACACCCTTGTGGTTTGTACAGCCCAAACCCTGCAGAGAGCAGGGACCATATCACAATGTGAAAAGTATGTTAATCATAATACTGCCGCTCCCCATTTTCTATGGTCTTGCTGTAATCGGTAAAATGCCAGAGAGCATGCTGGGAAACTGATTCCCGTGTCACAGGATATCCCCATGGGTAAACTCATATTGACAGGGTAAGTCCTATTCCACTTTCCGCCCAACATTTTCCATCTTTTTTATATCATTTTTATTTCCTCCACTCTGTGGGAAAAGATGAGTCTATTCCCTCATGTGATATGGCTTTAATGAGAATCCAGAGGATGGAACCCGACTTGCATGCACAACAGGTTTTAGCCAAATGGAGCGCAGCAGTAACGGTTGGAGCAGTCAGCGGAAGGCTGACATTGCTTGCTCTTTTGTTTGAGCGCGACACTGTGTGCACACAAAGCAAGGGTGGGTGGGCAGGTAATAGAAGAGAAAAGGGGAGTGAGGAGTCCCCTTGCCGATTGGCAGCTGCTTTTGGGTGTTGTCTCACCTTCGCAGAGATCCGTCATGTCAGTCAGAATTCGCCCCCGGTCTGCGGATCAGATGTGGAGGGATTAATGAGATTGCTTTTGGCGGCCTTGAGAGGGGCACTCTTCAGCGTGTTACAGCTGAGCCGTCATCACTGATGGCCTTGCGACAAGCCAGTCAGTGTCACTCTGAAAATCTCAGGGCAGGGGTTCCCTAAAGAGTGTATGAATGCATCATTAAGCAAAGATTTTGGGGGTAATTGTGTTCCCTTAATCATCTTAGGATAATACTTAAAAAATGAGTGACTATTTTCAAGGGGGATGCAAAGAATATAAATGTGAAAGAAGTTAACGAAACACAGTAATTCATACTGTAAACAAAAGCTTTAGTGAAGATTCCAGAGGTTTCCAAATTCACTTCAACTACTCATCATTCACAGATATGCATATTTAGAAACCCATTTCATTTTATCCTCAGAGCCAGGATATTTCAAAGAATATTACACACGTTTAAACAATGTAATGTATCCATTTAAGGACCTTGTTCATGGAAAACAAAAACTCTTCTTTACTGAATGATAAAGTAGTGTTCAAAGTATAAAAAAAGAAAACAAGTATTGCCCAGTTTTCCTTTATTGTATGTGTAGAACCTGTTTAAAACATCAAAAAGCATGCAAGAGAGAGAGACAAAAATTCATAAACATCAAGAGTTTTGGCATAACACAGATAACATAAAGCTACACCTCACCCTATAACTTAAATACTGTGCAACACTTCACAATCTAAATTACCCATTTACACTGAACACAACAGCAGTATTTCATTGCTAACATTTGCAAATATACACTTTTTAAACAACATTTTTACACATATTTTCATTCGTGTTGGTGGGTACGTTTTAAATAATATGTAAAGCAAGAATGTGACAGACGATGGATCAAACTGCAAAATGTAAACTATTTATGACCATTTCCTCTTTAGCTCTGGCAATGGCCATTTTGAGAATTTTTGGCTTTGCTTTGAGAATTAAAATGCTGAAAATCAATTGAGAATTGAGTGATGACTGACAATATATACAGTGATCCAGACCACAGGGCATTATATACATGTGCCGTTTTGTTTTGTGACCTTGCTTGGCGAACAACGGAAGTTTTGGATATGTTTTATTTTCTCAAAGTTATGAAAAAGGGACACAGTGTGGTCAGTCTGGGTCTCAATGTGATCCAACAAACATGTTTCTCTGCAAAGCAGGGAGAATGAGGAGGAGTGAAATAAGAAAAGAGACAGAGAAACAGGGTGAGTGGAAGATTTGGAGCGAGAGAGAGCAAGGAGAGCAGAAAGGACAGAATGGAGGCAACAGAGTGAGATAAAGTGACCATTTCCTTCCATTTATGCCCATTATTTCGCCCCATTTTGGGTGCAAAGGCTTGAGCTCTGCTTGGGCTCTGTGTGCTGTCCTCAGCTGCCATCTCCAGTTTAGCTGATAAGAGTCCAACACAGACATTCCCTACTGTGGCTTCACCAGCACTAGGGTGAGTGAGGACATTAATCTTTAAAAATCAGTCTCTTTGACATTCCATCAGACTTACTGCTGTCTCATTCCTCTCATCTGTCTTTTCCATCTCATAGGCACAGTGGCAAGGTGCCTCGGTCTCCTCTACTTTCCTCTTGGAGTAAAATAAAAATCAAGATACAACATTGGTGCAACTAAAATGGCTCTGCAGTCATATTGGCTGCATGGATGTCTTTTCATATATGTGTACAATTAGCTCACAAACTTTACAATAACACACAGTTCCAGCTTGGTGACACATTGGTTGGACATGTATTACAGTTTTGGAGTCTCCAGTTTAGGTTTCCAAGCTTTGACGTGAATGCAAGTTAATATCCCTGAGACACAGGTGAAAGCAGCATTGACAGTCCGACCCACTTAAAAAAAAGCACTGACCATCTTGTCCACTGAAAACAGCTTTTCCAAAACACCAGAAGATTAGGCTTCACATTGCTAGTCTGTACTCATTTGTCATTTACCCTTAAATTTGACACATAGTTGCTCATGTTTCTTCTCACAGAGAAACATAAATAAATATAAATTAAAAAAACATGCAAAACTGTGTTTTGAAGATTTTATAATCCTATAATTATTTGACAGTCAAAGTTCAGATAAATGCTGAAACAAGCCAGGCCACTCTTAAATTAACCATTACTAAACACGGACACTCAGTAGATCTGAAGGATAGAACCAAAGTGCTATGAGGATGAGTTTGTTTCAAGTCTACCTCAGTTCAAGCATTCAAGCTTTTCTATTTCAAGTTCTACTTCACTCCGGTCCTGGAGGTGTCTGTGGGGTTTGTGATTTCCGTTCAATCAGCAGCCGGTTCACATCTTTAGAATCCGGGAGCCTCATTTATAAAACTTTGTGTACTTTTGTTCTTAAATAGTTATGTACGCCAAAACCTATGAGTTTGTGCATCCAATTTTTTTCAATATTTTTAATACTTGCGTACGTCACACATATGCATGTTTTCTTTTTTTGATTATAAATCACAACTAATCCTACGATTTGTGTCTGCGTGAATGTGCATGACAACCATACCCTGAAACAACAGATCAATAAATTATGTGTGGGATAAAGAAATAAATTTTAAATGCGATAATGGCAGCAAAAAAGGGGCAAAAGAAATTTCTCTGAGTACCAAATTTAAGTTTAAGTCTTCTTAATAGAGATTAAGAAAAAAAAATAATTTCACACACACAGCACAAGGGCAACAAAAAAAAAACATAAAAGGTTACCACGGCTATCAAATCCTTGGGTATAGAGAGCCGCACACAGATCGAAGTCTAGAAAAATTAGTCTGTCATCAAGGTTGATGCAACGTTTAAGTGTCGGAGCAATGGGCGGTGGTATAGGGGTACCACCACTGAGCTCCTTTTATGAGTTGATTTCCAACATTTCTGTTCATCAATAACGGCACAACCCTGGCCATCAAACAACCACCTTTGTTGGTGTCATTTGTGTGTCCAAAGCAGTCTACTAACGATGCTTTGATTGCAAAGTGAGTGCAGTTGATTGCATCAATTACACATGGAAAACTGGTTGTCGCTGCAAATTGATTTTTCATGTATGGCGGCTGTATAGGGGAATCAGATGAACCTCGACCTCAGAGGAATGATGCCATCCAACTCTCTTGGTATGACATGACTGAGTGAGGGCTGGGTTACACCCCACCGATCTGCTATTTCCCACGGGAAAGTCCTCGTGGCTAAGAACCCCCAGAGTTGCCAGGATTTGCAGATTTTAGCTGGTATTGGCTGGTTGCTACATGTAGGGTCCTCTAGTGCTGGCCCCAGTTCAGCCCAGTGTTCCAAGAGCACAGCTTGTGTTGAAACCAACTCATGAGCCAGTCATCATCACGGTTCCTGAAGTCACCTTCCCATCAGATCATACCATTCACAATATCCTTTAGCAGTGCCAAGGTAGCCATGGCCATGCTGTCTTGCTATCGTTACACACTTTAGGTCTATTTATGCTTCAGGACCTGAGGTTGACACCATTGTTTTATTTCATAGACATATTTTATATCCATAAACCCTTAAAAATTCTCTCAAAGAGAACTCTTGATGTCTAACCATTATCATATGTGCATATATACTGGACATAGCATATACATTACAAAAATAAATGTACATTAATCAATCAAATCTATCTCTCATATGCTGATCTATGCTGATGTAAATTCTTGAATAATTTGGTGCAGACTATATTCACTGACAACCCCCCATAAAAAAACAACAAACATATAGAATGTATTTCTTTACTCCTTTTGTGGTGGATCTCGGAGTGCTTCTTGCAGGAACAGTTTTTTTGTTCAAAATAAAAAACTCGAAACTCCAAGCTCTCCTTTGTAAAATTCAGCATGGCTGTTGAAACGTTTCATGAAGGATTAAGACTCTGTGACTGAACACTTGAAAATCCCCAAATCGTATCATTTCCATTCATTCATTCATCCATTCATTCTTTCATAAGAGCATCGTACCTCAGCAGGAAAATAAATACATAAAACTGGTATTTGTTGTGCGCATTAGAACGGAATACGTTTTCATGTCATTTTCTCTTCATTTTACCTGCCCCAACACCATGAGAGAACTCATTTACTTCTTCCTTGTCACATTAATATTTCAAGAATTCATTCTCATGTGTCTGAATTCAGGGGAGTCACGGCTGAATGGATAAGTTGGCCTTCACGGCATAATGGACACATCATGCTAGTAAATCCGTGGTCATCATGCATCAAGCGTGATAACAGTTTGTGAAACATGTATGGAGAGCGTGAGTGATGGGTGAAGCGTAGGTCAGCTGTCATTAAACTTTCCTCAGTGGACTACGTCTCCCATGTACCTGTCTGGTATAGTATCTAGCTTTCATATCATGCTGTCTGGGCTGGATTGGCTGATGTCCTCCATTTCATTGCCACGTACAGTCAGATATATGTTGTAGCTGATGATCTTCTTCTCCGGCTCCTTCTGTTCTCTCACAAAACTCTCTTGGCCTTGCCCGGGTCCCTCCTCCTTTGCTTTGTCTTGCCCCTGCCCCTGCGTCTGCGTTAGCTCTCGCCGCTGGCTGGCTTCCCGTTTCAGGCGCAGCGGTGAGGTGGAGTATCGGAAGGAGCCGGTGATGGCTGTGTTGGTCTCTGACTCCACCAGCACGGTGGCGCCATGGCAGTAGCGTTTGACCCGCTTATGGAGGTGGATGGTAAAGAGGCCGTAGGTGATGGGGTCCAGGCAGGCGTTGAACAGGCCGAAGATGAAGAGCATGTGGGTGAGGGAGTGGGACACCGTCTCCTCCAGGTCATCTGGGAAGAACCAGTACCACAGGCCCAACAGGTAGTATGGAGTCCAGCAGATGATGAAGGACAGTACGATGACGATGCTCATTTTCAGGGCCCTCATCCGGGCTTTGGGAATGTTATTCTTTGATCGACGGAGATGCACCTCCTTGGATGACACTGAAATACAGAAAAGGATGAATAGTATCGAACCACTGAAGCTGGAATGAGGCTAAGGTGTACATAAATCTAGTACAATCACAGAGGCATACCAAACATCAAAGTCAATGTCAATGAAGAAACAGTACCTGCACACTGCTGTTCATCTATCTGATCTTTGCGATCAAGTTTAATCAAACAGAATAAAGTATTTAGTGAATTGTGCTTGTCAGGTGAGAATAAGGTCAAAGTTCACCCAGATGCAGACAAATGTGTTTAGACTGTTGCCTGTTGCCCTATCTGTTTTCAAATTTGAGCTGGCATATTCTCAAAGCAGCTGAGGTTGAAGCTGGGTTAATTCCTGCTCTCCATGAAGCACAATTGCGCAGGTACTCTGCTCCCCTGTTCCTGGGAGATATGTTACTTTTCTGGCGCACAACTCACTGTTGCCTTTGGCCATGCGTTTGGAGATCTCGATCAGGATCCGGGTGTAGCAGCAGATCATGATGGCCAGGGGCAGCAGGAAGAGGCAGACGAAGGTGAACATGTTATAAACGGTCTCCTGCCAGTGCTTGGTGAAGCTGCCCCGGGTGGAGCACTGTGTGAAGTTCTGAGGAACTGTGATTGTCACGTTGTGGAATATAAACATCTGGGTAAACACAAATGCAAAGGCACACACAATCATACAAATGTAAGTGCCCATAGAAACTAACGCAGGTACATACGCACAAATATGAAGTGAAACACATCTCAGAAAATGCTTTGGAGCATTAGACACACTCACCTTTTATTTCTGGTGAATAGAGTGATTTGGAATGTATGTATTTCAGAAAGGACAAATGATTAGACATCCTGTAGCCCAGAGGTAGCTATTATGCCGTTGGGGAAATATAGGTAGCGACTATCTTTCAAAGCTTCCTGAGCCACTCTTAATGGAAAAATGCTTTTTAAAAGTGGTTCACCTTCATTATTTTACTTGTGATTTTTCACTAATAAGCGTAGATGTTGCACTGGTAAGAAGGAAAATGTGATATTTTAATTTTAGGGATGAACAAGCCCTTCAGCTATGCTCTTTGCCCTTCTCATTTAAACTGTTAAAACAGATTTATGGTCTTTCTGAATGTACTGATGTAAAAATACTGGATCCCATCTAATGGCTGTTATACTTGCAATTATGTAGTGCTAATTAGTTAGCTATGTAACCTTGATAACATTCAAGGTGGTGTGAAAAGTATAAAAAGCACTAGAAAAGGAATATTGCAAGTATAATATACTTATATATATATATATATATATATATATATATATATATATATATATATATATATATATATATATATATATACACACACACAATAAGCAAGTACTTGGATTCATGAAGGAAAACAGGAAATTGATGGAGAAAATTTGCTGTTTATATATGGTAACATAGGCGTCATTTACACTGGAGACGTTGGGGCCACTTTGTGAAGCGGACACGTCGAACCCATCATCGTCCCCAGTGCTTTTCAAAAGAAACTGACGCCCTTGTACGGTAAGAAAGGAATGCAGCACAATTGCTAAGGGAAAGAAGTCTCACCTACATCCAGAAGTAATCCCAGACTCCTGCTCATGAATGTCTATGCCCCTGCTGTCTAGTCGCATACATCAGACATGAGACTCATGCATTCGCAACTCATCTCATTCTCTAACATCAAGGTACTGAAATCTCATGCAATAGAATGAAAGCTGCAGTTCAATTTGAGAGAGTTCACAATGTTTCTATTTTTTTGTCCACAGCACTCATCCCGTGGTCAACAATTTCGTTAGCATCCAATACCTCCCTACCACCTCTTAACACCTTTAAACAACCTTTTGATTAAAAGTATCTCAGGCTTTTCCGACCCAAACTAAATAAAACTTAATCAACTTTAACCACCAATTGGGGCAAATAATCCTCCAAAGAAACCCCTCACAGATTTATATGAAGTAGAACCACAAATATAGATACAAAACATTTTCTCTGTGCACATGCCCACAAGATTGAAATTATTTTTTTCAGAAAGCAAACAACTTGCTAACTTGAGAGGAAACTCAGCAATGATAGTCAGTACTCCCATAGTTTGGACAATATGGTGCTGAATATTCATTGAAAATGTTTGTCATACTTAGTTCTGGAGGGAGCTCGGCCCTGTGGGAAGAGCAAAAGCAATTGTTCTGTGCAAAATGCAAACTTTTCTCCAGCAAAAGGAAGCAAACACCGGAAGGCTATTACGGTAAATTGAATGAGGGCTAGAATGGATGCAAGGAAGAAAAAGTGGTTGCACCAATTCGACATGCCAAGGGGAGAGTGTGAAGGGGGTTGGAAGCTGTGCCATTTGGGCGAGTTCTTCTGAGGGCAATGAGTGTAGAACAATGAGTGCAAAAAGGCCAGCAGGAAACGGAACAAAATGATAGCATCAGTGAGGGCAGACAAGGTAAGAAACCTCATCTGAAATTAAGGGAGACTTTGGGGGGAAGGTGGCAGGGGATCTACATCAATAATGAAAGTAAAAGAAACTAGTGGAAGGCCAAGAACACTTCTGCTGAAGTTGACAGATATGCTGAGCTTTGAGATTTGTGAGTTTCTCTATGCAAGATTCTCTCTGTAAGGTTCTCTATGCATTATCTTTCTAATCCTAATAATTAACTAAATGTAGGAGATTTGACAGGGAAGAGGCTAATGGGAGGGATCAGCATGTGCCCTGAGTGAGGGAATTTAATGCCCATAATCCATGGTTGGGACATACAGGGATGTATGCCAGAGGAAAGTTTCTGTAGGAGTATATTTGACAGTTCTTACATGTTTAAACAAAGGGCATAGCATTCTGTTTCAGGCAGTCTGGAACAAATGATCTTGTCTAGACATGGTGTCGGGCTGGCAAGGTGGAATAGAATGTTCTAGAATGGTACAGTTGGGAGTTGGGGAGTGACTGCTCTTTTAAATTAGGTGAGCAACTGTTAATTGAATGAGATTAATGAAGGCCCTCCAATATTTGTAAACGTAGCTAAGCTATATTTGAGTAGGAATGAGTTGTTGGCCTAGATGGGGTGGTTGATTCCGCTCTGTGTCTGAATGGAAAGAATCACCTTGTTCTGTAATTTGTTAAGAAGCTTCCACTTCCATGGCAAGGAATTGAGGTTGAGGAAAAAGCTCCTTTTGTGTAAACATCAATGTGATGTTTCAATTTAGGTAAGAAATGGAGCTCACGGTGTGCTGAGGAAATGTCTGGTAAGTGATAATTTGATTCAGTGTGAACAAAATTAAAGTAGTGAATTGGTAGGTTATTAAGGATGGTAAGAGTAATTATTGGCGAGCATATCGTGGAACAATTTGTGGCACTCATCTGCATGAGACATGTGGGCTATAGCAGAAATGATGAATACTGTTCATAGGAGATGGCAACAACCATCAGGAAATTCCTCCTGTATTTTAGTAAAATCCTTAGAGGGCAACACTCTTTGCAGAGACTTTTAGGGCAGGACATTGCACAGCCTATGTCAATATAGATAGCCGCTATGTGCCAGAGGGATTTAATTGAAGGGAACCATACAGTCCTTGATCAGCAGGAAGAACCTCTTGAGCCCTTCAATATATTCTCCACCAGAGAGGAATTAAAAGGGCCAGTAACTGCCTAGGGGAAAACATCACTAAGGAATGATGGACCATGTCATGAACTATCTTGGCATTTTGAATATGGTTATGCTGAGCCTTTTGAATACGATATGGGAGAGTGGGACTCATTCAAGGAAGAAGTGCCTGATCGTAGTCCCTGATAAAAAGCCCAGAAAGGCAGCCTTCCACCAATCATCCTATTAGCCCAAAGCTATAACTTATATCATGTGTAAAATCATGAAAAAGGATGGTGATGGACAGGCTAGTGCATTCCCTTAAGAATCTGTATGTCCTTGTAGACTATAATAAGAGTGAGTTTAGTAAACAGCAGCCTGGTTTTTAGATCAAGATATTAAGAAAACTTTTGCTAAAAAAGAGGTCCTTATACCTCTTCTTGACAATGAAAAAGATATGATCCTCATAATTACCGCTTGAATACAACTGTCAAGTGAAAGATTGTGAAGCCTAAAAGAAAAAAGGTCTACCAAAGTCAATCATGCTTACATTGAATCATGCTCATGAAGTCACGTTTCCGTTCCTATATTTCCATAGATTTTTCTTTAACTTCACTCTTTAATGCTTTGCTTTTTTCCAAAGCTGTTTTATTTCTTTCTTTTTTTCCCTGCAGAACAGGACACTTGCTGCAAATCACTTTAACAGTGTTGGAACCAGGATTACCTGCACTGATTGCAGGTTGTTTGAACATTTCGCACACATGGTATGCTTTTAGTGTTTATCCCTGTATCATTCAATCAGTCAAACAATCAGTCAGTCAATCAATCAATCATGTGTTTCAGATAGGCTCATCATTGTCTTTGATAGGAGCAAAGGGTGGGTTTTCTACTTAAATCACAATTTGTTCCTCAATCAATCCATCCAAGTCAGGGTGGGGAAAAAGTTGTCAGCTGCAGTGGGGACTGATGGTGGCATACCCCAAGGCATTGTGCTTTTGTGCACATGGACAGCTGCAGACACCATGGATGTGTAGTTGTTCTTACGATACTACTTTCTACTCTGCTTGGAGGACGCGTTCCATCGGTTACCGTTATTGGGTTTTCAGCGCAACAAACAGTCAACAAAATTATACACACAAATAAAAATAAATGAAAAACAATTACCATGTGCACCTCTTGGACCTTGCAGAATAAGGTTATTTTGGGGCTGTATGTCAGCATCCATGTTGGCCTTGCCCCACAATGCCCTGGTTATGCTCTTAACTAAACTACACTCTCAGTTAAAATAAAACTTTACATAAAGAGCAAAACATTTTTGACCTTTGAACATTATTTTGAACATTTTTTTAATGTGGTATATTTTAGACACATTTTTTTATCAATGTTACCCTGTTAGCATCTTATTTATTACATTTTAAATAGTTTTAATGGCTATATGAACTCAAATAATCATGAATTTATAACTGAAACATATGAAATAAATATCTCAAAGAAACATATCTTTGAGATAGTACTGCTGACATTATGGCTTCATATTGATAATGTCGCTGTAAAAAGTCAGGAACCTGAATTTAATGGTCGGTAGGGAAAGTCAGGAGTGGGCTGTGTTTCTCAGCACAGAACAGAAACAGAAACAAAACGGAAGCCGCATTTGGAGCCTCGTGTAAATGTCACGCCCCCATGCCAATTAGTAGACAATGACCTGCAGATAGCATGGAATTATTTCTCCTTAATAACACGAGTAGGTCAAAGGCCTCACATAATAGAAAAGATTGTTCTTTGTATGTCCTTCAACATTGTATTACATGTGGGAGAAGGCTGAGTAATAACCCCTCCATGTTTACAGCTGGATTGATGACTTTTTTGTGGGCTTAAGGGTGGGTGGAAGGTTCCAGACCAGAAAAGATAATCATCTGCTCCGAAACTGTACCCATGTTGACAGGCATTTGACGGCACTGGACACAGGTATTGTAGCTACTAGAGGAATACTAAAGCTATGCTGTTTTTGCAGACGATTTAGTTTTGCTATGATACATATATCTGTAGTTACTCTAACCAAATATGAGCTACATGGTACAATTCTTCTTTCAGGCTTATTCCTTTTTAAATTATGGTTATGCTAACTTCAGTTTAGCTGCTGTAGGTGATTTTAGCTGATCAATAGTCCTCATAGCTGGAGATTCATAGTCAATATTGTGGCAGCTAGCAAAGTGTTTGCAAACATTACCTAGCTAGCCTACACACAATACCTGTATTCTATTAATTCTTTTCCGGGAACCTTCACCCCTCCAAAAAATGGTCCCACTGCCTGATAAAAAAGCATTTTTAAACTTCATTTTCTCTTCATTTTTGTTCATAAAAAAGTATTGAACAAAATACTTCAGCTACATTGTCCCCAGTGTCAAGGAGAATTACACTGGTGTGTCATGGCAATCTCAGCCCATCTCCAGTCCTTTATCTTGTTGTGGTCTTTTGAGACTGTACTTAAAGAAAGGTTGGACATTTATCTAAACGGCCTCGCACTGCACTGAATTATACAGTAATGTGTTCTGTCAACATCAGCCCACAGAGCCATCTCCAGCCCCTTACCTCAGCCCTGCCTGTGGAGACAGGATGAAATGTTTGCTTCTACAAAGCAACACAGACTGGTGTGTAAGCTTAGTTGCCACTTGTATTAGCCTCAGGGTCTGGCGGCTCTTTCAACAGGCAACAGGGTCGGGGAATGAAGTTGTTTGGTGACTGTTCTTATTTTTCTGGGAGGAAACCAATGATTCTCCCCTCCCCCCCTTCACTCCCCATGCCATTCTGTCCATCTCAATCAGAGCTCCTCTCTCAAAAGACCACACCTCCCAAATCCCTCGGCAGGTTATTTTGTCATCTTTTTTCCCGGCTTGCTCATATTGCAGTCTTGTCTTTGTATTCTATCTACCACTTTTCCTGCTTAATAGATTTCTGTTTCAATGAAATGTGAATACGTATGTTTCCTGTTTCCATTCCTGCCTTTTCATTTTCAAGAGATGCGCTTTTTGAGAGCAAAACGCAGACAGCCCTTTTATTTTTTACTTTTTGCAGTTGTCAGTAACTTATGAGCACCTGTATAAAATGGACTTGAAATTCAGTTAGTATTTGACTGTAAATTATGTTAGTAATGATTTTGATCAATAATTCATTCAAATTCCCTAAACTGGTCACTTTCAGAGAACTTTCAAAGTTATGAGCTACCTTATTTTGAGTTGTATGTATTTCTGTGGTTCTGTTATATCTTATGTTATAATGACTGTATCCTTTCATGTAATGTGGGATATGTCATAAACACAAACACACAACCAGTATTGGCAAAGAGGAAAAGTAGGCACAAGCGGAAGTTAACCCACAGAGACACTTAACAGGTTGCTAAACACCCTAAAACTACAGCCTAAAAATGGTAGAACTGCAGAATTAAAAAGCCTCTGTGACCCAGTCTTAATGGAAACCTTGCATCATGAATTTCACATGACTGGTATTTCAGTAGAAACGTTTTTGGACAATAGAATGGTTTGGAAACATTTATTCAGGGTGGTTATGAACTGGTTTGGGCTTGAGTCCTAAGGGGAGTGGTGTGAGCTGTTCTCGAGGAGAAGAGCACCCCAAAGAGGTAGGAGATGTGGAGGAAGGTGGAGATGGGGGAGGGGGTGGGTGCCAGAGATACAGAGCACGATGGGAAATGAGGTACATGGCACTTTTATACTTGTGGGGAGACTGGAAATGGGCTGAAAGAGGTTGTCCGAAAACGATTCCCCAAACTTTGTTTTACCAAAACTCCATTCATGGCAGGGCTACCATTTGCAAACTGCTTGCATTTAAGGATAACACAAAAGGTAGAAGAACTGACTGTAAAGTGTACAAAACCTGGACCCCTGAGCAGATGAAAAAATAAAATTCTCAGTAAAGTATCTGCTACTCTTTTTCCTGCATCAGGATGGGTTTACATTTGGAGTGAGCAAAAAGAAGACTAGCACCCACATTGCCTATTCTCAACTGTTAAACATGGTGGTACATCTGTATTGGTATGGACAGCCATCTCATGGGAATCACTGAGGCTGACGATTGCACTGAATGGTTGTGATGGCTAAAGAAAATGAAGCCATGCTGTAAGACAAGCTGCACTCCATAATTGTGAAAACGCTGTTCCCTCAGGCTGTTCCTTTATTCCAAAATGATAACGCTCCCGAGCGCTCTGCTAAACAAGTTCAAGAGTGGTTTTATGAACACAAGAATGAAGTAAAACAACTTTCATGGCCTCCACAATCACCAGATCTTCTCTGAACCTGTATGGGAGATTCTGGAACACACTGCGAGGAGTACAGTTCCTCCATCCCTAAAAGAACTGAAGGCTTTCACTGCAAAAAAGAAATAAATCTTAATAAGCCAAAAAAAAAACATGAAAATAGACAATAGATCTTATCAGTCATGTTTTGTGTTAAATTCAGCTAGCACTGAGACAATTTAACCAAAAACAATTTAACCAAAGACATATTTTTCTCAAAGCTAGCTGGATATTCTTTCAAACACAATGCTAGGTGAATCAATTCATCTCAAATCAAGAAAAAAATTAATTATTGTCTATTTTCAAGATTTTTTGGTCTAAAGATTTCAGTTTTTTTGTTGTGTCCAATATCCCTCTTCATGCAGTTCATAACTTATATGACAGCATTGTATAACAGTAAGGATAGCCCTACTCATTTTGAGTTGTTGATATTTATATTTATATATTGTTAGGTGTTTCCATATTCAGATATTTTTGGGGAACCTGTTGTAGTTTTAGATTCAGTGAGTAGATTTAGATTTAATTCGTATAGAAGTCTGGAGTTCCCTGGATTTCTCAATTTTAAACACACAGAACATTACAAATCTTCAAGATACACAGAACACATAACATCATAAGTGACTCATGTACATACTGTAATTCCTTAAAACTGGTTTTAAAAATACACTGTATATAGTTTTAAATTTCTCTGTAAATGTTCTACTTGTGAAACAGCATGTAAAAAAAAAAATTGGTCAACCTCTATAAATGGTAAACTTACTGTCATATAATTGACATTACAGCAACTTTTACTTGTTAAAATGAATGTAGTTGTGGGCTGTGCCAATCAAAAAGACTGGTGCACTCCTGTACTTTAAGGGTGATTATTCTATCCTTCTATTATTAGACCCATCTAATAGAAGTCTCAGAGACAAATTGCCTGTGTCCATTTACAGAAAACAAAATCTATCATCATTCATTCTCCAACAAAACTGCAGTAATAAATGGGAATGCAAATTGTCAGGCATCTCCTTCAAATCTGTGTCCTGGATTCAATTCATTTGTAATGAATAAGCTGTAATGGTTGGTGCAGCTCTGTGAAAATCAACCAGGACAGTGTGGTTTGAGGTGAAGCCAGGGTATAACTTAATTTCAATCACACAATGTGATTGGCTGAGCGACATTCCAAGGCGTACCATTATCTGGATTTATTTTATCAGCCATATCACATCAGCACTTAAGAAGCTGTTGGTTTTGTCACTGTGACATTTTCTGCTAAAGCAGAAATATACTAGGAAATGGAAGCTTGTTAAAACATCACACTTGATCTTTTTTTATCCTTTTACAGTTAAAGAGTGGCTAGACAGACAATGCAAACCTGGGTGTTTACTGAAACAGGAGCTGAGCTGAGGTTCCGAAAAAAGCTTTGTAGGACAATAAGCAAGCAAGATTTCTAGCTAGTAATAGCTAACATGATCTGCTGCGATGGTATCCCCCTAGTTCAACCAATTTCTGTTCAACTGTTTGCAAATAGGCTATACCAGCTGTGCATCTGTGCAGGTCATATCCCTGTTAACTAATCTAATGACCAACCCAAAGTTCACAACTTATTTTAGTTCGATTGCTGTAGAAATCCTCTGAAGAGGTATCCCTCTCCTTTACCAGTTGTGGGGACTCAGTTTGTGTTACTCAAGGATTAGGCCTGCTCTGAGCAGAGTGTAGCCTTTTTAACGTTACGTAACTGTTCTGCTAGAATGGGAAAAGACTGTATTTGCATCCCTTGCTGACTCCAGCCATCTGACCTTCCAGGCATTCAGAGTGGGGACTGGCATCGGCTAACACCTGCTGACACCCAGGAGGCTGTGCTTCTACTTCAAGCCTTGTTAGAAGCTGTCGCTGGAGCTTTCTGACACCTCGGTCCAGATGGAGGAGGAAAAAAGGAGAGCGAGATAAAAAGCTCTAGCCCAACCATCCCTTCCGTACACACACACACGCACACACACAGACACTCGCACCAACTGACCTTGACTCAAAATTTGCCCTAAACTCACAATTAAATACAAAGTGGTCTTTTTTCTTCAAAAAACGTCTTCAAAAAAATTGCACTGACAGTGTCCAGATCATAGTGTAGGTGCAATTGATATTCCTCCAGTAATAATGTCTGAGATAACAATTGGGGGAATAATTGTAAGCCTATGGAATAAGCCATATCAGTCTTATTTATTTGTCTACCATTTTGTTTGATGTTGATTTGAAAGCCACTGTATGCAGCTCAGATGTCTTTCAGCTCCAAGCAGCATACCATGCATACGCTGTCAATCATTCGAGTTGCTTTCTAGATTTCTAAACCCTGGAAATAACATTATATCCTTCCACTGCTGTGTGCACCCTCCTGTTTTTGTTTGATGGAATAATCAACCAGCAGAGTGATTGTGATCAGGGTTCATCCTTCTCTTGTAGGTAGTAATCATTCCTTGAAAAGTCATTTGTTTTTAGTATATTTACTCAGTCATGATCTATTAGGAAGAGGAGTTATAATTGGCACCTTACTGCCCCCCAAAAGAGCTTAGCTGCTAAATCTTAATTATTGTCATTTTATGAATACAATAAGACTTTCATGAGATTATCTACAGTTGGAGCCAGCATGAGGTTTAAAAGTGGGAGAATGAATTTGAATTTGAGTGTATCAACAAGACTCCCATTTGGCTGTTCAAACATGATAAATTGAGTTACTGATTCTCTTAATGATGTGTAAACATGAAGGCATTGCTTTCACAAGCTTGGTAATTTGACCTTCATCTGATCCGAGACTGTGAGGGATTCATTTTGTATCATTAGTATCCAATGAGGCTAAGCAATTCACAAGAGGAATAATCTTGTTTTCTTTATGCATGCCGTAACATTAATGAATCTTATGTATTCATCAGAAGTAAATTGTTTTGAAATTGGACGGCTAAAGACGATGTTTGTTCATCTGCTCTAAGTGAGTGGGAGAATAGGTTTTTGTGATGTATTGGACCTATATTCAGTTAACCTTGGTCCATAACTTTGTCTTTGACCCGTGTAAATGCGTGCATAATTGGCAGTAATTACTTTATCAACCATGACTCTGAGGGAAAAACTTGTATTTCTATTTATTATGGACAAATGTTTCGCTGAGTGTTCCCACCCAGCCCCTTCAAAACCCCTAAATTCTTTCCCAGGATTAATCTCATTATGTTATGTAAGAAGCCATGTGTAAATGTTCTTTAGTATCTTTCTTTAGTTTGTTTAAAGTTTTGGGTCTTTTTTTACCTTTTCTGTCCCCAAACAGTCCCATTCACTTCAATAATTAACATATTTTAGTTAAATTATGCATTATATAAAAAAAATCATTCAGGCCTCCTGCATGAGAATGATAACAGAAGTAGACAACCCTGGAATTTAACCTGCAAGTGTCTGGCCACATATATGCAGGACTTTCACTGCTGCCCTTGGCTAAAACAAAACCAAAACCTAGTGCGGAGTCAATAAGAAACACATGCAGCTGACAGAAACAAAACTTATTCTCCATGTTAACACTGTTAACATGCCAATAGAACTGTGTTCATTGGTCAAGCCTAAACCCAGACTTAACTTTAAGGCTGACAGAATAGAGGTTAGTGTCCATGATACTGCCCACACCCAGACTAACCTGCGGGATGGACAGGAAGGCGCTCATGGCCCACGCCACGCCCAGCATGATCTTGTTCTTCTTCTTGGCATCATTGATGGCCAGGGGGTCCAGGATGGCGGACTGGCGGTCTAGGCTGATCACCACAGTGACGAAGGCACCAGAGTACATGGCCAAGAGCTTGAGGAACATGAGCAGCCGACAGGCCACATCGCCAGCCAGCCACTGCACGGTGATGTTCCACACCGCGTCCAGCGGCATCACCACAAAGGTCACCAGCAGGTCGGCCACCGTCAGGTTGATGATGAGGATCCGGACGTGGGACTTGCGCTTGTGATTGGTGCTGGCGGCCCACAGCACCGCCAGGTTGCAGACAGCAGAGATCACACACAGGACAAAGGTGATGATCACGCGCACCTTGGCGGCAGTTGAGAATGTGGGCAGCTGCAGGATGTCATCGCCACCCATGCTTCTGTTGCCGGGGGTTAACTGATCCTGCCAGCTGTCGTTTGGCAGGGGTTCCATAGTGACCTGGTGGAAGGTGACGATCTCTGGGCTAGGGGAGGAGCTGTTGATCTCAGCTGTATTTACAAGGAACAGCATCTCTGCCAGGACCAATACCCTCCCTCCCCCCCCCCCCCCGGGTCAATGGGGTGGTGCACCGGTCTCCGTGGAGACAGGGAAAAGTGGGAGGGGTATTTTCAGATGGTGCATCAGCTGCATGCCAGCGTTGGTACCCACAAAGACCTACATGTGCACAATTGAAAACATGAAAAATTTAGAATTCCCTCATGAAAACATGTTACGTAAATTAGTATGTAAATACCAATGTGTGACATGGCATCCAAAACACTTACTATATATTTACGGTATATGAAAGTGAAATGTTTTACCAAATCCACTTTTTATTTCCACTTTCATATTTTCACATTTAGAATTATGCAAATATAGTAGAACATTATTATATTAATTATTATTTATTATACAACAATACTGACTGCTCTGGTCTCCTGTGTGGAGGTAAGGCTAAAGCATCCACAACCTGAATTCCACTTCAGCTATACTCCTCCTTTACCCTCTGCATGCCAAGAACCAGACCCTACTTAATATTTATGATATATTATTTATATATTATGTAATACTGCAGTTATTCTGTTGTTTTGCCCAGTGCCGGCTACAAGTAGATGGACTCCCCATCTGAGCTGGGTTCTGCTAAATGTTTCTTGCTGTAAGTCTCTGAGTGTACTTCCTGTCTTTCCCACTTTCATCATTGTTGCTCTAGGCTTTCTCGAGGACGTCTCAGACCTGAGATCTATGTAAAGCTGCTTTGTAATAATTTGTGTTGTAAAAAGCACTATACAAATAACTATGAATTGAATTAAATCTTGACTGGAAGACCTTGTAAAACTATACTGCTGCCTGAATGAGTTTTAGATGACTAATAATACAAGTCTTCCCACAGCACCCAGCAGAAAGCCCTACTTATTACTACACAAATGGTGACACTCTACACTATAAGCCTGGTTGTGATAAAGTCAAATGTAATTTAAGGGCATGCGCTATGGTGTAGTGTGCAATGAAGACATGGTACATTTAACAGTCTAATTGCAGAGACAGTATATTACATTGTGGACTTTGAATTTGTATTGAAGAAAGATTGACCTAATGAATTAAACTTAATTTGTCATAATGTAGTATATATTCTGCTTTTTTCATGGTCTCTGAAGTATACCAAGATATCATATTGTTGCATTAGCAGGATATCACAGCAAGGGTAAATACATTTTTACAACAAAACAGAAATCTAGCCTTAGGGATAGTTAGTAGTTCAGAATAAACTTAATAAAGCATGCATACATGCATACATACATGCATACATTAAACTATTTATGAAAAACTAAATTACATTTATATTTGATCATCTTTATGAAGGATGCCAATACAGTTGACTATAAATGCACTATTGTTTGAAGTCACACTTTTTATTTATTTAAGTTTCATACACCTGAAAAACCTGTGAGAAGGATATTCAGTAAAATACTGATGGAGATGAGTTTAATGGAATAATTTTGATTTGAACAGATATAAACAGACACTGAAATACTTTTGCCTTCCTTAACACATTAGTTTTCTTAATTTACACCTTAATATGTCTAGGGTTATTCTCCACCAGCGATCTTGTGGAGTCACAAGCTCCCCAACAGAGTATTACAAGGGCATGTATTGCCTTTGCAGCTCATGATCTAACCTAGCTCTACTCCTGTCAGCATAAAACAAGAAGCTGTGCTTGTAGTGGGCTGAGGAACTGGATAATAGAGACTTGAAACAATGTTGCCTGTTCTGATGAATCCTGTTTCCTGCAGTTACGAGAACAAGGATATGCAGAAAATTGTACAAATCTAAGGGTCCATCTTGCCAGCTATGAAAACCACAGGTTGCTCTTGGTGATTTACTGATGTGGGGTATGATTTTGTGGCATACATTTGGTCCCTTGATACAATATTTGGCTGCCACAGGATATCTGAATATGATCGCTAATCAGGCATAACCCTTCAAGGCAGCTGTGTTTCCATTTGCAAATGGGCTTTTCAGTACTCCATGAAAGAAGGCTACAATTACACATGAATGGCTCCAAGAACATGACAGTTAATTCAGCTTATTGAAGTGTCTTGTCAGCTCAGCATCTGTGGAATCAGCTCTTCAGTAGAGTAGAGATCCACCCACCCCCAGCCAAGTATAATTGTCCAGGACGATTTTAATTGACCTATTAGTACATATAAAAATGTATTTATTTCTGAGTGATGGGTAAACAATTAATTGATCTCTGTTCCATGGCAGTGCAGGCTCAATTCCAGAGTGGAGTATTTTTTTTTTTCTGCAGTGGAGAATGCATTAAATGTGGCTTGCAAAAAAATCCTTTATTTCCAGATATATGTTTCCAAGTGTGACATTTAGTGATTTGACGGTATTCATTACAAGTGTGAAATGCGCTTGAGCACTGCAAATAGGAACATTGCATCCACAATCTCCAATTAAAGGTTTAGCTTCTATTACTTGTGTATGAGATCTTTGGCCCCACACTATGCCAAAGTCGAAAAAAAATCAATCTCGTGAACAGCAAAAACGGCATAGAAGTACATTCAATTGAGGTTTGAAAGGCTTCCTCAAGAAGCTCTCCAAAGCGACATCACTAAATATTGCATGCCTTTTGCATGAAAGTTGACGGTAATGTGGACATCTGTTATAATTGGTCTATTAGATTTGTCTTTGTGAATATTAGTTAGATTTTTTATGATATATGGTGCCAGTGTTTCGAAATATAAACAGATAAAAACAGAAGTAAAAGCAGAAACATAAACGTTGCTGCGACTGACGGGGCAGGATACTACATACAGATGGCTGGATACCAGCAACATTGCTGAAGCAAGTGCATTAAGTCGTTCATTCCATTTTTTTTTCCAGTTTATGTGCAGTGTGTAAAAGCAGACAGTCTGCCAATCGTGGTTATTGGCAGCAGTAGGATTTTCACCCCATTTGAACACATAGATTTTATTTCTAAAACGATGAAACGTTTTGAATAAAAAATACGATTTTCTGATTATAGAGTGTACATACCAATTTTACTCCACAACCAGTATTTTGACAAATCAACTTCACACAACAGCATAAGACATCTGCCACTAATTATATTACCTCACGCCACCAGTTGATATGCATCGACTTCATCATCTTAAATTTGTATACAAAAATAATGGCACCATTACCTTAGTGAGATTTACCACATTGAGATTTAATTCTGAGGGGAGAAAGTCTTACTGCCGACAGTGTCTGGGGCAGAACACTGTCGGATCTTCAAGGGCTGACTAATGGTTGCGACTATTATGGTGGGTCTGCTGGCTAGGGTGTTTTCGCCATCTAGTGGTTATAGGAGGCACTGTCGTCAGTGATAGAGAGAGCGAAGGGTGCCATGCAGTCAGCCAAAAAAAAAAAAAAAAAAAGACAGACAGACAGACAGCGAGAGAATATAATGAGAAGAGTAGATACATACTGCGTATTTTTGTGCTTATTTACGTGGTTAGTCATTTTCGAATCTACTATCAATGAGGCACGTGTAATATTTATGAATGCTCAAACCTGCTCTACCTGTTGTCAATATCACATAGTAGACGCTCTTTCTTCAGAAATAAGTTGAACATATTCCTCGACAAGACGAGATACAGAAGTTTCAGAGGATGTTAAGTTCAGGAATTGAGGAGCACGCCACATACATATAGGTGTCTACCTGCATCCATGTGTCCACACTTAGAATTACTGCGCCAACAGCTTACTTATTCTCTCCCACTGCCAGCGTAACTTGTTGATGCATTTACACATGCACACTATTTATTAATTACTGTATCTTTTCATTTATGCATTCATTCATTCAATCAATCAATCGCATCCGTTCTATCTCCAAATCTGAGCAAACCATGTATTTAATTGAATTAACATTTAAAAGAAGTACTTACCTGAAAGCTGATATCAGCTGTTCCGCAGTACAGAAAGATAAGGGGTGACCTTGGAACAGGCTACAAATTCACAAATAATCACGCATTTGCAGGATGAAGTCCAACTAAACTTTGTTTAGTCATCTAAGCAGAGTCACGTAAAACAAATAATTCAGACAAAAATCTCGCGACTGATTGAACAATTTCTCAGATAAATACATTCGAAACACCTGTTTGACCGATACCTCTCCGTCCTTACATTGGTAGATGGTATAACGAAGGACGTCTGATAGCTACAATAGGAGACATTTAGAAAGGATAGGGTCGCTACCTAAAATCCTCACTTTCCTATATACCTGTTCATTTATTTTGTATCCAAGTTAAGCGACACTTTGCAGGTCTACGGCTGTTTCAGAAATCATGGTGTTACAGAATTAAAACAAAGCAAAACTAAAAGGAAGACACGCGTTTTGGACGTGAGTCCTTACAGAATGTGAGGACTGACACTTAGGACATAGTGCAAATGAAAAACGCGCCTTTTCGCTTTCTCCTCGCTGAATCGAAGTGTTCTGCTGTCTGCCGGTCAGACTGTACAGATCACCAAGTCCTGTCCAGTGTCTTTTGTTAGTGGTGAGAGCGACGAGCACCAACAGCTTCATTGGCGCATAGCCCATCTACGCTTAGTTATTCTACCTTTGCAATTCTTCAAGCATCACTCTGTCCGTGCCTCGAAGCATGGTCTTTTTTCTCGGTTCGGTACGTCAGTGCTCAGCAATTATGATACGCGTATGTGCGGGCGTTGCCTTGGAAACTTTAGGCTCATGTTATGTCCGTCTTAGAGAAGTCTATTTATGGAAATCATATAAAAAATATATACATATATGTCGCTCAACACCTTGCCTGCCTCACAATTTGAAAAATTGAGTCCAGTTTTGCCCTATTCAATGTGTAAGTCCACACATTTCAGTCTAGACGCATATTTACTTAATCTAAGTTATGTCATTTCACTTTACTTTAACAGGCTAACAGTTCTATACATTCTGATTTAGACAAGTAGTGTGTCTTAAAAACCTAATACGAGTGAATTCTCTCCTCATGTAGACTGACAGATATCTGCTGAACGAACTTGCGCTTGAGTCTGAGCAACAGCAAGAGATTCGTCAGCAGGTAGAATGTGGGGAAAATCTTCCTGGAAAGCGTTCAAGGGAATACATTTTTCTTTGTTGGAGGTGTCGCTGAAACCTTGATATTCCCAGAACACGGTGGAGTTACAGGTGCATGCAACGCGACATCTCGAGAGAATTCTTTTATCGGGGATAACAAGAATGATTTCAACCTTGCAGTATGTTAATCGAGCGTTAAATACAAATGAAATTGCCCTACTCATGATCTTGGGGCTACAGATAATAGATAAACGGCTTAAAATTTTCCCCAGTTTTAACCATAAGCGCTGGGATTTCTACCTTTTATTCATTTTGAGTGAATAAAATACCATCAAAACATCACTGCAGCGTACAATACACCAGTCAAGAGCATTTAATTACATTAAGTACTGTACGAGCATACTCATTATTCAATCACTTTTTCCCCTGGGTTCAAATCGTTAGGCATGTGATTGCAGCTTACAAATAGCAAGGTCAAATGACTGACTTGGATGTTCCATGAGAAAATATTTAAAATGAATCCGTCTACATTAAAGAATGTAGATCAACATTCCAATCATAATGTAAAATAGTCCACCTTATGAAACCCCCAACGTTTTTTTCTTCGATTTTTTAGAGATCCAGATACAGCACACTTTCATTTTTGTACAGAGAACTCACTGAACAGAGAGAAAGAAACACTTAGCGCCGAATTCAGACCTGCGCTAAAGTGCATTTTCAACTTAAGTCTGTCGTTCTAGAAATGTTATGCTGAAAAAAGCACTACAGCGCAGGTCTGAATTAGGCCTTTCATTAGCAATCTGGGGATCCAGAGGGTTAGTGGTTCAAACCCCAGGGTAGCCACAGCAAAATCAGTCCAACTGCTGTGCCCTTCAGCAAGGCCCTCAACCCCACATTTCAGTTTATTTAGCCGATCAAATGTGTGTTTTTGGATAAAACCTCTAAATACCTATAAAAAGAAACGTCTTCTTTATGTCACCATGACACCAGAAGGAAAAAAAGGAAGATTTCTACAGCTTAGATCTTTATAATTCTTATGACATAACTTTATGCAGCGACAACTTGATGGAATACTGATCTTCAGTAGGCTCTCAGATTTGACGTTTCTAGCCACTGAATCTGAAAACTAAGAATGAGCTCTGGTGGGAATGCCAGGTCCGGGTGTTCGTTTGAATTATTCAGGAGAATCAAGTAGATGGGGTGACAGCTTGTTCTGTCCATAGCCGAAAAATAAAATAAATAAGATTTGTGTCATTTACTGAAGAGTCCCCAAAATTGAATGTATCTCTTTGGTAGACAAGCCAATTGCAGTTTATTTGTATCCTCATTTCATATACAGAGATAATTCAAAGTCCGTTACAAAGGCATACAAGACAAAAGACAGACTGCCCTGAGCTCTACTTGATTGAACGGAGAGCAGAGACGTTCTGGAATAATCTTCACTCATTGCCTTTAATGTCACATGGTCAAGAAACTTTTACTCAGTCTAGAGTCCAGTGGTACCAATTAAGTCAGTGGGAATGCATCGCTTTGTTCCCACGGCTTAAGTTGGCCGCTGTTTAAAAGCAGACCCCAAGAGCCTGTGAGCATTTCAGTCATTCATGATGGAAATTGTAATCACCCGACCTAGATGAATGACAAATAGATTTTACTTCAGATTCCATTACTATCATTACTACTGTTATTTAATTATTTTATTTATTTTTTTACATTGGCAGTTTTGCAATTACCCTTCTCTTTCACGAAGGGCAAATGCAAGTTTAATCAAAGCACTCTTGTTCGATTTTACATATTCATTTCTTGATCCCTTATTTAATGTCAAATCCCATTCAAGGAGGTACAATGTTTTTATAGCAACTGCAAAACATTCCAGTTCACTGTTTTTGAGAAGATCAGATTTTGCAATGGAAGTGTGATGTGTGGAGTGCAATGCTTGTGGTTCCTGTAGCCCACACTGAAGACAGAGTTGTTTCATTGTCTGACAGGGATAGAGGCGGGGCAGAGGGCAGGCACACTGAGCGAGTATTGATGTCGATGCAAAATTTAACTGCAATTTCCAACCGCCTAATGGTGAAAGGCTGTGACTGCAAGAGTCATTTGCTGCAGTCACTTAAGGAGAGAGGGATACTGTGTGTGTGCATGTGTGTGTGTGTGTCTAACAGGCGATGTGAAGTATCACATATAAGGGCTTGCAACCAGAAGGTTACAAGTTCAGATTCAATGTCCATTATTTCCATGAATAAGGTGTACTACCTCAACCTTTTTTTAAACAATACTCACCCTCCTAACTCCTGAGTCATTGCACTACCACCCACACCTGCACATTGGGACCATTACAGCTGGTCTGTGCTGAACTCCTCTAACAATATCCAAGTTATATCTGGGAATAATTACTGCTTTACCATACCATGCGACTTGTTAATTTTATGAAAGCTGGAGTTTGGAAAGACTTCACAGACAAAGCCCAGTAGAAGCATTAAGGAGGGGTAAATCAAAGATACACAAAAACTCAGTGGTGGCTGCATGGGTAATCCATGAATGATTCATACTCCTGTCTGAGTTTATTAAGTCCATATGAGGAATGAAGTAGTTCATTAATAGAAATCCTGTCATGATGTATATTGAATTAATTAATTGACTGTTCTGACTGTGAAAAGGAATGATTACGTTCAGTCTGACTCATGTCTTTCAGACTGGATACAATGTTATTTTGTCAAATTAGAATCTGCGAGGATATTGTGTGGTAGAAGAGGTACCAAAAAAGTGATCCAAGGCAATGACTCTTGGCATGACAGTAGGTGAGACCCCCAACGAAGAGGCCTTAAAAAGTACAGCCATCAACCAAAATACAGACTTCAAACTGCAGCGGGTTATTCTTCAAAGAGGTCTCTCTATCACACGCCTGGCTAGAGGAAGATTATGGCCTGTCTCCAGCAGTTAAGGACCGATGCGGTGGAAATAACCGGGAAAAAAAATTCAAAGAGATTAACCCAGATATGAGTCTCTCCCTCACCCCCCTCCAGTTTCACCGCTGGCTGATTACATTAGCTTTTGCTGCAGTAATCTCCATATGAATCTAACTATTAGAATAGCATAATGACTGTAGAACTGTACTGTACCCCTCAAAAAGTTTGAGTAAAAAAAAAGGTTAAGAATAAGTTATTGTGCTAAGGAGCTCAGCTTCTCCCAGGTTTTCCCAGAGTTCAAGTTTTTGGCTGTTACTGAAGCCCTAGGGAGACATTTCATTTTATTTCACCGTACATCTGGCTCCATCAAAATACAATATGGTAGAAAGTTATTTGGAAACTATATATGGCTCCTGAGTTGACACTGGCTAAAGAAATAATTATGCATTCATTCACAATCCCACCAAAACAACATAGTATTATAATAAAAAAAAGAAAATGCTTAGAAGGTCAGAAAGAAGGCAATCAACTTTCAGGGCAAAACCTAGAATCCAAACACCTCATGGCAATCTCTTGTGTGATACAATTGTACAAACATCGTGTTTTAATACATAGACATGCTTGGATCACCAAAATTCTGTGATCACAGACAGGGCACACAAAACTGAATGTTAGCGTAAACAAAATATAGGGCTCATGTTCGCCACTTAATTTTTTTGTGGTGAAATTGAATGTCTAAGACTATGACCCCTAACGGACAGCATAAATGAGTACAGTACTAATGCTCTATGCGATTGCATAACTGCCAGTCCTGACAGTGGTATTTTTGAGATCCAGCCTTTTACACGCTTTGGATCCATCATTATGCCATTGCACCACCACTAATGCAAAATACAGCTGGCTTCTTCCCAGGCTGGGTGACTTCATGCCAGGGTAGGGCTGTGTGATAAATCAATGTCACTAGCTTCTGTTACAAAGCAAGTGCAAGATGTATGGCTTGTCCATTCATATATTTTTCTTATTTCGATGAAGGATTTGACTGAAAAACTGAGAGAGACAACGTAGAGGCTATTGATGAAGATTCTCATGCACATATTCCTCATAAATGGTTATGTTTAGAGGGGAAAAAAACTTACTGCAGAAACCTCTTAAGCATCCCCATATGTGCAAAGGTTATTACATTACTGGCATTTAGCTGATGCATTTTATCCAAAGCAACTTACAGCAACTTGATTAGACTAACCAAGGGCCAATTTCCCCTGGGAGCAATGTGGGGTTAAGGGCCTTGCTCAAGGGCCCAACAGCAATGGTGTTTTTGCTATGGCTGGACTGGGACTTGAACTGCCAACCTCAAGGGTCCCAGTCATGTACCTTAGCCACTAGGCTATAGGCTGCCCCTATGTTAGTGTTATTAGTGTGGTGATGAATATAGGTAATATTGATGACATTGGAGAACTTTCCATTTACTACTGCCACTCATTTTGCTGAAATCGATGGTCAGATAGTCAGAAAAAAGCAATCTATACATGAACAGTGTGACTGGAGTGCATATCTTTGATATACCCATGTGGACTTGGTACAAACATGTGCCTGCTTTCGATTGGTCCTTCAACCTTGTTTTCAAGCAATACAGACCCCCTCCATTATATTTCTTTAATCAGGGGATTGATGGAATTACATCTTTTAATTTTAATTCCAATTCCAAAAAATAAAAATGACTCACTTATAATAAATGTGATTGATAGTGTGATACTGAAGCTTCTGTTCTATTAACTTATCCTCTCTTCTTCACTTTGAGTTGGCAGTGGGTTCAAGGCAAACCCTTCCGCTAAAAAAGCGATATATCCTTGTATTAATTATGTAGGACCAGACAAAAAAAAACCCATCAAAATTAAACGGTTACTTAATCACGAGAATTAAATGGCATCTTGCTCGTAATACATCGACTGTATTTAACCTATGAACACTTTAACCCCAATTAAAGCTACAAATCAATGTATCATGTGCTACCAGATTTCCCATCCTTTGACTTAATGACACAAACTACAGATACTACATGACTAAAAGTACATCGAAGCATCCACTGCGATGACCTTCTCTCTCTTTTTCGGAGAACTGTGTGGCAGCGTAGAACTTGAGTGATGGCAAAGTGTGATTACATCTTACATTTCTCAGTCTCTTGAAAATGACAGTGAGGATTGTTGGTCTGCTGATTGAAAAGGGCATTTAGCACATCTACACAAGAGCCCTTCTATACCAGGTCTTATGATATTTTCAAATTCCACTCAACTCCTAAACTCTACGGCATCGTTTTCTTACTAGCCTATTTTAGACATCTGCAGCACTGATTCAATTATGTACAAAACTACCTGATTTCAGAGATTGGTAGGAACAGACTCTGAAAGAAATGCTGTGCTGAGATATGGGCCATGTTTTTCTATATTCATTTAAAAATAAAGGATGGACATGGGTTCAAATTAAAGGCTGATCCATGTAGCTGTTATACCATAGCAATTTAGTCTGCCCTCACTTCCACAAAAACTGTATCAAGTGCAACTTTGTATTCTTATACTTCTAGCTAGCTAACCCAGACTGCTTGTAAATGTGGTCAGTTTGTTGGGTTCATTCTGGCTGCATCAAACTGCTATGGACATCCATCTGCACCTGCACTGCTTCAGTTCTCTGAATTTTCATTTCCAGCAAATATTGATTATTCCTGGTATAACCATCTTAAGTGATTTTAAGTGGAAAATGTATTCGTAATCAAACCCTTTCTCACATGTGGTTTGAGCTCATATCACTCTACTTTAGAAATAAATCAATAATGTTGAATATCATTGATAGGGTAGTGACGACATTTTAAAAGAGAGGGGTATATGGAGATATTTTACACTGACTGTTGAGTTTCAGTATTAGGGACAGTTTTAAATATACGATTATGTTTTTCATACTTCATATAAAAGATGAGACTGTTGCACTACTGATTAATTCGGCTTGACCTAAGAATTTTCCTATCCTAGATATCTGGTAAAATGAGCTTATGTTCTAGCTAAATATTTTGAAAATACATACAAAATATCTCCAGTCACAAAATTAGAAGGATATTGGGTAACTCACTGATTTGCTCGCTCCAAAACTTTGAGAACGCAAAAAACAAAACCACAATATCAACGGTTGGACCGTGCAGAGGGAATGTAATACTACAATATATCATCAACTACCTGCTAAAACAGAAAATTTAATCTTGTAAATAAAGCTGATTACTTTCAGCTACATCTAGATTACTTCTTGAATTTAATAAAAAAAGATTGGATTTGTAAAATATTAAAGATGTTTCTTTTGATGTTCTTCATCAATATTTATATCGTACTGATGAGTGCAATTTAGATTTCAACCTCTCTGTGAGGCTTTCTGGTTATTTTAGACAAAAAACTGTTGAACTCAACCAGGGTGTGTTTAAGATTTTAACCTTGACTACTTAGCATAGCAGAATTTTGGTAAAAGTTGGATCATGTGACTGCAATGAGAACGTTAACATCAGCCAACCAGTAATCATGCATCAAGACTGCAGAAGAGTTTGGCTAGCAGCACAGCACAAGAAGAAACAAGCTTTTCTCTCCCACATCTTGCTGAGGTCAAGGCAATGCAAACTGCTTCTCTAATTTTGAAACAAAAAAGGGTTCTGATTATTCATAATCCTATACAGAGTTTTATCTGAATTTTCATTGACTTGCAAGGTAATTTCAAAGGGCCACTTTCTTATGCTGTTGTAATGTGCACACACTAGACACCAAACTGTCATTGTGCTAAGATTAATGAAGATAATAACCATCCATTGGCTGCAAGAGATATGATTTATTTACATCTCTGTTTGATCTGTGTGCCTTTGATTTTGACACTTATTATTTAGGAGATGATTGCTGTAGCCTCTCCTCAAATTTTAGTATCGAACTCAACATCCAGTTGAACTTCCTTCTGCATCAACAATCCTGTCAAACATATGCCTTCAGATTAGAAATCTAGAAAAAAAAATCCTTGTTTGGTGGTCTGAATTTAAATTGAAACGAAATGAGGGGGCTTCATTAATGGAGCTGCTTGCTGCCTCAGATACTCAACCGAGACAATCCTAGAGTCCCATGTGACAGAGGTCAAGGCCTGATCCAGTTGACCTGCAGGATAGTTGTGTTCAGGCCGCAGACAATGCAAATGTTACCATATTCCTCTAACTCCGCCCCCTGGGTTTCCTCCACCTGTGAAATCCTCAGGGGTGTTTTGGCATCGCTTTCTATTGGCTAAACTTGAAAAATTTGCAGTCAGAATTTTTAAGTTTATAGGTTTTAGGTATATACAGTAGTGGATTCTCTCTTTTTTATCATTTTAGTTAGTAAACAGACATTGAGCTGGCAGGAGGTCAGTGTAGGTTATATGCCTTCAGAGAGATTTTTTATTGAGAGGTAGAGGGACGTACTCTTCACATATTTTTAAGGGTTTCTTGCCAGTAGTGCAGGTGATACATCAGCAACCACTGGTCACTACAGTAATGATCCAGAGCAGAGTGAGAGAAAAATGTCTGCCTGTTGCAGTGGTAGGATCTAGGTAATCTTGTCTGTTAAACCCATTGTATTTAAAATTATACAAGCATAGACACCAGACACATGTTGAGAATCTACATGTGTGAATGAGTAATGAATAATTCTTCTGGCCTCATTGCTCTAAGCCCGAGATTTTCAAACCGTGAGAGAGTGATAGGGGAGGAGCAAGGACTGGGGACAATAAATAAATATTTTTAAATTATTTTTTTCTTACTACAAAATAGAATATATAAACTCAAAATGGTAACAGAATTACAGGATATTGTAATAACAGCGTGAACTGCAGAGGTTTTTGAATCCATCACCATCAAAGACAAAGTCACGACCCAAAGAAGTACCTGAAAAATGAAAATATGATAATCAGTACCTTAGTTTGGGATTTACTTGGACAGGGCCCAATGATGCTCCACAGCCTTTAAGTGTCATATGTCAGGAGGTTCTGGCAAATGATAGCGTGCGACCCGCAAAACTTTGCCAACATTTGGGAACCAAACACGAGTAATTAGCAGAAAAGCCTGAGGAATTCTTTCAGAGGAAATGCAAGTCCGATCAGGGCCAGAAGAAAGTCGTCCAAGAGTTTCGGAGTGTCAATTTAAAAGCGACTGAAGCCTCATATCACATCTCGCTCCTTATTACCAGGGCAGGTAAACCGCACACACTGGGTGAATCATTAATTCTGCCAGCAGCCAAAGAGTTGTGTGATGTGATGTTGGGAAACATGGCAGCCTCAAAACTAGATTCAATGGCATTATCGGGCAAGTGAAATGTGAAAATGTGAAAGACCAAGTGTTAGATGGTGTCAGGCAGAGCCCATTTCATTCCCTTCAATTTGATGAGTCAAATGGATGTAGCTAACTGTGCCCAGTTATTAGTTTATGTTCGGTATGTAAAGGGCAGGGATGTTAGAGAGGATTTTTTATTTTGCTGCCCACTACTTGCCTGCACAACTGCCAAAGAAAGTTTCAACATTGTCAATGGATTCATGATGGAGAACAATGTTGACTGGGGCTGTTGCTGTGGCATACGCAGTGATGGGGCAAAATCGATGACAGTCCGAAGTGGACAGATTAAAAGAGTGACTGAGCTAACTCCAAAAGCCTTCTGGACCCACTGTATTATCCATCGCCAAGCCTTGGCTCTCAGAAGGATGCCAGACCAACTACGTGCTGTCCTCAATTACATGGTGAAAATTTTCAACCACATAAAAGTACGACCTTTAAATTCCTGTCTGTTCTGTATTTTGTGCAACAAAATGGGATCTCGACACAAACAGCTGCTACTTCATACAGAAGTTCGCTGTCTGTGGCAGGGAAAAGTCCTCTCACGACTATGTGAGCTGCGAGAGGAGGCACGCCTCTTCCTTACCGAGAGTCAGTCACCACTGATGGAACATCTGGAGGACGGTGTGTGGGTAGCCCAGCTGGCTTATCTCGCAGACATGTTTGTACGACTGAACAACTTAAACGCATCTTCACAAGGGAGGGAGTGCAATGTCTTCAGGACATGAGAGGCTGTCAGCATTCCGAGAGAAGCTGGATCTATGGGCCGCACACGCTGAGCAGGGGCATGTGGATATGTTTTCAACTCTGATAGATGTGATGCAAGAGGCCAATGTGTCAGTCCGTGGTCAGCAAGAATCTGAGAGCCCTAAGTCAGCAGTTTGCACATTATTTCACCATCAAAGAGGCTATGCAGTGTGGGTCCACGATCCCGTCATGTTTAGGCCAGTTGAGAGTGATTCTCTGTCTGTACTAGAGGAAAAGGGCTTGATTGATTTGTCCAGAAATCATGAATTGAAAGAGAGACTTTCACAGTCTTCCACTGCAAGCTTTTGGCTTTCTGTTGCATGTGAATTTCCCAAGCTCACACAAAAAGCTCTGAAGAAACTTTTACCGTTTTTTTCAACATACCTGTGTGAGTCAGGCTTTTCTGCCTTGACATACATCAAGAACAGAGAAGCGATTTAATCGCTCTCGCCTAGAGGTGGAGGATGACCTTCGGGACTTTCTGACGGATCTACAACCTAGATTCAGCCATCTCTGTGCAGCGAAGAAGCAATTGCATTCTTCGCAGTAAGGTAGATATATTTTCATGTGATATTTTTGTTTGTTGGTAGCCTCCAACTTGTACAGAACTATTCAAGCTATTTACTTTTTACATCCTCATTTCTCTATCTTTCTTCCCTCCATTCTCTGTCTAACTGGCTCTCTGCAGCTGCTGTGCCAACATTTGGGACCAGTGAAGTGGTCTTGTGTGATCTTGCTGAAGACAGCTCTACACTACACACTTTTCTGTTGATTGTCAAAAATAATTAAAATAATTGTATTATTTACAATACATTTATAATAAAAAATATTAATCTAACAGTAAATTGACATATCATTGTGGTGAAGGTTGGGGAGACTCCATCTTACTTAGATGGCCAGAAAGGAGGCTCACTGTCTCAGATTTTGAAAACCCCTGCTCTAGCCTGTCTGCTTATGTAGGGTCATTCATCCAAACTATGCCCTTCAAAAATGTACTCAAGTCTGTTCATCCATCTTGCATGTGCTTTGCTTGTCCTTCCACTTTTCTGTTTTCGCTTAGATTGTCGGTAGCCTTGCTATTATAAATGATAAATAGCCCCAACTGTTTTCCTAACTAAAATATTACATGGATGTACAGGCATCATTTACGCTGGGGACGCTGGGGACATGTTCCTACCACTTTTTGTCACGGCCCATTTCGTCCCAGTGAAGTAGCCACACCGTTAACGTCATTGTCCCCATCACTTCCCAACACAAACTGACGCCCATACACAGACAACACGTAATCATGTAAGCAGACAAACACATTCTCTCAGGGTTCAAGTGTTCAAGGAGGAAAAGTCCGTTATACATCAGTGTAAGATGTTTTTTCTTTTTTTCTAACAGAATGCCTTATTGAAAGCGGTAAAGTCATGAACAGCACAGAGAAATCTGAAGTACTTTTTTTTCTTTCTGCCTTGAGAAAACTGCCACCACATTTTGTTTCAAACAAAGGATAATGGCACCTCATCTTGTAATTGATGGTTGAGAATTCGTAACCAGAGGACAGCACTTCTACTTACAAATGTTAATTTTAAGACTGTCAAATCGTTCAGTCAATAATTAGCCAGTCAGTCATATATGTCAGTAACGCAGACCAGCACACATGTAGCTCCTCCATCCAGAGACAAAAATTACAACATAATGCCTTGATTAATATGTAAATTAATACATGACATCATAAGGAGTGAGAACCTACTTTCATTTGAGAAGAGTTCCAGACTGCCAGGGATGTAGCCAGAATGTGGTGAAGGGCTTTGGGAAGTGCTCGTCAACTGTATGTGTGTATACTGAACATGTGCGCTGCATTAGTTAACATAGATACCACTGCAGCTTGGTTTCACTACTATCATTTTTCAGAAGTGCACGATGATTCATTGCTGCAGCATGACAGTAGCCAATTTAAAAATGAAGTGGTATTATTAACACAGAACTAAACGCATGGTAGCATCTAAGTAAGGATTCCAATCTATGAAGACTTCAGTATAATGGTCCATTTTGATGACATTTCTTTGAGTTCATTTATTTATCAAGCAGTGCTCTAGGAGTAATTTGTATAAATAGATGTGTGTTTTGTCCCTAGTTTCACATCCCTATTGCGTTTGACATTTCTTGTGCTAACGACCCAGGAGAGTAACCGCGCATGTCACTTACGTGTTC
This sequence comes from Albula goreensis, assembly GCA_022829145.1. Classification (NCBI taxonomy): domain Eukaryota; kingdom Metazoa; phylum Chordata; class Actinopteri; order Albuliformes; family Albulidae; genus Albula; species Albula goreensis. The sequence continues at coordinate 26,618,383 of CM040741.1, forward strand.
AAAGACAGAATTACCTCCTGTCAGAGAAAGAGCGTTTGTGGCTTGCACCTTCTGACGTAAATGGGGATGAAAGGATAAATTTTCTAACTGAATGTGTAGCCACAGAGAATCAACTGCTCACTACCTTTGACTTAGTATTCAAGTTCTTTTGAATTGAAATAACAAAAAAATTGAGCTGTGCTGCTTTGCTGGTAATTAGAAAATTGTGTCATCATTTTTACATGATTTTTAATTCTTGAATTGGACAGAAATTGATAGTGTTTCCATTTGTCATTGTTCCTGCACTCATCTTTGAAATTGACTTGGACTTGTCTGATTGAATCAATTTTCTGAGCCTGACTTTAGATGCACTCAGTTGTAGCCAAAGTCTCTCTGTAAAAGAAGGTTAGTGGTATTCCTAAATATAAATGAATAAGATGGAAAAGATACCATGGTATAAGCCAAAAAGGTAAATGTACAGCTGCTTTTTATGTCTTGTAATTGTGAGTTTAGTCAGTCTCTCCCTATTGCTCTTCCGCACGAGCTGTACTTTTGACAGCGGGATCGGAAGACCGCAGCCTGTTAAAAAGGAACATAGGTTTGTTGAACCAGCTGTGCTGCCATAAGCACAGTGAACGGGGAGTTTTCAAATTCAACCGAATGAATACAGAGAGCAGGTGAGGTCACACTGACAGCAGTAGAAAAAAAATGCACACTTTAATTATAAAGTCAATAACACAATAAATAATGAACAAGTGTACTTCAGACAGGAAATTGCATGAAAAAATCAAGCTTATTGAAATGGAGATAATGATCAGACACAATACTTAATTGACATAATTTTCAACTGTAGAGAAGGATCTGTCAATAAAAAGCTGAATTTTAGTTACCCCAGCCAGGGTCTTTGTGAGACTACTTGATGTGTAGAGTAGAAATGCACTCCCATTTCCTTCTGTAGTAGTGTGTTTTTAAAATGAAGATTTCAAGATATACCTTGGAATTATGCTCAATAAGCCACAAAAACAATGTGTTTAATTTACCTGATAAATAAAAAAGAGCATCATTTAGTCCAGGCATTCCATTCAGAACGCTCTTTAATTAGGAAAAGGTTAGCAATTAAACAGAGATTGCAGAGTTACAACCTGTTTCCAAATGAAAGAGATTAGATGGTATTAAATGAAACCATTCATGCTCAAAACCAATTTTGATTTTTAAATGAGCTGACAGATGACCCATGGTGACTGATATTCAGTATCTGTGAAAAAGGATATGTTTTGTCATATGTGCAAGATCTAGGTTGCGTAATCACTTTAAACACTTTAACTCTTTAGATGCATGTCACATTAAATCCCTCAGAATTTTAAGACACACTACCAACCATACGGTACAATTGTGACAGAAACATTTGGTTTTGTGTGTTAAGACAAGAAAATGGCTTGTGATCATTATTTGATATTCAGTTGTTATTTGTGTGATAATATAGCTTAATTGGAAAATTAATTAAAAAAAACTTTTGAGGGCAAAAAAATCAGTTTTTATCAGTCAGACTGAAGTTGCTCAAAAAAAAACATCCAATGAAAATTACATTTGGAAAAAAATTCTTAATGGCAACACAACCAAGGGGTTTATGTGTAATTCATGAAAAGAACACTTCCCTCCTATTATTACATTATTACATTACATTAAAGGACATTTGTAAGACGCTCTTATCCAGGGCGACTTACAAAGCAAAGTGCATAAGAATGATACAAAAAGTGCAAAGATAACCCAAGAGAGGGGGAAAGTCCCAAGTGCTCGAATAGATTAGGACTCCCCTACCGACTATCTAAAGAGAAGGTAAACAATAGCCTAGGTTAAAAACAAATCACAGTTAAAACAAGAGCAATAAGGGTAGAGATATTACAAAGAGCAAGGGAGGGGAGGGGAGAGGTGCAGCCTGAAGAGGTGAGTCTTCAGTCTGCGCTTGAAGGTGGCCAGTGTCTCTGCTGTTCTGATCTCCACGGGAAGGTCATTCCACCACCGGGGGGCCAAGACAGACAGCAGACATGACCTGGAAGTGCAGGAGTGGAGAGGGGGTGGCATCAGGCGACCAGAGGCAGCAGAGCGGCAGGGTCTGGCAGGGGCGTAGGGTCTGATGATCTTCCGGAGGTAAGCGGGAGCTGTCCCCTTGACAGCCTGGTATGCTAGCACCAAAGTTTTGAATTTGAAGCGAGCAATAATAGGCAGCCAGTGGAGAGCAGTGAGCAGTGTTTCGACCGTATCATAAGTGATGGTTGCCAATAGAAACCATTATACAAGATATGAGCAGTTAACACCCTACATCAAAATTAGTACTTTGAGCTGAGGAGAGCACAAAACTGCCTGTCTGTCAAAACCCCTGTCTTTATGGGAACCTTACAACACCAGTGCTTCAAATCCATGCTGCATTTGTTTCATTTTTACCTCAAGAACTTGGCACATTGACATCATCTTAAGGAATTGATATTGTTATATTGGAAGGAATAAAAAGGCAATTGAGCCAGTGCTCTAAAAAAAGAGGTTAACAAAGGTTTTGAGTCATCATGTGATCAAATACAGAATAGAAAATACGGTTTACAATGCTTTCAAAAGGAAAGTGCAATCAGAAACATTTTTCAAATGGTTTTCTTAAACCGTCTGCCTGAAAGTGGTTTATGAAAAGAGAAAGTGTGTTAGCTTAACAAGACTCCAGATTTACAGAATAAAGTAAATATGAATGAAAGTTTAACCTAGTTTAAGTTTTACCTTTTATCTAATCCTGAACTATAATCATCTATATACTATGATCATCTCCTCTACCTCACTATATTCTCAAACTCACGTGGGAACTTTTGAAAGCTGTTCAAGCTAATCAAATACAATTTCACAATTTTGCAAAATTTGTAAATCGCTCTGGATAGGAATGCCTGCTAAATGCTTCAATGTAAATATAAAAGTGAAATAGTCACAGAAATATGTTTCAGTACACCTGAAACTCCTGTTTGCAGATAAAAATATGCTAACCCAGGCTTTAAGAGTGTTGTGTTCATGATGTTGGCTCTGCTAACACATTCAGATGGTGACAAGACGGGGTATGAACACCTGTAGCGCCCTGTGTGGAATTTGAAAGGACAAAAAATGAATGGGATGTATTGCAATAACCAGACGAATTCATTCCTGAATACCTGAAGTTTGTCAGTCTGCAAAGTCTTCAGCACTTTGTATGTTTCCAGTTGTCTTTGCAACAGCTCTTTTCAATCATTCATTCATGAGTGTCAATGAATTGACATGGGAGGTAGAGGACAGGCTATAAACTTCATTTGATTGCTTTTTCTGCCCCTTAGTTTTGGGTTGTTTGCCTGGTTGAAGGTGGATGATTTTTTACTTGAAGTAATGATAGCCCTCCGTGAAGCTAAAGCAGCCCTAATGAGTGCCTAAGCTTAGGTACACATAAAGTCCGATGATATGTACAATTACTACATATGATTGTTTCATGGGATTTAGAATATACTGTTTGGAAAATAATGTCCAGAAAACCATCTGCACCATACCTGGAAAAAGCACTGAAGACTTAATAGACTCCAAGTATTTGGGAAATAAGATCTGGTAATTGGAATAGGAACTATTGCTTTTTTCTACCTTATAGTCTAGGAAATGTGTTTCATTACACCTACCATCCCTGTTTGAAGAAATAGATACGACCCAAGGCTTGACAAGATTGCTGTTGAGTCCAAGTTAAAATACATTGTTAGCATAACAAAACAACCCACATCCTATTTTCAAATTTTTAACGATTTTTAAAATTTAAATCAACCACCACGTGCAGACAGAAGCCGCATCCGCAGAAAGAAAAGAACCTTCTCTTTGAGCACTCCTGAGACTACCACGGTATCCACATCTGCCTCATCTCAGATTGCTTTAACGTCAGACCGCCTTGAAAGGATCAAAACCATATTTGCATGTCATAAATAAAACACGGACGTCCATAAGCTCCGTTTGAGACTATTACCGCAACATCTTGTCTCTCAGCAGTAATCAGGTACACGCTCTGCCTGATTTGAATTTATATATGGTTTGCTCTATACCATGCCTACCCTCATAGCTTATTTTATGAAATAGAGGTCACAAGAGCCCAACATCATGTCTAGTCAGACTCTGTATATAATCAAGGCCTTTGAATGAATGAGTTTGACAGTGAGTAGAACATGAGAGTTCAGGTGGTTTGTAAAACCATCCGTGATGATATAAAATGATATGGTGTTCGATATCATTGTGTGACAATGTGTTAGAAATACCATCAGGAATTCATTAAATGTCTAAAATATAATAATCTGATGTGAAACTAGAAATGCTCTTACATAATCAGATTTTTTCCCCTTTCTTAAAGGCCCATAGCAGTCTTTATTACACATTTTTCAGCTGACATGTCATGTCCTCTGGTTCAATGACTCATCTGCAATTGTCAATATTCATGGTTGAATATTGAACTCTATGATCGCAAACATGATTTCACAATCAGAAGTATCTTAGGGTGAATAAAGAAGCCACATATGTTACTCTGCTTACATTCAGAGTTCTAGCTCTGTTTTTATGCAGACAAGTTGTGGGGCTGTAAATAAGACTTCACAGGTAAAAACAGACATTTGTGACAAACAAACAGCCAGCACTTAGAGTTTTTGCTTTTTGTAGTAGCATTTAAAGAGTGTCGGAGAGAAAAAAAATAGCATCAAAGTGTGGGGCTTCTTTATTTTGTTTGGTGTGCAAAGTGCGAGTGCAATTTACAGATTTGAAAAAGTTATTCCAACCAATTTATTTCAACTTAACCGGGATAATTAAGGTCTGCTACGCTTTAGTAAACAACCAAGCCAGATCTAAGCCATTCTTGCCACTTCCCAATCATTCTAAGCTTTATCATTATCATTACAAACAAATCCATAGTGCTCTCACTTGTTGTTCCTCAATTTATCTACACAGTTAGAACATTTGAAATAAATAGTTTCCACAGGATGCATGTTATTTGGTGCAAGAACACAATATAAGAAGCCTGGCACATTTTTCAAGTCACTGGGTTCAAAAGGCATAGAGTTAGGCATCAACCATCTGTTTGAATCGATCGATTGAATTGATAGCCGATGATCCAAAATGATGCTATCAATCACCGTGGCATGGTGTGTGAACACAACCTCCTCGGTGTGGTTAGCTGCATTGATAGTAATCATATTCCCATCTATGAACTCTCGGGTTGGAATGCCAGGGCGTACCACGACTGCAAGCTCCATAGTGCGAACCTGCAAGGCATTGACGAAGAAGTAATGATATCAGTGTGAGATATCCAGATTGCATGTATGATACAATGGCTTTCAATAGGTCAAGCCTGTTTGATAGAGCTTTTTCTGTGACTGCTGTTTATTTATTTTTTCAATTTTTTTATTCAACCTTTATTTTACTAGGAGAGTCTCATTGAGACAGAATCTCTTTCGCAAAGGGAGACCAGGTGAAGAGGGCAGCTCAGTTAAAAGATATTGCAGGGAGAACAGCACATATAAAATAAAATACAATTCAGTACAAACAGACGCAACTATTGGGTGTCTTACAAAGACACATACACAAATAGAATGACAGCGATACAAACATGTAACCAGCATGACATGATGGATTAAGTGCTGAAACATTTAACAGTTAAGATTTCTGAGCTTGTGCTAATGACTGCTTGTGCATCATTCCATACTACAGGGGATTAGTCTTCCACACCCCTTACTGCCTTGACTCCTCACGGCAAACGGTGATCATGGCAACTTTTCAATCCAACAACTCCAGTACAATATGACACATTCTGCAAAATGTCAGCTCAAAATATGATCAAAATCAAATTTGGTGTACTGAAAATATGATTCACATGTATTTGGATGTGGATTGACATGGTCAATATGGGTGAGATCAATGATCTGTTTATGTGCCTGTGCCCCCCTTAAATTTTCAAGAAATAATATAATAATAATAAAGAAATAATGAGGCTGGATTTGACAGATAGGTTGTGACTATATGCAGGGGTGAAAGTAGTTTTATAAATTCTTACCGGTACTATTTGCCGGTACTTCCGGAAATAGACGCGCATGCGCACTCACGTACTGCTGAGTGAAATCTCCGGTCGTAATCTTTTTAGTGGTACGCAGTACCGGACTGTACCGGCTTACTTTCACCCCTGACTATCTGTGTAAAATAGTCCTCTTTTTGTTAACTTCTGAAAGGAAAAAACATTCCCTTTGCAACAGGTGCTGTGACACCACTGTGAGGGTGTATGAATGTGCCTCGCTCTTTAAAAAACGAACGCCCACAACCATACTTATTTTATGAGATCATGTGAATAAGCCCACGACATATGGTCGTCTTTCAGTGACTGATTTGGAAACAGATTTTATTTCCAAAGGTAGGTGTTGCTCAATGATTCCAGTCTGTAATGTTTTCAGTTAAACATTTAATACAAATTATTTTGGTAAATATTGTATGCTTTTATTATCTGTTAATGTCCCTGCAAACATATCACCCAGAGTCAAATATAAAACTCAAACCTTCATTCATCTTTCTCTTCACGACTGAGCCTAGCAGTCTTTTATCTTGGATGCACAATGGCCTCATGAAAACTCTGGCCATGGAAGATGTATGATTTTATCTAGAGTTCATTAAACTACTCTTGAATCCGTTTAGCAATATATAAGGGGGCATTATTTTCTTGGAATGTGGTACCATGTTGATGAAACAATGTTTTCCACATAGAGCGCATCTGTTCGCCTAAAGTGGCTTCATAGTCCTCAGCTGTCATTCTACCATGCAGAGTAGTAACTGGTGTAAATGATGACTTATCAAGCCCTATAATTTTCTTCCGCTGGTCAGAAATAAAGGTTTTGTTCTTATAATATCATATTGTACAGTGTTCTTGTTTGAAAGTGGTTTCGAAATGGCCCTCTTACCATAAAGCTACCAATCACAGCTTTTTAGATTGGGTCCCAGATGTGAAGACTCAATGCCTGTGTATCCCTGTTGGAAAGCTTACGCTGCTTTTTCATTTTGGCAAATGTCATCATGATTTTCCCCTCGATATACTAGGGGAATGATGCAGCTTTTTAAAAATCCATAAGCAGGTCCACTTTGGCACCTGCAGCAGCAGCAGCAGCATCTAACTCCTGAACATATTGACCGACCAGTTTTGACCTGCTGTTTTCAAAATTGACCGCTGCTGTCTGACCCTGAGTCGAAATTGGCCATTTCAACATCCCCTTGCTTCCCTGCAGCAGGAAAACAATACATTCCCATGACAACTTAACACACATCTGATCACAAGTAAATCGATGAAAATTAAGCACAGTACAGACTAGAAGCATCCAGTCAATTCCACTGCTCTTTCGTTTGAAAGTTATGCATTGGATGACACAAACAGCATGGACGTTACCATAAATATTAAAGAAGAACTTGAGAGTCACTTGCCACATGAAATGTAAAACAGCCTAATCCAACACATTCTTTGTGTGGCCATAACAGTCTAAAGCAGCATTGTTTTACACTGGCATGTGTGAAACTGGGAGAAGATCATTAAGTACATACTGTACGAAATGACTATCTGGATATCCACATTTTTGGTTAAATAACTTTCTGGGATGTACAGAAAAAAACATAAAGACTATTCGGGGCCTTTGGGTGGTGCAGAAAATACAGTCATGTGGTCGGAATTTTAAGACTCAACTACACTACTGGTAAGGCAACAATTGGCTGACGAGGCAACGACTGGCTCAGCCTCACTGCGGTATGGCAGAGGGAGGGCTGATTAAACGAATTGGTTCCATCACTTTCAGCTGGACACGGAAAGAGGAGAATGCCCTCATTTTCATCAACGGAGCCATGGTGGAGAGGGTCGAAAGCTTCAAGTACTAAAGTCCAGGACTTTACAATGTCTTTAAAAGTACATATAAAGACTTTAAAAGTATATATACCTGTTAATAACCTTATTTTTTATGTTTTTTCCAGCTTGCACATCTTGATGGCAAACATGGCAAAAGTTTTTCATACAAGTCAAATCATTATACATTTGCAGTTACATTGCTTCTGCTAAATCTATGTGGGTTGCATACCGGCTATTTTTGTTTAGAATGAAAAAAAAAAATATTCTGCTCCCACTCCCTGGTAGCGAAGAAGGCAGGCACACTATGGCCTTTTTCATCTGACTCGGCTGAAACACTTTGGTATACATCATCAGTTTCTGGGGACTTTTTACTGTTACCTTGATGTCTGGACAAAGCCTGAAAATAATCAAGGAAATTAGCCAACCCGGCCAGAGAATGTTCTCGCTGTCTTCTCGTGGGTGGTTTAGAAACACAAGGGACAGGACCAAAAGACTAAGAGACAGCTTCTACCTTCAAGCCATCAAACTACTAAACAACAGGCCCCCTACTGCTCCTCCACACCCACCTGCACCCTGAGAAAGTCTTGGAATGCAGAGCAAACACATACATCCCACACACAGACTAGCACAGCACTGTTGCAAACTGTCAGCATGCCATAAGCGTTTACAAACTACACTTTGCAGATACACTAGTACTATTTTCCGTACTGCTGCTAGTATTTTATTTTTTATCAATATAGGACTTGCCGTGTTGTTTAGTCTTGTTAATGACACAATTTGCAGGTGTGTACACCCGCCTTTGTTGCTTTTGACATTTTAACTCTACTGACTGACCCTGGACAAGGCCTGCAGGTTTATGAACTGAGCTTAAGTTCATTTTATAAGTGTTTACATCTTCATCAAGCCTGACCTTGCAGACTGTCAAAATATTAAGGGGTAGCAGGACTAGCTTCTGGCTTTACTACATATTTTTATAGATTAATAGAGCCCTCAATGTTGTAAAGTCAGATCGTAGTGGTCAAGCCCTCTGCTAAACTAATTAATCTACTTTTATTTTATTGGGGACCAAACAGCAAAGCTGCATGGGCACTCATTGGGTTTCTACCTTTTCTTATTATTATGCATAATCATCTTCTTCTGTCATTGAAGTTTATGGCAGCCCCTAGAACCGTATGGTAAAAATTTGTGAAATTTGGCACACTGATTGGGGACAGTCCCCTGATTCTTTTAATGAAGTTTCATGTCGTTTCACGACCCTCTCCTCTGGCACTCTAGCGCCACCAGTGGGTCAAAGTTGGAGATGCATTTACATATGTAAGTTTTGAACCACATGCCCAATTTTCAAAAATGAGGTACCATTGGATTTCTTGGTCAAGTCTAGTTCAGCACATCCCATGATGGGTTCCAATATTTGATGACGCCATATTGGATTTTCCGCCATATTTAATTTTATGAAAAAGTTTTAAAAGTTTTCACAGGCCACACATTTTGTCCAATCTTCCCCAATATTGGCACAGATGATCTTCAGACCAAGCCTCACAAAAGTAATCAGATGGATTTTTGATTTTCAAAATCATGTCCGTTACAGCCAATCGAAAGCAGTGGCAAAGCTGCGAAAAGGGAAATGAAGTCATATCTCAGTAATGCTTTGACGGACGGGAGGGTCGGTGGGCTGGGTGCGCTGCAATAAGCAAAAACAAGTTTCCACCACAGTGAGGCAATAAACTAATTTCTCGCCCTACCTGGGTTACCCCTTTGAAAACCCTCTTTAGTTGGTAGCCATTTTGATGATGTGCCATGCATTTTGAAGTGTTTGTTCTATGATTAAATGGATGAACTGAAAAGGGTGACATAAACAGTCTTCTCCTATTTGTAAGTATATTTGTTCTAAGTTTTAATGGCTTTTTAATGGTTAAATAGCCTAAATCAAAAGTAATGGACTGGCATTCCCTATGTTTTTAGACAGCAAAACCAGCTGCTGCTCTTCCCATCCCTGCTCAGTTGTTTGTGTGATATTTATTGGTATTTGCCACTTCTTAAAAATTAAGCTTAAGTGAGTGTAACACAAGCTAGTACACTGTCTATCAGTGTTGATTTGCATCTTAAAATTTGCCTTTATGTGTGGAATATTGGTGTTGGTCATAAAAACGAGAGTGATGTTTGTTTAAACTTGCATGTAGGCCTAACAGTTTGCTGTGACATACTCCAGTAATGAATCTGGCTTGAAGGACGAGCACGTAAGTGCTTTTGCTACACAGAGTGTATTGTCTGATTACAGACCAGTTGTAAATTACATTTTTGAATGTGTGTAATGTATGTTTATGAATCTACTTCCTGTATACATATATAGATATATATTTGGCAGTAACGTCATTCCGTAAAATGTCCAAAAAGGTATTACATTACCATAAAGGACTGGGAACCATATATATGGACATAGAAACTATGAAATAAGAAATAAAACTTGTTCTAGGTATCCAAGTTTAGTTTTTTTGTGAATAAAATAACTTATTACAAAGGTATTATCGTCTACTTAAACAAGACTCTGTCAACAGGACAAAAAAAATGTGTGGAAAATAAGGATTACGTTTTGTTACGATGTACATATTTACACAGGGATGTGAACAAGGTTAGATAAGGTGTTCCAGAACAGACTCAAATCACTGTTGCATTCAATTAAGACTGCAAGCGAAATGATGAAACCAGATGGGCAGGATGACGTGTTTGTGTTATCGAACATATGGCTGTTACATAAGGAAATGTATTAATCACGGAGAAGTACAGAGAAATCCTTCCCACCAAAAAGAATCACTCCCGAAGTTTAAAATAAAAGCCCTGGTTTCTATCAGCGGAATAGATTTTCAGAGTTCCTGATTCGTACTCCTTCATCTATTTCATTTTATAGACCTCAGTTTTCAACATGACAGCCAGTAACCCCCCCCTCTTTTTATTTACAGTAGCTTTTCAGTCCTTTTATTGTAAAAAACTTATCGTGATTGAACTCAGCAGGCAGTCCTTAAGCACGATGCCTCCAGGGAAAACCCAACTCAATAATCCTCATACAAACGTGGTCATATCAGTACTCTTCTATGGATGTATTATCAATGTACCTATAGGGTTGTCTGTGCGTAAATGGCTTGGGATGCCAGTTTAGTGTCTTGTGAGAACAGTAAGAAGCAAGGGAAGATTCATTTACATTGTTTACGCGGTTTCATCAAACAGTTAGTTAGCATATGCATTCATGTACGTGCGACTGTTGTTTAGGGCCACTTATCGCAGAGACGATTCAAAGTGTTTCGCGGTGTGACCAAAAGCGTTTTGATTAATTTCAATGTATGAGTGGGAAGTAAGAAGATCTTATTGCTGATACGACGGTCCCTGGTGCATTTTATCCTCCTCACCATGTTCTTTACTTTAAAGGGATATTCTGGGAACAGTCCGCCTCCCTCTTGAGCTCCACTCTATACAAAGGTGTATTCATCTCAAGTCTTTGTTGATTGTATACAGTATGTATACGTATATAGGAGCATTAACCGTTTAAGCGGCCATTGCAGTCGACAGTTTCCACAATGATTCTGTCTGTATATGTTCTTGTATGAGTGCATGCTGACTTGTATACATATTTGCTTTATCTTTTCCCTGGCTTGCAGGAATTCAGTTTGGGTAGAGCTGAAGGTCATTGTGGGAACCAGTATCCTAACAGAACATGGAGTCCTCCTTGGCTTTTTATTTGGATTATTTTGTTGATTTGGGTGGTCTTTATTATCTTTAACAAAGAGCAGAGATTGACATTTTATAACCAAATTAAATGCTTTGGCTAAAAAAAAAAGACATGAAAATTTCAATTTGGATGGAACATTTTAATTGCCACAGTCTTAGACGGTGTACTCACCCAATTTGAGCAGCTTTTTTTTTTTTATTTTTTAAATATGTGGCAACATGAATGGTCATACTCTCTCTCAGTGGGAGTTGTCCTATAATTCTTCGCTAATTTGCTGTGTACATTTGGATGAAATTAGTCCTTGTTTGTTTGTTAGTGTACACAGGAATTTGTGTACATATGTGGGCACATGTCTTGCATTTCAGTTTAGAGTGAGATGAGCTTATTGAGCAATGGACCTTTCAATAACAAAATAATTGAGTCAGGGCGACAGAATTCATATTGACATGGTAAGCTGCAATCATGGACATCTCGTTAAATCCGCCATTTAGCGAAGATGACTGCTGTTTTTAGACGGAGCAGTTTGTCTGAGATAATAGTCTCTCAGTCTCACAGCAGGAGCTGGCTTTGTTGTTTTGATCACACATCTCTTTTGGATTCTCAAAAAAAAAATTTTGCATAGTACAGAGTTTCAAGTACTGGAAACATATCAATACTTCCTGGACATTTGTCAAGCATTTTATGTGAATTTCTATCACCCAATAACTTCATGCAGAGAAATTGAAATTAAAAACTGAAAAAGCAAATGAAAACGGCTCAACTTTTGGTTAGCATTCACAGCTTTTGAAACATCTGTAGGTTTGTCCAAAATCTGTCAGTTTCTTGTAGCCTCTCTGGTTTAGCAGGCTGAAAAGAGAAATCAATTTTTTTTTTGCGTGATTGTCCACACACCATTCCAGATGTGACCTATTATCAGATTTAAACTTACATATAATTGTAAATGGCATACACACACTTTTATTATTTTGTAGTATTGTTTAGCTGTTTGTAACAGCTTCTAAGGTTCTCAGTGATGATGTAAGCCAAACTGTTTCAGGAAAAAAAAACTTGCAGGACAACAGAATACAAACTGTATACTTGTGAAAAGTAAGATACCATTAGTATTCGTACAGCAATGCAAATATCAAAACTGTGTTACATATGGTATAAAAGTTTTATTCGAGGTAACATATAAACAGCCATTGAGTGATTTAAACCTGAATGCATTATGTAAAATGTTTGAGTGGTGAATTTAGGCTTAGTGCCCTGGCAGCTACTTAAGCTCTTTAAAACTTCTAGCATGTGTTTATACCGTATTCATAATAAATTAGTTGGTTGTGGATTATATGTGGTGATGTCACCTAAATCACATTATTGTATTTTGTCAACAGCAATGTAATCAATTTGTCACAGTACCACTGCTGAATAATTTATTCATTCTTTCATTGAATGAGAATCATATCACTCGGGTTTAGGGTGCCGAGAGATTCCTTCAACATCATGCCATCATTTTCATGCTCCACAAGGCTGAACTCAATACATGTTATCTTCGATATACTCAACAGCCTGTCAATTGTGTGCAAGCAGCAAGAATGACAAATCAAATTTATTTTGTTGTCATTAATAACAGATGCTTCTTCACTTTTATGAAAAGGTTACCTGATATAATGTGTTGTCGACTCAATGCTATTACTGACCGACCATCATTTTCTTATAGTCCTTTTTATTTTCTGATAATCATTTTCAATGCTCTGACCTTCTGCGTGAAACAGAAGTAAGAATTGATTGTGTTAGTCACAGCTTTTAGGTTTGCTATGACTGACTCATTTGTGAAAAATATTAAACACAATTTATCATGGCCATTTAATCATTTAAAATTCAGCTAAGGATATCGGGACCTCAAGAACAAACACATTTTCTTAAATTTGTTTTCAGTTCAAAACAGTTCAATTTCAGTTCAAAAAATTATATACATTAAGGGTCAAAAATGACAGAGGTTGACAAAGCGCGTAGCAATTGTATTGAACGGAGCCCAGCTTGACATTGAATCGTGAGAGGACTGATGACCTTTTTGTTCGCTCCAGAACACTTTTTTTCCCTTTCTGTATCTACCCTTGGAACAAAGACCAATGGAATGATGAAGAACCTTAAGCACTTTCTGACTTTTTGACCTTTCTGTGCACGGAGCACACACAGAACAGAATGTGCTGAGATGAAAGCTTGCCAATATTGGAAAATACTATCAGCACTAGGTATAAAGTCGACATTATGTTACCGGTTGACATACTAATGTAAATTTTGCTTTGTGTTTCAGGCAATGCAACTGGAGGGCACACAATTCCATTGAATTATCCACAAGAGTTTCTATTTTTTGCATCTTTTATGAGTTAAATCTGGGTGAGTATGATTTTTTTTTTTTTTTTTACCAGTTTCTTAAAATAATTAGTTGAATTTGTTGAAAGCTTTAGGCATTATGTGAGGGAAATGATTTCTAATTAAATGATTACAAAATGTAATCATCTGAAAACAAATAAAATGTTATCTTCACATGTCTGTGTGCCATTTCTGTTCTTTGTGGGCATATTTTTAACACCAGTGACTCCCATGGGAAGTGCGGACTTTGCAGGCCCTTTCATCGCTTATCATCTGCAAAAAACCTGCTCCTCAACAATTCTACAGGGCAAATAGAAACAATGCAGGGAAGGTAGAAATAAGTGGATTGGATTTTTCCAAGTGGTTGTTGGCCATGCTGACAGAGGGGCATCAAATTTATGAGAACAGCTTCTGGTTGCATAATAGTGAGGGAAGAGGGGCATTTTGTCTGCAAAATGGCGTGACAAGGGTTGCAGTGATAAGATGGATGGAGGGATTTGATTGGGCACTCCAAGTATTACACAAAATGGAAAAACTATGGATGGAAATTGTGTCGTTACAAACTGTAACTGATATTATTGTTTACTTTCCAGGTGCAATAATATAAGATTTATTTTCATGCACTCAATTATGGTACTCTAGTTGGTTGTAAACATCCAACTGACAAAAGACGTAAGACAAGAACAGCCCACCTGACTTAGCAGTAATTAAACAATACGGTGAGCACAGCTAAACAGACATAAAGTTCACAGGTGGACAGAATCGCCTGTCAGTGAAGCTAGTGTTGGGTTATTTTAGTTTCATTTGATGGAACAGCATAAGGTCCATCTGCAATGTTCTGCTAGCAGCACACAATGTTCTGTTTTTCTGAACCTATCCTAGAAAACTTCAAGCAGCTGTGTTATTCTTCATGGTTATTTATTTTCTTGGCAGGCTTTGAATCTCTAGGAACAGGAGATATTAAACACAGAGCTTACATATGATTGCGGTACACATTTCCTCAGACAACATTTCGGTCACTACTTTTGTTTGAGGGTACACCAGCACACCCAAAGATCGACAACACAACTTTCTTGGTTGCAACACTAGACTTAACCATTACTCCATGATACACCATTCTTTTGTGAATATTCGCTTGTGAAGAGGATGGAGACAAATAGAATCATTTTGAGAACGTGTCAGTCTCTATTGTTCCTGACTAAGCCTACGTTATTTGTTTCTTTCCCTCAGAGTCTAAGATTCTGACTGTCATTCATGAGGAATCAATCGAGGGACAATGGTTTGACGGTCCTTTATTTAAGCTCAGAAGCTATCAATCAGAGCAGACAATGTGATCCCTTCCAGCAAATCTTATTTGTGTAACAGCTGGTGCGGAATTATTCTGCTCCAAGACATTATCTGCGATTACTTATGTGTGTGGTAAAGAATGAAAGTTTACCGAACATAATCCACCTGGAGTGACATTCCTCATATATTTTGTCGATAAAAGGGTTTTCAAGGCTGTCACATTGCTTGAATAAATAGGCTTCTTTATAAATTTGCCCAAAAATTCAAATGTAAATCAAAAATAATCCTTATTAAGTTTATTAGCGAGGAGGGGAAGGGGTGGGGAGCTGTCTATATTAATGAATATTTTGCTCTATTGTACCACAAATTACAGTATATAAAGCTGACAATAACAAGCCCAAGTAGTGTATAAGATTTTGATTCAATTTAACAGCAATGCACTCTATCCTTGAAACAATGGATTCATGAATTTAAGAATACCTTTATTTTTCAGTAATAAGCTTACTGATCTTAAAAATAAACAGCTGATACTGTGTGAGGATTTTAAAATGTGATTGTGGTGTCTAATCCTGTTCAACTGATGTTTTACAGATCAAACATGTGTCTTATGGTCTGGTTTGGAGTTGTGAGTGTACTATCTCTGGACAAAGGCAGTATATAATTGGCCATATTATTGTCCAATGAGGGTGGGCTTTATTTGGCTCAATTAGCCCAATCTATTCCTACGTCACGTCTGGCAAAACAAGCATCTGTTGTCTACATGAGATATGGGCTTGTAAATACAACTGAGAATTTCACATTATGAGAGAAGAAAAAATCGTAATGAAAACCATACCTGAATGTCTGAGAGGAAACAGCAAGTGCACCACTCAGTAAATAAGGGGTATGAGGCTGCATGAGTAAAGGAATTTTCTTGCTCAAGCTGTGAATCAAAATGAAAGAGCTGATAGATAAAATCCAGGTTGGTGCTACCAGTGGGAGCTTGAGAAGAGGGCAGTTCTAAATAGCCACCAACCAAAGTTATTTATCAACAGCTCCAGGATCTCGTAAACCAGAAAACATGGTTTTTCTGAAATCATGCTGTCCATCATTTTATCCAATCTCACTCCACTATTCCACACAGTATCATCTCCTATGCAATCACGCCCCAATTGTACCACAGCTGAAAAAAAGAGTTCTGCAGAACAGTTTGGTAAAGTCGTCAGGCTTCAGTCCAAGGGGATTCAATGTTCTGTACACAAGCTGAGAAGTTTTTTGAAAAAGACTGTTGTGTGGCATTGAGAAGCTACAAAAGCCTTTTGTTCTAGGAAGTTTGTCTGTCATTAGCCCTCACCTATCAGGCATGAAAAATATGCAATTTAGGAGCAGCTGTTTCAGAAATATTTCAATAAAAATTTTCTTGTATGAAACCAAATGATGCGAGGTCTGAGGTATACTGCAGAACATCAGTCTTTCTAAGCACTATGCCTTGATATCCATGCCCTCATCCCCTTCATTGTAAGGTCATTAAATGCTATATATATATATATATATATATATATATATATATATATAGTTCCATTGAGAACACAAAATGAAACTAGTCTGTCTTCTTAACTTATCTACATTTGTGAAGTCAACATGGAAGTTCATAGCCAGCAGTTTGCAAGCGTGCATCTCCTTCATGGACACACATCAAGGTTATGTCCGCCTTCGGTTTCTGCCTCCCATGTTGTGGAAGAAACTCCCCAAAACATTCACTAATGTCCCGGGCTCTTTGCTTGAAAACTCACCCCAACAAAATCTTGTTTCTCTTCCATTAACCCTGCCTCCCATTGTGTAGAAATATGGACTATTGACTGCTGTGTTGTGGTCATGTTTGTCAAGGGATAGAATTTTGCTTATAAAAGAAGGCAGCTGTCCTGAAATGGTGAAACTGGAAGGAAACTGGAACTTACCTCCACCAGGTCGCTTCACTAGTTTCTGGGGCCAGCCCAAGCTGCTCCTCCACCGACACAGAGTTCTGCGTTAGTTCGTTTCTGGAATATGAATTGTGCCAGCTTGAAGTATTTTTCCTTCGCGTGGTATGTTACCGTTTCATCCTTTAGTGTTTCAGACCAGAGTACCTCAGCTTTCCCCTTCACTTTAACTGAGAGATAATTAATCTCTGATTCTTCTGCAAGATCCAGAATTACTTGCCCAGAGATAGTATCTCCATTCGAGAAAGTATTCTGCTCATTGATGGGATCGTAAAGTATCGATATATTTTCAGATGAAAACATTTTAAGTCTGCTGAAAAGGATGAAAATGATGAGTTTCTTATGTTATTAAATTTGTAGAAGGGGAGGTGTAAAATCTCTGGCTGCAATTTTACTGCACCACACGATTTTTCTGTGCACATCGATAGAAGACAATTTACACACAGCTGAGGCGAACCGTCACGTCTTCATCCTGTTGCGACAGGTCCCTGTTAGCTACCAGTTGATGGACCCTAGTTAACAAGGTTATTGGTCGGCTGTCTCTGCAGAACATCATAGGTAAGTTGTTATTTATAATTATAAGCCTCTCTGAAACCAAATAAACTCAAAAAAAATAATTCTTCATGCACTCTGGGTAAACCGCTTTAGAATGCAAAAGTATGAAATGCTAAATGTTTGGAAAGTGTTTTTGGAAAGCTTTTGTGAATGTAAAATTAATTTACATAAAAAATGTAAATTTAAAAACTAAATGCAAAAATAGCACAACTTGCAAAGCAAAAATGCAATCTGTGCTATAAACTAAAAAAAGCTAATCTGTGAAAATATGTCAACTTAGTCTTAACTGACTGCTGTACAAATGTTCAGGGGAAGATTGTTCCAAAACCTTAGAGCTGTAACAGATCAGCTGTGGCGTGATCTCCCATTCTCTTCGTTTTACATGAAATGAGTAAAAACAAAGTTTTTTCCTTAGCATTTATTGGTAAAAAGAATCCATGCACACTAATCTGGTGGATTCTCTCTTCTGCCTGTTGCTATATCCGATCCACATCTGCTGCACTGAATCTTGGGAAATACATTCATATGCTACCTATGTTGCTGGCACAAGTTTGGTTCATGACACTGCAGGCACCCAGGAGTCCAAGCCCCCCTTGACTAGACATCACTAGAGAGCGATGAACTGACAAATTTTTAACTGGCCCACACCCCTACCATCTACAGCGAAGCACGACCAATTGTTGTATTGCCAATATTGACCTGGAATTCCAACTCCCAAACTCAGGGCTTCCAGGTGAATGTTTTACCCTGTGAGGGGCCTGTGAGTGGCTCACAAGGTAAAGCATTCACCTGGGAGCCTTGAGGTTGGGTGTTGGAATTCCAAATTGGTGAGGCAACACTTGGCCCAGCCTTGCCGGGAACGGTAGGGTTGCAGTCAAGCCAAAGTTTGTTTCATTGGTCACTAGTGACCACTCCTGGTCGGCTGGGCATCTGCGAGTGCACAAACCGAACATACGCTGACCACATAATCCTCAGACAACACAGGCAGCGTGTGATTGGTGGTGCAGCTGCAGATGGTGGTGAGAGAATGCAGAATGAGAGAATCTAAAAAAAGACACATGCCAATTATTTCATGGTCAACTCCCTCCTTTTACACTGCTGCAACTGATTCTTGTTGAATGCACAGGCCTAAAACTGACAAAAATCATATCTGGTCCAATATTTGGAGCGATAACAGAGTTTAAATAATGACAGGTCCAACATTCGGTCACTGTGTTTTGTGTAGCAGACCCGTGGTGTCAGCAGTGAATAGGAATTCTCACCTACTTATGTGAAAGATCGGTGTGCAATGGATCTTGAACTCCTACTCCATCTCCACGGAGACGCAGCAGCAGAAGCTGCGTCTCACATCCTCCAAAAAGCGGCTGAAGAACCTCCGCACACCTTTCTTCAGCCTTTTCACCTCTACAAAAAGACCAGGGAAAGACTCCTATTAATACCTGTATTCTGAATATCCTTGTATTTTAGCACATTCATGTGTTACAAATGTTTACAGCGCTCTTCAAACACTGTCCACTAAAAGGCAGTACGAGTGACTCACTCTGTCTGAAGGTCTCCTGCTTGACTACCTCCACGTTGCCTGCTCCAATCTCATTCTCTTCCAGGGAAGACTGCAATCAAACATGGCACAGGATATACACATAAAACATTGCCTTTCTGGAATATATTCACGTGGTTCCCAATAATCCCTCAATAACAGATATTTTTGTAGTAAAATTTAATCAGTATTAGCTCTGTTTACCATATTCAGAATGCCACAATCACAGCCATAAGAATCTGTCTGTTTAGTGTGGCTTACATTTAGGCTTGTTTTATTGCGTTTGACCTGGCAGAGCACATGGTGCGAAGCATAGTACTTACTGTATCCAGCTCTGCAGTGGTATCCTCGCCATCAAAGAGGAATCGAATATCTTCGAGGTATTTGTCCACGTCGGCTTCTAGCGTCTCATCAGTCATCTAAAATTAAAAGTAAAGGTATTCAACTTTTTGCTGTAAGGTAAACAGTACGGAGCTTAAACTGATAGATAATTTATAAATGAACATCTTACCTTGAGGATTTTGGTATAAATATCAGTACTTGCTGAATCCTCCAAAATATGCAGATCCTTAAAGAATAATATATTGCCTATTTTTCCTGAGTAATTGCTTCATTTAGAATCTCAGGATCTGTCCTTTTCGTGGGGCGTCATAAATTAGTGAAAGTACAATGTAAAGTATGAGCTTGATTTATTGTGCTCGACTAGGTTGAGCACATGGTGCGTAGTATAGTACTTACTGTATCCTGCTCTGCAGTGGTGTCCTCAAAGAGGAATCGAACATCCTCCAGGATATTATCCATGTTGGCTTCTATGTCGGCCATCTAAAATAAAAAGCAAAGGTGTTCAAGTACTACTGAGTTTAAATTGTTTTTATTATTTAGTGATTAACATCCAGATTTTGCTCAGAGAATAAATTATTGCATAGAATAACTGCTTGATTTACAATTTAAATATGTTTGTTTCCTCAAAGAGGAATCGATTGCTGTAACGTAAGCTGTACTGAGTTTAAATTGTTTTTATTATTTAGTGATTAACATCTTACCTTGCAGATTTTGTCTTGAAAATCAATACTTGCTAAATCCTCCAATACATTCAAATCCTCAGAGAATAAAGGAGTGCATATTTTCCCGAATAACTGCTTGATTTACAAATTAAATATTTGTTTAGTGTGGCATCATAAATGAGTAAAACTGAAGTGAGAAGTATGAGCTCGTTTTACTGCGTTTGACCAAGCTGAGCACATGGTGCGGAGTATAGAACTTACGGTATCCAGCTCTGCAGTTGTCTCCTCAAAGAGGAATCGAACATCCTCCAGGATATCATCCATGTTGGCTTCAAACAGGGATTGATTACCCTCCAGACAAGCCATGTCTTCTGCAATTTCTTCGAATTCTCCCAGAAGAATAATCTTGCCTATTTTTCCGAATTATAGATTCATTTATACAATTCCGACTCCTGTTTCGACTGTGATGTCACGCTGGCCTCACTGTGATGTCATACTCCGGACTCAAGCGCGATATGGCAACTGGTAATACGAAGGGCAATAACTGGAACGTGCTTTAGCATACCCGTCGTTTTTTAAAAAAATCTAGTTTTGAAACCCAGCCGGATACAGAGTAGGCACTAGATGTAGCCCTCTTATCCGCTAGACTTTCAGCAACCGCAAATGCAAGATATGTTTTAGGACGTTAAAAAATCATTATTAGTGTGCACCAACACCTGGACATCAGTTCAGTCGGCTATATAATTACCAACGGAATTTGGACGACGTATTGCCTACACATGGTTTAAATGTTGTCATGGACAGCAATATCTTTTCTCGTAAAAACATTTGCATTCATATGTGTATCCGCGGCTCCCCGCTGATATGGTTCCCTTTTTCTTTTTGTTTTTGGACCCCGATTTATGTCGGCGGATATTTTGCAAAATATCGAACGCACTAACTGCTATAGAACCATCCATTTTCTGGGAAGGTGTTGGGGATATGATGGGAAAATGACGGTTCATGACACCAAAAAGACATCATACACCTATCAGACTCAACTGTTTTGGATACTAGTGATGCCCCTGAGTAACCTGGTCCCCTCTTCCACTGAGACATGAAATACAGTTTTTTCTGTACAGTTCAACTTTGGCATTTCAGTGTTTGAGTCCTGAATTTTGTATTTATGACTGAATAAAATTCATGATTTACTTGAATTGTGTTGAAAAGTATTGTCGAATATAAAGCAGATCGTATGAATGTTATTTTCTTGTTGAAATTTTATGTTAAATTTACTTATTAACCCATACATTTTGCATCGGACTCTTATTATGACAATCTTGACCTGGAAGTACTTTTCTTATTGCGACTGGTGGAACACAGTTTCGAAACAGGAGTAAAGGTAGCTCGGAACAGCTGTAGAGCCTCAGTTTAGCTATCACGAATAAAGGAAATTTAGGGCCATGCATTTTGTACACGCTCATTGATATTTAATTTTATTTATATTTAATTTAGTGGTGTGGTAGATTGGTAGTTTTGAATCAAAGTGGCAAGACCACCTCTTCAGACAATATGTGGCCTAAAAATCCTACCCTCAATCAGAACTTGTTGTACATCTATTTTTGTTTGTATTATTTAACTATTATGTATAATTATAATGTAAATGTATTAGTATTTAGATTAATGTTCATGCATTGTGTTTTTTATTAATTGTATAGTTTTATAATTGTATATATTTTATTTGGCTATGTACCATTCTTCCTGGCCATGCTATTATGACTTAGATTTAATTATTAGATTTACTGTAACATGATTGGTAGATGCACGTTTAGGTTTGTTGATGATTGTATCCAATCCTTGTACGTAGCTTTGGATAAAAGCATCTGCCAATTGAATACACTGTTTTTTCATTCACTATATTTAATTTAATCTTGTGGTGTGGGAGTGGAAGTGTTGGGGTGGAGGGTATGGTGGATTCTTTCTCAGGCTTTCTGATCATGTAACTCCATGATATTCTACAGTCGAGACCAAGCATAACATCACCTTTACTTCTCTTTGTTTTTCTAGTTTTTTTTTACCTGAACTAAGAGTCATGCAGTGAATAATGACAAAAAGGTCAGGTGAAAACATGAACTATGTCCTGACAACAGACTCAGCCCAGTGTAGTCCTCAGCTATTACAAGGGCAAAAAAAAAAAAAAAAAAAAGACCAGAACACAACCCGAAATGTCCTCAGTCAAGAAGTTTCACCTTCTCTGTCCGAAGCAGGAGCAAATACCTTGCACATAGTACAATGGTGAATATATTTAAAAATATATTTTTCCTTATTGTGATTCGCCTTCAGCCTGTCAACAGCGCTAACTTATGGAGATATGCATTACAAGCCCTATTAATCGACATCAAAATCTCTGTGCATCCTTTTATTACAACACAATGGTATGTGGATGAACATGTGCTCTTTAGTTTTAAAATGGAAGCCACTACCCTCTCTCAAGACAACTCACTTGTCCTGTTTCACAGCAGAGAATCTACATCCTCACACCCAAATTTGTATTTGCAAAGAATGCATGTAGTTGTTTTTATTTATTGGGGTAGGGAAGTAAACATTCTTTTTTGACACCTTTTCCCAAAGATACAAAGTACACAGAAATTACATAAAAGTATGAAATATCAGGACTCTTAAGACTGCAATGTAGTATCAAATGCATTTCTGTATGGCTCAAGATGGTTGAAAGGAAAATGAAGGAACATCACTGTAATGACAAAACCCATTCTGATTCCAATCTGCTGGACCGATCCAAAACACGGAGAGCAGATTTGGCTAGTAATCAATCTAACAGTTGTTGGTCCTGTCATCTGCTACCCCCCACAGCCCATCCCAGCTGCTTTACTCTTTCCCTATGCATAATGAAGTATGTGTCACAAGCCTACCTCTTCCCTCATTTTTATTTACATGCATATGTGAATGTGAAAGGTTAACACCTGCAACCCCACAGCACACAAACCAAGAACCTAGAAAATGGTTGATGTACCGTAAGGATTCTTCTGATTGTGAACGCAGTCAGAACTGAGTCTCAACACACAAATTGAGGAGGAGAAACAGGGGGATTGAAAACAGGTAATCATACTGCATTTTGAGGAGAAGAGTGCAGAAAGTATTCCTGTGAGATGTGAGGTTTTCAGATTCTGATGACCTAATAACAAATAATAACAGTTTCAGCTTGCCTTTTGTATCTTTTTTTCAGTCATTGCTGCCTGGACGTGTGCATTTAGCAATATCCAAGGTTGATGGAAATCAGGAATGTAGCCATGAATTGGAATGTGACTCAGCTCAGTTCAGAGTTAGTACTCTTAATTTATCTCTAGCCTTTCATTCTTGGAGACCCTCAATCTCACTCTGATAACAATGATTTTTGAGACCAGCACATTATATCAATTGAGATAGATAGATAGATAGATAGATAGATAGATAGATAGATAGATAGATAGATAGATAGATAGATAGATAGATAGATAGATAGATAGATAGATAGATAGAAACTTTATTTATCCTGAGGGAAATTGCAATCAGTTGAGATCAGACCAATCAGCCACAAGGTACCCTTTTGAAGCCAATAACTTAAACTCTCTTTTCAAGGTCAGTAGGTGATGAACATGTAAATGGTTAAACATGTTTGCTGGCCAAGTGAAAGATAAAAATTAATGTGTCGTATTTGTTAGTATTTAGTTAAAGACCCCAATGAAATGAGCATTCCAGTGGAAAAAATGACTGTTTCAGAGTCTCTCATTATCTGGGTTTGCATGCTACTTTAGTCTTCACTGGTTTTGGACAGGGGTTTGGGGAGAGAGAACGGGAAGTTGTTTCTGAAATGTTTTGAATTCTCTTAGCTGTTTTGCAAAACTTGCCAAAACCTTTTTGCCCCCTTCAGCATTAGCCCAGACACCGGCCACGTAGTGCTTTTCTTACTGAAGGATTGAAAATCCATTTCTGAGACCATGAAGTGAGTTGGGTATCTATGGTGGGTGGGAGGACGGGAAATCGGTATTAAGAGGTCAGTGTTTACTCTGTTTATCATGCAGGAACTTTAAAATGGGTTTCTCGGGTCACAATGCAGAAACATATTGAATTTCTGAGAGAAAGAAACGTTTTTTTTTGTACGAGTTCATGGAAAAGAGTTCAGTGAAGTTACTTTACAAACATAAAGTTCCCAAAATGAACTGTCCCCTTAAATCAAGGACACCTGGTCACCCTATATTAAGTATTTGTCATTAAAGGATGATCTGCATAGTCTGGATGGTGCTATCATACCGATCATATTATTTATTTGAGTGGCAGATGCAGTGATCCTGAATAACTTACTCTGCTTGCCGCTCCCCAGCCCCCCCATTACGCTTTTACGCCTGGGCGTTCATTGACGAAATTCTGATTAACTATCATCCTTAGGGACATGCAGGCTCTGCCCTGCCTGGGATTTGAAACGGTAACCTCTGAGGTATGAGCACAGTTTGAAGCCGTTACCCCACACTGAGGAGGTGTCATACAGAAGCTGGCCTTCTGCCAGGCTTTTCTGTGGCGGATGAGTGCAAGTGCTCATTTAGAATGCTAATTGGTCAAAACTTAGGCTGTTCTGTGTGAAAACTCACTCAAGTGCTGGAGAAATTTCAAGAGCTCCATCGTATACTCAGCATTCTGTCTCAGAACTGATGTTTATAGCTCATTGGTTGGAGTTGAGGATTCAAAAATGGAAATTTTGAGGGTCCTTCACCACAAAGGAGATGAACAGTCACAGCTAAAAACGGTCTCAAGAGGACTCACCAACCATACCTCATTCTATACATTAATATATATCTTTCTATGTCAGCTTTGTACATCTTGTGGTGTTAAAGATATTAGTACCTCTGTTAAAAGACAGTTTTTATATTCCATTTGCTTGTAAGTATAACATATAGGATACATATAGGACACTGTTTTTCTAAAGCATGCTAAACTCCAAAAATATTATGCTAATCTCCTGTTCATTTTTATTCCTGCTATATTTGGAGGCATACGCTGTACAATTTATTATGAATGTTAAGAGAAAATGAATAAACCTAGAATTGTTATATCTTTGATAACAGATGAGCTGTTATATATATATATGTATATATAATTTTAACAGTGTTTACACTTTGAACTAATCACATATATATGTGTGTGCATGTGATTTGGTAGAAGTGCACATACTGTTTTAATTTCTTTTAATGTGAAAGGTAACACCATACATATGAAGTTATTATTTCAGCAGTGGATTTGGACCTGAAGACCTAAAAAGTATGGTGCAGGAATGTGATAGGAATATAATATTGTCATTCTGAGGGCAGTATTATAAAACATTTTTGTCTTCAGTTCATTTTATAATTCTCTCATGGAAATGATAATCCATACATGCATTTGGATATTTTCTTCTCAGATGAGATTAATCTCTAAAAACCCATTAAGGATGAAAAGTGAAGTCCATGCGACCAAGTTTTCTCCTCACATGAAAAATTATCAAAGCAATTTTGTGTTCAGTCTTTCAATCAAATTAAATTGGAAAATCAGAAAAACCATTCTATTTATGTGAGACTACAATTTTGCAGAACCGTTTTGGATATTGGTCAAACCTAATGCAAATGTTTGTGCTCTTTCATCTGTACTAATTTTTGTTTCTTGGGGCAAGAAAAAAAACACTCATTTATTCCAGCAAATGAATGTCAGACAGATAAACCAAGGCATTGTCTCAGTCTGGCTAAGTGAGTACTGCACACATAATTGCCTAATTTCTGTTGAAAACCTCAACATACAACCAATTTGATTTTAACTGAGCAATTGTGCTATTCTGCTCAGAAGATTAGCATGCCTTTGAGTGCTCCCAGACAAGTGGCTCACGTTTCTGTACACTCGTGTGTGCACACACACACACACACACACACACACACACACACACACACACACACACACACACACACACACACACACACACACACACACACACACACACACACACATACACAGTGGCTTTGGCTATTCCATCTTATTTATTTGCAGAAGACAGGCACTCTTTTTCCTTCACCACAAGGAAACCGGTAATGTTTCTTGGCTAATATCACTGGTCTGGAGTTGATTTTTTATGAGCTACATTTTTTTAAAAAAATAGAAGCAACATTATAGTTTTCTTGGTAATGTAAACATATTAATATGAGTTCATTTTTATCACAGCCTTCCATTATGGACTGACAGATTTAGTGAATTGTTTCTGTCAGCCCCAAAAAAGCCAGTCTGATTCTTCTTGCTGGCAGAGGAAATCTTCATTACTCAGGTGTCACATAAGCTTTGCAAATATTCAATAAGGAAGAAATTGCAAGTAAAGGGACTCACAAGTACACTTTTTCTGTTTTTAGGAGCCAATGAGATAAACAAAAATCCCTCAGAGGTTTATCAGATATAAGAGGTTTAGGCAAAAATAGGTGCATAAAACAAATACACAAATTGGTCTGTATTGTAATTAATGATAATGATATACATTATTAATTGTAGTTATTGGCAGATTCTCTGGTACTGCGAAGCACATGTCTGTGCAAAATTGGTCATACCTAATAAAATGGATATATTAGTCATAATTTCCTAATACAACATTTTTCATTATCAGCATGATATAATTTTTATGTCTTGGTCACAAAGTTGTAATGGTAGGTATTCAATGGAAGGGAGACTAGCCTCCATGAGGTCTAAAATCAAAATTGTATCTAATATTAATTGTAACCAATCTAAGACTGTGTTGTGTGTGTGTGTGAGTGTGTAATTGTGCTTGTGTGTGAAGGCATGGGTGGGTGGGTGTGTGTGTGTGTGTGTGTGTGTGTGTGTGTGTGTGTGTGTGTGTGTGTGTGTGTGTGTGTGTGTGTGTGTGTGTGTGTGTGTGTGTGTGTGGATTGAACAAACTCTCATTTCATTATCTGTTTCAAATGTGACGTGGGTGGACAAGACCTGTCATATGGATGTTAATTTCTTTGCAGCTTTCAAGGAAGGCTGATCTCTTATGAACTCAACATTCATTCAGCAGGAATAGCTAAAGCTTGCTCTCACTCGCTCTCTCTCACTCTCTACTGATGGTAGACCTATTATTAGCTGTGAGTCTATAGTAATTCACTTTAGTTGCTACAGCTCTACAGCAGATCAGTAGCAGGACTCATGCTTACAGTTTTGAGACTTTCACAGCTTTTCATGATTGATACAAAAAAATAAATAAATAAAAGCATATTCTTGTGAAACATTAAATTTAACAATCGGTTTTATTCTTCATTTATTTTTTCAGGTGTTGTTACACAGAATTTCTGCATTTGCAGTAACTGGCATCTTACTAATATTTTAGTATTGAATATTACTGCGATCACACCTGTCAGACATAATAAAGTCACCTGGATGATATTTGTAGGAATATATGAAGGATATTCACTGACACCAAGGGGCCAAGCTTTTTGGAAATGTCTCTGAGCTATGAAATGGGACACCAATGTTTGTTTTTTTGGGCTATCAAATTGGGCCAAATCAATAATGATAAACAAAAAGATTTTTTTAATGGCTGCCTGTTTATTCATCTTCAATGTATAACAAAGCAGTGGTCTTCATTCTGTCTTTCATAGGTACAACTTAGAGGGATACAAACCTGAAACCTTCTGATTGCAAAAGACAAACAGACATACAGATAAATTATATTGCTGAAGGGACTGGAACAAGTAACTAAGCCCATAGTTCCAAACATGTCATTCAATTTGGGAGGCATTTTTTCTTGGCTAATTTGAAATGGCCAATCATGCTGAGTTACTATTACACCACCCACAGTGAAGAAAAGGACCATTGTGGCTGAAGCATGTGGGCTCCTCCCACCCATAAGCCTGTTACTATGTCCTGCACTATAGGAGAATGCAGGTCTTTGCTGACAGCAGGTAGCCAATAGATACCTTCCATCCTGGGAAGAACTAATGTTATATTGGCCTGAGAAAACCTCACTGTCTGAGTCCAACACGCCCCATGTGGGATGCAGTCCGTATTTAACTATGCGGTCATCATTCCATTATTTCCAAAGGGCATGGAGGTGAGATTATATAAAGGTCATTTTTTCAGATTCTGTGGCATATTTTTTCCACAATGGCACTGTAAATGTTGCAAGGACTCCCCAAGGAGGCAAAGACCATTGGAGGGGCTTATATCTTGAGCACATACATTTGTTTATGTACATGTATGAATGCATAGACATGTGTATACTTGACTAGCCTATTAGTTAGTTCACTGAAGAAAAACATGCATGTTTCTTACATGGTTGCTTTCTAGCTCAAATCAGATGTCTTGTTTGCCTCTACTTAGCCTACATTACATAATGTAAGGGGACACTATGTGAAACAATGGAAAGATAAAGACATCATCTCATTAAATCAAGTGATATTTTAAAAAAATATCACCCTGCGGCATCTCATTGATGAGTCATTTTAGTCATAAGTGCCAGCATCATGGGCAAATTTTGCAGACTGTTCATGCTCTGTCTATGTTTGACCTTTCAAAATACACTGCAGAAAATTACTCTGGGCCACTGTTTGAAGCCATGGAAGGCAACAATTCATCTGCTGTGAAATGATACAGATTTTTCTGGTAGTGTGTGTTTGCGCTATTTGTTTTGTCAGATTGTTAAGCTGGGGACCAGTTCCAACGTCTGGGCCCACCACCAACTATCCTTTGCACTCCCTAAACCACTGTCAGCTGAAGTGCATCCTCATTGTCGAACTATCCATACCTGCATGTACCTGACTTCTATGTTAAGTCATGCTCAGTCTTATTGAGAAGTAGCTTCTCATGTTGCCTGCTTAGTTTTTGAGTCCCTCTCTGATTGTTACAGAGAATCCTGGACTTTTTATGTCTTTTTATTCTTTCGGGACTTTGCTGTGGATTTGTGTTTTGTGTTTCTGGAGTAAACCCTGCATGCCCTGTCTACTGGTTCTCTTGCCTGGGACAGCTAATAAACCTCTTGTGTTTGAACTCCATCTGAGCTCATTACTCAGCCTGATAGTATGACTGAGCCAACACAGAGCACAGCGGAGCTACAGGATCTTGCTCCCTTGCAGAACAACAGCGTCGGACTCAATCTATAAAGAGTGCCCCGAACGCACTGGCTGATGCTCTTCACAAATTCAAGAGTAACTTGCTTGCCGGCGCCTGCTTCCAGTCCCGATCCTGCCTTGGTGACTGCCTTCCCGATACCCAGAGCGGAGCTCAGGCTCCCAGCCCCGCAGCGCTTCAACAGTTCTCCCGAAACCTGCCGAGGGTTCCTCACTCACTGCTCCCTGGCTTTCAAGCTACAGCCCCGAGCATTCCCCACTGACCGCTCCAAGGTTGCCTGCGTCTCTCTGTGTACTGGTGGGGATGTGGAGTGGCCTACGGCGGTCAGGCAGCAGCAACTGCCTGCTTGGACATCCAGTTTGTGGCGGAGATGAGATGGGTTTTTGAGCATTCTGTGGGCCACAGAGAAGCAGGGTAGCATTTCCTTCTCCTACACTAAGGAGCTAGATCAGTAGCGTACAATTCTATTGACTTCAGGACCCCTGGTGGACCAGACAGCGGTTGGATCAGGGATGCCCTTACCGTGGCTTTCTGCAATGGACTCAGGGAACCGACGAAAGAACAACTCATCAACAGCAACTGGAGAAGTTCGACCGAAGACACCTGATAACCCTGGCCGTTCGTTTGGACCTATGATATCCTCAGCCCAGCAAGAGCCCATCCTCAAAACCTCACTGTCTCTCTGAGGAAGGTGAGCCCATGCAGCTGGGGTAGTCTCGTCTCACCGGGCAGGAGCGTCAGCGCCATCTGACCCAGGGGCTGTGCCTGTACTGCGGCAGGTCCGGCCACTTCCGCCTCGACTGTGTGGAGCTTCTGGGAAAAGCCGGAGCTCACTGAAGGGAGGGGCTTCAGTGAGTGAGCTCCGTACTGCCCTCACTAAGTCACACTGTTTTTGGTGACTGTGGTCCAGTAAACAGTCCCATCAGGTGAGCTTCTGTGCTTTTATTGACTCTGGTTCTGCATTGAACCTGCTTGTCTTCTCTCTAGCTAAACGGCTGGGTGTACTCTATGTGGAATGCTGTCCTACTCTCAAGATAGAGGTCCTGGATGGTTGGCCCCTGTGTAATGGTCTAATAATCTGGAAAACTTAATCCCTTGTCCTGCTCTCTCCTGGCTGGTGCTTCACAATCCCCACCTTGACTGGGCTGCCAGTGTGTTGCAGGGCTGGAGCGGCCTCTGCCATACCAAGGGTCATTTGCAGCTGAGCTCTTCCTGCTCCTCCATGATCCAGATGATGGCCAGCTGTCCAGCGGACCTGGAGCACTGCACCCTTGACAGTCAGCCGGAGGACTCTGACCCAGGTAACATACCTCTACCTTACCGGGACCTGGCTCAAGCACAGACTTTAAAACTGCGGTACTGAAGTTCCCTCCTGGCACCACCCCTCCTCCATAGCACAAGGCCATGGAGGAGTGCATAGAGGAGTCCCTCAAGAATGGCTTTATCCGACATCCACCTCACCTGTGGCAGCCAGCTTCTTCTTTGTGACTAAGAAGGACAGTGGCCTCTGCCCTTGTATCGATTACCAGGGACTCTTGAGAATCAGTATCAAGAACCAGTACTCACTTCCCCTGATGTCCTCTGTCTTTGACCACCTCCATGCTGCGACCATCTTTACTAAACTGGATCTGTGTAATGCCTGTAACTTGGTAAGGATTTGAGAGGGGGACCCGAGTCTTCCGTTTTCGGTGGAGGTGGATGCCTCCGATTCTGGGGCAGTGTTGTCTCAGCGGACCAAGGAAGACAGTAAGCTCCATCCTTGCACCTAACTTTTCGTGCTGTTTGTCTTCTGTGGAACAGAACTACGACGCGGGGGACTGGTGATTAGGTTGCAATTGGAAGAGTGGCGTCAGTGGCTGGAAGGGGCTCTCCATCCCTTTCTCATGTGGACTGATCACAAAAACCTTCAATACATCCATTAGGCTAAGAGGTTGAATCCTGGTCAGATGGGGTTTCTTTTTCACCCATTTTCAGTTTTCTGTCTCCTGTCTTCTAGAATCTCCTAGAATCTTAAGGCAGACAGCAGGCTTCTAATAAACCTCTTGTGTTTAAATTCCATCTCCACACCTGTGCTCATTACTCAGCTAGAGACAGATCACATAATTGTAAGGAAGGTTGTTGAGCTTTTGCTCTGGATTCTGCGCATAGGGGTCTCTGGATATTGTTTTCAATCGAGGTAACATGCTTGGGGAAACAATTTAGAGCTTATCAATATTAAGTAAGGATCTGAGCTTGTAGACACAGAGAATGGGCAGTATTTAAAATAACAGCATATGAAATGAACATTGTTATGTACATATTCAATATATTGTGGGTCTCTCACCTCTCGTTTGTAAGGTATATTTCTGTACTGTCTGCTCTTCCACCCTTTTCACACTAGCCAGGGTTAAGAAAAAATAAAGAATGCCTTTTGAGACAAAATAAATTATGGCTGATAGGTGTATTTTCTGCTGATGTGTTCTCCACCAATGAAAAGGGTTTGGAAAGTTGTCATCCAGTGCAGCCAATGATATGTGTGTTTTTTTTATAAAACACACATATCCTTTTTGCATTGTAGATCCTAAACAACAGAGCAACGTGACTGCAGCCTTCAAAAGACGCAAATCAAGACAGGGCAAATCAATATAAATCAGCTGTATAATCAAACTGGCGGATGTGGAGACAAAAGCCCATTTCGTCCTTATCTGCCACAAGTGCGTCTGCACCAAGGACGAATAATTCCGCAGATGATCTCCACAAATGAATCACCCTCCAGATTTAGAATAACAATGCTTCTGGGAGACTGTGTGGAGTCTTCAGCCTGGACCTGTCATTGTGACAGAGAGACCTATACCACATGCTTTAACACATATCTTTACAACGTTTATCCCTCTTCAGAATGTAATACAATTTGGTGTTTTAATGAGGCGTATTATACCGCCTTCTCCCATTGTTTAGACCAGGAAGGTCCTGATTTTCATAAGGAAAGCTCTGTCAAGGCCATTTCTATATTACCTCTGTACTCATACATTGACCTCAGACATTTTCATATTTATTAAACTACAACATGCGGATATTTGAAAATAGACTATTTTGGGTACTTCATATCAGAGCCAAAAGCCATTCAGTTTTGTGCATGGATTGGGTAGAAGAATGTTTTCATGTAAGGGAAAGGTTGAAAGCATTTACAGGGATTTGTTTGGAGAGAGGTCATTTGCTGGCATCAAGATATTCACCAACTGTGCACTTTCTTTTGCCCTGGTTAGCAGAAGATGCAGCGAAGTGATAAGCACAGTGTGAACATACCACAGGACCGATTACTGTTCCACTTTGTGAAGCACAGCGGAGAACGATTAGCAATTACTTGCAATTGTAATCAAGGTCTTGACAGTTTTAAAAAAAAAGAAGAAGAAGAACAGCGTTGCTGTTTATTTTTTCATCCCTCTTGTCCACCTTTGCTTCAGTTCCTTACCAATTGTATGTTGTTTAAAAATTCACTTTGCAAACAGGTTTCACATGACCAAACTCTGTGAAAGGTAAAGATTTCAGAGGTGGGAAGGATTGGGATGTGGTTTAGCCAAAGTTGAGTTCAGTTTTATGTGCAGTTGTACTGCTAACATGCTAACACAGGGTTAAATATTTTCTTAATCTGTTTTAGTACACTAGCAGATGTGGCAGCATCACTGAATGTCAATTGTGACTAACACCAAAATAATTTCCATGCAAAAGGCCAGAACAGATGAAGTCTCACTCTTGTGCAAACAGAATGGCGTCCAATAAACACATAAAACTCTGTCAAGATGACTCATAGCTGATGTCCCATGCCATTGCTACTGGCAGCCATGAGTTTCTCTGCCATTGTGTTGCCTATTTTTGTCTGCAGTTGTTTCTCTGAGATTTCCAAAAGTATATTTGACACACAATGATGTCTTCAAAAGATGTGCTGTATCTGCAGGTAAACTACAGAGGGTTTATATATATATATATATATATATATATATATATATATATATATATATATATCTGGGCCTCTGAGACAACGTATTCAGCAGTTTGACTATGAATTGAAACATTTCTTTTTTTTTGGCACTTCCATTCATTCATTCATTCATTCATTCATTCATTGAATGGATGCATGCATGCACACCCTTGCAGGAGTGTATAAGAATCCTCTGCATGTCGGGAGTAGCAATGCTACAGATTAAAATGAGAAGTTGTGCATAACACACTAACAGAAGTAATGGAGATTTGCGATAATGGAGTCTAAACGGTTCTACATTTCAGCATCAAAAGAGAGGCCTTCTGTTAAAATAAGTATTTTTTCATTTAGTAGAACCTCAGAAATATGCCTGGGATGGATACCTTTCAGAACACTGAACTTTTGGTAAACATTAAGTGACATACTTTTGATATCTCAAAGGTAAGAAAAGCACTCTATGGAATAATACATAGGACAGATCCTTATTGTTAAGTTAACAAAGAATGGTCCTTGAGATGTGTTAAAAGACATCTTCTTAAACTATCCCAAGCTTCTCAACTCAGCAATGCTTGGTCATTTAAAAAAGAATAATGGAGAAGTCACAGATGTTCGTTTATGCTTTGATCTGTGTGAAACCTTCATTAGAGATTCCTGAAGGGCAAGTCATTGTTTATGTTTTTGTTTATGTCAGTGTGCGAAAGCCAGGGTTGGTGATATTCAAGTCAGACTCCAGTGCTGTAGGTTCAGGAATATGTGATTTACCATTTAGCTACATTTGGTATAAATGTAAGCAAACAAATCGACTACCCAGGATGTAGTCGATTAAAAGAAGTACCTATATTGTGCTAACGATGTTTGTGGTAATACACTGTAGGATGTGTCAATAGACTTCATCTGTAAGAACTGAGTCAGATTTTGACTGCATTAACATAGACAAAACCATGCTAATGTGTGCATGAGTGTATATGTTTGAGAGTGAAAGTGTGATGCATAATTGTATCAGCCAGTATACATTTAGTTCAAGGTATTGATATTAGCATTGTAGTGTCATACGATGTCATAATAGTTTGTTTTCATATATTGTATATTTTTTTTCAAGCAGCATGTTGGTGAACACAACATTATTACTACATTTATGAATGCAATTTATTTCGAAAAATCTCATGCAAAGGTAGTTAGCGCCCTCTGGGGAAAAACTGTAAAAGTACACTACTCGTTTAATTTCTCTCAAGTAGGTATTTTACCTTTTCACCCTATCGATCACGAATAATTATTTGTCAGTAATAACCGACGGTTCTAGTCATAAAGGTAAACTGATAAACACAGTTATAAAACGTATATATACTTAAAAAATAGTCCACAGTAACTTTTTTCACTCATCAAAATGAATTCAAATTAAATAGATTTCCGATTAATGTATGCATATACAAAGCAGCAGAAGGAAGTTTAAAAATATAAAACATTAATATTAGTTTACCCACTGCATTTAGTGTATTGGGTAAAACTGTCTACTTCGATCATAACCATTTGCCCGACAAAAGAGCTTTTCTTGTCTTTTTTGACATCGCAGCACCTGCCATTGTGAGTGTGTGGGGACGTGAGGGATTAGAGGGCGGAGTTGGCCAGTATTTCTGAAATTGCTGGATTAAAGTTCTGTCTTGATCAACAAACCGATTGCCGCTTGAACGCCATCAGCACTTTTCTCCGCCTGCGACAAACGTTCCCCGTAAATTCCAGACTTTCGGTAAGATTTTCTGTTATCAAAATAAAGTATAACGGCATAAGATTTTCTGTAGCCGAGCATAGATTGTTGGTTTTGATTACCCATGATCATTAAATAATTTGTTTTTGTTATTGAAAAACTGTTATAGCTCTCTTTTTAGGAAGGCTAAAATGTGTTGCTGCACGTGTAGAGATTTAGCACGGAGTCTTTTCATGAATATAGGTCGTCAAAATATCTGGATTAGTGTGTCTCGACTAATTCCCGTAGAATTCCCACACAGTAAAACGACCCTCGGCCTACTTGATTAAATGGCAGGGACTTTTCCAGGAGAGTTGTGCGGTATTCCATGATTGTTTATCACTGCAACATTTTAGCAAGACTTCGGTGACACTTAATTTAGTTTTGAAGAAATTTCATCATAAATATCACATAAACATTGCTATATTCCAATTAGATAGCGAAAAACAACGGAACGTATATAAATACTAGCAGTTTTTTGTCATAATTTTGTTATAAATCTTTTAGATGTAGATAAAAAGTTACTCATCCACAGATAATGTGAGAGAAAGGTGTCTAGGGCTGAAAAGCAACACTGATAAATATTTACAAAGCTTCACAGTTTTGTTTCGGTCAGGCAGGTAGACATTGGTACTTGAATAGCATCAAGTGCAGAGGATGAGGACAAGCGCCATGAAACGGTACATTTTATAGCTTCTCAACATTTCTTATTCCCAGCCACCTGTGGATTCATGAATAGCAGTGGTCATTGTTGTGCTCCCGTAAATGTACAGCATTGATAGTTTTTGTGTTTCAAAGCCACCTCACATATTTCTGCAATAATTGTAGTCAATTGTAAATGCACATTTGTGGATGTAAATGAAAAATATGAATACAAAATACAAATATTACGCACTGTCTTATGGTGTTCATGTGTGATGTACGCATTAGTTCTATTACTCCTTAGTACACTTATCTTGCCACTAGCAGATTTACACATGATTTTTCTTCTCCGTTGCCCTGGGAAGAAGAGGCCAATCAAACCCTCTCGAAAACTGTATCAGTTGCAGAGTGGAAGCACAGTGTGAACATCTCTGCTCTTACACTTTAAATATACTTGTCATTGCAACTTTGCTGTGGATGAAATGTGACCTTTGTTGTGATAGTTTAAAGCAAGATACTAACTTGAGGTGGTTTTCAAAGAGAAGCAAGAATGAAAAATAATACAAATAATTTTATTTGTCAGTCTTTGGCTTAGGCTGTTATTTTGTATAATATGTCTTTGTGGAATGTTCATCTTTCCTCCTTTTTTTCCTGAAAAGGGTTGTTTACATCTTCGTTCCACACACAGCTCAGTTGCATTAAACAGGGCAAGAAGGGAAGACAGTAATAGGATTTTTTTTTAGGTAAACATTACCACAATGGCACCAGAGAAAACAGCGCCCCCCAATGTCCAGGGTGGAAACCCACAGGTACAATTTCCAGACCGTTACAGCTGATTATCGTCATATAGATTTGAAATGCCACAGTTTATCAAGTTATGGCATGCCCTAGCGGCACAGCAAGTGTAAGCAGGCCTTAACCACTATTTGGACCATACATTGTAAAAAATGTGTTTGGAATACTCTACAGATTAGACAACTGTTTGCATGGATCTCTTTGAGTTGTATTAACCTTTATTTCTGAGTAAATGCACTTATTTAATACAAATTTAATTTACTTAGCCAGCTAAGTGATGATAGCAAATATTAATCAAACTTAATTTGATGTCTTTACACAATGGAAAATGTGTTGCTGTAGCTTAACATTTTATCATTGCAATTACATCAGTTCAAGTAACTAAAAGGCTTTCTGAAGTTGTGCTGTCTCAAAAACATCCATGAAAACTATTGTGTCAAGTTTTGTAAAGTATTGTAAACACCTCATTTTTACAGTGTATCCACCAGCGGAACACATTCCTGTTTTTTGCGAGGAGTTGAATTCTGAATTCTTTGTTGCACTTTAAGATGTGCGCAGCCCTAGTCTGAAACTTTGCTCATGTTTATGCGTAATGAGTTCTGTCTCTAGCAGGACAGTGCGTTCCTGCGACTCCTGAACCTGCCCGTGATCAGCTCCACGCGTGAGATGATCGAGAGGACCTACTCCAGCACCAAGCACACGCACCCGATCATCTGTTCTGTCTGCGGGGTGTACGAGAGGGGGGCCAAGACCGCCGGCAGCCTGGCAGTGTGGAGCATGCAGCCCGCCATCAACCGTCTGGAGCCACAGAGTCAGTACGCCTCACACTCTCACACACAAGTTCAGACATGCATGAACACACTGGCATACATACACTCTCTCTCACACACATGCGTACACACACACACACACACACACACACACACACACTCCAGTGAAAACATGCACTCTTCCTCCTGTGTGTTGTGTTGTATTGCATGTGCACATTACATAAAGTTCACACATAAACATTCTCTTACACTTTACCTGAATAATTATACTTTTCACTGTCACACAGACTCGCTTCTCATCTGATGCTGTAATTCTCATCAGATTGATTCTCTTTTATATCTGATTATGCAACGATATGTCATTAGCTGGTATTTACCTCCCTGCTTTTTGTTACAGAAAGTGACAGAAAAAGCAGTATCAATTCCACCGTAGCCACTGCAAACTAACACAGTTGGCAATCCCAAAACACCACTCAGAAGCAATTGCCTCTCAGCCATTAGGCATTAGCTAAAATTACAAGATGGTGTAAAGCATTTAAAGAACTTTGAACCTGATCCAGCCCATGTGGTGGGTCAGTTTCAGCTTGCTGCTTTGATCTGTTCAACTGCTTTGCTTCTTACATGTTGCCCCCCTAATTGAAGGGCTAATTAAATTGCCTCGTCTCTTAACACACCGGCCTCTAATCTAAATGCTAATCAGTCTGGACTTTCCACGATTCTTTCATCTTAAACAGATTTTCATTACGTGTTTGTGTGCATGTCTGTGTATGTGTGTGGCGGTCTATGTCTCTGCTATTCATGTATATATGTGTGTATGTAATTGGCATGTATGTGTGTAAGCTTGTGTGCCTGACTGTGTGTGTTTGTATAAGTCTTTTTGTGGCCATCTGCATGGTTGTGTATGTCTTTTTTTGTATGTATAAAAGCATAGTGGGTGTGTGCATGCATGTGTGCATTCACATGCATACATTTGTTGTGCAGGTCTGTCTCTGTTTGAATGCTCCAGGATTGTTGGTTTGTGATTGCCTTTTTTTAGGATGAGTACCAGGGTAGCGCAGACTTTCGGCCATCCAGTGTTGTCTCTCTTTCTCTGTAAATTGTATCCGTTGATGAACAGAAAGTCCATTTCAAGCTGCTGAGTGTCCCTAGGAACTTCCCTAGGGACTTCACTGTTTCAGGTTATGACCTTTCTCCAACACTTGTTCATTCTGATGTGAACTTTACTGTGGCTTAAGGTATTGCATTCTGTTATTGCAACATCCTCCCAGAGCAGCAATCAGACTTTGCAATTTCAGGATTAATTGGGCAATGTGTGGAAAAATGTGTGCTTTTTTTCTGGAGAATGTATTTGCCAGGTTTTGCAATATTGAGTTGTCCAAATGATTGGATCAAAGTTCATGAATTTTCCATCTTGTTTATTGGAAATAACATTAAATAGCAGATGTTCTTAAAACTGGATCAATACCAAGTCTGGCAACCATATTAACACTAGATCACCAGACTTGTTTTGACTGTTATGTGGGGACCACTGAAGGTATTATGTGATTCTTATCCAACATGCACGGGAACATCCAGCTACCATGAGAAAGCAAAATCTCTCCTCCTTTTCTGACAATGACCACAGGACTAGTGTCTAGTATTAAAGTCCATTCCTCTTCCCCTTTACCACCTCCCTCACCCCTCCCTCCCCCTCCTTTCCTTCCATAGAGGCCCCTGATTATACGGAGCTCCATAGAAAATTCCAGCAGTTTAACCTCAGACTGACATGCCTTAGTGTGAGACATGCTCTAATTCTCCTCTCTGTGTGCTCAGTCGAAGCTGTCAACAGCCTGGCCTGTAAAGGATTGGATCGGCTGGAGGAGAAGATCCCAGCTCTGCAGTACCCCCCTGAAAAGGTCAGGAGGTGCTGTCATCTACATTCTATCCAATTAGTTTGCACGACTAAGATACCATGTGATTATTTGATGTAATTCATTTGCGCAGATCTTAAACCATGTAATTGAAATGACAGGTGGAGAAGTTTTGACGTGTGCTGAAGCAAGCCTTTGATAAATCTGGCCCTTTGTGTTTACTGAATACTGCATTCTCATTTTTGTGTGCTACATATCAATGAAGGGATTACGGAGTTGCATTAAGACACAGGGAAATTTATCATTAAAAAGTAGATATGACCATTGTTTACAGAAAGTGGAGGGATAATGTTGCAGCATGCAATTGTTTTTTCATTGCTAATGGGAAAAATTATATAGCGATTTAATCTGAGGGTGTAGGAGCACATTGAAATCACCCTCCAAAGAGCAATTATTTCCTTGTAAGTATGTTGATAGGGCACACCTTGGTAGCAGTGATATTGTCTTTCTTTCCTATCATCAGAACAAACTGTGGCACTTGGCTCCACCATCGTTTTACTACCAGATTAATGAACTTATCTAAGAGAATTTTATTTCGGTCTTTAGCCTATTTAACAAAAGGGTCATTGAGTCTGGTGTCCTTCATTCTATGTCTGTTTTGCACAGCTGGCCACAGACATCGCGGAGGCTGTAGCTTCTACTGTTCAGACAGCCAAGCAGGGTATCAGCAACACCATCACCAGCACCTCCGATAAGGCCCTCAGCTTGGCCACCGGCAGCTACGAGCTGACCAGGGGCGTGGTGAGCGACAGTGTGGGCTACGTGCTGAGCAGCAGGCCCGTCCGCCTTGCCGAGGAGGGGGCGGACACCGCCCTGACCTGACCGAGCACCTGGTCAACTACATCCTACCTGCGTCAGATGAGGAGATCGGTGAGTGACACATTTGGCGCAGACTGGATACTGTGACACAATTGGACTCTGCCCTCCAAACGGTGTGGACTCCTGCGTGTTCAAGCTTTGCTCATTCCCGAGTGGCCTGTGTAATGTGCTGTCGAGTCATGGTTTGTGCTTGAGCAAAAAAAAAAAAAAAACACTGAACAAGTAGGGTCGTCTATAAAAAGAGGGCCTTATAAGGATGTGACTAGCCACCTCCATACAACAGTAATAAGTAGCCAAGCCGCTATAACCTCTGGAAAGTGAGCATGTTTGCAAAGCCATGATTTGTGCAAAATGTCACCAGTTATCTTTTTTTATCAAGGGCTATTAAACTCTTTCTGAGTGAGTGGTTTTAAAAATAGTCAAATATTAGCGCTGTGTTTACTTGTATTCATTTTTTTAACTCATTGTGTGTTGTTTTGAATTTTAATAGGATATGATTATGAATAGGTGTCCCTTGCACCTGTTCAAAACATCTCATTTTATACACCACAAATCTTTTTCACAATAAACTTGAGAAATATGTATCCTCAGTCAACCAACGAGAATGAACTTGTAGGTGTGCCAAGGGCAAAACTGGGGAGTAATATGGGGTAATGAAATGTAGTCAAAATTAGGGAAAGGAACCTGGGAGGAACGCCTTATGATGGCATGTACACCCACAGACTAATTTCGTAGTTGATAAAGTTTCTTGATCAACTCCACAGAGAGATCATTTTAGCTTGTTACCATCCTTAAAGTGCCCTCTTATACAAGACTTCCACCATATTTACTCAGTTAATATTGAGTTTTAAAGCAGGTACTTCAGTATGTGTCTGAGTGTTCAACTACAATTGAACAGTAGAGGGAGATATTTGACTGTTTAGGCAAGAAACTATAACCTGCTGCAGGAAACTGAATTTGCCTCTAGGTGTAGATATTGCACAGTAAATGTTGTATATAGAATTTTGTTGTGAGTAATGTAAAATTTTCCATTAGTAAACATAACATTTTACCAGGTGGTAGATAAAAGTAACATATGTTATATACTACATATTTTTCATTGTATTGAAATTCATTGTTGCATGTCATAAATCTACAAACATACATTGACATATTCACTTTCTTTTGTTAAGCACAGAAAATTGTTTTTCAGAGTTTTTGTCTCTGACTTGCATGAAAATAGAGAAGGAAATATTTTATTTAAAGAGCAAAATTATTTTTTGCTTTTCAACACATTATTAAATACTGGTAACAGAAGTTGCTTATATTCTGGAAATGTCTAGGTCAGTGCCAAAAAGTACAAGTATTCGGCCCTATCAAATTACAGTGCGGTAGATTAGGCAGAATGAAATTTAAATTACCTTTGGCTTCTGTGAGGATCCATGGCAACTTAGTACACAGATAATCTTTCAGTAAGCTAATACACATGGTTCAGGCTTTGTAAAGGTTATCATCTGAATACATTCATATCTACCACTGAACTGCAGTGTCCAACAGTCAGGGTGAAGCTCTCTCTTCCAGCATCCCCTTTATATTATTTGCATTGGGGCAGACTGCAGTGAGTGGTTGGACTTTCTCACTGCCTTCGGTGTTTTTGTTTCCATCTAATTCCACCTTTGCAGAAGGATAAAGTTGGACGCTTTGCGTGCTTAACAAAATGCTGGTTTGGTAGTGTTCTGGGATAGTGCATCTAGAAAGTCGGTGTAACCTGGAGCAAATCTAAGGGCACAAATGAGAGTCAGTCACCACTGTCATTTTCTCACTGCTACAAAAGGTGCTTAAATGCTAGGATTCTTCCCCCTGCAGACAATAGTACTCCCATTATACCCACCAAAAACAGGCACAGTAGGTAAGGTTAACCTTCGTCCCCTGCCCCCACACAGTGCAATAGGTAATAATGCTACTTTTATAACCATACAAAACCGCCGTACAAGTTAACACAATGCTAAGCAATGTTCCATACCTCCACTTATGGCAGAAACACTTCTGATATGAATAGGGATTGAAATGTTTAGCTGTGTGTTCAAATCTGTCCCTAAGGCCTAGCAAAGCTGCTGAGAAAAGAACATGTTGTGTCAGTAACCAAGGACAAGAGGGGTGGTGAAGGGGGGCAGGGAAAATCAGGGCCCTTAGGGTCGTCCAGACATGTTGCCTTCAGACTTCTGTATCCGAGGAGCAAATTGATTTAGACAAAAAGGAAAAAACAAAAAAAAAAAACCCAAAACAGATCTAATGTTGTCCCTTGGCAGGATGCTTCCGAGAACTTTATTTGTGGACTTTTTTGAGTTGTTTTTAAGATGTCCCTTTGCCTGCTGTTGCCACAGAGTTCAGGCTGAAAATAGACTGGCCCAGTGTGGAGAGGCTCATGGGAAGCCACCTTCTTTTCCCCCCTGTTTTCAGGGAAGCTGCTCCGAGCAGCCTCCTGCTGGCTACGAATCTAGGCGTGGCCTTCCTGGCAAACCCGACGCCGCGCAGACTGGTGTGAAGCTGGGGTACACGTGGCTCTCTTCATGGGGCCGCCACGTGTTCCTTCCACCGCGGCACGTTGCAGCCAACATTGTTTTCAGGCCCTGTGTTTCATCTCATGCCCTTCGCCTCCTGACTGCCACTTTTAATGCCGTGCCGTCTCCCTGCCTAGAGAGAACCTTGCTAATGGAAGTTTTCACAAAGCCTGTAAATCTAATCCAAGTCACTAACCAATCACTCAGTCAATCACCTCTTTCACTGAATATAACGCCTCCATTAGAGGCACATCATTCCCGAGCACTTAAGACTGCTTCATGTAAGCCAGGCAATTACAAAACAAAATGTAAAAGGGATAGCAATAAAGCCTTGGTAATAGATATGGGTACCATGCAGAGCGATAGTGTATATATATATATATATATAACTTCCCACATTTCATCAGTATTGAAATGACCAGTTCAACTGTGTTTTCACCTCAAGGCCATGCCACCTGTCATTGGCAGTTTAAGCATGTCTACTCCTCCCCTACACTCTCCCTAAATCCAGCAGCTGTTTTACATTACTGGCCACACTGCAGGAGAGGTAATCGTAACTGCGGGAGGTGCATCCAGGTGGAACAAAGCCCTTTGTGTATAGAGCTGCCCAACACTGGAATTTTTGGTACAATGCCAATAATGATAATTGGAGAGCTGACATTACTGTGGAAAATGACTATTTTGTGTCGGGATGAAAAATGGTCATTTCCTAGCATGGATACCTCTAATTTAGCTTTCAGAGACACATTTTTAGAGGTGCCCAAAGGCATGGTTTTTATATCTGAACATTAAAATTTAGTAAGTCAGCATTATGTTTCATCATGTGACAGGATCGAGTTATATCTTCATTATGTAAAATTTTCTTGGGAAAAAGTCTTTTGGTTATTATGTGCCATAATCTTTTGGTATCTGTTAAAAAACATCTACAGGCATGACTGCCCCTCGTTGGATGAATTGGTTTCTGATGACTAAAGCTAGTAGTTACATAAATCCATTTAATGATATAAACTATTTTCTAGCCTGGTAAATGGCAAAAAGGCTCGGCACAATTGAAGTTGCGTGATTGAATACAGGTGCAAAAACAAATGACGTGTTTGTATTGATATTGCTGGATTTCTTGTTTCCTTCATGCATTTACACATTTGTGAGCTATTGTATGTGTGTCTTACATTCATACGACTAGCCTTCACTATTTACCACACTTCATAGGCAATACTAATTGTAATTTGCCCATACCTTTGGAGGATCATGAAGTCAATATACCAGTATGTTGTTCACAGACCTGCAGGTACTAGGCATACCAAGAGAGGCCACTAGAGAGCAATGAGTATGAGCATTTTAACCAGCTTAACTTGTATTTTTCCCAACCAGTGGCAATCTCACCAGTTTGGACTCCCATGCAAAGGCAGTGATAGCATAAGTGGGACTGAAACATTAGGGCTGCATCACAGAGATGTGTTTCTCCCCCAAAAATATGTTATAATGTATTGTTTGTTACACAAATGCATGTGGAGCTCTTTATTGCCAGTGATTGACCAGTTTATTGGACCAAGATGTAATAGGTGTAAAATAGCACTGCTATAATGCTCAGAACTGCAGCTGTAAAGGTTTCCTTACCCATCTTTCTTCCAGAGCAGGACAGATCCTGGGACCAGGACGCTGGTGCACAGGCTCCTCAACCTGGG
This sequence comes from Albula goreensis, assembly GCA_022829145.1. NCBI lineage: Eukaryota > Metazoa > Chordata > Actinopteri > Albuliformes > Albulidae > Albula > Albula goreensis. Next base: position 26,662,632 of record CM040741.1, read on the forward strand.
TACAGGAGGCTTGGCACCCTCGGCAGTACAGTGTGCTGGCGGGCATACAAGCAGACCACCACCCAGCTGCAGCATGCTGGGAGCCAGAGCAAACAGCTGGTCATGAGCATCCCGGGAGTGACCCCATTGGTGAGCATCGATGGCTGGGTGGGGACGAGTGGGACATCTGCTTTACACACCTTCAGACCTCTGGGTGGGGAAAAAACAGCACCTAAAGTTCCCTTCTAGTCATGGGATCTCAGTGAATAGAAATGTTTTATAATGTAATCCTGTTTGCTGCACTGTAATGTCATTTAATTTGAGAGTGTGTGGGCCCCTTTACCCCTTATGGTGGGCTTTGGTTTTATCTTACATCTGTGTTCATGTTGGAGCTGCACTTCACTTCACTTCACTTTCTTTCTTTCTTAAGGCTTAAGCCTTCTCTGAAAAAGACTTAACAAATAATGAAAAGTTATGTTGGGCTAGCTGTCTCATAGTATAAGCTATCAGTCGTGTTTATTTATCTCTGTCATAGTATATTGAGCTTTGCATGAAATGCAGTCAGCAGATAATTAATTCACTTTGTTGATACTTTTTACGCTCTGTGGTTTCCTTGGTGCAAAGGAAACGGTCAGCAGCAGGCTAGTCTGCTGTATGTATTTAGCATGATCTTTCACAATGCAATACACAAAATGGCGTCGATTTTATGGATCTGGTAGGAAATAACATTTGTTTTCATATTGATTACATTGTTTCTTCCTTGAACACGTATTAGTATTTCAAGTGACACCGAGACTAATTCCAGGCGTTGCGGTAGGTACTAATGGAGCGTTGTGTTTGTTGGTCCTGTGATACATCACAGATGTTCTTTTAAGGTTTACATAGAGTGTACTTTGCTTCCATTTGTGCTTGGCACTATTTCCCGTACAGGAGGTCTAGTGGCAAGCATAGATGATGTTAAAGTCTTCCTACAACTGCTGTTCTGCCTTGGTACATCAGGAGTCTTTGCTAATATCTGTTCGTACTAGTTGTCCTACATTCCCGGCACACATCAATTCATCTTTAGGGTCGGAGTACTCATTGTGTCTGAGGGACAGACGCTGACCAGTAATGAAGGCACTCGCTGTCTGCGTAAGGACAGTCTGCTGAGAAGCATCTCCTAGTTCCAGTCACAGTCAATGAAGCCGAGGGGCCTTTTTTTTTTAAACATTGCTGCAGCTTGTTGCATGAATAATTGATTATGTCAACAAAGCTAATCTGGGACAAATGTACATTCATATTTAGCGACTAATTATGGCGAACAAATCAGCGGCACAAAGAGGCGGCGCGGTGAATATTGCATAGATTTGTCAGATGCGCGTGGATGATGCTGCGAAATCTACAAATTATGTAAGGAGATTTCATCTGCACCGTGTCTCTTCTGAATATAATATCGGCCGCTCTGCTGTTTAGGTACAGTCTTGGTTCAACTGCAGCTCATATTCTTCTTTTCTGTACCTTATGTTTTTAAGTGTGAGATCACACACACACAGCAGGCTTTACAATATGTATGTGGTTCTCTAAAATAAACCCTGAATTGTGTCAGGTAGAGTTCAATCAATGAATCAAGGTCATAACCGATGACCAAAAATCCTCATGCCACATGCACAAAGCAAGTAAGTTAGCTAGCTAGGAGTCTATGAGTCATACAGCAACCTTAACTTAATAAACAAGTAGTCATTAGAGATGGATGTGGTGTGAGCTTTCAATGCCTGCAGGTTGACGCATTCAGTTCTTGTGTTGGTGCTGGTTCACTTTATTATACAACAAAGCTCAGTGGATGAAACTGCACTTCCTGCTAAAGTTGTGGTCTCAGTGTACTTGTTTTCATAGGAAGGCCCCCTACAAAAATACTACTTCCTTTTTTCCCATCAGTGTTTTTCCTTTTCCCAGCATTCAAGCCTTTTAGTTCCAGTAATAGGGCTGTGATATTTATAATTTTTTCATTTGGCATTGCGCTACAGAATCTGTTTAAACTGCACTTGCTGTGGAATTGACCGTTCTCTGGGGGAAACATTTGACATTTTAAATTAAAATTTATGATGATGTTCCATAAATGGTCAACGGATGTGAAAGCATTATGCTGGTCTTGTCCCATTGTCGTCTGCAGCGAATGTTGAGGGTACCCACGGGCACTTTGAAGTGTTAATGACGTGGTGCGAAAATTATAACGCCAACACATTTCATACTCTGCTTGAGATCGACTAGGCTTTCATGTGGTTATTACGTTGAAACCCCACTCATGGCCTGATGCACGTCATTTATTTATCCTCTGCATTTCTGAGAGGCCATGAGGGTCACTAAAACCACCACCCTGTGCACCCCTGATCCCCTTTCTCAAAGGCATTCTGACGCTACAGTTACACAACAGAGCGGTCAGACTCAATGTAAATGAACACATGCACAGACACATTGGTGGGCGATCTTGTCTGTCTGATTGCAGGTAAAGTATTTTTCCATTTATTCCGTACACTCATTCATTAAGCAAGACAGACTGTCAATTAAGCTTTAAAAATTAAGGAAGACCAACCTGTGAGGCACACAAACCCAGGACCGGACACAGGTTTAGCTCTTGGCTACATTCTAGGATACGCTGCAGTTTAGTAGGCCTTGTTGGACTGACAGTACCTTTATGAAAATATTCTGCAGGGAGGGACCACTTTAAAGGGTCGCGTGCCACATTCCAGTTCATCTGTATGGCAGCAGTGTTTGACGATAAACCACAGGAACTGTGTTTTTATGTACCCTGTGCTTATTTGTATTTATCAAAATGCCTCATCTTAAAGTCATTCTTGTACATGAAAAACAGCCCTTTGAATAGAAATATTTCATTTCTTATTTCCAATGGCTCCCATTTAGCAATTATGGTTTCGACAGAGTTCCTCGGTGCTTGTTATTGGCGTAGAAAGAGAAAAATCCCAGAAACGTGCAGGTCATTTCTCTTTGGCGCCGTGGCCATGAGCTGATCACATGCTGAGCTGTATTGTGTTTTATTTATAATTTTAACTTCCACTTTCTGTCAATGACATTTCGCTGTTGGCAGACACAAAGAGGAAGCATGCGGCACTGTGGCTGTGGCTTCTGTTTGTCTGGTGTTATTTAAAGGTGAGTAGTTCACTCAGCTGCTTAAACAGCGTTGACGGTGTTAAAGACGAGAGCACAAACCTGCTCAAGATTCCTCCTCAGAGATGTGAGAGGCTCATATCAAGTCATAGGAAAAATTTGGTTGCAGGTATTACCCCTAAGGGTAGTCCAACCAGATATCGAGTTTATGGGGGAAAATGCTTTTTCCACAAGGAAAATATTGGTAATTGATGACTGTAATGAGTGAATGAAATAATGATGTAAAAACTATTATTATTTGTTTGATTGTGTTTGCCTTCGTTTAATGGTATATTTTACATGATTATCTGAAATCATTCAGGAAGAGAAATATGAAATAAAAGAGAAAATCAAGCATGTTGCTAAAACTTTGCTAGGCCACTGTATATACATGCCTGCATGTCCTTAGACTGCTCCATTCTATTCAGACATCATGCTCTTCTTTGAGGATTGTCATCCTTTCACTCTTTCAATGCAACTCAAAGGAGACAGCATTGTTATGTGTGCATTCAGAGTTCAGACATGGTCCATGGTTAAGCACCAATAACTAGGTTAGCATCACAGACACACTATTTTTTGCTCACCCTCACAATAAATATGTTTACTTCATAACCTGTACAATTTTGTTGAGTATTAATTAATAGGTCATAAAATAATTTAATGCATTCATTTGGTAAACTCTCTTATCCAGGATGACAGGTAGTACCAGTTTCTTGTGATCAGATGGGGCCAGTTAGCTGAACTAATGAAACCCTTTTTTCCCCACAGCTCCAAAGCTGTTAGCTGGGCTAGCTCGATTGGAGAAAGCCAATTGTCTTTCTGGCATAAGTAGTGCCATGGCATTGCAGTGAAATGTACTCAGTATATGTGTTCATTATAAATAATACTTCCCAATATCAGTTTTTTGTATTGGAGTCATACCATGCCTGGGCTGACTGAGGACGACAACCCTACAGGAATATTCATAGAGGGTGGTTTTAATTGGTGGAATTCTCCTCGTCTCGTTATACACCAGCAGGTCCCTGACTGATCGGATGGTTGCAGTCATTCTGCATTAGCTGCGCATGGAGTGTATGCTGCAACTGCATAGCGGGAGGATGAGAATCCATTCATGTTCCTCTCTGGCGCAGCGGTTTCAGTCTTCCTATTCTGCCATTTTTGTCCAGTGTGATTATGATGGTGGAGTCTTGAGCACTGACTTAAGCTGAGGTGGGACAGAAATGCAGATGCATAGATGTTGCTCTAGGGTTATTTGTTCCTTCCTTTGCTGGACTTCACCAACAATCTTATTAAATTAGACAGTTAAAAGATAAACCGAACATTAGTATTATTTCTCAGTCTTCATTTTTGTGTGCAAACCAGTTGTGTTTCAGTTATTCATTTGTTGGTCACAATCACCAGGCACGCTCATGTAAAAGTCAGAGATACAATAGTGAGCGCAGTGTGCTTGTTCGGTAGAGGGTGATTTTGCAGGTTTGACCCAAGCAAACCAGTGCAATTTGGCATCATAGATGAACAAAATCAAGTGGTAAAATTTACTTTGAAAATCAATGAGAAGGGCTGCTGGGTGCAACATCCTGTTAAGGCACTATTCCAGTTGGAAATGGGTCCCATGCTCTGGTATTGAATTTGTGCAGGTGTGACTGGCCTAAATGATCATAATGTTGCTTAAGGATATCAGTATGTCATTGCTACAGAGTCACCCCTGCTGGTCAGTCAAGCACCCTTAGTGGACCTACATCAAGTGTCTTCACTAGCTCATGTCTGGTGTAGCTCTGTGTGTGAACTTCTGTGTGAAAAGACGTGGTGAATGACATCATGTTTTTTAATAGAAGAGTGTATGACTGTTTTGGCTCTCCCAGATAACAGATGTTGTAGCAATACAATGAACATGGCTTTTGAATACAACATATGATTCCAAATAGGTACAAAATGGGGAAATAAATTGAGTATTAATTAAAAAAAAAAAACATTTAATGTAAAGTATTGAATAAGGATGTTTCCACAGGTGGGTGTTGCCACAAGGAACATGGAGACGGCAGTGGGTGTGGTCCTGGGTCTGCAGAGCTCTGTGGGAGGGCTTTTTGGGGGTGTGGATGAGCAGATGGACAAGGAGAGGAGGAAGAAGAAGGAGGGAGAACTGCTGCAGGTGAAGCATTCTGTGAAAAAGAGTCATCTGTTTTTCCAACTATCAGGGCTCAGATAGGGAGCCAGCTTTCCACTGACCCAGTGACAGCTGTACCTAACGGAGGCATGACCTGAAAAGTATAAATTTGAGAGGTGTTTCTACCTCACACTGACCCTCAACAGTGTGTTGGCCTGTTCTAGTTACAGCAGTATGGGTGTCCAGGCCCACAAGAAAGCAAGCCAGACTACACATCATTCATCTGTTTAAAAACATAATTTTCAAAAATTATTTTTCAGCTCCTTGTCATTAACAGCCATCTTGTTTGGGTTGACCAGAAATTAAGTCCAACTTTTTGTGAGAATTAGTAACAACTAGAAATAATTCCATCTATTTACATCTCCTAAACCTGGATCAAGAATGGCACCTCCATATCTTAGGTTGCCAATGAGACAGAATGTTTTATTTTGAAATGGATTTGGAATGTTTTATTAAGAAATATGGGAATTATGTTGCAAAACCTGCAGATTAAAGCATTGACCACATTCAGAATAGTACTATTAAGAGAAATCAAGGGATGTTGACTGAGGAATGTTGGAATCATTCCCTATGATATCACCCTGTTGTCATGGAAATCTCACAGAGGAAATACTAGTTAAATCCATGGCCATCTCATACGCAGAGCCATTCCAACAGCTGTCCCTTTGGAATGCTGTCATTACATGTTGGTAGGAATGTATGTGTTGGGGAAGAAGCTGTTTGAATTCCACTCTTTTACCTGCCTTGTTTCTCAGGAAGCCCGCCTGCTGTGAGCTAACGCTAGCCTTTATTAGCGTATCCACACAGAAGGTAAATGTTATTTGCTGTGTGTTATTGTCCATGCCGTGGTATCCCGCAGGCATTACAGAGTTCAGCTGGGTTATGAATGGCGGATTAGTTATAAGCTCTGTTCTCATGCATACCTACTGCAGGATGGTAATTGGCTACAAAGTATCAGTGGTTACGGCAATTTAATCGTCTGGCACAGTCTGACTCCCGAAGATGCCAGTCAACGCTTTGCCAGACGTTTCCTTGTCTTTCCTTCGACATGCCCCTGAATGTAATGAATACATGCATGTCTGAAGGACCTTGAAGTAGTAGGCTGCAGGCATTGTCATTTTATTTCACAAGGTGATCTGATGGCGCTCTTAATATGACCTTGGATTTTCTATTTGGAGGGTTTTTCTTCAAAGGAAATGTAATTAAACATGCTTACATTCATTCCTTTGAATGGCAATGTGGGTTTCGATATCCAAACAAAGGAACTGTAAGAGCTCTGTTACATAACCCTTCCAGACTCCCAGAATCCTCTCCTTCCCCCACACCCAGTCCTGGAAGAAAGTTAAATCTGTTTAGAAGTGGTCAGATGTGCCGCACAGGCAATGTGGCTGTGTAGGCAATTGGATACTGCAGATGATGCAGGAAATGTGTGACGCTAGGGTGGAAGGATGTGACCTTGTAATGGATGTAACTTAACAGACAATGTAAGTGTCTGAATGATGTTACTGGTTGACGAATGTGACTTTTTTGAGAATGTTAGCATGAAGGAAGTGGTGACTCTGTAGAGGATGTTACCGTTTGGGATGTGACTCTGTAGAGGATTTTAGCATTAGGGATGTGAATCTGTAGAGGATGTTAATGTTAGGGCTGTGGCTTTTTTTGAGGATGTTAGTGTTAGGGATGTGACTCTGTAGAGGATGTTAGCATAAGGGATGTGACTCTGTAGAGGATGTTAGCATAAGGCATGTGACTCTGTAGAGGATGTTAGCATAAGGGATGTGACTCTGCAAAGGATTTTAGCATCAGAGATTTTTCTCTTTGGAGGATGCTAGCATTAGGAATTTGACTCCATAGAGGAGGTTAGTGAGGGGAATGTGACCGTATAGATGCTGAAAGTGTATAGGTTGTGTGTATATATCAGTGCATGTGGTGATGGTCTGTGTCTCCTCATCTTGCCTTCCAGACTGGTGGAGTGCGTGGTCTGGTCAGCGGCCTGGGACAGCAGCTGCAAGGCGCCTATGTATCAGTGGTGTCTGGTGTGAAGAACGCCCCTGCCGCCACCCTCAGCCTGGCCAGGGACGGCACGGGTGCCCTCCTGGGGACCCTCGGCAACGCCACACAGCACATGCTTGAGGCTGCTGCTCATTATGGTTTGGTGAGTCACCCTACACTCGTTCCTCTGATCTCCCCCAGCTACTCAGCCTCATCCACTGATTTGATTGTTTTGTCTTCTGCATTGATCTGTCTGGCACCCCGTTCACATGCCTGTCCCCTGCCCCCTCCCCTGCTGCCACGTGAAGTAGCGCCACCCCCTCCCTCCCCTCCACTCCTCCTCCTCCTCCTCCTCAGAGCAGCGGGGAGAACACGTGTCCAGGCCTGAGTCATTAACCACATGTGGTGTTACTGTACAAAACGCACCCCATGCTGCAGGGTAAGGATCAATCTCTTGGCAACCGCGTGCAATGCAAAAGTTTGAATTCCGTGAGCCAAACCCTGACCCGTGAGGTCAAGTTTGACTGAGAAATTTGACCTCTGGTCATGGGATTGAATCCCAGATCTGTCTTTGAGCAAAGTGCTTTGGCTCCCATTGCTGCAATTAACATCCACCTCTCAGGATATATAGAAGATTTGTAGCAGTGTTAATGTGCAGGAGCTGATGACGTTGCCATAGGAAACAGTTGTACCTCTGCCATTGGTGGACCTCGGCTCACATGATGGTATGCTAGTGGGTGACTGGTTTAAAGGACATTCCCATGTTCTCTCTCAGGATCTTCATACTTTATGATGTGTCTTTATATGTGTCCTGGGAATGTGTCTACCCCGGAGGGCATGGTATGGGTCTCGCTTGCCGTCAACCCCGCTTGCGTAGCACTGTTTTTACAGACGGGATTTTATTGGCCGTGACAGAATTGCATGTCACTGGCACTTTGCGAATTTCCGTTGCTGTCTCAAAAGTGACAGGCCGTTAAACAGGACTTTGAAAAGCTTTCCCACTGGCAATGTCAGGATAATATGAGCACATACCGGTGACTTTGGAGTCATCATGTTTGGGAGTGTCCATACTTTTGCCTTTCACCTTTTTGTTAGTCAATATCTGTCAAAAATAGCGAGAAGGTACAGTGCGGAAATAATTTATTTTCAAAGCCAGATATTTCCTGATGATTCCTCATCCATGAAATGAGAGAATGGATCAGAAAAATAAACACTCGCTTTCAATGATCCTTCCAGCTAATGATTCTTAAACAGTTTTTTTTTCTAAATATGTCCCTTTACCAAGATGTACAAATCAGCATGAACAGAAGGTAAGTTTATGAGGGGAAAAATAAAGCAATTTGTGTAGTTGCCATTTGGAGACATTAGCCTTCCTTCTGGCATGGTGCCTGTACGGCTCAGCTTGTTGACTGCTGAGCGAAGGGAAACCACAGATGACTGCACGTGTTATTGAGGACACACATGCTAGTTGCCAGAGGGTAGTTCAACAATTAAATGAATCTGCGGGTAGCATTAGGCAATCTTAAGTCAGGGAGGAAATGTGGAACAGTGTCCTCTCATTTTTATTCTATTCTTTCAATTCGTAATGTTGTCCAGGTGGCAGGATGCCGTTGTGAGTGAACCCTACTGACTTGTAAGCGCTTAGGCTGCGGAGTGCTGGATGTTCCACTTGGATATGGCCCGGCATCTGCGCTAAATCCCCTGAGATTTCTCTCAACGTGCCATGGCCCAGGCTTGACCTCATGGGGTTTAGCTGTAGGCCCAGGAATGACTCTTATTGGTCATCACCACGGTTGGGCTAGAGCTAGAGCAAGTGGTCACTGACTGCATTTTATAACCCAAAGATCAAATATCTACTTATGCAGTTACAGCCTCCTTTACTGAGAACCCATGGATAGACATGATGTTGAGTAATAATAATAATAGTTGTAATAATAATAATAATGTTATTGGTTGTTATCAACTTACAAATCTATAAAAGCAGGTTACGGTACATGCCTTACGTATATCATTGCTGACATGTGCAAGAATGGAAATGAAATAATGAATAACTGTGAAACATAGGATATGCAGACAATATATTTACTGGTGAGCAGAGAAATGGAAAACAAAATGTTCTTTTCAATAATAGTCTTCCAGTTAATTCCAATAGTAATCCATTCCTTATGTGGCAATTTGTTTTGTATTAAATGCACCAAACTTAGTTCAGAAGTGTTCAGCCAAGTTTTGTCCAGCCAAAAACGCCATCCACCATCTTGTTCAAAGCAAACAGAGACCTCTGTGTTTAGATTACTACAAGTTTACAAAGCGGATTTACTGCATTAGGACCGTTTTGTTTAAACAGGTTTCTATTCTGTGTCTGTTTGTACCTATTCTTTGATATCATGGATCATGAAAATCAGTTTCACCCCGGCCTCTCACCATTTCTCATTAAAATCCTACTTGGAAATGAAATTGATTAAATACACTGTGCACAAGAGCAGGGAAAATACATAATGCTAAATATAATGTCTTTAAAATGTATTATTTCATTTATTATCCTCCTTTGTATTCACCTGACTTTTTATTTCAGGTCTTTAATAAATTCTTAGAGCTTGGTATTGGTAATCCAGTTGTCGTCAGAGATTTCAATTGCTGTATGAACACGACCATTGACGGACATCCATATAAACTGTCTAATCCCTCTAGGCAAGCTAAGGTCCTGTTATCAGTCTGTGGAGATACTGGATATGTGGATGTGTGGAGAACTACCTATCCTACTTATCTTGGCTTTGCTTTTTTCTCTGCCACACATACTTGTTGTACTAGAATTGATTATTTTTTTATACCTACATCCTCACTGGCCTCAGTTATATCTTCAGACATTGGTAATATTGTATTATCAGATCATGCACCTCTATACATGGTATATTTACTTAGAACTATGACATTAATGTTCAGGTATTGGAGACTTAAGCCTTTGCCTCTTAAAGATGATCAATTTGTTTCCTATTTCAGATTTGAATTTAAAATATTTTATTCCATGAATACATCTGGTGTTATCAGTCCCTCGATACCGTGGGAAACCTGTAAAGTCTATGCAAGAGGACCAATCTTATCTTTTAGTGTGACTAAGAAAAAAAGCAAGTTGGACAAATTCCAATTGTTAGAGAAAAATTTAACTGAAACAGAGGAGCAGGATGTCTGTAGTCCTGATCCTATATTGTTAAAAGAGGTAGATGCTTTGCATTCAGCTTTAAATACCTTACTTATTCAGGATTCTGAGACCTCTATTAAATTCGCTAAGCATAAGCTCTATAAATATGGTGATAAACCTGGTAGATACCTTGCTAATCTTGTCAAAAAAAGAGGCTGAATCACAAACCGCTGGTGCAATTTGTGATTACCGTTGCAAAAGAGTGTTTGATATGAAAAGTATAAATAAGGTATTTTTTTGATTTCTATGCACATTTATATAAATCTGAGCAGCAAGGCAATTTTATACCTCTGGTAAAAAGATTCTTCTCTAATGTCACACTTCCTTAAAGTTACAACTGAGCAAATACTATCTCTCAATGCCCCTACAACAAAAGAGGAAGCACTTATTGTATTAAAATGAATGCAGTCAGGTAAAGTGCCAGGGCCTGCAAATTTTATAAGGAATTCCAGGACATTCTTTTAGACCCATTATTAGCAATGTTGAATCACTCATTCAAACGAGGTATTTTACCTGCAACACTTAGAGAAGCTAATATATCTCTTTTTCCAAAGAAGTGCCTTGAAGAATGTGCCTCCTACAGGCCAATTGCACTTTTGAATTCAGGTCAAAAGTTGCTTTCTAAAATATTGGCATTGAGGTTGGAAAAAAGTGCTCCCTTTTATTATCAAAAAGGACCAGACTGGTTTAATAAAAGGATGTAGCTCATTTGATAACATGAGTCGACTTCTAAATATTAGAATTACCAAAAGAACAAAAAGAGGAATTTTTAGTGCTTTCTCTTGATGCCGAGAAGGCATTCGACTGTGTTGAATGGTCTTACTTGTTTTATGTTTTGGAAGAATTTGGTCTTAGAGGCCAGTTGAGCAGACTGGGTCAGGGCTCTGTATAATAACCCAATGGCCGCAGTCCTGACAAATGGATTTGGATAAAATAATTTTTCACTTCAGCACGGAAACCATCAAGGGGGGCTTCGTCCCTCGCTCTTTGGAATTGCTTTGGAGCCGCTGGCTGAAGCGATGAGGCAGTCATCAGGGGTGTCTGGTACTTTTTGTTTGACAAAAAGTGCATAAAATTACCCTTATATGCAGATGATGTACTGATTTTCTTGTCGAAACCTCAATCCTCTATTCCATATCTCAGATAATGATGTCCTTTGACCAGTTAAAGGAAAAAATTGGTTTATTAACATGTGAATTTTTTTAAATATTTACAGCTTAGAAACTTTATTATGAAGAAAACTACATTAACCATCAACCCAGTACCCAGTATAAAAGGTCATTTTAATTGGGCCCTCAAAGAAATGAAAGAGTACTTTCTATAAGGTACTGAATTCCAACTTATTTCAGACCTGTTGGCGCATAAAGGAGGCACGGGAGACAGACTTGAATATTCCTATTAGTGACTCAGAGTGGTGAGATATATGGAAATATTGTAGTACTATATCAATTTGTTATAGAACTAGAGCTATCCAATTAAGGAATATATATCGTTTACATATTCCCCCAAGCCTTAGACATAAAATGGATCCAGCGATGTCACCTTTTTGTCTCAAATGTAACATGGAACTTGGTAGCTATGTTCACTGTAAATGGTCTTGTGTTAAACTACAGAAATGTTGGAGGGCTAGAGGAAGTGACTTAGGTGCAATTTTTGGTGTGGAGGTTGAAATGGATCTCGTGCTTGGTCCTAATCGCTATATTAGAGGTAATAACAAGAGGAGGTTATTTCATATTTTAACTTTTGCTGCTAGGAAAAGCATTCTTTTGTATTGGATCAAGTACTCAGCAACAACAAAAAAAGATTTGGCATAAAATGGTGACGAATCTCATATCTAATGAGTATTTCACCTGCCTTCAGTGTTCATCTCTGAACTACACTGATACTTCTGTGGCTGCTGCTCTGTTTTTAGGGTTCCTCCAGATTAACAAGAGCCCAGTATGTTTATTTAAGTAAGAGTGTCTGTTATCTGAGTGTAATTTGTCTCTTGTAAGGCTACTCTTTGTCTTTTCAATTGTGAAATTTGTACTCTTCCTCTTCCCTAATTTTGTCAATTTTTACACTTGTATGTTGTATACTGAAATGAAATTAATTGGCTTTTTTTTTTTTTTTTTTTTTTGTTTTTGTGTTTTTTGTTACGTGGTTGTAGGTTAAACTCAACAAAAATATGTATATATTAAAAATGTACTGTTAATTTTAGCATTGGATCTTTTGTTGAGCTGTATCAGAAAATCTTTTATGTGGAGTACAATGGATTGACTATACACCATCCCCATTTTTCCCAAAGTTTCTTGAGGTCATTTTATGAGGTCAGGGAATAATTTTCCTTTTCCCCCAATTATCTATAGCCTTTTTGTTTACTGATTTTATCTGGAGCAGTGGTGGAAAATTTATATTTGTTTACCACCCTCAAGCTTCCCTGCTCAGGTTGCTTTCCAATGTTGTCTGTTTGTCTGCCATTGTCAGTATCTGATCATTATATCCTTCCATAATATTGGTATTTAAGTGGGTCACACTACAAGCAGAATGTCCATATATTAATCTTGATGGCAGTGAGCGCTCTCCACTGTTCTCATAGTTTTTGATGGTTCTACAATACCTGGAACAAGATTATGTAACAAATAAGCTGGGTTGTAGTACACAGAACTCTTCAAAGTCACTCTAGCTGAATATATAGATATTTTACAATGATTAATGTAGTTGAATACTAAGTAAATGTGTGTATATAATGTGCGTGAGTAAATTATAACCTGAACACTCTTAATTTTCTGAAAAAATCCAAAATGAACTTGCATGTTTGCTTTGTTACCACAATGGAGTTTCTAACAATGAAATTACTATTTTAAAGAGTAGAGAACTTGAAATGGAAAAAAAACAATAAAAACATTGTCCTGAACAATATGTATGATGATTTGCTTACTAATAATAGTACATTGTTATGACAAATCTTCATGCAACACAGTTGTTGTTCAGCTGTGTTACAGGACTGTGGTCAATCCAATGATTTCTTCACATCTCATTAAAAAAGTACAGCATCTGGTCACGGTTAATGTTGGACATGATTTCAGTTTGTCAGGAAATGGCTTGACAGAAGTTGGCGTAATGCAGGTACCAGGGACCGGCTGATCCCAGAACAGCACAGCCATGTGCAGACAGAGGCATTTTAACCAGCCACATGTTTAACACAGGTGTTGTGTTAAACCCAGAGACTTCCACGAACCAGAGGCATACTGCACCAACATTTATAGCCTGACGGTGGTTGAAAGGGTTTCTTTCAAGTAATAATGTAAGAAATGCTTTTTTGTGGTTGAGGATTTCTCCTCGACATTATGTACAACAACATATAGGCATGCTGTTTCTCTCTCTCTCCTCTCTCTCTCAGCTTTTCACTGTTTTATGGAATTCAGGCAAACTTCATTTATTTTATTGGCCTTTGTTTTCAAGGCTGTAGGAGAGACTTTTGCTAAAAATGGTTTTATTTTGGGTTTTTAAACATGCATATATGAAGGTCAGATGCCAGTTAGTTTTATTTCGTGACTGGAATTGCAAAAATGGTGTTTTATGTCAGCTGAAAGGGTATATAGCTGAGAGCAGGGCAGGAAGCAGTTTGGTTATGGCATAGGATGGTTCAGTCCAGAGTCCTGGTTGATATCAGTTATTTTGCAGCCATGAATTTCCTGTCTCAGTTTGTAGATGTGTTGATGTAAGAATGAAGTGTTTACAGTGATGGAAGGAGACCTGACATTTGGGGATAGGCTAGGGTGAAACTAGGAATCAGGTTGTAGATGGTAAGTTTGCTTTTCCCCTGTGTGTGTTTAGGATTGTTGATTAAGACGTGTTAAAATTCAGTTCTCTCCACATACACTTAGTACACATACATTTTATACCATCTTTACATGCAAGTCATTATTTACATAATATTAAACAAATACAAGCCCAACTGTAAACATTTGATGAGATATTAATGAGGATCTAAATGTGGATCAAACAGTTGTTCTGTTTAGGGAATATCCACCCTCTAGAATCTTGCGGATTTTTCACCTTTTATCAGCGGTGTTGCCTATATCCAGGAAGGATAATAGTGAATTCAGAGAGGCCAAGAGAGAGGAGGAGGAAAGCTAGAAAGGGAGAGACTGAAGGAGGAAGAGTCACTCTGTAAGAAAGAAAGGCTTCTCTCTCTCCTCTTTTCCCCTCCCTGTCTGTGGTTGTGGTTCAGGAGACATACTCTGCAGGGGTTCTTTCATGCCCCTTGGGGGACCTGAAGAGATGGTTGAGGAGGTATTAGAGGAGTGGAATTTTTCAGCAACAAATACATTTCTTTTCTTCAAATAAAACGTCCACTCAGTCAGCTTTTACAGTGTGCACATTCCTGCCCTCCTGCTGCCCATGGTAAATGTGTTATGGAAGTGTTTGACTGAAGGATGTATATTGCCTTAAAAGTGGGTTTTGGGTTAGCTCGAGAAAATTGGCCGTACATAACACATTTTTCTTTTTTGGAAATTCCATTTGAATGCAAAAATGTTTGAGATTTTTCATACATGGGCCACACAGAAACACCTATAGGTGGAGAGATTATGTGTACTTCATATTTGTGTCATACATGCATATTTAGAAATGTAATCAAAGTTGCTGTTTTAATATACATTTTTAAATTTGATATGAACATGGGATAGACGTGGACCCAATCAAACAAAATTATTTTCCGAATGGGCATAAGCATTTCAATCAAAATTGACCTTAGCCTTTTAAGGCTGTTGCGTATCCTTGTCTCCATTAAAATAAAAAATACAATGAGAAATGTAATGGAAAATATAATTTGACTGACTTGCATTTGCCCTTACAGAGATGAAGGCCATTTAATTGAATCAACCTGAAGTCTTGGTATGGTTTAATCCTTTTTGTGTTCCCAAAAACATGGTTAGCATACAACCTAATTTAATACAAAAACAGACGATTTTCAATAATAAATCATATTAATATTTTAAAGAATCCTTTTTGTTTTTGCAATTTAAGATGCAATTTCAATCAATATCAGTTTCAATTCAATTCAATTCTATTGTCCTTTAATATCATACTGTAACAAATTTAGAGTGGGAGTTTCAGCTCATGTTATGCAAAGGAAAAAAAAAACAGTAAAATTATATTGTATCTGTTGGTTTACTGGAGCATTTCTGATTTTGTTTCAGGCGATGAAACCCCCCTCTATTTCCCCACTCAAAGTTTTAAGAGTATGATGCATAGGACAACACATGAATATGAAATATGAAAAAACATATCTGAAACAGAATCATTACATTGCGTCACATTGAATAAATATATCAACCACACTTTATGGTACATATTGAGTAATAAAACAGAAAGATCTGTACCATGTTCAGCTCAGGCAAAGCAAAATCTAATCTGAAGCATGTAAGAACCAAAAATGCTTCAACTTTAATCAAAATACTGAATAGTAGTTCATGATACAAATGCAAAATTGACACTGTTTTTCTTCCTGAAGATGTTTCTCTAGGGAATTCAAAATGGACATTTTGTTCTTTTTCACACAGAACCTTCCTTCTGCATATATCGTTTCTTGAATGTGGTCTTTTGAAACCTTTTAGCTTTTAGGCTGCATCATAGCTGCTAATGGGGAATACAGTGGGACTGTACACTTCGTTTTGTTGGCAAGCTTTTAATTAATGGCTCATGGATTTTTATTTTCTCTGCCCTGTTGATTAAAGGTACAATTCCTGCAACCATGGCTGTGTTTCCATCTCTTGGGATCCAGATGAGAAACTATTTTCTACTTTGAAAACAATTGAAAGCAGATCTTTTTTGTACCACTGCTCATTTGGACTTGGATGTCAGAGAGTAGTAAATTAAGAATTATAACATTTGTCACATCATTATAATTTTTTGTTGGTCTATTGGCCAAGGCACTCGAGAGCCTTTCAGAATCTCTTTGAGTTGCGTGCCATCGGCACCAGATTGTGAAATCCTGGTGACGCATTGTTTTCTTTGGTCCCTACTCTTGTCTCTACTCTTCCATTTTAGAACTGTCAAGACCTGTGCCACGACTCAAGCTTTGGTTGTAGCAAGTTTTGCTCGTTAATACTATCTGTTATGCTGTAAACTACTGTAATGGAGTAAGAGGGAGAGGTCAAGCTGTTTTGCTTTGGGCCTTTTCTTTTTCTCCTTCCCTCTCTCTCTCTCTAGTTTGGTTTCTCTAGCAGCAAACTCCAGTGTAATTCTGTTGTTCCTGAGGTAATTACATTAGTTTCGTTATATTCAATAAGGAAAAGGAAATGAGAGTGACGTGGGCGGGTCAGTCAACTGACTCTCTGAAGAAAACGTGACGACCAGTATTTGACAGGCTGGCATTGCTCAGGGCAGCAGAGCCAGGGCTGGGGGTGGTGGAAGGGCTGATGGCTGAATGGATGCAGTAATTGTTGAATAGTTACATACAGGCACACGGCTTTCGTGTTTGTGTTCATCGCTGCAACCCGCAACCCCCAGCACCCCCTCTCCTCTGAAACACATTATGTCGAGTTACTGCTTCTTCTCACCCAGTGGTCTAACAGTTAACCTTGTATAGACACTGACTGTGTAACTGTGGAGCCTGACTGTACATCCCTGACAGAACAGAAAGGATCACTGGTGGTGATGAGACGACATGGATGTATGTCAGAAAATATGGCCAGATATTGTACTCTGCAGGGTTGCTTGCCTCTACTGGCACTGGAATGAACCAGATCAATTACCAGACCATAGGACCAATCCACACGCCCAACAGTGCCTGAAAAGGCTGAGCCATCCGGTAGTCCCGGCAGAGCTTTGAACAGTACGGTAGTACCACAGGAACAACTTTTGCTATGTAGATAATAATTGTAAAGGTTTGGTTATGGTAAAATTGGTATACTCGGGAAAGTGATTGCTTCAGCTCTGTTACTGGCAGCAGCTGTGGTACTGCTAGCATATGATAGCTGCACCCATTTGTGACGTGACTAAACCCCATTCTGCTTTTTCAAGTGGGAACATGCAGAGAACACCAAAGCTTTCATCCTGCGGATTTTATGATTTCTTAATACCCACTCTTAAAACTGGATTTAGTTTATTAGTGGAGGGCCAAATAACTTATTAGTTTTCTTTCTAAAATGCATACCAAGGTCTTAGCTTTGTTTTCTCCTCAGCAGGTAACTTAAATTGATGATGCTAGATAAGAGAGGGAAGTAGAAGGAAGGACTCTGGTATAAGTGTTATTACTTTCTGTTTATAACCAGGTGTACACAGCTTAATGTTCACTTTATTCTGTTTAGAGAACAGACCAATGTTATGTTAGCCTTCATATCATATTAGCTATTGTTAGAAATGTGAGCAAGCTGCAGTGCTGTTTCTACCCTTCTGGCACTGACATGGGAAACAAAACAAAAAACACATGACGTCAATGAAGCAGGTTCCATTTAACGTTTACATTTATTTCAACAATAAAGAGACGGTTAAAGACTGGTTTTCAAAAATCATTATATCAGATGATAGCCTGCTGTATAATAACTGTGTTATTGTGTCAGGAAAAGATGAGGTTGAGTAATGACGCGTGTGACAGACAGATGAGTAATGTTTGCAGAAGAGCGGCCTAATAAATGGGACTTTTTGCTTGGAGAGGCATGTCTTCCTCCACAGACTTCTCCCCTTCGGTTAATGAGGGCCATTTCCAGGCCAGATAAATGGGGAAAACCATCTCTTCACCATAGTAAATAGGGGGGTTAATTAAACTGCAAGGCTAGCGTGCTCTATAACATAGTGCACTTAAGTGGGATATGTGCTTCTGGATCTCGGTTGTCAGTCTGGAGAACTCAACAGTGAATGTCAACTGCAAATGAAACACATCTGCGTTGGAATACCTCTGCGAACTATAGTGAAATATATTCTGCTGGACAATTAAGAGACATAAATCAGTGTTTTAAAGTGTATTTTATAGCCATATGTAGTATTTTCCCAATTCACCAGAGACGGTAATGCATTTTTTTGAGCGAATGCCAAGAGCTATTCCGTCCTGCCTTTTTTTATTTTTTTGGTTCATTGTAGAAATCAGTTAGTGACACCTGTACATTATTTCAGCCTGGATCTATACATGTTACGCTTACCTCATTTTAATGGATGGCGTGATTCTGTTGTTCTTTTTTTTTTCCTTTGCGAAGGATTGCTTCAGGAGCCTCTCATCCTTTCCTTTGATTAAAGCTCATTGTGGTGATACAGGCCTACCGATGTGCGTCAGACTTTGTGTGCTTGAACAAGAACATTGTGTGTCGAAACACTCCCTGGAGTGTGATGTGACATTCACACTATGGGATAATGGTGCAGTTTCATTCAAATCCATCCACAGTCTTTTCTTCTTCCTGTCCATCATTGCTGCCGGCAGACATTACGGTCATGGAAACGCTGCTCTGTTGAGCATTGCGCATGTGTGTTAAGTCACCTCACTCCTGTCACTCAAAGTGCTGTTGTCATAAATGAAGAGGTTTGTTCTCCTCAGTGATTGCCACAGCAAGAACACCATTGCTGTTGGGCCCTTGAGCAAGGCCCTTAAACCCCACACTGCTCCCAGGGGGGATTGGCCCCTGGCTAGAATAATCAACTGTATGTTGCTTTGGGTAAAAGCATCAGCTAAATGATTATAATGTTTTTTGCATGCATTTCTATGGTGCTTTTACTGCCATCACATGATTTATAGTGACGTTGAGTTTTTGGAGATTTTAAATCATGCAAAACACTCAAAGTCAAAGGCTTTTTAAACAAAAGTCTTGCCTGGTTTTATTTCCATTTTGCTTACGACTTTTACTAGATTGGCAGAGAGCCTGTTCTAGGTAAAAACAAAAAAAAAAATGGAAACACATCAGAGCTCAGTGAATTCCACTGAAGTGTCGCTGCGGCCTGGTAAAACGTGTCCAGGTTCTTTGATAATGAATCAAAAGCAAACATTAATTAAACCTGTTCCGAGGAATGATGAGATCGAATACATTGAACCCATTTCCCCGTTTGAGGGCCGTGACGCGTCCCTCGCCGAGCCTGATGAACTAATCCGCCAGGGACCTGGAGCCCCCGCTGCTTGATTTACCATTCCCCCACGTTCCTAGATCAGCAGTGAGCGGATTTTTTGGAAGACTCATGGCAAGAGGATGAGCCCCCTGCCAGCTTTTCTAGGAAACCCGCGTCTGATATTCTAATCGGCCGGCGCTCGCTTCCGGGCGAGGAATTACAGGGCCAGCTGAAACGTTATCAGATGCTTACGTGACACCACGTATGCCAGTGGAGACGGAGGTAGATAGCATCATGAATTAAATCCAAGGCTGTGACTGTCATTAGCTCTCAGCATGATAAGCACAGACAATATTAAGCATTGTGGAAGGAATATTGATCAGCTATTCTGTTTCATTGTCACACAGATGTCCTTTTCTTAAGGAGTAGCGGGAACATGATACTTACATAATCTTTTGTGTTCCATGGTAGCCACTGGATAGCTATTATGTGAAGTCAATGTATCCCTGCCTTATTAGGTAGTCATTTTGTGCCATATTGTTACCTAAAGAACTTTATTCATATTAAATGTATATTAAATTATTTATTTCTAATCATGACCCAAACCCTAAACTCTTAACTCATACCTAACTCATTAAACTAGCTCATACCGAATAGCTAAATAACCATGTAAGTAATAGCAA
Source organism: Albula goreensis (assembly GCA_022829145.1). Classification (NCBI taxonomy): domain Eukaryota; kingdom Metazoa; phylum Chordata; class Actinopteri; order Albuliformes; family Albulidae; genus Albula; species Albula goreensis. Next base: position 26,682,805 of record CM040741.1, read on the forward strand.
AACAGCAATGGGGGCCTGTACCGCTGTGACATAGCACTCGGCACTCTCTTGCTGTTGGGCAAGTAGTTACACTGTTATAACATTGGTACATACAAGTGTGACCAGAACAGAAGGGGTAATTAATTTGAGCTATGCTTTACTTTGTAGTAAGGATTTAATGAGAATTACTGAGTATTAATACCATGAAAAGTTATACTGTTAATGTTGACTTGCGTAGAATCCCCACCACCCCAAGTAAGTGGATCAAGTCAACAACAGTTCCAAGGAATCTAAATTACAGTGAAGCATTGTACTTGAGGAGCTAAGCTTGTAAATCAGAGGTTGTGAGTTTAACTCACAGGTGAGGCACAGCCTTTGACCCTTGAGGAAGTTGGTCATTTTAAATAGCTCCTAAAGTTTATCCATCTATATTGATTGTAATACTGTGCCCCTGAAGGAGTGGTTTTCATCACTGACTTTGGGAATCCCATTTAGTCGGTTCTTGTTTAAACTACATTTGAAATTGAATTGTAATTTGATTCAGATTGGATTGCGCATTATTTAAGATAAGCCAGGAGAACGATGAGTGATGTTGATCAGGGGATCCATTCTGATCTGTTTGGGTCCCACGCCCTGTGGTTGCATTTTTGCTCCCTTAGACACACCTGTGTGATGGTGTGTCCAGACAGTTTTGTTTCCAGGTGAATTCTACTCAATTCTGTCTAACTGATATCTTATTTTACCTTCATTCCCCTGTTCTGTGGTCGAATAAATGAGAAACAAACCAGCTGCAGCAAGTCACATCACAGCACTGCGCTGTAAAATGTGAAAATTGTCTCCATAGCCATTAACAGGCATAAACTGATACTCTGCCACTCATGCTGACTGCAGTTAGGTTGACAACGGCTATCAATAAGGGAGCTGTGCAGCCAGACTGAAGGTCGTTTTGAAAAAGAACTTGGCACAGTTTCCTCCCGCAAGTCTCCCTGGAAATCAGAGCAATTATAGAATTTCAAAGAGAATGGAAATCCAATATACCCCTGTTTATAGGCTCAACCCCACTTACTGGTCACATTACAAAATATTTGTGGTTGTTAGTAGTAATTTTTTATGGTCAATGTAGCCCACACCTATTCGTTAATGTTGTCCCATGACCAATGTTTGTTTCACTGGATAAAAAGTGAGGTGTCTTTTAATGTTCATACATATACAATGGAAACTGCCCGGTCAGTCGTGTTTCTCGAGTCCTGCTGTAGAACAGTGCCCATTTGATACAGCTGGCTGGTAGGAGGTCAAGAAATCAGACAAAGAGCCACAGACAGCTCACCCCACACCCTCCCCCACCCATCCCACATCGTTCAGTAATCCTTAATAATCCCCCTGTTTGGAATCTCAAATATTTCCAGGCCTTGCCAGGTCCCCGGCCTAGTTTTTGCCCACCTGGGTCATCTTGCGGTGACACCTGTGCGAGGTATAGGGGTGTAGGTCAATCCCCTTCTCAGCTTTGGGAAGGTCTACAAAATCTCGACAGCTCTACAGTTATTTTTTTTTTTTTTTGGTTGAAAGAGCTCTGTCTCCTAGCTAAAGATTGGAATTCATCTTCTCGCTAGGAGGACAGAACTTTAATAATGGTCCCTTTCAGAGAGTCTCCTGCCAGGATCACTATCCTGGAAAGAGGCAGCTTACAGCATACTGTCTGGTCAATATAACACAGTCTTAAACAAACGTTACTATCATAAACACATATAAACACATAGAGGGATTATTGACAGAAAAGTAATCTTTCCGTGTTCTTTGTTAACAAAACACATTGGGGCATATGTTGCACGTTAGACTGTTCACCAATTGCTGTACGAGTGCTGTTGCCATGGCCTCTGAGTAATTTGCATTGCTTGTGTCAACAAGTATTTGTGATGGTGATACTCACACCTCAGGTGGCGTTTGATGACTCACTCTTCCTCCTCCTCCTCCTCCATATGACATAATTACTGATGATATATTTGATCTTCAGCAATAATTCCGTTACCACTTCCCTGTTAGAAAAGTAAATATTCTTTTTGTCGGATGTTAGTAGAGTGTCTGGTCAGACAGTCAATAGCCCCCAGGGTCCACTACAAGACCTCTTACCACCTACCATCCTCCTGCCTCCTCTCTCCCATTTTCTTCCCCGTACTGAGCTTTACCCCTGCCAGCCCACCTCCTCATAACACACATGTGAGAAGGACTCATTCTGGCTAACTTACCTTGAAAAAGACTAAGGGTCCTATTTTGATACGCCAAACTGTCATTTGCCATGTGCGTGTGTGTTTCTGTGTGAGAGAGAGCGAGAGAGCCAGGTCTATGTTTCCAGATGTATGTTAACACAATAAAGGCATTAAACAAAGGAGCGCATATTTCACCAAATGCATTTAACAGACAAGTTCATGTTTAGCTTGCCAGGGGTACAACTCCTCTGCCACTTGGTCCCTTTTCACCCATGTGTCATCTGTCCAGTTAGCCTCTTAGGTGGCACTGAAATGTTCCATATGTCCAATGCCGTCCATAATTCTTGGCTACATTGTGTAAAACAGCATGCCATGAAGAACATACTGACATTCTGAGGGCTGCATTGTAATGTGCCACCTGATCTGTCCAGGCATCTGAAACGCATTTTCAGAAGGCCAAATGTTCACTCAATTACACTCCTAGTCCCAGACAATGCATGATTGAATACTCGTTGTCGTTGAGATGTTAGCACGATGCATGGTGTCAGAAGCCAGGTATATAATGGATAGTCATTATCACCTATCAGTAACCCGTCCAGGGGCGCAACACCCTGCAAGGCTGTAGAGATAGCAGAATTGGCCAGAATGAATGTATGTGTAGAATCGGGATAATTGGCAAACACATGTGTGACCTTGCAATCTCCATCACACACTACCTGGACATTTATTGAATGGCTCGCACAGCGAAATATCTTGCGGTCTATGGCGCCAAGGACTACAGGGAATCCAAAGGTGTCTAAAAATAGTTGAGTTTGTTGTGTCAGGTGATGGAAAAACAATAAATGATGTGCTTTGTTGACAAGGAAGGAGGTGTGTTTTAAATCCGTTGTAGCATGTTGCACCTGCTCATGAAAATAGGGCCCTAAGATGGAGGTATTCCATGTAAAGGTTTGTGAAGCAATGTGTGAGCTTTCTAAGGTATGGGGAGGTGGTAGCAGTTATGTGTAAACTGGAGTTTAATAGATTTTATTTTTGTTTTGTTTTTATTTTTTTGCTGATGCTACTAGCTTCCTGGGAAATCTCCTGAGAGTGGAGCCAATACATCCTGCACCCCCATTAAGGAGGAGGATGAAGAGGAGAAGCGTGCCAGGCCCCCGCCCTGGACCCCAGGGAGGGGAATCCAGGTTGCCCCAGATTTCCGAGGAAGCCCGGGTGTTGCAGAAGAAGGTTCTGGAACAGATCCCAATCCAGCAGAGAATCCTGCTGGGCAGCCGTGGGCAGAACTTCTCCGTCCCGAAAGGGGAGGTCGTCATGAGGTCCCACACTTCCGCTTATACTCGTACAAAGCACAGCAGCCTGGCTAGCCCTGCCAGAAAATACTGAGCGAAGGCCAAATCGGCACCCCTCCCCCCCATCCTACCACATTTAGATCCATGCTAAGCACACCAGTCCCTATACCCCTTACCATAAAACTCAGATAAGCACCCCAAACACAAGAATAACCCAGACTAAATAATACACTCAGTGTAACACTTAAGATACGTCCAACTGTTTGTATGAATAAGCCTATTTTAGGAAACCAAAATCAATACTTATATTTTAGCTTCTTCATGTAATATTTTCTGAAAGGAACTATGCATGCCACTCAAATACTAGAAAGTCTCTTTATTCTGTACGTGAAAATTTATGAATGTTGATAAACATGCCATTGCGTTTTATGTGAGAACAGGCCTTTGTATATGTCGCGCCCGCAAAGCTAAGCCAAAGGTCAACCTCTGGGGCTTGTTACTAATCTGTGTACACATCCTCTGCCGCCTCGGCTGCTACTGTGTGTATTTTAGCGTTGTTTTGAAAAGCAAGAGACTGAGGTATTCCAGAGGTGAGGACAGGAGAGGCGAAGGTGTTTGTAAAGTAAAGCAAGGGGAGAAAAATAAAACTCTTTTAGAGGGTGCCATGTTAAGTCATTGACAACACATAGTAAACTATGTGCGAAATATGAAAAATGGTGTGATGGTTTGAAAGGGGGCATCTTAACGAATGTACTTTATAACATAAAGCAAATGGCTGCATTTGAAAACAATGGATGCTTGACAATAGGTTCTCTCTCAGTTGCTGAATGTAATATTTATAAACAGGAAAAGTCGTGTTGTATAAAAGCATTTTTAGACATTAGCTAAATCTTGTTTAGCCACAAAACATTTTCGTCTTCTCCTCCTTCTTCTCCTTCTTCTGTGACTGGATAATTAATGAGATTGAAACAGAAATTAGGTTTGATTTGCCATGCAAAGCAATCCTGGCTAAACAAACATGCGTGCTGTCTATAATCCCCTGTCTGTACATGTTTCTCTGCTTATTGTACCATGAATACAGATTGAGCCAGGAGTCTTTGTGGAAAATAACTGTTGCTCAATCCTCTTCATGGAATCTTTCTCCCAGTTCTCTTTCAGGAATGATATTTTTTTTGTTCATTTTTGCATTTTAAACACAGCATGTACACAGTACCCCCCCATTGAGAAAAGTTCTTCTTTTCTCTTCAGTCCCTTTATTCTTTCACCCTCTTCATATCATCAAAGGAAATCCACCAAAGACAGCAAGAAGACAGGAAAACATTCTGGAACATTCTGTTTGATTCAGGAAATGGTCCAGCACTGTATCCATGAAATTTTAAAGGACTTTTGAGCGAAACAAACAGAAAAACATTCTGTCGGTGCTGCCGGAGAAGCTGAGTACAGCCATGGTGTAATCAAGAACATTGGTTTGTTCTTTCCAAGCTCATCGCATATTGATTTCCAATCTCCAAGCTGGCTTTTAAATCTAAATCTGAATCCAGTGTGTAGTATAATATATTTGGTGAACCTTTATGATTTTAGCAGACTTAGAAAAGAGGTCTTTAAATTTTATGTTGAATCTGTTGATTATTGAGGAAGTATACTGTTTACTTTTTCATTGGCCTGAAATCTTAAACATTGAACTGAATAACTACTTTGCATGTCTTTTGTATTTGCATATTTCAGTACAATATTGCTTAAATAAAATGGAAAAAGTAATAAATCACATTTTCTTTTAATGGCTCCTTTTATCCTATCCAAAATGGCCAGAACACTTAACAGCATGGGGAGGGTGGGGGGGAACTTCAGTCACTGCCAAAGCAATAACTTTATACACAGTCATCAGATTTCAACTTAAAGAGTTTCTGTATTTTTTGCCGTCACAAATCAAACTGGCAGGGATATCGAGTTGTTTTAGAACTTACAGGTAGTTCTTTCAGATGGATAATTATTGGGCGTGCACTTTCTCACAGTTACAGTTAAACAAGCCCCCCCGTTTCCTTTGACTCTTAGTTTGTTCCAGCAATGAAAAAAAAATTGCCTTCCTATTGTCCAGGGAAGAAAGCAAAATGCATTTACATTATCAACCCATGCTATAAACAGTTTTATTATTGGGGTCTGCTTTCTCTCGCTCGCTCGGCTACCAAAGCATCTCATCCGCGGTCCTGGATGCCTCTGTATTACAGTACGTCTCGCTTTCTGCAAGAAAAATAAACTTCCCTCCGAGGACGGCATTAGGAGATGGCTGGAACGGTGTGCCTTCAGATGATTAATACCGATGGTATTTTATTTTCGTGGAGAACACAGCACTTCTTGTTCTTACTATTGTCCATGCTTGACTCATTATTCTAAACTGAACGAAGACTAAATGCCCACTTCACACTGCCAAAGGAAGTCAGAACGCGTCAGCAACGTAAGGACAGATCCATATGGATGCATATCTGAGAATCTGCCTAATAAACTAATCACATTGAGACGAACAGTATTCATTGTACAGTGTGTCAAGCTGAACTGGTCTATGGTCCATGGAAAACAAATTCATCTTTGATGCTGCCTCTGTATACCAATGGGCATTTCAAACTTCAAGAAATCTAGCTATCTACTTAAATGGAACCAGAATTCCTGGAGGTCTACAGTTTATACTCCACAGTCCTTTACAGCCCCTACAGTTTTAATTTTTCTCCTTTAAACTCAGAAAACAAATCCCTCTGAATGTCTCCTTGAGCTGTAAATCTCAAATGTTCTGGTATTTATAATGTAGAGCTTTGGCCAGTGATAGCTGGTTAGGTATCTGGTGACAATATCTGTTGTTTTGATAGTGTATTTTGTACTTTAAATGTACAGTTTTGAACAGTGAGAGGAGAGTACTCAGTCTCTCTTGTTTGCTTCGTTGATACTTTTTACAGTAGGGTTTAATCGTAGTCCAGGCATGAGACTGCAAAATCCTTCTCAAAAAGAATGACATGAAGCAAAGCAACACTTCAAACAGCCAGGGCCCAAAAAGCACAGATCACTGTTCTTCACTTTTCAGAACAGCACATGATAAAATTGCAAGTTGGCCTAAAGATTAATAAGAAACTTTCCCCTGGTCTCTCAATGATTGAGTGTGTCCGTATGTGCTAGTCTTATTGTCTTTGTATCCCAGCACTTTGTCTTAGATTCAATAAAAATTTGTCTTTAACTTCTGGCACGCAATAAATCACAATTTTCACAGTTGACATTTTGATGACTGTTGAGCTTGACTAATTGTTAGTGAAGAAAAGTTATGAACCCTTCACTTTATTATCAGTAATAAACTTAAAGATAAAATCCAGAACTCTTGCACATATCCCAAGTCTCATCTTGTGTTATTGGCTCCTGTTCAGAGTCAAGTACCTAAACACTGAGTGTTTAGAACACCAACGGAGACAAGGTTTATACATAAAGTACTACAAATACACTCTTGCAGAATTTGTGTGTCTGCAAAGCAAAGCAGAACAGTTTAAATTGCTTGTGTTGTAGGGGAAAGTGTATACACTTTTTTTTTCTGAAAATATGATCATGACTTTTGTTAAAATCACACTGGACCAGGAGTCAAATTTGGGTGTTCATACCGCCTCAAGTGTTATTTTGTCATTTTTTTGGTGAGTCCCAAATTGTGTACACCAAAACTGTGTTGATTTTGACACCCACAGTATATACTTGCTATTTGAGATTTACTGTTTGTGTAGTAGTGTATCACTGAAACTACTTATTCTTTCATCACCATTCCCAAAGAAAACAAATGGGCAATTCTCAAGGTACAAAATTCAGACAATGTTTTATTCAACAGCATGACAATAATCAAACATCACTAATAATTTATTTACATTTAATACAGTATAGTATGTACATATCCACACAGCATATGGATTTAAATACACTGAAAATAACTTTCCCTACCACAATAGTCACAAATAGTGAAGACACTGAAGGAAAAAAAATATATGTTTCAAAATTTGCTGGACTAGCATTTTGAAAATAAGCGGTATTTATTTTCCCAAAACATGAATGTGTTGCATGTGATATCAGGAAGCGTAGTTCGGCAGGTCCTCAGAGTTGTCAAACCAAGGGACAGTGATATGGTGAGACGTGCGATTCTCTTCTGACAGGTGTTGTGAGAACAGAAACAATACCATCTACAAAGCTATATATAAAGATCAACTGTGTCAATGTTGGAAGGGAGTCTGCAGAAGGATGTGAGAAATCGCCGTGGAAGTTGTTCACACGAGATGTGTGACGTTGTCCCGCATCTCGGCTACATTGCTGTGCGTGGGCAGGGGCATGAATACGCAGACAGCGGAATCTGTCTGTGCTCTGAACAGGTGGCTTTTCCTCACGTCCTTGCAACATTGAAGCGGGAGGGAGGAACGTTCATCGACATGAATGTAGCTTTTCTTTCACTTTACGGCTGCTTGACAACTGATAACTCCATTCAAGTTCTTATTATGTCCTTGTACAAAACATCAGACTCGTGTTCGTCGTCTTGTTTCTTGGTTATTTTCCTAACATGTTGTGTACAGCTGTAATGGAGCTTTATGAATCTGGCATATACCGCGAGAATGAATAGGAGATATACTCTACAGTCTGGTGTCACAATATTGTACAATCAAAGTCCACAGAGCACAGAAGAGCAGCAATAGTTTTATTGATTTACTATGAATAACTTTTGAGGATATGTCCTTTTTTCATTTTTTGAATTCCCCAGCTGATCCAATGAGTTGAGTTAATCTGAAGTTGCCATGACAGTGACACCTGGTACAGGAGAAAAACATTCTCCATTCTCCCTCCAGGCCGTTCTCATGGATTATGGAAAGTTCCAGACCTCCTTCCGCCACCCCTCACTGGTCTCTTTCTCTGGCAGAATCGCCAGGAACATTACACCACCATCTCTGTGGTGAGCGCAAGACCAACTCGAAACGCTCGTTCAAAACGGGTCAGGCCAGACCAAACCGTGCGCCTATGTCACCTATGTTACCTATACGCGATCATAAGTGTGTTTGCGCGCGTGTGTGTATACGGGTCTTCTCTTTCTCCTTCCAGCGGACTGGCACCTCTCACAGCGAGTCGGTCCGTTTGCGGGTGAACACAGCCGACATGCTTTTCACGATGCCCTTTATGCCCGCCGGTTTCTTCACGGCAGACCGGGCCTCCCGGATCCGGTCCACCAGTCCATGAAACACCATCAGCACCCCGTGGTAGTTCTCAGCTGCCGACACTTCATAGAACTGGCAATCGGTGGTGAGGGCCAGCAGCCGGCCCTCCTCGCTGGTCACCGTCCGACGGTGGTGCAGGTCCCGCTTATTACCCACAATGACGATGGGCACCTTCTCCCCGCCAGCGTAGTCCTTGGTGGCCTTGACGTGCTGGATAAGCCTAGCGACGGCGTTGAAGCTGGCCCGGTCGCAGATGCTGTACACCAGAACGAAGCCGTCTGCCCACTGCATCTGTTTCTCCTGCGTGACGCTCCCGCCCAGCCGCTCCTTTGATGTGAGGAAAAACAGAGGACAGCGTTAATGTCTGGTCACTGCAGCAAGACAAACCTCTCAAAACAACCCTTCTGCTGGGGCGAGCCACACTGGCTGGACAGAGATGAAAGCTCTCTCTCTCTCCCCACAATCAGCTTTAAAAATGTTAAATCTAGCATTTCTTTCACTTTAATTTTGTCTGTACTTCTATAATGAACCATTTGTTTCCCTGTCCTGAATTAGGGGCTTGACAGTGTAATATATCTGCTTTAATAACCCATATAGCTGCAGACCATCATAATTATGGACATGGAAAATGGATATCGGTATAAAGAGAACAAATGAAATAAAACATTCAAAAACTCATTACCACAAGTTTACATCAATTAAAAAAGACATGTTTAAGGGTTCCTTTTTAGTTTATCTATATCCGCCCAGTTTACATTGTTAGCTAAATTCTGTTGATGAATGATAGTAATAGCTACAAGTAAAAATGTGAGGCCACAAGCGTGGGTCAAGGTAAACATTTTAGAATCATCACAGAGGTAATATTTCACACCAAAACAAATTGTGGCTGTTCTGTGGCCATGTAGGCTAACTTTCCTTTCTCTCTTTTTTTTTTTTTTTTGCTGTGGTCTCAACAATGTCAACATTAAACTGCCTGTGCACTTAGCTGTTTCCACAGTAAATATCAATGTGTCCTTTGAGACATAACTTCTGAGGTATGACAGTGTTTATTATTACAACAAAAGCCAATCATGAGAACACCCAGGGTCCTCCTTGCTTTTTTACTCCTAAATGCAGAATTTGTATTTCAAGCTGGAGGACAGCTTAGTACCCTGATATCTGTAATTGACATCATTTTATTTCTTAAACACGTTTACTAAACACTACTACTAATAATAACAACAATAAGTAGCAAGTGGTATTAAATTATGTCATTGGCTGCTGTTATATTTTCCTTCCATTTGTTCAGACTTTACCTGGGAATATGGAGAGTCCCAGATACCAAAGGCAATCTCTCTTCCATCCACAATGACATTGTGACTGTAGATTGATTCTGGGGAGAAAAACGATATCATGTAGTTTAGTTAAACCGCGATTTCTTTATCCAGTTATTTACTGTTAGGGGAACAAATGCGTGCGTTCGTTGTTGTAATAGCTCAGGCTTTTAACACAGCGACAGTATTAAAAGATAGATGGAACTCACCAATGTCACCATATTCACCAATGAATCTTCTGGTCAGGAAACGGACGGTGAGCGCTGAAAAGATGATTATAATTATTTTCATTATTTTCATCACAGCACATTTCATCATAGCACATTATTATTAATAATGACAATGCAAGTGGGAATCTTACCTGATTTTCCAACATTATCTGTTCCCAACATGACTATGTTTACATCCATTTTCAAAGCATTAGGTCCTGTCATATTTGTAAATTCGGAAGCGTTGGTAGAATTCAGTACCATTTGAGAAGTTGCACTGAAACGGTCTCCACTCCTTCACACAATCAAGTCAACTGCGATGTTGTCCACCGCGAACGTAGCAAACTATGGGGAACATTCCATTATTTTCTAAGGGGGGAGGCTCCTTCAATTTATACATAAATGAGTGAAGTAAAAAAAAGATGCTCATGCACAATACATATTTGTTATAGAATGGATCAACACATATTTAAAAAAACTGTGATTGGGTTTAGTATTGCCGATTAATCAGATTATGCCGCTTTGGGGGCATTGTCAAGAAGAAATGGTTTCTTCCAAATGCATGAAAACAATCATGCCATGCGCTTAGCTTTCTGGCTTAGAGGCGTGGCGCCAGTGTTGGTATCGTATTTCTGGTACAGGATTAAATGGATCTATGAAACTGGCTTCATTTGCTCCACGTGTTTCACCAAGAGACGATCGTGGGAAGTGACAGCACGTTTCTTAACACATCTCCATAGGGATTCTCATCTGAACCGTTATCCATATGTTTGAAAACCCAAACAACCGTGGCTTTCTAAAGTTGTGGGTATTTTCTTTGCGCCTGTGTGGAAATGTTGCGCCTACGCAGAAACTACTGTCATCGTGCTACTTATTGTCGTGTCACTGTTGATTCGTGTTGCATGTTAATGCTTTATCTGAATGCGTGTCTGTTAGTGAGAAAAACAAATAAAAATACCCAGAGGGGGTTCTCAAACCCGGTCCTGGACTGAAATGCAGCCTGGCATGTTGTTCTAGCCACACGTGCAACCCCTGAATCGCAACAAGTTGTTAATTGTTCTTGATTAGACACTTTTAATAATTTAGGGGATAATTTATCTTTTTAAGCCTCATGCCAAGAAGAGTACATGATCCCCATTTTCATATTTTTAATCAATCAGATGAACGAACACTTACATTATCTTATTGTGTTTTGTCATATAACGAAATTATTCAATTACATTCCCGAATGACAAATTGGTGAGTGTGGACACCATGAAAAATCTAATATAAAAAGCTGATGGCAATGAGCGCAATCCAATAAACCACTAGATGGCAGTATATACTTAAGGTATGACAGCACATCTTTTTACTTGGAAGGAAATACTGTACATAATATTGTATACCTTTCATCTATTGGAGAAGAAATAAAACTGTAGTCTTTATGTCACTCATAATTTCCTGAATTAGCAGCCTAAAAAGAGACATCACACAAACAAAAAAGGGTTTTGGGTTGGTAATGTTCTCACATTTTATAGTTCATGCATGTGAGAGCAGGGTATATTCTGTTAAATGTTGTTACAATTAAGTCCTGTGTCTATGGGATGTTGCCGTTAAACAGTAGTGATTGTCTTCTACAATCCCATACTGTGTGCCATTGTGAAATGGCATGCTCTTTTGTTCATAAGCTGAACCCAGGGCCTTATCTGCTCCACATTCAGTGGCTCAGGTACAAGAGGTAGTTCTGTCCAAATAGGCATTCTTAAGAGACACTGTCTAGAGTTGAGGCATCGTGATGCTTGGGAGCAGATCCCAGTTCCATTGGGCCCAGGTTTAATGTTGGATTTGAGGTTGAAATTATGGTTAGATTCTCTACTTTAAGTTTTACTTCAAGTAGATTTTTTGAAGGTAGATATTTTGGCTACTTAAGGCTGGATTTTACAGGGGATTTGAGGTCTGATATTAAGGTATCTGGTTGGAATTTGGGTTGAGGTTTTGTTGTGGTCATCTCCCCAGTGAAAACGATTGCTGCAGGGCTGGATGTTTTAGACATGTGTATTCAGCCCGATCCCTTGCAGACATTAGTTCTGATTGACTGAACAGAATAATTCAGGTGATTCACACAAACACAGAACTGTAGCGAGGCACTGTGTTCTTTAGTGATCATAACCAGCGGTAGGATGGGAAAGTGACCACAGGTGTGGGAGAATGACCTTGGAATGGTAGTTTTTACCATTAATCAAAACCAGATGGGTTAAAAACCAGCCAGATACAGTGTTTGCAAAACAACCAAAAAAAAAAAAAAAAAGAAAAAAAAAAAAAACACCTGTTTTTCTGGAAGTCATGAACACATGCCATGGGGCTCTTGGGTGGCCAAATCACTTACAGAGCTGGTCGGCAGACTTCACCTCAGGCAGCATAGATCCCAAAGTAGGTTTTCCTTCATTTCTCAATGTGAAGAGTGCTGTGATTTTAAGCTTTGCAGTGTAAAGCTTCCAAACCTCGTCTGGGTTTATGCAGATTGAAATATGTAGAGTATATATGAATGACGTGGCGGCTTAATGAAATAATCATAGCTTCCATAAGTCGTTCAACAAGTCCAAATGATGTAATCGTTATTTTTAAAGCTAAGAACATCTGCGAATCACATGGAGATGCATGCAAACATACACTGTATGCAAGTACAAGAATACAGATGCATTCACATACAACTGCACACATGCACACACGTAAAACAACGTGCAAATGCATATTTGGGAATGCAAATGTGGATGCACACATGCACATTGACATGTCTGCATGCAAAGACATGCAAAAACATGTACAGACATATACACATAGTACATGGACACGCTAAATGTTCATCCATGTATGCACATATCAATGTACATAAGGACATCAACATGCCTGCGTGCACAAGCATGCACACAAAGAATCTTGCGCACACATACACTTGGAGTAATATATCTTTCTGTCCTCTACAAAGACAGTACTTGTATTGAGGGAGGCTGTGGTCTTGTTTTTGCTATTTTTTTCTTCCTTTTTGTGAAACATATGCTCAAGTGCAGATGGAGGGAACATTCAGAGCCCACAAATATTTCATAAACCAATGACTTAAAAAGCCATTCTGTCAGATTTTCCATTAAGACCTACCAGCCAGCTTAATTGGTTGTGAGCACATGTCTTATTTTATGACAGGAAACAGAAAGTGGTCAGGCCCTCTTTGAAGCGGGTTAGGTTTTTACACTGTCGTGCAGTGATCAGGCCAATGATCCATGTCACGACAGCTGCTAAAACCAATCACGGTGCACCCTCCAGCTTCCATGATCTTGTTATTACAATGTTCCACCACAAGAGGGCAGTAAAGTGTCTCAAACCATGATCTTTATTCTGCTCAAACTATTTCGATGACTGTAAATACTTTGAAATATTCTTTGAGGTTGGCCTCATAATTAAGTGATTTGAAAAAAAAATATATATATATATTTATTTTATTTTATTTATGTTTTATTTCACACATTATCAATGCTTTCACTTGCACAATGTCCTTACTATTGAAAATATATACATTTTGGCAGTGACCTATCGATGAGCCATATGTCTACACTCAATTAACACAGCAGCCCAAGTTAATATTACGCATGAATAGACAAAATATAGTGTACATTAGTTAGGCATTAAATCAACAAATATGCCTAGGGCCTACCGCAAAGTCAGTCAGATGTGCAGCTAATACACAATCAAATCTAATCAATGGACACATCTAGCTTTCAATGTGATCACACATTGTAGACTTACACAACACATAAATGCCAATAAAGAGAGAGAGAGAGACTGTGGCAGGAAATGTTGTGAGAAAGTATTCCTGATGCATGTTTTACATTGAAAAATTTGATATGGAAGAATTACACCATAAGTTTAAGAACACTGAATAAGATTTTTCCACCTCACGTAACTCTAGTGGCTTACAAAAATGCTCTTAATTGCCCCAGACCTTTTTTTCAGCTTTAGATGCTTCACCATGAGTCTGCATCATAATATCAAATGAACATCTAACTGGTAACAAGCTAACTGGTTAGCTCACTCACGGCAACTTGCAGCAGATGGTCATACACACTCATGTCTGTAACAGGTGCACTGCAGAGGAAGGGCACGGTCCAGTCCAGCATGAGAAGGAGTGGATGTCACGTGACATGGGACTGTAGGGCTGAGGCATGGTCAGTCTTTGCCTCAACGTTGATCATCCAACACAGTGTGAGAACCGACTATGCATCTATGAAAACATTGGCTATATAGCAGACAGAGGCACAGATAGGCCTTTGCCTCAGCATTCAGGAGCGGTAGTTTTTAGGAGCAAGCTGTGGTATATACAATAGTTTTAAACTGTTCTGACCAGATTTACTGGAGTATGTGTAATTCTGAGACAAATTATGAATCATGAAAATTTAAAATAAAATTAATAAAATTATGAAAAATATTTGCATCCCCATATTTCCCCCAGTTATTACCGCAAAAAAACCACATCATATTTAGTATTGGTGATCTGAATATAGCTTTTAATGGGGCTATGTGTGGCTTATTTTGTTAAGGCACAATTATAATATATGGATATGGCTGAAAGCTGGTGTTAAATCTGGACATTGCCCCACTATTTCCATATAATTTGCCATAAGATCCAAGGGGGTGGGGGGTCTGCAGCTGTGTGTTAGTATTTGATTATGGATTGTTAACTAAATTCAATATGTCTTTGATATTATACTCATATCAACATCATAATTGTGTAGATAAGTGAAACAAGCCCTTTTTATAAAGAGTGCTTTAGATTTGCCTTCTTGTCATGCCAAAGCAAAGTAAGACAACACCAGCATGTTTAATTCTCTCAGAATATTTTTAAACATTGTATAATCCATCAGGTCTTAACTGGATTTCCACTTGTGCTAAATATAAAAGTGTATGTAGAGAACAGAACGTTTTGTGTTTTGTAATTTCACTTAAAGACATAAGGAACATTTATGAATAAACTTCAATCAGTGAAATGAGGTGGACCAAAGGTAATCAGCGCAGACCCACTTTAAACTGTGGCGTTGTGCCTCTTAGTGGCACCCACACAATGGGACGGGGAATCTGTGATGTTCGATGACATCAGCGGCTCATTACCATTTCAAAGGGAATTATAATTACAGGGTCAGCTCCGATACATGTCGGCGTGAGGCTCTCTGCTGTTTTCATGTATGCCGACCACTCACCCAAACTGAAATGACTGATTGGGACTTACGTTTGACCAGGGGAAGTATGGATTATTAAATTTGTAATGACGGAAAATGACTGACAGGTCAGATAAAGTACAAGGAGATCAATTCCCACAAGCAACCTTCATACCATTCATGTTACTTAGGTAGCTCAGTCTGACAATTCTGTAGCCTGAGAAAGATGCCTGTGGTTTTATAGCACACAATGTTCAATTGACATAATAGATGTATTTAAATCTATATGAATCATAATAACCCACATTAAGACAAAAGTGTTGTGGAAAACAGGTTCAAGTTAAATTACTAGGGACTATTTTTCACCTTGAATTATGTCAGCCAACAAGGTGTTCTTTAGTTTTAACAAAATGTAAAGCAAACCAAAAGAAAACCATAGGCATTGTGGTAAATGTAGTTTTTTTATGTACATTTAACTGTGAAAGGTGCTAAGACAGCTATAGCCTGGACATCTCTGCAGGAAAAATGTAAAACATGAATATGAAGTTAATTTCTTGTCCAATATTTCTGTCTGTAAATCATGTTGTTTTGCCCTCTGGTGGTTGATATGTATAAAAGAATACATTTTTAGTGAAAAGAAAAGTGCACTCATAAAGTGTTTTGCAAAAGGTTTTTTATGTGACTGCAGTAAAATGCTATACCATGAACATCATTTACTGTTATTGATTGATTGCCTTGTAAATGTGGGACACAATCCAATATGTTCTATGTCCCATATTTACAATCTACTATCTAGAAGGCTTACACGTATAAAAATGCACTTATACATAGAAAAGTATGTCACAGATTACACAGAAAAAATTTAGCCAGTCATGATTTTAGCTTTTCAGAATTTTAGCATTTCCATAGAAGTCTTAAATATTTTAAATGAAAACGAGTTGCCAAATAGATCCCTCCGTCTGTGACCCTCCACAAATCCCAAGCTCCTTTTCTTACAGTGCACTTAGATAACCTTTTCTTTTGACTGTGAAAATGGCCCCTCCGTGATTAAGGGGACAGAAGTACTTCACAATGCAATTCCGTTTGACAGTTTAATTACGCAACATTTTTTTATTTATATTTCCATTGATTTTTCATTTTTCACTCCTCCTGCGGTTTCTGAGATGTATCCTAGCTCAGACAAGGTCATGTCCCCCTTATCGCGGGCCATGTTAATTTACTACGAGCTCGTCCAGATCAATGACCGTCTCTCAAAGGGGCCTTCCCCCATTCTTCTCTCTTCCTGGGACTCGTCGCGGATGTTTTCGAGCTCGGTGGTCCTCGGTATCAAAAGTCCAGTCTTTGCATTGTGTTCATTGCAGATTGCTCTAAGCTGAGGTCAAGATGCGGCACAGGTCAAAATATTTAGTAAGAAATGAATCGCAAATTGTCGCAACCAAGCTGACCCTCATTAGCCTTGTAGCTCAGCCTTTGTAATGTGTTTAAAAGTGTGAGATGTGTACATTGTCAGGCCACATCAGACCACATGTGTTTCTAGAATTTTCTTTTTGACTGAGATTCTTATGCTGTTCTTATTTCAGAGCTGCATCTATCTACGTTACATTACATGACCAAAATCATAATGGTTGGAGACTTTTGCTTTGGAATGAGCTGGAAACTAAACAGCCTCAAACAAGTGGTTTGCAGTCTCCGTGTGACTGTTACAAGCACGTAGGTCCGTTCTCCTTTCCCCTAAGCTACCGGGGGGACACGTGCCTCTGAAGGTCAGTGTTTGTTCAGAGGATGATGACTGATGCTTTTTCATCAAGTCAAAACCAATTAGGTTCAAAATGCTTTCATCTAAGATGACTTTGACCTTTTGCTTTGCTCCCATACCACCCCCCCCCCACCACCCCCAACCCCCACCCTACCCTGCCCCAAAAGTGCTAAGGGGATTAGCCTGACGTTCTGAGACGCTGCCCATGAGGTGAAAACATTAAGGCCGCCCTGATATTTCACACGTTTGATTAACACTACAAGAACAATTACTGAGTTGCAGAGAATTGTAAGGGATTTAGTAATGGCGTAATTACAGATAATCTGACAGGGCCTGAGATTCAATGCTCTCTGTGGGTAATGGCTGCCCTGGACAGTGGTCGGAGCCAGATAAAAGGAGGCACACTGTAACAGCACATGCATCCCACCACCATCCGTATTTCAGCCATCTTGTTCTCTGCAGATTGGAGATTGAAATGCTAATGTTCGATATTACCAATTAAGATGAGCGAAACCTTGTTCCTATATCCAACCTGCAAACAGATGCCGGATTGCAGAGCTACGCTTTCCAGTGTGGAGACTTTTGAGTAATGGCCATGAAGTTTTCACATGCAGGAAGACCTGGCCTTTCTTTGCTATGTAAGGTAAAACAATATTAGTGCGTTGAATCAATATAAGGATGGCGGTGTGTTCGGTTGGACAGACCAATCGCCTTTTCTCATTCAATAACCTTCTGGTCCTTTGCAAACTGTCCCTAGAACATGCAATATTTCGATAAGAAAAAAAAAACATACCAGTGAATTACCATCTGGTAGAACACTGCAATTACAAGATAAGATATTTTATGGCATTTAAAATTTGTTTAAAGTCGACAAATGTGTTGTGTTAATATTCAGTTGTTAGGAGATTCACCTTTTTTAATGACCCTGAAAATAAACATGTATGCACATACCTTTGGCTGAGACAGCAGACAAATAAATAAACATCATGTGAAAGTTTTTGATGAGAATGCAAATTTACAAGGTAAGTATGATAATGAAATATTCTAATTTGCATGGATCCTTTTGAAATAATTTTATATAGTAATCTGAGAAGAATTTGTTCTCATGGATAATCTTCCTACAAACATTCGAGTCTTATCTATGCTCTCAATTTGATTTTTGGCACACAGTGACAGAACTCAAAGGGAACACTCCAATCAGAAATCAAGGACTGGTGCAGAACATTAAAGAAATCACAACCATATTCAATAAGCTTCTATTTGATAGGGACTGAATTTTATCAGTTAAAGGGACCTGCAAGCTACTATGGATTTGGTCTTCCCAGTAAACTGTTTTTTTTTTTGCATATGTTCTGCTGAATGGCCATTGGGGGCAGAAGGGTGGGTGGGGTGTTCATTTTTGTAAAACATGGCTGTCATTATTGTCAAATGGTAAACGTAAATCGATTAATCTTGAGTTATTTAAAGTTTTAATTGAATTAAATCAATGTCGTGTCACAGATGTAAGTCAAATATGCCAATATTAATGACAAATAACATCTCAATAATAGCCAATCCCTTTTGGGCAAATTTTGCTAAACTGCTTAAAATATATGGTGGCCATTTCGGCTCAATTTCAAGACTGTAGGGTTGAAAACTGGTTCCAAATGGTATTCCAAATTAGTGCTACCAACAAACACTGGAGTACCCTGGATAGTTTTATCCCTTAATTTAATTCCTGTCATATTTTATTCAGATATTTGTTGAATGTAGAGTTAATTAGTATGGGAAAATATAGTTTTTTTAACAAAAAACTTTTTAAAATCTATTTAAAAATTTTTAATCACATATGAAATAAAATGTTCAGCATGATAACTGAAATATTAGTCAAGTTCATTATTATAATTTAATTTTGTTGTCACAGTGAAGTGATACAAGCAGCATTATGGAATTTCATCTGATTCCTTAAACATTGTCCTTATTTTAGGACTGTTTACTATAACATGCTGAGATCCTTTCAATTCTAATAGTAGTATGGAATGTGTGAAAATATACAGCACACATATGTACAGACTTTTCTCAAAATGTGGAATTAAAAGAAATGGAATGAAAAAACAACCCGTTTTTAAGTTGATAATTTTTTACAGGGAAGAATAAAGACAAATGAAATTCTTCCAATCTCCCACATGTCTGCCAATCTCTTTAGTTATTTTCAAGAGCTTAGTAAATATGAACAAATACACATATTGATTGTTTTTGTGAATTTGTGTTCTTAAACATCAGCAAATGGACATATTGAAATAGAAGCTTTTTTCTCTTGTGTTCGTTGTATGCGTGCATTTTTTAACTCTTTAGTTTAAAGTAAGAAATGATTTGTTGCCGGGTCACATTAATTTGTGGGCCAGCATTTGTTTAGCTTCAGCTTTTCATCTATTCATCCTGCTATCACAGAGAAGAGCTCAGGCTGGGAAAAACCGATAAGAAGGGTCCGAGGGTTTGGCTTTCTGTGGGAGACAAAGCATACTTGTATTTCATGATTTATATTGCCTTCCTTTTGTTAGAACAATGAATACTGTGGACCAGAACCATACAACGGTACCTAAACATACACAGCCAGGAGTAAGAAAACAGTATGATATGGGGGCAAACAGACCTGTGTCCATAATGTTTCAGATTACAGTTGTCTTGTAATATATCACATGTTTGACAAAAGTAATGTATTTCCCAATCGAATTATGTGCTATGTTATGAAGTGTTTGATAAGAAAGTTTCATTGTCATAAAATATTATTTCCTAGACTATAAAGTCCCCTTTGCCATTTGCCATTTCAAAGTTGAATCAGAAACATCATTATGGTGCATTTTAAAGACAACAAAGTTTTATGTGTCTTCCCTGCCCCAAATGTGCATTTTTTTCCCAAAATGAGGGCTTGCAAGATAGAAAGGATCTTATAGTGAATTCAGTAATAGTCATGCTCCACTCACTTTCCAGATTATCATAAATTACCTCTCCTTTCAGGTAATGTGGTATGTTTGCTGTTTATGATAATCCTGCAGTCAAACTTTGAGAGTCAGTGTGGGTAATCTACGGTCTGTTCTGCCTTGATATCGTGAGAAAAATGCAGTAAAATCAAGGGAAAAGGCTGTACTTTCTTTGGGAAACATGACAATGAATGTAACCTCAAAGGCACGATCAAGCAGAGCACACGAAACACGGAGAACATAAAGCAAGTTAAATGCGTCCTATCATTACACCCTAAAGCCAAGACAGAGACTATTTTATTCAATTAAAACCAATCCTGAAGCAACTGCAATACAGGATATATGGTAGTCATAGCTAGCCATTTGTGCTAATGGTATGTAGGGAGAGATATGCTTCAAGTTGTCTCATATCTCAGTACACCAATCCTTTTGACATTGTGTCCCATGGGATGATGGGATTTTGGCGATGTTGCTTCTTTGACTGCAACTGGGAGCAAAGTATCACCTATGTGCTAAATATCCTTTAAAAGCAGAACGTATGAAGAGCGCCTAATGTTTTAACCATCAAGCTCAATCCCTGCAAAAACTCCTCCACCTGAGACACTTGAAACACATGTGACACAATAGACGACGAATGAAAGCCCTGCAAGTGGTGGGATCGAGGTAACGTGGCATTTTGCTGAAAATAGACAGTCTCCAACTGAAATCTAACCATCTTCTACCCTGCTGTGAGCATAGTGCTTTTTTTTAGACATGACGAGTTATTTTTTCCTCCCATATTCTGAAATAGCACATACCCCAGTGCAGCCTAGCGTGTAGGCCTAATGGCACAATAATGGACTGCAACAGATCATGCTACATTACATAATATCTATACAGTCTTACTGATGGATTCTGACTTACATTAATATTCATAGCAATATGGACCGTTATGGACTGTTATATCTATTGATAGTTGATATGTGTATGTGTGTGTGTGTGTTTATGTGTGTGTGTGTGTGTGTGTGTGTGTGTGTGTGTGTGTGTGTGTGTGTGTGTGTGTGTGTGTGTGTGTGTGTGTGCATGAAGAGATGGAGGGATACTATTAATATACTGTGGGAAAAAAATCGAAATGGAGAAATTTGCCCTTTTATTTAAGGTTAGTGGCTTCAAAGGAAAAGACAGGTTCAGAAGTAAAAAGGTTTCGGTCTGTTTTATTTCAGCTAGCCAGGAATCTGCTCTCTGGAGAACGGCGGGAGATCCAGGCTGTCTATTTCTGTTACGTCTCGGTCCTCCAGACCAGTAAATAAATGCTGGTTGGCTGAGGTTACTCTGAATGTGGTAATGTCCACTGGGTGATTTTAAAAAAACAGGACTCTGTTTTTTTTCAGAATGCCAAAGAATAACAATTTCTGTGTCATACAATAAATTATATGGTTATAAGTCTCAAAAATCACCACTGATTGGCTAGACGCATGGCTCGAAGATGAGGACTTTGCCGCTGGGGAAGATTTGGGTTCAGCAGTAGAGAGACAAAGGGACAGACAGGCTGGTGTATATGAGTTTGACAAGGCTGTTGGATTTAGCAGTGAGTCACAGTCAAATAATGGAAGTAACGGTCCAATAAAGACCTCAAAGATAGCACAGACTGTAAACATGACGGATAGTGACATGGCAGAATTCCTCACCCCCTCCATCCTCTCCCAAGGGCTCCAACCTGGAAGCACATGCGGGCTCTTTATGAGTCTTTAGAGTGTTTTTCAATGTGTCTGGAACATTTATGGCCCATGGAGCATTCGTGATTTATGGAAACAGTGTGCAGTGCTTGCGTTCCTCTCTGACAGGGAACCCATTCCCGCCCTGCCCTGCCCCATCCCGGCCCGTCCCATCCCGTCGTCCGCCTCTGAAACAGAATAATGTTTCCCCGTTGCTGTCAGGAGCCGTGACCATTGCAATTACAGTCGCTGGTTTTTCTACGTGAAATACTACACCAACTTGATAAACCCCTCTCTGTTTCCCTTCTAGTAAAGCGTTAAATTCTTCCCTCCATGAGAGCAAATTCCGGCAGCAAATTCCAAACGCCTGCCAGACAAAAGGCTTATGGCGGTAAATGGTAAAGGGCAATATATCACTGGTTTGTTACCGCTCAGAACGTGACTAAACCCCCTCTCTCTTCCCAGAACTTCCAGCCGCCCACCCTGCCGCACAATTCCAATCCATCTGATTGGTAGCGCGTGCCATTTTGATATACGCTTCTTATTTAAACCCCGAAGCCACCTCTCACAAGATGGTGAGGTTGTTTCATTACAATGGATTCATGTACATACACCAGACATATACCACAGTCAGGATTAATACTTCATTTTAACTGGCTTATATTGAACAATCCAAGAATAGCAACATTGATGTAGCAGTACTACTGTTTGTTCCTTAATGCATGTAATTAAAATGGTAATACACTTTAAACATGTACTGTAATAGAATGAAGTAATGTAGGAGGTCAAATGTGATGTCAGAGTATCTGGGCTCTGTCAGGCTGAGATTCCTTTGCTGGGAACAAATAAGCTCCATATTTTATCAGTATCCACTTCTCTTCAGAGCAAAGATGGTGAATGCTACTCATTACTGATCCTTTGAACATATAGATCCACAGATTGTTTCATAAGTAATCTTGATCATGCTGAACTGCTACAGATCCCAAAGTAACTGAACTCAAAACCAAACTCAATGTTACCCGCAACTAATTAAAAGATAGCCTAACAGAATTTGCTTCAGACCTATGTCAGAGCAACTTTGTGGACTGGAACAAGTCATTTTGCACTGCAGGATAGTGCACATATCTAATTCAGTGTTTCATTTGACTAGAGCGAATGTTTTCAAAAAAGTATATAACAGGATACATTTTTGGTAATATTATATTTCACCCACATCACCCTGTCTCATGGGATCCCAGCCAGCTGTATGGAAACCATCGCTTTGCAAGAATGAAAATTGTCTACCTTCGTGATTTTGTTTTCAAACAGCAGAAAAGAGACATGCAGGTTTCATCTTTCACTCGTATTTATTTATTTATGCCAAAGGGTTTAAGTTGAGAAATAGAGGACATTGATTGAAAGCGCTGTGCTTTGTTGGTTTTTGCCAGCTGTCTATTCTTCATGTTACCACAGCCGCTGGAAATGAAACAGAATTGCTGGGGCCATCACCTCTATGCAACGCCTCTTTGCTGTTTCAGTTGAAGAAGCTTGGCCTGCAGGGGGCAGAAAAGAGCACGCGACCTGGGCGATAAGGAGCTGGATGGACGTTGGTGGGGCTGTGCAGACGGCAGAGAGGGATGTTGGCAGACTCAGTGTATCTGGCTTGGAGTCCTGTGTCGAAGCTCTCCACCTTTTAGATGGTTTATCTCTCAATATGAGGAATCTAAATAAACACAGGAAAGGAAAGAATAGGGTGGAAGGGAATTTGACACACCTAGAAGAGAGGCCAGAGACTCCACTATACGCAAGTGTTGACTAGTAACAGGGAGGAACAGGGGCGTGAACTTTCCTTAAATTAGTATACCTCTACTACGCACACTGGGGAAAAAAAGATCACTTCCAGTCTAAAAGATGGAATGAATGATTTAATTCGCTCCTGTGTCCACTGGAAAACCACACGGAAAATTCTGTAAAAGTTGGTATCCATGACATCATGTTACCAAAGCGTTTGGCCAGCAGTTCATCTCGCCAGAGAGGAAACACAAACACACAGGGAGAGAACTGGAGGCCCCAGGAGACCTTTGATGTCCTCCTTCCTTGATATCACCTCAGGCTGAACAGAGGAGAGGGTCAGCAAAAGGAATAAGCAAGTGAGGTAAAGACTCTGGTGAATGATTACTTTGATTTGAAATATGATATATTTGCAGAGACAGCAAATATAACTGATAACCTGAAACTGCATGTGTGAACAACAAATAGGTACGTTTCTCAAAATAAAGCAAGGGTTGGGCCCATACAAATAGTCATAACAAAATATAAAAAATATATATAATTAAATAATAATTAGTAAAAAAGGAACATTTTCCTTGGTTAAAAATACAAAATATAAATATATGCTTTAATATTTGTTCTTGTATGAGGTTCAGCGTGCTTTGCAAATAATGTTCATGATATTAAGATCACACTGTGAAAAACGGTTTCCTTAAAGGGTCATCATGTGCTCCACTGAGAATCCTTAAAGGTTCTCTTTTGATATGGCTATCATTCAAGGGTTCTCTGTATAATCTTATGCTGTGGGTTACCTAAAGAACCCCTTTTAAGTTATAAGTATTTAATAAGACCATTTAAGGGTTGGCCCAGCAGGACAAATGAAGAACCTATAAAAGTGCTACACTGACATTTTTTTGTGAGTGAATGAGATTCTTTGGCCATCCCCCCCTAATGAAATATGTTTAAGCTATTTACTGAAATTACTAACAGAGCTGTTAAGCTTAGCATGCACTTGGGTTGGTGACATCTTTGGCTTAGGGTCTTATGTCACGGATTGCGACTCACAATCCCCAAAACTGCAGTGACAAAGGTTCATCCACATGTAGGGCCAAGTGCTATATGGCCATACAGATATGTAGTTTTAAAACATCCATGTTAAAAGCATGGTGACACGTACCCTACTTTTGGCGAAGCTCATGCTTTCATTGAAAACATCTTTTCATGCAAAACCGCTTCCACAAAGCGCCCTTCACCGTATGTGCTTATGCAAATAAATCTGCTTATGGATTTATCTCACACTCACTTTACATGTTTAATAATTCCACTTTACTCACGATTTAAGGACCTCTTTAAGAAACATGGACTGTGCGGGGAGGATTATGGAGCTTCACTGGAAGCCTGTCTAAAGTTCATATCGGACTTTTATTCCCTCCCGAATTATACCTCTGCTTTTAAAATGAGTGAAACTGCATTAAGTATTTTAATGAGATGCTAAGTATTACACAAGCAGCATACTTCAGAAGAGATGTACATTACGTGAGTGCATATGAAATATACTTTCAGCTCGAGCACCACAACATATGACACATTATGCATATAGTATTATCATAACAACTGCAGCAATGATGTGCTAAGTAGTGGTACTGTAAAATATGGAATGACTATATTTGCATTTTTTCATTTGAGTTTTTTTTTGTCCAAACAAGCCACAAGCCCTTTACCAGTAAAAGGTGCCAAGAAAAAAATGTTCATAAAGGGTTCTTCTATTCCTGCAGGGGGAACCCTTAAACGTTCTTCTTTGATATGGATTTCACTCACAGGTTCTCTGTAGAACCTGATTCTGAGGGTTATATAAAGAACCCCTTAAAGATATCTGTATCTAAGATAAACCTTTAAGGGTTACCTTGACGAGACAAATGAAAAACCTTTAAAGGTGCTACAAAGCCCTGTTTTTGGAAGTGTGTAGTGCAAACAACATATTTGACAACAACTGCAAGAACAAAGTAGATAGAAATACCGTAGGAACTTGACAAAAGAGGTCTGTCAATGATTAAATCACAAACTAGAATCTAGTGTTTTTGTTCACTGGATCTCTCGCATTGTAACTGTCAGATAAAATACTCTGGAGTACTCACCCGCGCATATGTGCAGTAACTCCATGTGTAACCTGTAGGAGGAGAGCCATCTTCTCGCCATGGCGGGACCTAACTGACACATGGGAAGTGGGGTTGGGGAGATTGAGCCTGACTTCATTTTTTCCCCGTAATTACATTCGCTGCAAATTAAGACTTTGTGCTGCATCTTGGAAAATGAGCTCTCTTACGGCGCTAAACGCCGCATTAATTCCCGTCATGGAAGGCAGCGGCATTCCTTAATGAAGCCGACATGCGCGCAGGACTCTCATCGCGGCCCTCTCGAACGAAACATAAAGCATCTCTAAACTCCCAGATCCTCAGTTATTCACTGTGTTAATTGGTCAAAAAAAAACCTGTTTAATAAAAAGCAATTTAATACAGCTAATACACGGTTGTAGTAATTATTTGGAAGATGTGTTATAGCTCATAAGTCACAGTGTTTTCATTAGGAAACTATATTACATCTAAATGGAGTTAATGGAAAATTACATAGGTATAATGCATGGAATTAGAGCAGGGAAGGAATGTGCACATTATTTAGGGACGTTTAAAGTTTGATGTGAATGGAAAAGGATGTAAAAGGGATTAACGATCCACAAACATTTGTCAGCTCCCACTAAAATCACCATGCTATGGACCACCTACTCAACTGGAATAAAATGATCATTTAACACACTAGCATCCAGATATTGTTCGCTCAAAGGCATTTTCCTTCACTGTATTTTAAAAGAGACATTTTTTCGGTCTCAGAGGAAACAAAACGAAAACTGTGTGAAGACTGGAATACTTTTACAATCCACTGTACATACATTACAAATATATATTTTTTTCTGTTTTACAGAGGACCCCATTGGGACTACTTCATGCACCCCCAGTCTACGAACCCCTTGGGTGGATGACACAGTAGATAAGATTTTCAGAAATCAAAGCGCACAGACATGCATTTGATGCATGTTACTTAATGGACCATGTTCTTCAAGGAAAAAAATGTAGCTAAATAATACAGTACTAAATTATGTCCGCAGTGGGATTGCATGTACAGTGTTAGCACTTTTCAGATGTGTTGTAGTCACTGATGTTGCTGCTGACACCAGACTTCCATGTTGAGCTACTGCTGCTACAGCTAATAGGTATGTTTTCTTTTTGATCTCATGCTGAAAAAGACAGGGGCTGTCTCCTTCGATGCGCGCGCTCGTGTGGATTGCATTAGTGCAGCATTAGCATATTATGCAAGCACATGCAGCCGTCTGAGAAAGAGCGTTCGTGGTAATTGGAATAGAATGTTCTGGTAAAAAGCCTGATCTTTTCCCATTTAGCCTATAATTGTGAAGAACATCATTGTTCATCTTTTACCCATTATTAGCAAATGGCTACACAGACAAGAAGGCCATCTTCATTGTGCACGCTTTGAATGCTAATGTGGTGTCTACAAGTGCTACTGTATTCCATCGCGTAGCAGACGTTTCCCCTGTAACTCATGCACTTTCCTCTCAGGCTATCAATGAATTTAGGAATATGATAAATAATGCCCTTGACAAAATACATTTTCGTTGAAAATGATGCATAAAAGTGTAAGAAATGGAAAGCAAACATACTTTTATTCAAGACTCAAGACTTTAACACAAAGGGGCAGATACATCAAAGCTTTCAGCAGGTCAAAATTTTTGCACATGCACTTTAAGTGACATGATTAGTGATTGGACCAGAGAAACTGCCTTGGCCAATTATATGTACTTTTAGTCTGCGCCAGCAAATCATTTTCATATATACACAATGCTTTAGTATTGTATATTCGGAGTTATATTCAATCTGCAAGGAGAATGAAACCTATATGGCTACCCCTTCACAAAATAAAAAGTTCCCCTCAGTTCTATAAATACGTTTGACTACTGATAAAATGCGCAGTTTTCATAATTGACATTTTTGGAAGAGCATCTGGGATCTCTGTGTGCCGTACAGTCTGAATTACTGCAGAGCCCTTAATTGAAGCAGCCTTTAAAATAAGTGCCAGCTCAGGAACAGTGAGAAGTGGCTTATCTATGCAATCTGATTTTTTAAGCTGGCGTTATCATTGCAGATGCTGCATCATGCAGAATTATTGGCTCTGCCATATTTCACATCCTGCCGTGAAAGCGCAGCATGTTGTCACACAATCTCCCCCTTCCCCTTCCCCTCCCCCTCCCTCTCAAACCCTCCCCCCTCCCTCCACCCTCACTCAATCACACACATACTCGTGCCAAGGCCCACACCAAACAACAGAAAGAGCAGTGAACCTTGGGAAGGGATGGGAGGGGCTGGGGTGAAGCAGATACGGCCATATGGACAAGCGGACAATGCTAAGCTCCGCCTCCTTTCCCATAGGCTGTGCTGGCAAATGGTATTGTGGGAAGTATGTGTGAGCTCTGGCCAGATTCTGCAACGAAACTGTCAATGTAGGCCTGCTGATTTGGTGGGGCAGATTTAGGTCTGTAATCAATCCTCAATGCTAGTGACTTGAATGCAGGTACATCTTCTGCCCCATCTTCTGCCCCAAGCAGACAGGTTTGAGCCTCACCTCCAGTCCCCACCAAATAGTGCCAAGTTCCATCTTTACTACCTGGATTTGTGCCGGCCCGTGGTGCTGCACCATCTTATTTTAAGTGTGGTTGCGTCAATAATCGTTTAAAACACAAGAGTGTGGCTCATGCGGCAGCGCCCTTGGAAAGAAATATTGCTCTTAAAGTCAATGGAAGGTGAAGGTCTCAGTCAGCCATTCAAAAACGAAGTTAGCCCTGAGAATACCACTCCTTTTTGCTGTGTGTGTGTGTTTAAGTGCCTGTGTATGTTTATGCTTGTGTGTGTGTGTGTGTGTGTGTGCATTCATTATAATGTAATGTTTCATTTTTCTGCATTTATGTGTGCATTCATGCATGCTTGTGCATTTTCGAATGCGTGCTACGTGTGGGCAATCACCGTATGCCTGGGTTCATGAGCTTGTGAGCATTATGTTTGAGTATGTGTGCTTACATGCAAGCTTTTCTACCATTTGTGTTTCTGTTTGCGCTTCCATTCCTGTGCTATATGTGATTGTTTACTTGTGTGTGTGTGTATGTGTGTGGTAGTGGAGTGTGTGTGTGGTGGGGGGTTCTGGTGGGAGAAAAAGGGTCATGATATCATATTTTTAACATTCACATTGTTTGTGTTACCCGGTTGAGATTTAATTTGGATTTTGCAAGTGTTTTGTTTCTTTAGCTCAGATGCCATTCTTCTGTTGTTTAAAATTGATCAGATCCATCCCTTGGCCCAATACTACACCACATCTGTTCATTTCCTGCTATCCCAGTTTAAGGCCTGCATTTGCAAACACTTACTTAAAGGCAGTAGATTTTTAAGCACTGTTATTTTGCATATTTAACTGACATCTGAGTGATTTCTTTGTATATTCAGTGTCAACCAGATCTGAGCTGTCAAAGGAAATGGAGACCATCAGGAATTCAACTCGCAGGAATTCATTCTGCTAAACTGAAGCAGCGATCCTTTCTTTGGCTCCGTTCTAAGTCTCCTGTCTTCCGCTCAGGTTGAACCGAATCACCTCTAAGAGC
The DNA here is from genome assembly GCA_022829145.1 of Albula goreensis. Taxonomy (NCBI): domain Eukaryota; kingdom Metazoa; phylum Chordata; class Actinopteri; order Albuliformes; family Albulidae; genus Albula; species Albula goreensis. Next base: position 26,712,070 of record CM040741.1, read on the forward strand.
TGAAATCAGGAGCTCCCTCGCCACACAGAGACTGGAGAGGGAATTGGAGAAAAAACGTAGAATACTTTCCAAACAAGAAAAGCACAGCTTGTGAACTATTAAAACAACAGACAGCACACACATCAGTATGCTCATATAAGGACAGCAGGGCCAGGGGTAATTTACATTTCACTACACAAAACTAATTACGTCCGGATGGAGATTTTTTCCTTGTTAGCTAAAATGTGTTTGGGGAAATTACACGTCTGCTATTCGTCTCCGGATTTATTTCACAGAAACGTATTGAATATTTGTGAGCTTGTCTTGTCTCTAGAGGCTTTGCGGTTTTGAATCTTGGGTGGTTCACAGCTGCCGTTTCCCCTGAGCTAGGTGCTTAGTCTGAATTGCCTCAGTAAACTATGCAGCTGTATAAATGGATAATGGTAATAAATGTACGCTATGGAAATTGCCCAAGATAGGGGGCATCTGCCAAGCAAATGAATAGATAATGATTACAGTTTTATCAAATGGCAAGGCTTAATGGACACTGGACATTTAAATGGTGTCATCTTTTCTTCAGGAGCATTGATATTCGGGAAAGCTGTCTTTCATGGCCGCTAAGTGGCTCCAGCTCGCTAATTAAGCAGCTGTGGGGGAAGGAAAATGCCACGCCCACTTTCAAGATTCTCTGGAAAGGAGCTCTCGGGTTTACCATAGGATTACAGGGTAAGGAGGAAACACAGGGCCACCTGCTGTGGATTCACTGGCATTGGGTCATAGCAGGTGGTTTGTGAATCCACTGGCATGTATATGAGCTGGATGGGCTGATGGTAGATGTCAATTATCTGACTTATTCATCCATTTCATATGTGGATCAGCATATCAGAGGAGGGGTCTTTGTAACCGATGTGATCTCTGTGAATTAGCTACTGGGCTTTTGACACTCAGTTGATGGTTACCGATGATCTTGTTTGAAGTGGGAAGAGTTTATGATTCCAGGTGTTGAGGTCAGTATGCCTTGGCCCAGTAAAGGTTTTAGACATCATACTTTTTGACTGAACTTTTTTGAAGCACATTTTCACACTTTTTTGCCTCTTACATAAACCAAAACAGGACATTTTTAGTATATTCCACTCCAATTTATTTGAAATTGAAGGTAATCCCTTCAGAAGCGAGGCTCTTTTAGCTGAAAGAAGGCAATGTAATTTCAGCCTAACCTGAGCCAAAAAACATAATTGAATACTCAATTGTTGGAAATGCTTCCTGCATTGAAAAACTGCACACCGCTGCAATACTCATTTCCAAACTTTAATGTTCTGCACTGGTGTTTGAATGGAACTGGTAAACTGCTATTTTTCAATACGATTGGTTACCCCAGCTATTTTTACCTCAGAAATGTAAAAAGGTAGAGTGCAGTGCCTGATGTTTTGGAACCAGTCCTCTGAGGGCTCCACTTAAATATTTTATTTTACCTAGGAATAGCTAATCAATGATTTTAAAATAATATTTGTTTACTTTCTGAGCAAACTTGTTCAGTTGTGGCGAAATTACAGAGAACTCCAATTGACTTCCATACAAATCAGAACATCGCCTGCCTTGTATAATCTTGTAATAACTCTTACGTTGCCTTTTATTCCATAGAAGTGGCTTTGCCTACAGTCATGCAGACCTGCTGCTTATTGGTAAACAGAGATATTATTTATTGCATTTCCAAGGCTGTCTATAAAGGTATAGATTACCATTCCTCAAAAGAGGAGATATCTTGTAGTACATGCAGTCATTACATGGGTGTGAGCTTAAAGAATCTGAGGGCTAACAGTGAGCACACACCTTACAGCCATCCGGATACCATAGAAGGAGTTTTCTGGTGATTAAGCTCATCTGTTCAACTGAACATATTCCCTGAGTTTAATTCTGAAATATCTACATTTCAGATTTTCCAGATATTTACAATTTTCAGGGGATACAGGATATCTATATGTTATATGGAAAACATAAGTCAAACAACAAGTATTATTGTATGTGAACTACACCGCCATAGTGAGTGGCACCTTCAAGTTTGTGTATTTTATGCCTGTTAACTTTCCTTTTACTCCCAGAAGAAACTTGATGCATTTCCTTTTAGGAGTCAATGTTACCTTTTCACACACTAAACCTCGTTTCACAGCGACACAACAGTATTCCATCGTCTGGAGTTGCTCGAATACAAACTGTCTAATTTGACAGGCTGCTTTTCTTTACAGGGTAGAATGCTCAGTGTCTGGGCTCTGTCATACTGCTCCAGAAAATTGTTACATTTATGGAACCAAACCAGCACACTTGAAATTCCGGTGTGATACAAATGCATGTTTCAAAAAATGCTGTATTGTTTTTATATTGCTTGGGTACTCCCATGTCCAGTACTTTGTGTACAGAATCTTTAAGATCATTAACTAGGGAGTGTTTATGGTTGTTTGTATTCACTTATATGTCTCCATAAACTGTACTCATACTTAGGAAAATATGGGAGATGAATAATTCATACAAAAAGCATGTTACTTTATTGGTCCCTAAATGTGTATCCACAAACATTGTATGCAATTAACCATTGACCTCTCTCCTACCCATTCCCCAAAAGTTCAGTTTTTATTTTTATGTTATTTGCTTACTTGGAGATGGAGAAGCTGTGACTACTCTAGTTGTTCTACACTTCATGTGTATTCCCATCTGGTGTCAGACCAAGGAGTCAATCTCTGCATTGTTGAACAGGTTCTCCTCTTGTGAAGGCATGTATACCATGACAGTATTATAGCAGACATCTTGTATCTGTATCTGCACACACTTTGTGCATAGGACAAGTGATTTTCAAAATGTGAGTCAGGAATCATTGGTCTTTTGTAGAAACGCTGGAGGTGGGTCTTGAAAGTGACCTGTATATAAGTCTCTTTCCATTTGTACTCCCACTAGGCAAATAAAACACTGGACCTACATTTTGATAAGGGCTGGTTTGTAGAACTGCTAAGTTGGTTTTGTTCTCTGAAAGTCTGGGATCCCATGCCTTAGGAGGTCAACCTCTGTCTGGGAACTAGGTGAGGACCATTTAGAGGTGTACTTGATGTAACTGCAAAACCACAATCCAATAACCACAAGTATAATAATATAATAAATATTTAATGGAAAGCCACTTACACTATGTTTTACAACATAGCATGCATCCCATTCTATTGTAATAACATTACCTTTTCTTGTTACATCCCAACAGTATTGAGCACAGGTAGGTATATATGTCCTAAAATCAAATAGTATATTTAGTTCAACTGAATAAAGGTGTTCTAGATGTTTTCCAGGCTTTTCACATCTACCTTCCTCTGCAACCCTTACCACACACTGTGGAGCCCCCCCACCACTATTGTCCTGGTCTCCTATCAGAACAGCTTTTGCCTTTTTTCATTTAGGTTTCTTTAACCTGCCGTGAAATAGCACTAGATCGAATTGAGCTTTTAGCAGCAGGCATTATTTCACCAGCTGGATTAAACTGCGGTTCATTTCAGGACACGCCGTATCTCACGCCTGGACCCGATGCTCGCGCGTGTAATCTCTCATAAAAGACTGCAGCATCTTCACAAGTGGGCTTTGTGTATCTTCTGTATGAATCTATGGATCTGGCGAAGTCTCATCCGCACCTTCAGTATGGTGATATGAAATACACTGTAAAAACCTGGCTCCTTTGCAGTTTATTTGTCGAACCCAGGCATTAATTTTAACAGGAAACTTTCTAAAGGGAATTTATTCATTCTAAGGGAAGTTAAGAGCCCTCCTATGCACAAAGTAATAGCTTTAAAACTCAAGTATACAATTACAACAACAATTATACCATGCTCTTTATTTATGCATTTTCATTTTTACTTTATTTGGGCTTTTTATTTTAGAAAAATATTAAATAGAATTGAACAATGACATGGTATTCAAGGAAATATGTTATTTTTACCGAAAGTTTTTGTCTGTTTTGTGTGAAGGGGAGGGATTTTTGCAATCCAGAATGCTATCTGCAGCCAGGCCAGTGCAAACAACAGATCTGCGATATGTTTCACAGACACACGGAATATGGGGGTGGCTGGGAGCATGCTGGGTTAAGACACATTTTATGCCATTCCTATAAGCCCCTTTGACATATTAATTTCAAAGACTACATTTATTTTCATCTGGAAGCATTGGAGTGACATAACATTTATAGAATGCAGCTTTTAAACAGAAGGTTGGTTGTGTTATTAAAACCAAAAAAATACATTTTCTTGAATATTATAATAATAATAATAATAATAATAATAATAATAATAATGTGGGCACAGCTATGCTTTACAAGTATTTTATTAAACAGACATATATAATGACAAATAGAAATGATTCAGTGCTCAGTATAAGTATGAAGGCTGTGATTTTTTCAAGAGACGGTCTTTAAACTCCAACTCAGAGAAAATGAGAATCTGTCAAGCAGTAAATATCAGACGATGCTCACTCTCCCCGGTGCCTCCTCATTTATTTGAATAATTTCATTCAAATGGTTTTGAAGTTGAATAGACGTAGGTGGCAGTCATCTCTCTCTCTCTCTCTCTCTCTCTCTCTCTCTCTCTCTCTCTCTTTTCTGCAAGCTGGGACACTGAGCTCAGTCAGCAGGTTTTATAGCACTGTAGTGGATTTATTGAGGTTTTCTTCAGTGAGTGAGAGAGAGAGAGAGAGAGAGAGAGAGAGAAAGCGAGAGAGGAAAAACCTGAATTACAAGGAATTTTCACATATCATATCTCATCATATACTATTTTCTTCTCTTGCAGTTGGCTCTCCTTTCCACAAGTGAAAAAAGACACCGTATTAGCTTGTCACTTTTTGACTGAAACAGCTTCAGAAGAACAGAAGTCCACATTGTTGAATTGCTGCCTGTTAGCTGGAGATATAGCTCATGTAATACACAAAGACATATTGATGTAAAGTAAGTAAAAACATTTACTCTGAAATTTTTTTTATTCATATTCTAGTTCAAGCATTTGTTCTCGGATGTCCATACGGTGAAGCTACTCAGTGTGCTGGAAATATTTACAGTATTACTATATTCATGTTTTCTCCAGCCAAACCAAGCAATTTAAAGAAGTACCTCTCTTGTGCATTCCAGTTGTGTTGGGGAGTTTTAGATAAGCACAAGACTGCCTCAAACATTCTGCCCACAATCTCCTCTGAAGAAAACAAGCTGTGGTGGTTAACCTCTCCCTTGTAGAAAACTCTGCAGGCTGCCGACCACCCAGCCGAGACATTATGAGAAAATCTTCAGTCAACCCAACATGCATCATGTATGGATCCAATGTGTTGTACAGTATTGCGCAGTAACATTTCATATACTCATATACTGGAAATGGAGACTTATGAAAGTGTTCAATCTCCGATGTGACAATATCCACCAGTTTAAAGAACTGGAATCCTTTTTTGAATTGATTAGAATGGATTAATTACTTTAATCTTTTTTGTAATTAATGGTAAAAGCCCATGTCAAAAGTTTTGCACATAGAAGAGTTTCATTTTCCACTTTTTATTTAAAAAATATTGTCGGTCAAACTTTGAGGAAAGCTGGAGAAGCATTTGGTTGGTTACAAAAAGAATTTTGCACCAATTGCACCTTGTAAAAAAATGAACTGTACATTATCATATGCCTAATTATTTTTATATCCCAAAAGAACATAAAAAATATTTCAAGTCATAATTATTTTAGCATATTAAATGGCAATCTTCAAGATAAAATATGTATAATTTTATTTTATTATTGCTTGTACAATTCAAGTATGACACAATTCCTTGTATAACTCAAGTTTAAAAGAGAGAATACATACATATGTGTTGTATATGTTACTACAATTCTTCTTCTGTAATAATTTACAGCATGGGAAAAAAGAGGGGTCAAAATATGAATGTAAGTAATACTATGTACTTTTAAACTGTACACATATAAAAATGTAATGTATGGCAATGCTGATTTCTAGACAATGAAAATGTAATTTACCTCCTTGTTCCAAAGAAAGCTATATTGATGACACGTAGCTATAAAGCGATAGCATGTTTTTCTTTCGTACTTGTTCATGGGTACGTTTACATTTCAGTCAGAAGACACAGGAACCAAATTAGATGAGAATCAGGACGCCGTCTTTTCAACGGCAAAGCTATTTCACCCAAGTTTCCAGTAGCATACCCCAGGGCGCTGCCTTGTATCTCCTGCGTATGTATTTCCCTATCACACTCATTACTCTTTTCATTCAATTAGTACCCGCTGCCCACTACTGACTCTTGGACTGTGGTCAAGGCCTAAAATCTCCTATTAGCATGGCGAATAAAAAACGGACAGAAAAGGTCAGCTCTATCCAGCTCTTTGTAGTACTTACACTTTTCATTTATTAGCGTTTTGCTTCCCAATTGCCTGCTCCGAAGGCGCCAATGTTTGATTAAAGAGATTATTGGCCCGTTTAAATTAAAAACTTGGGGAGTATATCCAAGATTGCTCTTAGAGAAGTTCAAATCATAAAAGCCTATGCTCTTAATCTTTTTTCAGCTATAAGCATACAGTTAGAATTTTCCAAACCAAGTATAATTTGTGCCAACCACCAATCCACTAAAAAACGATAATATTTCAGTTATGAAGCATGGTATATATGTTCCTTTCTCTTCATTTAATTATTGTAGAATTTGATAAGTGTACACGGAAAAGATAATAATTGACAATTGCATGTGCCTGAATGCAAATCAAGGTCTATACAATGAAAAAACATAATGAAATTTAGAAGTTCCCTTTAAATGATAAAAATATGGCAATCCAATTATTATTGTACATACAAGAAATGTTGTTTGGTTGCCTCTATCAGGCACACATATTAACTAGCTGAATAAAGACAGAGGTCAATAGTGAGTGTTACTGCAGTTTAGTTTGTCCTCAGGTAATCTATCAGTGAAAAAACTGCCTTTAATACATGTATGTGCAATAACCAAAAATAAGCAATTGAAATGCATACTCCTTCAGCCCAGGTATGTCTGTGATTTCGTCTACTGACTACATTTGCATGTGCATTACAAACTTAATTTGCTTGTCTACAGACTACAAGAACCTAGGTGGTATGAATAGTTCTGTAATTGGAGAGTGAGCTTTCATGACAGCAGACATGAGCTGAGAAACAATGTGCTACCCACAAGCCATTGGTTTTCACCTAATTATTGTATTTTGTTGAGAGGGACAAAAGTTTTGATTGGTCCAAACAAATCAGTGATTGACAGGTAAATGCAACTCCAGCCATTTTTCCCATCCTGATTCCTTGTTCTTCCATCAATAAACAATAAACAACCACTCTATTTTTTCTCAACTATTCTGTCCATATTCGCCATTTGAAGGGGAAACTGTTGCAAAGGATTATTTTAGGATAAACTGCATTGCAGGTAGATTGATTCTCGACCTAAATCTTCCTCTGAATTTAATTTACCGCGTTTCTGAAGCGGACTGTCCTCAGCATCGAGTAACTGTAAGAAAATAAATCACAATCTAACCACAATGCTATTCTGGGATCAACAACGAGAGCTTTTCTGCTCTCTCTCCACTCCCCTGCAAGGGAACCGATGATCTTCTGTGCGTCTGTTCATGTTAGCATCGCCAGCCCTTCTCTCTCCTGTGCAGCGCTATCCCCCCCACAGCCCCTCAATGACAAGCAAGTCTTCATTTAGATGCTCTCAGTGTGACAGTGCTTTCACCTCCTGAGGCCCTGAGGTCTAAGCCTTCGTTTCTATGGATGCCCCAGGAAGCAGAAGCAAAGCGAGGCAGCAGGTCTATATGTTGTGCAGCCCACCTCCACCTGATCTAGGACCTGCTTATCCTCGGCTCACGATGAGGCTGGCCTGCTCCTATGTACTATAAGGAGCCTTCTCTACCTGCTGACTATGACTTTGCCAGCTAGCATCATTGCTTTAGTCTGAAGCAGTGCACAACACGGGTTTTGGAGCTGTGCTAGGCTCAAAGACATAGGGTAACTGGGTCTCATCCCATTTGGAAAATTTTACCCTTTTTGTTTTTTTAATTTAATTTTTTTGCATATTTTTTCAATGGTATAGAGCACAATCTCATTTAGTTCTAAACAAGAACATTAAACTAGCAATTTTAATGTGTTCATGACCTACTTTTTAAGTCCCCATATGGTCATTTCATTATAAATACCCAGTTATTACTGAGCACCTACAAAATGAATGTATACGACCATACCATGTGTGTAATTTTCTTTTAATTAAAACATAATCTGTGTCTTTTCATTCACCTGAAATGAGCAGGACGTTTGACTAGGCGTGACACATTTATGAATTCATGTTACTGTACCATAGCTCTAGCTGGCTGACTGTAAAGGAAATGACCCAACGCATATGCAAAAGCGCAAGTATTCACAAAAAAAAAAAAAAGAAAAGCTGTAACGTACACAAACGTCTATGGTAAGCTGACATCATGAGGGAAGCATATTCAAATTAAGCTTGGTTGTTGTTCTAAAACAGGAGCCAATGTAAAACTGCTTGTAGAATCAACCGAAATTTTCAAATGCTTACCCGTGCAAAAACGACAACAAACCTGGAATGTACAAATAGAATGCAAAATACAGAAAATAACTTGATTTGACCAGAAATTGTAGTTAAAATGGTGCATCGATGTCAGGGTACTGTAATAATAAAGCACATGTGGCAATTTAAACCGATCGAGACTCAAATGGGAGAAAAAAACATCTGGCGTTGGCAAAGAATTGCGCTAAATTTGGAAAGGAACTGGACTTCCGTCAAACCCAGCATCCTTCAGCTTTTGTCCCTCCAACGGGTTGTAATCATAGCACATCTCTCTGCTCCACTAGCGCAGCGTAACACTGACCAATCGTTCTCCCAGGCAGTGTGCTGCCGATGGGCACGTTCTCTTTAGCTCTGCTTGAAGCTGATACCGGTGGTTTAAAATAGAAAGCACGGGCTTCATGTGCTCCGCTCTGAACATGGAACCGACACGGGGCGCTATTTTTAGACATGGCCACACAATCACGGTGCAAAAAAGAGCCTCCTGACATTTTATAAATAACACCGCCAAGCCATAGTGCCAATCGACCGTCCTGCAAAATTATATGCACCTTTAATTTCCCATAGGATCGGACAGCTTTGCCTAAAATACGACAGACAAAAATCACTGAATGTACTGTACTGAAGTGAGCACTGGGAATTTGATAAGATGTGCGCTGTGTGTGTGTGTGTATGTATGTATGCCAATAAAATTGTGCCGGTTGTCATTGTCGTGTTGGGTGGTCTATTTTGAGCGCTTATGCTTGGGGGCAGTCTCGCCGTCTGATGTTGAAAGGTTGTGTCGACTGGTTATGTTCTATTGGCACAGCATACATATTTCTTTAATATACGCTTACTTTAAACATTAAACCATAAATGGACTCCAGACGCTGGCATACACTGAAAAGTCCTTTGATTCTCATACAGATGTCAACACGCCCGGGGTTTTTATCTGTGCATCGACATAATTCCCCAAAGCACTGTAGCCTTAAATGGTACAAACAAATGGCTTGTGGTGCACACATGGGATTGACTGAAACATCACTTTACCGGAGGGGAGAGGGCACATGTTTACAATGTTATTAGGTATATTTTATTATTGTTATATGGGGGAAGTTATCCTATGGGGCTATGGTTATCCTGGTTTTACACAACACTCGGCGGTGAACACGTGCATACAGTATTGGCACATTCTACCCTCAGGTGATATCCCTGTTCATGGCGTCCACGCCTGAGGCAACATTCTGTCTGCAGGAGACAACTCGGTGGTCTCAGTTACCCATGCCTCTGACAGCGCTCTCCATTACTGCAGTCCTATCGTGGCCACACCACTACGTTCTATGTTTGTTAACTTGTTTGTTCACGCGACAATTATATCATACATGCAATGCCTTTTTGTTTAAATTAGAGACCTTCCAAATAAAAACGGAATGCCAAATAAAAAGTGTATGTCCTAAATTCCTTACTTGTGGTTCTTGTCACCCCACCCAAACACATAGAAAATTAAATGTAAAATGTATTCTTTTTCTAATCAGACATAATGTTTAAAGGTGTTTGCATTAGTACTGATGTAAACAAGGCTGCCCTATTTGTTCTGGGCATTACATTTTCTAAACATTGTTGTATTGTTATTTTGCTCTTGTGAGCCAACGGTTCCTGCAGTTTAAGGTAGGCTATATGATATTTTGACTTGTATCTGGGTTAGAGGATGGCATAGTTTTCTACAGTGATGTTGTGCCTGCACTCTGTTTTTAAAGTTAAAAGTTAAAAACAGTCTCATACATGAAACATACAGTCTCATTTGAAAAGGGAAATGGGACCTCAGAGAGAAGGCTGCAAATGTTTGCCTCGGTCTATTAATTCTTCTCATAATTTTCATAATTTAAAGGTGTACATATTTACCTCATTGTTTTCTAGTATGAACTGATTAACTATGAATGCATGTGCATGATTTTGTAAGTTTTCAGAATTTGACAGAATTTTTAGGCATGACCCATGAGGCAAGTAGTTTGTGCTCACTATTAACCTTGTAGGTGCTCAGAAGGCCTCATATTCAGTAAGGTACCATATGAGATTACCATCTAAAAATACTTTATGCAGACAGAACTCAGAAAGAATGCTGACTTTTGTTGCTGTGTTGAATTATTTGCTTGTTGGCAGTCTGTCCCATGAAACCAACATACAGTAGTATTTTACTCATGGCAGAGTATGAAAGCATCATATATCCTAAAATCGTTATCTGAAAATGTGTCTAGCAAATGCTAGCCACACGTAACTACAGTATATTCCTGTATGGAAAGTAACTTTGGTATCTAAATGCCTGTGGCAGAACATGCACTGTGTGAAAGCTACTTGCATGCAGACTTTTGCCATGACCTTATGACATGGTCAGGAAGGTACCCCCAAATGGAGATGGACATATCTGGTTTCTGCCTAGCAGTGTGAAAGCCCCCATTAGTGCAAACTCTGAGCGGCCGCACCAGGCATGTGACAAAGCAGTCAGATCGAGATAACTTATTCATGAGCTGCTTCAGAAAAAAAAAAAAAAAGCTGACTGTTTCTGCATTCAGCGAGAGCAAGTGATAGAATCCATCGCCTGCGGTGCTTGAGTTTGGAGTACTTGCAGCTGTCAGATTGTTTTTGGGGGTGACAGGAAAAGAGCTGGGGAGCCAGTGGTACTCAGAGGGGCCCCATTAACCGGGTCCCTCCTACTTACTCCCCGAATCCTCCTCCACCCGCAACAGGGAGGCTTTTCTGAATGATGAGGAAGGGCATCTATTCTCAGAGAGAGGCGATGGGATGTCAAGTTCAGATGCTCTGGGAATCAGTCTTTCGCCACCATTTTATGAGTCTCAGAAATGTTACTTGTATGTGCCAGGAACTACTCATATTGTGTTAAATCTGAGTACAGCAGTGTCCAAATTGAATTTTGAGCATGTTTTTATATACATATGTATTAATTTAACAGAAACCTGGCGGAATTGTTCACTTTTTCAACACACGTGCCCTCTCCATTTTGAATAAAGGACTGTCCAGGCACAGCAGTAGGGATTTCCTCGCATTGCAGCCAGCAGTGCAGGAGAGATTTTTGAAGTGGGGGGTTACCAAACTGTGAGCAAAAGGTTTCAACTTTTAAACTTATACGATACATATATTTTTTTTTTTTCTCAAAAGTGGGGGGGACAGATCGGGGTCCCAATGAAACTGGGGGGGCGTATCCTCCAGTACCCCCCGACTGCAGCCATACCCCTGCCAATTTGGTAGGGAGAACACTATTGGCCAGAGTTGGTACTGGCCGAAACCAGATTTAATCTGAACCATAACGCATATCAATACCCAGAGCACAAGCACCATATCTGGATATGTAACACAGGAGGTCATAAGCTTGAAGTGCTTGAGAGTACAATAAACTGGCATTAAGCACTTAGTGATGAATGAGGTCATTTAGAACTGGCATTGTTTTGTTCAGCGATATTACAAATTGTGTATTGTTGTGACTATTTTTTTTTTTTGTTGTTGTTGGTTATTTAAAACTTAAACTTTTAAATATCATATTCTTTGGAAATCACACTCCTTTATCTCCCATTTTAATGTTTTCGACTAATCGCTTGAGAGAAGACCTTGAGGGGAATCGGTATGTTTAAGGAACATGCTGAGGTCACTGGAAGGAAGAGGATTGGTTTATCACTTCCAATTTTCTTGAGCTTTTTGGCAAATATTTGAAGTTGGATGCTCGAGGGAAGGGACTCTCAACAATGTCTGGTTCTGTCTACAGATTTGGAGTCAGAACATTGATCCAACAACATCATATCTTCAGGATTCGTTGAAATGTACAGTTACAAATAGTTTGACCAAATAAATATAATGTAATACTAATTGATATCTGGTGATAAGGGAGAGTGATTGAGAATGCTTGTTTTCTAGCCCCTTTTTTTGATAGCTGTTGATCTCACTTGCCCCCTCCTCTCTCGCATTCACACAGCCCTGAGGTTTCAGCTGCTTCCTATGCTTCCATGGTAACCAGGAACCGAAGTGACGGGGGGCTTTTGATGCACACCTTGACCTCAGTTCCTTCCTTCAGGTTAAGGTGGTAGTCATCACCTAATTATTAATTCAAATGAAGTTGAAGTTGTTTTCTATAGCACTATGCCTTCATGGTTGAATGGTTGGATTTCCATGTCAAGTTTGTTTTCAAATTGATACATATTTTCTGTAGAGATTCTACACCATGTAACACCCAGAAACACAAAGTGTGACTGTTTTTGCCACCCACTTACATTCATTAGTGTAACCCCTAGAGTCCCAGTGTGTTCTCTTTACATATACAGTGTATTATAGAGTATTTGCATCAATCTCTGTTTCTGAATTTTTTTTTTAAATTTCCAAATTAAATATATTTTTAACAAAATATATTTTTATTGTTTAGTTCTCAAAGTAAACAGGTGTGAAACAGTTATTGACCACCGCCAGGTAACTGGGCTGGTCTTGGGCAGCTCTTCCCAGGATAAATACTTGGCCCTTGCCATCAGAATGAACACATGTCCTAAAGGCAAACTCAGTGGTGGATTAGTGAAAAAAAAAAATCAAGGGGGATGGTTAACCTCGGAGCGGAAGAATGGTGGCATATGCCAACACTTTGTTTACATTCATGCATAATCATAAGAAAAAAAGACAGAAAACGTACTTGTATTCAGTATTTATTAATACAAAAACTATCCAATTATTTACAATATTATTTTATTTAAGTAATAACAACAACAAATCGGTCATGTCATTTCAAGCAAATGCAAATCACTTGTGAGCAAACAAACACGTGAACATGTTATTATCTGCGATGGTCTCATTCAAGGTTAAACATTGGCTGAGCTGTTGCCAAAGTTTTGTTGCGTAAGTTACATACTATCTATTAATAATCATACATGAGACTGGATATCATCTCACCTGTCGTTTTCTTATTCTTTACTAAAAAACTTCAAAGGTCCTGCTGAACTGGTCGCTTAGCCATTTTAACCTGTAGCATCTGTAATCCTTGTCCAAAGCAAAACTCTCGGTGAAGTCTCATTCATCAATGAGAGGCATGTATTTGCAGGCTCCAGGAAAATAAGCAACACAGCAGCTGCACAGTAGCCAGTGCAAAGCAGTGTCATAAAGACAAAGTATAGTGTACATGTTCCATACTCATTCATGGGTCAAAAAACCATATTAATCCTTTATATTGTATGCAACTCATTGAGTCAAACCACCCTGCTCAGTTGAAATGTTTGTTAGTCATGCTGAGTTGGTACCAAGAGAGCTACTTTACTCACATTCCTAGAACATTCTGCACTGAAACTGAAACTCACTCTTTAATAGCCAGATTAGTAGTAATCAAAAATTTATCTTCTCAGTGTCAGTTTCGGCAGGAGACGGATTAAATATTTTCAGGGTTGACAGAAGGGTTGCATTTTTATGAGAGGTCACGATTAGACATACGTGTAGCAGTGTGGGGTCCCACATCTGAGGTTTAGAGGATTGTGTCCTGTGCAAGAGGGAGAGGGAGGGAGAGGTGGCCCCAAATAGCCCTGTCACCAGGCCTGTGATGGCTCCCCTGTGGGCCGCTAAAAGCATCATTCTCAGCCATTTAACACAAAAGCATCGCCATGAACCCATACGACCTCATTCCAGAGCTATACACACGCATATGCCCACCCAGTCCTCTTAAGTTATGTCTGAGTTCTTGTCAGGAATTCTGTACTTATCAGCTTGTTAAAAGAGGTTTCATCTGTGAGGCCAAAAAGAAGTAGGCCTCACTTAAACATTTTCTTTTCTTTAACTCACTGAAAGTTTTAGATATTGTTTCAGAAATACAGTTAGGTTAGTTTCAATGGTCAACAAATCATCTAAAAATTGTGTTTGCATTTAATTGTATGTAATTGTACGCCAATATTTACTTGCATTTAATTGTATGTAGTCGGTCTGTGCCTGTGTGAGTTCACCTTCACTTCTAAACCCAAAGTAGCCCTGAAAATGTGACTTCTTTACTTTGAGTCATACTTTGAGTCATGTAATTAATTGAACAGGCTGATTACCACAGGAAGATGAGACATTTAAATAATTGGACTTTATTACATACTGTTAGATTAGAAATAAGTAATTTCTTTGGGCTTGAGCTTTTGTGTGCAGAGGTGCAGAGATATCATTGAAACATTATAATTTTCACAAATGGAAGATTCTGGAATACTTTGAAAGGAAATGATGTCACGTGGGCTGAAACTTTGGTCAATAGGATGGCATTCTTGGTCTAACACTACAAAAATGAGAAAAAAACAGAAATATTCACTACAATATTCACACTGGGACCTATGACATGTGGGATGGGGGGTGAAAACATAATTTAATGATTGTGTGTTTTATTAGGACACCAAACAACCAAACAAGCATTACTGAACATCACTGCCATGTTTTTTTCTGTCAGGCTCCTTCTACATACTACTATCAAATTAATTGTGCTCAGAAATGCAGAAAAAACCTGAGAGGCGAAAAAAACTTCTAATGTTATAAAGGAACAGTTAAAATATACTTACAAATAAACTGTGCCAGACATATAAATGCATATGGAAATAACAGATAACATAATGTCCTTGACCTACAGTGCAAGAGTCTATCGAACTGATTGAAAAGTTCCTGCAGCAATGTAGTTCACATGGAGAGGAGAGGCTAGTGACCTTTGAAAGAATTCAGTTTTTTTTTCTGTTTTGACACATTCTTGGCTGCATAATAGCACAATTGAGTGCTGATTTAAGTACTGAGGAGATGTAAATTTTCAGAGTAAACTGTAAAAGCCTAACACCGTGTAAAAATGTATGTCATGCAACTGAGAAAGTTCATCCTCCTGCCACTTCTGTATCACAAAGTCCCACTGCTCTGGTGTCTAATCCTGAGCTGTGACAGGATAACCGCCTCAGTTTTGTACGTCACTCCTGTCTTTCTAGAAAAGGCCCAGGCCTGTGTGCGGTGGCCACAAGCTACGTATTTGGACGACTCTAATACGTATAGCGTCCAAATAGACACTCCGTAATCCTCTTTTGATCCGTCACCCAAAAATCCCAGTAGCGGTGGTCCGCCCCTTAAATCTTCAGCCCGGCTCCAATACCACAGCTGTTGCCATGGAGACGGGTTTACAGGGAAGCGGGCAGTTGAGCATCAGCTGAGAGCTCTCTCTCTCTCTCTCTCTAACTCGCTCACTGTATGGATTAGCACTGTATTTTTGGGGGGTTGGGGGGTTAGTAACATGCTTTCTGACATTGTTGTATTTTTAGCAATTCTCTTCTGTTATGGGACTAACAGAACATCTTTCGGTCTGCCTCTGCACTTCCTTGTTGACAGAGATTACTTCCTGCCTCATCAACATTATACAGTGATATGGTTTTGCTTGTTTGTGTGTGTGTGTGTGTGTGTGTGTGTGTGTGTGTGTGTGTGTGTGTGTGTGTGAGTGTGGATGTTGATTTTTTCCCCCTTTGTTAAAAACATGACCCGACAGGCAACATAATAACCCGTTTAGATTTTATCTTGACTCTCCAAGTTGTCATCTGGCTGACTGTTCATCCTGCTATACTGTACTGCTATCTGCATGAAGGATTCTAACTTCATTCCAACCTTATGATTTATCTCACTGCAGAATATTATACATCACCTCTGAAAGTATTTGTTGGGAAAGCTAAAAAAAAAACAATACAATAAACCCAGAAATAGCCGACAGTCATATTACCTTTTTGGTACATGACATTTTTAAATGATTCGATCTTCACTTGCCTTGTGCCTAAATATTTGTCATTCATTCTATATTTTAGTTTTTTCTCGTCAAATGGATGCCTGTAAAATATAGGAGTAAGCATATACCAATGTCCACATGAAACTGATCAAAGAACAAATAAACAAATAAACATACAGAAAAGCAGGACATGAAGCTACAACGATGAATTGCAGAGACCTCCAGAGAATTAAAGCAATTTGTCATTTCTCTGACAACTGTTTGTCACGTCCCCTGTGAGCCAGCATGAAAAATGCATAGGCCATATGGAGCCTGATCAAACAGCTGATGCTGGTATTGTAAAATGTCCTTAATATTTTCAGTCCTGCTGACGTTTCTGATTTCCACACAGAAAAAGAGAAATGGTTGTTATGGCGCTGAAAATCTGTAGGCTAAAGGTGTTCGTCTCCATAATTACGTGTTATGAAACACGCGTTTGTCGCTTGAAAACCTTATTGTGTGAGGCTGTAATTTTATTACGGAATGCTCTGCTCTCATCCATAGTTTGGTGGCAAACACATTAGCATTAGCTTAGTTTGCTTAATGGCCTGTAATTTACACCCCATTATGCAATCATTTGGATATGAAGAATGCTTCATTTTATGCCTAAATTTACAATGTGGTGCATGCGGCAGGTTAGCAATGCTAGTGATATTATCCATGGAAAATATGAACAATCAGATTTCATATATGGAAAAGTTTTCCTGCCTTTTTCCCTTTCTGCGTTAGTGTATTCATGATAATAGATGGTGAGGCTGCTGGATAATGGATATGACATGAGAGACAGGACAAGCTGTCCCTGGGTCACACATGTGTGTCATTTGAAAACTCAGGACAGGTGACCACTTTTAAATAAGACTTGTGACGTAATTTGGATGGCCTTTTCGTAAGAGACACAACAAATGCAATTTAGCCATTGGTCACATTACAGAAAGAAAGGTCCACCCCTTTCCACCACAAAACCTCTTCCTTTACCCATACTGAAATCTTCAGATTTGTCATACTGTTCCCCAAACCTGCACATCGATACATCATGAAACGCTTTCTGTGAATTACATCTTCAGTTTCTCTGTGGACACTCTTTTGCAAAGTGACTACAGAGGTTGATAGAGCATGATTAGTGAAAAACTGAATCAAGAACAACACCACAAACACAAGTTCATAGCAGCCAAAAATGAAAAGTAACTGAACATTAGAATACAACTTTGAAACTTAAAACTGATGTTAAAACAGTGGCTGAAACTATATTTAAGAAAAGCTTCATTGAATTATATTAACTAAACATACAGTTTAATATAGCAATGCCTTATAATCATAACAGTGCCTTATATCATACAGCTTTGCCTGTTTTTAGTTACAATGTTAACTGACCTCAAAGGCAAAATTACTGTAACTTACATCATCCAATGATACTCACAGTAATTGCCAGATCACTGAAGGAGCTTTAATTAACTACAACGTCAATTTAAGGCATTAGTGTTAAGTATGAACCAAGTATAAATGTATACATTCAATATAATATATATATGTATATATATTTATATACATAAATAAAAAATCTATGCATAAATACATACTGGAATTAAATTATATATCAGGTTTGTATGACATACTAAAACCCTTTATAAATACTTTAACTAGAAGTATAAAAACCAATGTATCATCTTATAATAACTGAGATAACACAGGGAGAAGCCTTGACTGTCATGTTCCATTACAATAAAGTTTTGGTTTCAGAGCTCTGTCCTCAGACAGCCTCGCAGTGCTCTTACTCTTTAATTTGCTACACACAGGAATTGTGATGTCATTGCTCAACTCCATGTGTTTTGACCTATTTACCCTTGCTTATTTTCACACATGCACACACACACACTCTCGCACACACATACACACACACACACACACATGCACACACATGAATGCAAAGCTGGGGTCCACACCAGTAGGTTACAGGTAATCTGATGTTATTTTTTAAGATTCATAACATGTAAAGAAAAGAATACATGCTGTTTTTCTCTTTATGGACCTTCCAATATCATCTCATTGTACTTTGGAATGCAATATGAAGTACAGGAGTGGTGAAAAAGCTGGGCTTGGAAACAAGTTTGGTTTAGTTCCAGGTTATAGAAATTTCACAGCCCTCTTGATGAAGGAAGTTAGCTTGGCATACTTGGATACATTTGTAGCTGAATGAATAGAGCTAACGTGTAAGTTACCTTGGATGAGGATGAGTCTGCCAAGCAGATACATAATAATAACTGTACTTGAATTGTATTATTTTTCATTGCGTGTGTGAATTTGCCTTCCTCATGTGCCTGCTTCTTCTGTTGTTTCCTATTGAGTCCAGGCAGAAGGGCAGGCCAGCTCTTGGCAAGCAGCCTTCCCTCAAATCCTGGAAATAACTGCCATTCCGCACAAATCCTTTGCCGTCTTCTCCATTCATGCAGTCCCAGAACCAGCCAAGCCCGCCCACGCCTCTGCTCAGAGACTGACTCACACTCTGGCAAAGTGAGTGGAACAGAATATGATGCTCACCTGCCTCTCTCACACACAGATACAAAAACACACACACACACACACACATACACACATACACACGCATACACAAACACATAGATGTCTATACCAAATACATGCAAAATGCAAAATATCTGTATATAAAAAGTCTCATACTCAGAAACAGAGACTTGCACACACACACACACACACACACACACACACACACACACACACACACACACACACACACACACACACACACACACACATACAGTGTTCAAAATCAAATCAGGTGGGGTCACAGCCTCTTGAACCACTCAATCATTCCAATTTTCAAAATGTTCAATCATAGCGGCATTTTGACAAAACTGCCTCTCACAATTTTTCATTGTAAGCATGTACCCTGTACACCTGCAGGCCTGCTCAACGTTTATATTTGTACAAAGTTTAAACATGTGAACATGTATGCTGTATAGCTAGTCTTAAGTATGTTTTTTTTTTTTTTTGGTGGGGATCTAATGGCTTAAACCATTTTCATTTTGCATGTATTTGTCCCCACAGCGTATGCACACTTTCTATATTTGTGTTTCATATATTAAAGGTAGAATTATTTTCCATGGCAACAGAAGGGTATTACAACAGCACTGTGTCGCAGATAATGCTTTCGGCAAGAGAAAAGGTAGCGGTGAGATAAAAATCACAGCCCCTCTCCTGGAGGACTTATTACCTCTCTCAGTGTGAGATGCCATGTGCGTAAATTTCACATTTTCCTGCTCGACATCCAATCCCCTTCTCCGCAAGCCCCGCCTTGAGGCCCCCCGTGGCTGGCACGTGGTGTTACGAGGCCCCCGAATCGGGTGCCACATGAAGTCGCTGTAGTAATCCACGTTACGGGTATAAAGCGTGGAAGAAAAACAAACAGCGAGGAAACAAATGATCCGCGAGGGACCGTGTAAAAGGATAGCCGAATGAGTTTCCAGATCATTGCCTTAATGGGCTGAACATGTTTGCGCTAACATTTAGATAGGATTCGTAACATGAGTAGACACAGGCCTCAAAGACGGAAAGCTTTGTATCTTCCCAGTTTACATATCCTGTTCCCTCCTTCATAGCCATCGTTCAGAGAGAAGACTAATTATAAGCAACTTCAGTTTACTTGTAGAGCTTTTCTTCTGCCAACTGTTCCATTGTGCCTCTGGTTTGTTTAAATACCTCAGGATGCTACTATGTCACCCAGAACCTGGAGAATATCACCGGTGTCTGCAAGTGATGAGAAACTGAGGTCTTGAAAAACATTATAGGGGTTATACAAGAGCATTGGTGGTGATATCTTTCCATGTTGTTCTCTGTATCTGTTTTCTAGGCTGATACATTTCAACTCATAAACTAAAACTTGCTCATAATCTAATTTACCGTTTGCATGTTGTAGAAAAGGCATGGAGATTGTACCTGTGTCGGTACAATCACCCAATGATGGAGTTATGTTAATTTTGCTTCATGGTTACTCCAACCATGGGTCGGTTCATGCTCCTATCACTGTCCCAGATCGCTTCTTTGGTGTATCCATTTTAAAGTAGCACACGTCTTTGATGGTAGCCCCCTTGTAGTGTCCTACATCTGAGATCATGCTGTTTCCTAAAATGAAGTGTGAATGCAGTATGACTTCTTCTTGACTGAGAAAAATGTTTAATATTACGCCGTTTTACAAGGCTTTAAGCCTAAAACTGCAAAAATTTGTGAAGGTTGGTTTGATAACTCTGGGTTATCCATTCATTTACAAGGCTCTTTCAAACATATTTATATATCCATTATATAGAAGTTGAGAGTATTCTTATGGATGCAGGTCAAGTTAGTTGCATTGCTTTGCTTTCAGATGGAACATCAGTGCCTTACTTAAGGCGTGAACTTAAGTTCAACATCTGTTGCCTATCAATCTCTCGTATGTTCATTTAAGTTCATTTTACAGCCATGTATAGCCAGTAATTTGACTGTAATTACTGAGCTGCTTGGTTAAAGACAGGCCTGGACCACTCTGGTGCTGTGGTATTTTTTTCTTTGTAACTTTTTCTCTTGATTTTGAACAGCCAATAGCAATTGTAAACCTGCAGGTCCATCTCATTTTGGAAGGCTGCATTTTTGCAAAAATTTTTAACCAAAATTCATGCCACCAGCTGATTTCTTATATTCTCTAGAGTCAAAGTTAATAACAAATATGAACAGTCCATACTGTTGTCTCTAATGTAGACGATAAGCACAAATGTCTATTGGCCCGCTTCTTCTAATTGCCCTCTTCTGATTGGTTTATTGGAAAAAAAACAGTGTAAGTCACTATGATAATGACAATAATTTACAATGCAAATAAACAGCTCTGAAGTTTGTTAAACTGCAATGATAAGGGAAGTCAGTCACATGCTGTTTCAGGTGTACTTTTATTCCTCTTGTGTAAACTTTCTTGTTCTTTTCCATTCACATTTGAATAGAATTTGGGAAAAGACATTCCTGCTGATAAAATGATCCAAGACTGAGGAAAATGCTGAATCTGAAGTTGTGATACACAAGCTTGACAGCATCGCATTTGTAATGGCCATTTGGCTTCATGAGTCATGAAAGTCATAAAATTCTTCTTACCTTCAAGACGTTTTTACTGTCCCTGTCCTGTTTGCATGATGTGTTCTGAACATCAAAATTTTGGCATGTAGGGCCACTCTGCATTTATTTTGGGTCTCATTTTACTGAAATTTTTACTTCTTTTCAATCCTTAGCGGAAGAATAGTGGAGCCATTTTGTGTATTTGAAAAATACACTTTAATAGACAACATATGCATGCAAAGTACAGGCACCTAACTGCCTGGAAGTATCATACCTAAAAGATGAAAAATGGAATACTCTACTGGCTTTCTGGTCAGGTGGTTGGGTGGGTGGGGGCTGGACCTTTTAGGTGCTGTCATTGAGGACACCTTGAGTGGCCACTGTCTCTCTTTGTGAAGTCAGGAGCAGTTAACTGGTTGTTTTCCCTTTAAGAATGTTTGTTCGGCAAATGCTTTAGCCATACAGCAGCCTACATGATTAGTTAACTGATTCAAGAATCCAAGCAATTTATGAACATTTCTGGGGAGGTCAGAACAATACATTTTTAAAGTCCATTTATTGCAGATCCAGTAGGATAATTTTTCCATTATTTCCACGATTCTCCAAAAAAGGTTAATTGTTTGCTATTTTAACAAATCACAAAATTCTGAGCCAGATGCATTTTAGTAAAGACCACAAAATGATTCAGCTCAAAGAATTCAATTACAGAGTTACTTAAACGTCCATGGACTTTCATTAGCTTCCCTAAATATGTTTTGTGCTTGTTGGCGAATAGCATTAGATTTTTCAGTCTGGGCCAGGATTGACCACACAGTGACCTACATGATACAGCTGTCATAACATGCCTCATTGCGATGATTTATTCCACAGCAATGCTTCTCTCATCCTGATTGCCGCCGTCTCTTCGATTGTTAGCCCGGAAACTCTGAGAAACGTGACAAGGTTCTCTAACTCGGGGTCGCGATTGTCCCCGATGCGCTGCAGCGTCAAAGCAGGAGTCGTTCAAGAGTTTTTGGGTCCAGTCCATGAGGTTACCAATGGACTCTAACATGGTAGCTTACGAGTCGCTCATCTACGCAGCATAGAGCTCCGAACTGGTCACAGAAGGTGTGGCTTGAAGCCAGTGACTATAGCCAGTGACTATAATGACGTAATGGGGGGGGGAATGATGGAAGATGTGTGAGGGATATGACGAGTTACATTTACTTGAAATGTTGTATGATGCATGACGAAAAATATGATGGAAAATATTTTATATTTTAATTTATTATAGAACCAATTTGGTACAGCCAATTATGATATTTTGTGTGATGTTCTGATGGGCTGGAGGTAGTTGAGCACGAGGTCACTGCTTGACTCATGCTGTTTTATACTGCTTTCTCCTCTGGTCTGTGTCACAGTTTGGCAGGAAGCTGATTCATTAACAGTTTTTATGGGATGGATATCCAACCAAGCAGTTTTCTCGAAAATGAATGACTGAATGTATGTCTCATGAATTAGACGAGTAACTGGAAATTTAGTTTTTGCTCTAATACTAAGAAGCAGATAAAAAGTGCGTCAAAGTTAGTTTGGTATTGTTGGTTTCCTAAATAAAATGAACTACTCACACAACTGTTAAAACACCCACATTTTGTGTGTCACATTAAATATGTATTCTTCCCATTCTGGAATGTGGTAATATTTTAAAGATAACATAGGAAACATAATCAGTTACAGGTCACAAATGAAATGACCAAAGAAGTAACAGTAATTACATTACACAATGCTCATCTTCATTCAAAGTTTTTGATCAAAGAAAGTGAGCAGCCTCACTCACTCACCCATATCGTGGTCAGCATGACATATGTGTTGATATATCCCTGACATTACAAAATTTCAATTCAAATTGTTCCACAGTATTCGATGATTTGTTAAATGGTTTCTTATCCTCTAAAATCAAAATGTACTGACTAAGATGGGCAAGCCCATCCCTTCCATTGACATTGCTTTGGGTCAGCCTAACATATACCTGAGTATCTCTGCAAAGGCACATACCATAATCTCTTTTCAGTTCTACATTTTTAATAGAGTTAGGTATAAGACTGCTACCAGCAAATAACACTATTTCACTGATGAAGGCTATATGCCTTAACAGTATAATCGTTTTGGCCCTGACACAGCTGAAAAAGATAACATGAATACTGGCTTTCCTGGACGCCTCTCTTTCAAGCCCATTGGCTGAGCTAAGGGCACCCTTTGCATTGACTACTGGATGTCCAACCACAAATTAATTAATAATTAATAGCCTCAAAACAGATTGTTATTTGTTCTCTAATGGACATGTACACCTGTGGAGATGCATAAGGTGTAGGTCCTATTTGTTTCTCATTCCTATTGAATCTATTGGGAGCGACAGCATCTGTAGTAGCATGCCACTCGGCACAAAGCAGTTAGCAACTGAAGGTTATGAAACCAGATCTATGATAATTAAAACATACCTTTTCCAGCGTCAAAGGAACAGCCAATGAAAGATCATTTTATAAGCACTGTGAAGGCACTGTGTACTTGTAAAGGCTCTTGGGAAGTATTTGGCTTGAAGCCTTAAACATCGCTGGCTTGCCTGAAGGGGTTATTGAAGTGCATTACTAACCACTACCTCCTCTATCATGTAAGATGACTTTGGTTCTTAATGTCATGAAATATGGCTGTGTTTCTGCTGTGAACATGCAAATTGAAGTGCTAGGGGCGAGCGAAGTGACTGCAGCCCGGAATCGAATTCACCCCATGACTGCGATCAACACATAAAACATTTCACAGCTGCAGGCGATACGATTAAACATACGATTATTTTGCCTAATCTTCACGGAAGATTATTGAGTGGAACTCTTTTATGAACGTAGCTATAATTCCAATAGCGCTGGAACCCCATCCTCAACCCTCCTCTAGTGAACACACCAGTAAATGATGTCATGATCTTCTCCATGGTGACCACGGCACCGTCCCACCACCTCTTCAGTATCCCTTTATTGGATACTCAGTTTGACAGACTTAGGTTTGCTCAGCCCAGAGTCAATAAAGAATGGTAGAGAATATGCAAGTACTTTGTGTGTCATGTGATTTTCAGCTGATTTTGAAAAATGTGGCATCACTGTATTTGATTACAAATACTGCACACAACTCATACACAATGTAAACTAGAAACAGAGTGTATTTATTTGAGCTCTTCATGCTTCTACAACGACAGCTGTTGTACAGTTCTTGCTGATGGCCAGATCTGAACTTTAAAAATGTGAGGTTTTACTTAGCAGTGACTTAATCCCAAACAAACATTGAAAATGTTATAAAATTAATAAACAAATACGCTTTGCTGGAACAAATATATGGTACGATGAAATCCTAATGTTGAGAAATGCTCTTCTAGAACACTCAGACAATAAATGCACAGACAATTTTGTCAAAGTTGCATTATTACTGGCTGGCTGTTTCATGTATTGGGTTAATGATCATTATCTAAGAAAGATGAAATCACAAACACAGAACCAGTGAATGACCTCAAAATGTTCAGTTTTTCATTATTGGTATTTAATTTATTTTATTATATTTTTTTGTTATGGGCAGCACTAGTATTATACTGGTTGTAGGGAGCTGGGCTTCTCATTGCAAGGTTGTAGGTTTGATTCCCAGACTGGGAACTGCTGTTAGACCCTTGAACCAGATACTTGACCCAAAATTGCTTTATTGCCATATCCAGCTGAATGAATGGATAGTGTGTGGAAATGGAACTGTGTATACTGTTCCGGATAAGAGTGCCAGTAAAAAATGTGAGACGATTTTTTTATTGTTTCTTAAACCGATGCTTGGTGTTATGCATCCAACCAAACCCTTCTCAAATGTACTTTTCCAGAGTCACACTGTGTGCTCTTCCACCGAGCAGCCCATGGGCGACACAATCCAGAACAGTAGAGCTTGCATACTGAGGGTGGTGACATGGGAGGTGTGGAAGTCTGGCATTGGGAAAGCAGTAGTTATGTAATCCTGAATGGGTCATTGTGATGGAGCTTATCCCTGTACCTTATCCCTTCTTCCAGAGGCCAGCGAGTAACCGCCCTGAAACGAAAGCCCTGTTCAATCTGTCACACATACAGTCTGATAGCTACCATTGCTGAAGTGTTTCAGCCTGCCAACAGAACACAACCTCTGAACTTTTGATGAAGGGTTACATAAGCTTACCCATTGTCTAAACTTGCTCCTTGGGACCCCCATATAGACTGACTTTTGTTCCAAAAGATTGTGTAAATACACTGTTAAGTTAACCTAAGAACATTGGCTCATTTGCTTCCATAATGTTTGTGTTTAATTACATGACAGGATAAAAGGATAGTTCACTATAAAATCAAAGGTAAGCATGAACAGTCAGATGTGTATAGAACTAATGATGTGCATTGCTAAGTATATTCCTCAAATGTCTGATCTGACTATATATAAAATTGTATTTTGAAAATAAACAACAATCTACATCATTCTCTAAGAGTGGAAGCAACAACAAACTTGGGAGTGCAATATTATATGTTGCCACATGGGGAACAAAACCTGGAGATCAAAATCATTATCAAAGAAGCAGACAAGTCAGTTGGCTCTGTGCTCAATGCACTAACCTTTGCAGACTATGTTTTTGACTAGCTGATATCTAAGCTACCCTATTTTCCAACTTAATTATCTAAAGTTTCATCATGACTTTGGCTAGATATGGGAATGGGAAGCAGTACGATGTCACTATAAAAAGTAAGGAAATTATGAAAATATTCAAGAGAAATTAAAAATGGGGTAATTTTGCTGGAGGTCAATGGCACTACTTTACCCCTTGAGAATCTTAAGGGGAATGAAAGGTTTTGCAGGGCGTCTTTGGCAATTTTGTAATTTTGCAGTATAAAAGTACATTCTTTTGTGCTACATTAGAAGGTGGAAGGTTGTATAAGGACTTTTATAGATCAGTTTATCCTGAATGCTACAGTGAAACCGGTTTTATGTACATATCTTTAAGGATATTAATTTGTTTTCATGCCTCCAAAAATGTCATTTGAGGAAAAAAAAAAACAATTCCTTGCAGTTCTTTCTTCCAGGTTCAGATAGTCCATAGACTTATCATAGCAGCATTTAGGACTCTCCAGATAAAGATTCTACACTAAAACCTCTTAGGAAAATCATAAAAATTAATAAATGAATACCATCATTTATGTATGGCTTTAGAAGGCTATATAGGTAGTTTTAACCATATTCATGAGAATATGACATCTTGAATTACCTTATTTTCGTTACAGACTGGCAAAGTGCTCAGCTGCCTACAGGTTGTGTCTTTATCATGGCAGGTTAGTCGCAACACTCATATCTTTCTGCTTTCCATGTTTCGTGTCCAGGTTTTATTGCGGCAGCCTTCAATAAAACAACGCATGTCTCGACTTCAATCCATCACTGTACGTAACACCTGACAATGTGATATGCGTTATTACCTCAGTGCGATGCCTAGCCTTAGAATCAGGAAAGGATAAGGAAATTAATTTATAACCTTCATTCTTTGGCTGAACTCTTCTTTTAAGCAGTGTTACAGACATATTCCAATAGCTACAATTTCATACTGTGAGTATTTAGGATTCCTGTTTGATTATTCCTGTCCATCAGTCTATAAACCAATCCGTATATTTATGAGGGGTGCATGGTTTTGGCATCTGACTACAACATTCACTCAGGCCCTCTAAGTTTACCGAACAGTTAAGCAAAGAACTTCGGCACAAAACAGAGACATGCGGAATAACGCAATGATTGTGATGTAGTAGTTAGTTTTACATGGCAGTCGTGGATCGCCCTCTCGGCCACCATAACTCTTGATACTCGGGCATGCCAAAATGTTGGAGAACACAAGGCCGAATCAGTGCTGAGTACAGCCTGAGACCAAGGTCTTCCATAATCATATGTGACCAACGCATTTGGCATGACAACGAGGTGAAGAATTATCCACGCGCTCCTCGAATGATGAATAATTTAATAGCTATATTTCACTAACAATTTGCATGTATACTCAGTGTTGCTCCCATAATTTGCATATTGTAGATTCATGAGAGAGAGAGAGAGAGAGAGAGAGAGAGAGAGAGAGAGAGAGAAATGCACGTCTGTTGGCTTTTACTGTATATTTGGTGCAGGCTCTACAGCGCCGCTGCAGAGTCCACGTAGTAGTAAGGAAGTGGCAGCGAGAGTCGGTGTATGCACACGCACCAGTCATAGAGACCCTGAACACGGACGCCGTGGTGAGAAGCTTATCGGTCCTTACCACCAAGGATACTCTGAAAATCGCCAGGGTCTGAAAAATGCCATTAATCAGAAAAACTGCAGGCGTCCGACACTCTCATGTATCCACAAGAAGCCCGCTGGGGAGTTCATATGTTTCTGCGTCTCTTACTATTCATCGTCGAAGTGGTAATGTTTAGGAGCTGTCGAACAGCAGCACATTGGAGGCTGGCTGAAGATTTATAGTCCTTGTGAACAGATATTATAGCTATATGTACAGTGAACGTAGCAGAAGGTGAAAACAGTCGGAGAGACATAACCAGACAGTGACATAGACACTCTTAGTAGACCACTGAAGGTCTTTTATGTTTACCCTCGAGTTGTTTTTTCTATCTCACTGTTCTCTCGGTCTTTCGTTCTTCACCGAAAAACCAAGTGCCCAGGGCTAGCCACGTTATACAAGCATGCAGGTGAAAAAGCAGAGATGTGCGGATGGACACACCGGAGAAGGGCAGCGGGATGACAACCAGAAAAAGTCTTCATGCTTCTCAAATATTAAGATATTCTTAGTGTCGGAATGTGCCCTAATGTTGGCTCAGGGGACTGTTGGAGCCTACCTGGTAAGTGAGCTTTTTTGTTTTCATGTTGCCCGCATAAAATATCCACTATGTATTTCCACATGGAATTTTTATTTTGATCTACATATTGTTCATGAAACGACACGTAAACGTACGATATGGCAAAACGAAACGTAAACTTGTTCGGTGTTTAATTTGATAGCCATAGGTCTACAATATTGTGTAGACGCATTATACCAAGACTGTAGCTAAATGACAGAGCTCGAGTAGTGGATTATGTCATGAAACGGCAACGTATCACATAACCAAGAAAGCACTTACAAATTCCTCCTCATCTTGGAACACTGGCAGTTAATATGCGCAGTGAGGGCAGTTCAGCAGATGACAGGTATCGTTATGACAAAAGACACGCATCATATATTGGGGATTTCTGTTTAACCTTGTCAGCTTCAAGTGGGCTGCGCAAATTTTGCCCTCTGTCAGTAAGACAGCTGCGTATGAACGAAACGTAACTGGGTAGAGTGTTTGAGTAAAGCTAAGACAATCTATCAGTAGCAACAGCATCCAAATATACAGTAAAACAAAACGTCAGTCTCTGGAGTGCGGAGGATGCAGAGAACAAATAGGTGACTTGCTTGTCTATGCGGCAACTGTCCTTAAATCCTGGTACCAGGCTTTATTTTCTATAAAAATGAAAGGAATAAAAACAAAGGAGCAGCCTTACCATTTAAATAAGTTCCGTAATGATAAAGGAAAATGATTTACTTCAATTATCTAAACGTATTATGGGGAAACAGGAAGTCAATTAAGTAAAGATCTGTGGGAAAAAAATAAATAATCGAGTGTGGTTGCTCATTAATGTTGCCCAGTCACTCGCGAACGCCGTTTTAGGAAACTTAGTGCAGAAATACACACGTGCACTTGTTTGGTAACTGGGAGGGTGCGTCCTGGTAATGTGTGAAGGGTTCTTTTACGGTAACAGTTTTGACTGCTGATACCCGGCACATGTGTGTCCCGTTATGCTGTACATCCACTGACATATGGGTGACTTATGAAAGGCTATTGGATTTCAGGCTCCACGTGATATTCCTTATGCCACAGGGTCTCTACAAACACCAACTCATGGGTAGGTTCTACACAGTGCCAGGCTGAGACAGGAGAACGTATGAGTGTGATATATTGGGCATAAATATAGATTACCGTCCATCCTAATCTCATTTATGTTACAGCCGAAAGCAGTGAATACTTACATTGACCATTATACAGCACGAGTAGGAGTTAACATTTTAGACACGATTTAGCGTTTGCCTGCTTAAGTACGAGTCGGCAGTGATCAACTTTGATCACTAACATAATTTATTTGACTTCCAAATGGAAGGATCCTACCTCCTCTGCCATAGAAGCAAGTTAAGCCAATTTTTCTGCTCCCAGTACTTGGGAAATCAGTGAACCAAACCGAAATGCCAACGGCCATATTTGTAATGGAAAGCACGGTCTCTTCAGTGACATTTTACCACAGGACTCTAGAAACACTGGAGTATCTTTTGAAGGGCAGAGTGGGCCTGAATCTTGCTGAAGAATGTTCTTGCTAACTATTTAGCCAACATTTAGGATGTTCTCAGTTGAACAAGCATATCTGATGTTGATGTAGGGTTATAAGTAATACTGTAAAGATGAGACATTTTATTATTATTATTTTTATTACCAAGTATTAAAAGACAGAATGGTATTACTTTTTTCACTGAATTAATGTGAGTCCTACAAATGGTGATAATTATTCTACAAACAGCATCTCTTATCAAGGACTAAGGAAAAGCCTCATAAATGTATTTTGGCTGGGTTGAGACCTGTAGGACCTCCCTGCATCTAGAAATGTATCTGGACGGGAGCAGAGACACTTAACAGGGAGCCCAAGTGATTCTCATCTGAGACCCAAAAAAGGAGAGCTAGCATTTCTGACATCTTCTTCATATAACTGCTTATAGTGAAGGTATTATCAAAAAGGCTTAAAATATGGCTGTTTGGAAGGCTTAAAATATGCCTGTTTGAAATCACATGGGAGGACCCTGGACAGCCATGAGAAAGGGCTTCCATTTTCCTGTGGATATCTGAAAAGGGACATTCCCCCAGGCCCTCCCTGTTCACTGCCCTCAGTAGTGCACAGACAGATGGTTCTTATATTATCAGTGATCTAGTGGTTTAATTTTTGTTTCCATGACAGAATAAAAAAGGGAGGGGCAGCGTTTTTCTCACAGACATGCTCTGTGTTTGTTTGAGCGGCCGCTCTGAGGAGAACACAAGGCCAGAACAGAAGAGGGCTGGCTGTAGGCGGCCAGACGGCCGGTCGAGAAATTCCGCCTAGTCGGCCATGTGGGTTTTGTTGAGGATTGACGTCTGGAGCCGTCTCCCACAGTTACAGATGTAGTAGGGTCTTGGAGGCCTTTGACTCATGGCTCAGAATGCCAGGCTGTTAAATTCTGGTGTTTCCAGAGCAAACGGTTCTGGTATGTGTTCACATTAGTCCTGTTGTCCACATTCTTACTGCAAATGGATAAGCATATGCATACTGCATTTTATGTGTGAAATAGTTGTTAGTAGCCATCAGCAACAACTTTCAGCCACTGACCTAGTCAGTGTGGAGGAAGGTTGTAGGTCTTGGACCATTTGAACTTATGTGGGAGGTAAACATCATAACAGCTTCAGGTCTGGCAGAACTTTTGCCATTAAAAATGAACCTATGCAGTCATTAAACTGTTGAGGCAAGCTTTTGTTACGGGCATGTGAGTAGACGCCCCAATACCAGCACCATTGAATGGTCAATTTGAAATTATACTCTTAATCTTACCTGTGTTGTAGCTCAAATAAGTATCGTCAATAATAATTTAAGACCACCAATGAATCATTTGTACTTATTTAGCATGACATTGATGATGATGATGGTGGATATTATTATTATTGTATTATTATTATTATCATCATCATCATCATTTCTGGTATCAACTGAGAATATAATTTTACATTTCAATGCTAACCTAGGGAATCACAAGGGATTATGTGGCTAATCAGATGTAGAGAGCCAGGTTCATAGAGTTTGATGAGGACACTGGGGACACTTACTCTGGCCCTCCGGGTGGTGTATGGAGTGAAGGCGAATGTTTGTGGTGCAGCTGTGCATTCCGCAGCTGGGACTTCAATTCCCAGCAACACTATTACAGAGAATGCCTGTGGGCCACGTTGGGGAGGTAACAATAAAAAAGCACACCTACACTATTTAAATGTGCAACACAAGCTGTAATGAACTAAGTGAGTCAAGACCTCATTTTTACATCTCATTCTAAGGACACCATATGCAGCACAGTGATCTAATTTCTCAGCTGGGCAATTTTTTATTGCTACCCCTATTGCCCCCTACTGCCTCCTGGGGCCCCACCGACACCATTTCCAGCAACTGTCTTTTCCCAGGAGGTCTCCATCCAGGTACGATCCAAGGCCAACCCTGCTTAGCTGCTGCAGAATGATGGAAGCAGTCTACAGGGTATTATAGCTGTTAGCTTTTTCAGGCCTGTTTAGTTGGGGTACAGAGTCTAATACCACAGTAACAGTCTCCCCCTGTGCTGACTCACTGCTGGGGGGAGTGCATTATATTCTTTTACCACTTATTCATGCCAATAACACTAAACAATGGACTGACTGTGCTGTTTGACATGAATTCTTATTGTAATTATGTCTCAGCTTTCAGCTACCTCTTTGTGACCTGTGATCATAGTCGCTGGTCAAAGCAAATTTATGCCGGAACAGCTTTACCTAACCAAATCAAACTGACTGCTTAGGTTATGTAACCATAGGCCTGATTGGATATCAGGCATGGGGCGTGGTCACGTGGTACCTGCTCATTAGCCTTACACCTGAAATCAGGCACCTGCTGTCGATAGAATGCTGACCCTACCATGACCCCTACCAGAGCCCCAATGGCACCCACACTACCCCTGGATCTCTTTCTCTGGGAGAAGGAGGGAAGCTGCACAGAAGTAACCAAACCCTCCCCAGGCAGCCAATGCCCAATACTTGCTTGGCTCCAGAACCAGGTGGCAGTGTGGACCAGCGGCCCAGAATAGAAACCAGAACCAGAAGGTTACAGGTTAGAATCCCTGGAGGGACTATAGCCGTGGTAACTGAGTGAGCCTCTTGACCTTAATCGCTTGAGAAAATATTCAGCAAAATTGCTAGGAAAATATGGATAAGGTTGCCTGATGGTGAAGAAATAAATATTGTAAACGTAAGCTTCAGAGCTATTTGGTCCATGACAGCATACATGCTTCTGTGTGCGTTAACCTGTGTGCAAAGCTCTCGTGCTTACAGGCTGATAATTGCTTACAGGGCTTCTCATAAGCTCTGCCTTGCACTCTTGGGAGTGCAGTAGATTAAA
Source organism: Albula goreensis (assembly GCA_022829145.1). Lineage (NCBI taxonomy): Eukaryota > Metazoa > Chordata > Actinopteri > Albuliformes > Albulidae > Albula > Albula goreensis. Next base: position 26,744,762 of record CM040741.1, read on the forward strand.
TGTAATTCCATGGAATAAATAACCAGTGAAATGTAAGATTTTTAACCCTTAATTTTGCACCTTTTGATCTTTAACAATTGTTTTACTTTCTAAAATTTACATTTACACAGAGACGATTAAGGTAATTTAAGTTGTTTTGTTGTGATACTGTCAATGTTTTAAAGGCAATGCACTTTTAAGTGAGCCTTTTACTAGATGATATCTGAAAACTACCAGAAATGATTGTCCTTGCCTGCTTTTAATCAAGCTTAATTTTCCGAAGCAAGTTTTTGAGGTTTTTTTTCCCCACATGAAACAGAGAATGATCTGCAGGGAGTGTGGGTGGGGGATGGCTTAAGCGAGAGAAGGGAGGTACGTCCTCCCTCACTTCCTGTTGTGCTCTTCTTCTGCGGTGGTGTGATCTGTGCCGACACGTGCCGGCCAGCTCTTCTCCATGCACCTTTCATCACGTACACATTCTGCATGCCTTATAGGTGACATTTTTTTTTGTTAAAAAAAGCATAATGTTTGTGCATAATTCATCCCTGGGAGGTAATCTTAAGTGTGCAGTACAGAGCTGTAAATTAGGCTCTGTGCTGCACAGCACGTGCTAAGTCTGTTTTAGCCCTGCTGTTTAAAGGTTTTAGCACTGCCATCCCAAGTGTGCGGTTACAGAAGTAGGCTAGTGTTCCAAGGCCTGCACATAAAGTCATCCTTCCTCTTTCGGGATTGCGTGGGAGATTTGTGGGCCTCTCGTGTGCGGTCGGGGGGAGCCCTTCAGCCCTGCCTCTGTATTGGCTCTATGTAGGCAGTCAGAGTCTAGACTGAGTCTTAGGCGTTTCAATGAGGGAAAAGAAACGGAGAACTGGTAGGTATGACTTTGTGTATAGAGTCTCCAAAGCGAAGAACCCACACACTTAACCAGGAGTTCAGCGGCAACAGCATTCTCGCAGGTGATGTGACATGCTAGACAGACAATATAATGCATAAATTCTTTCCAGATAGGCTTAGCTGGCAGCAGTTGTGAGGTCGTGTAAAACGCGCACAGCGGAACGGTATTGTTTACCACCAGGTTTATAAGAACATCAGAACGTTGGAAATTTTAACAACGGGAACAGGTCGTTCAGTCCACCCACCACCGGGCTCCAGGTTTAGCCCATTATTCGCTGACAAACATGGTGTTTAAACAGCCAGCTCATTCATTCTGCATGGTCTGTGTAGCATCTGTTGGAGGGCTTTGCCATGGATGTTTTTTCTCAGTAACCCAGCGGTGGATGCCCATGGTCAGAATGTGGTAACTGACTGGCATTTAGGGGAGGCCTGTTGAGCTTGGAGAAACGGCCAGGGGCTTGGAGAACCCTCGGTGGTTTGAGCGGGTGGCGTGTGGGCAGGCTGCTCACTGATAGTACGCCAGCTTTCCGGCACGGACAGGAAGAGGGAGCTGGATCCTCGCCCCGATGTGGAGCATCTCAGCCAGGCTGTCAACAGGTTGCAGCTCCTGGCTCAAGGTCTGAGCACAGAGGCAGATGGCCCTGTTTCCACAGCCTCCGTTTACTTGCACCGTGTTACGCTAACACATGTGCGTACATGCATACACGTAGCGCACACATGCCTACATATTCGTGCACACAGAAGCGTGCAAATACATAGGCTCACACACACATGCAAACATACACACAGATATTCAAAGACATCTTCATGCATGCATTTAAACATGTGCACACACTCACACGAATGCAAAAACAATAATGTATATATGCTAACATATGTGCACTACATACACACATGCATACATACATACATATACGCACATACACACCATACACATTTGTAGGCACACACATACACATTCTGTAATGGCTGGTTTAAAGCCCCTTAGGGGTCCCCCAGAGCCCTCAGCAGATCTGGGTATCACAGAGACCCAGCATGTCCCACCATTTCCTGCATTCCCCAGCTGGCACTGTTCACGTCCAGCTTGTAATGATATCAATTTGCTTTCATGGCAGCAGAAAAGCACATAAAATTCTTATTTCAAGCAGTCACAGTCTGGAGAGGGATTAAAATAGAATTCTGTTCAGAGGTCCTTGCGTAAAAGTACAGCCCGTGTGTAGAAAATGTGCTAATCTGGTATCATGCAGATTTCGTGAAAGGCTACTTCACTATTACGTGAATGATGGATAACAAGACTATTGATTGAGACTCATTTCCTGTTGTGATATGGAGACTGAATTATTAGGAAATGTCAGAGACAATACCAGTGAAGAAGTAAGTAGACGATTTTCCTTGATGGATTTACAGCTTAACGTTAAGGCTTATGTGTTTGGAATTCTGCCATCGTTGCATTTTGTTTTTCAAAAATAGGGCAATTATCAGAACACTTAATAAATAATGCACAATTCATTTTATGTATTAACATAATAAAAAATTAAGTAAATGAATTAAAATATATGAATATAAATAATAGAAATATTCAATTAAATAAATCATATTGGCATGTTTCTTCTTGGAATCCTCCATATTATTTAAGATGGCCGATCCTATTTTTGTTTATGCATGTACAGTATGTTTTTCTTCATTAGCTCCTTCTCAGGCAGCCATGACCTTTAGAAAAAGTCAGTCATAGAGTTATTTCTGTTATATCTGTTATTGGTCCCTTGGTAGAAGGACCAAACAAGACCACAGTAAGAACTAGTCATAAAAATTCCTACGCTCATACATAGAAACGTACACACTCATACATAAATATACGTGTGTATAAATCTGAAATGATTCAGTGTGTTCAGGTGATAATTTCATATCATGTAAAAATGGAATGGAATGGTCTTTAACTAGAAAGTGCACTGCTGTTTTCTCATGATACAGTAGGAAGTGGCTCTGTTCTGCTGTTTTGTTGAGCTTGCATTTCTCCCATGACTGTGGGCCAGAGAGCCAGAATGGAGCTGGGGATCTGGACCGGAACCAGAACCCCCCTGCATCACAAAGACAAGCGCCGAAACAGCAGAACCTCTCCGCAGCTGCGCGGCTCACCCTGGGTCTCATTATCAAAGGCATAAGCTACATTGCAGTCTTCTAGCTCAAACCCAGGGCTACATGTGACCTTTCAGACCGGCCTTAGCCTTAGGTGAAAAGTAAGACTTGCTTTAAAGTGCAACGTTCATAATGTTCAGATTTGCATCTCTTGTGTATTTTGTAGCATTATTGGAAAGCACTGAGCTTTTGGCTGGTCCCTTAAGATGTTGGAGAGGCAGAGAGAGGTCACATGCAAGCAGAGAGTGCAAAAAATTCTGAACTGCCTTTATGGTAGCCAAACTAAAGCCTGTGCACACTAAACAATGAATGAAATGTTTGAGGGGGCAATATTCCATAGTGTACTGGATGATAAATTTATCAAGATGCGAATAGCTGTGGAGCGCAATAAGCTTAAGTTGGATGTTATGGATTTTTCCTTGGCAATCTCCTATTATCCTGCGCTGACCTCAAACGCTGCGCCATTAGCTCTCAGATGCTTCCAAGAAAGCCATGAAAGAGAGAGTTACCAGTGCATGGTTAAACTGAGTGATCTTGGCAGGGTAGCTGATCTTTGCTCAGACTGCAGCAGAGAGTAACGGGGACGTGGGATCTCCAAGTCAGCTCACCTGACACTGGAAAAGGAGGATGGTAGAGGGCAGGCCCTCAATGTGGTGATGGGCAAATCCATAGATCCTGTATTGGTTAACTTCACTCTGAGTTTAAATGTAGGCCCAACATCCTCAGTGTCTTTGTGAGCTTAAATCCAGTCCTTATTTCCCATATCCTGAATCTTGAGGAGTTCAATCAAATTTCCACTCTAGTGAAGCTCTAAACTAGTGGGTGTACACACTGTTGAACCTCATCTCTGTTCCTCACAAATGTCTACAAGTTCTGGCCCTAGTCAAGACAATCCCTATTTCAGCTCCTTCTGTGAGCTATAAACACAAATCCTAGCTAAGCTTCATCCCTATCTCAGTTCTCTTTGCAAGTTTAAATTCAGGCCCTAGTCAAACTGTCCCTGCTCCTCAGACGGGTTTGATCTCTGGCCTGGAGCACATCATCGTTATTAGATCAGTCCTTCCTCTTCATGTGATTTGAATTTGCTGGTTTCCTCCAACCTGCCAGATGCCGTCCCTTTTTTTCCACATTCAGGCAGGACTGCATTGTTGGAGTCCTCCGCAAGGAATGCATCCATGATTTAGTTCTTATTTGAGCCAGCTCATTTTTTCCTCTGTTTAGTTTCTAGACCATCCCTTTTCCCTCTTATGTTTTGAGTTCCTCACATTTTCAGGATATACAGACTTATTTTTAGCTGGTTTGGTATAAGAGCATTATACACATATACAAGCTAATCTTGATCCCCATTGTAATTAGTTATTATAGTTTTTTCCACACATCTAGCATCAAGTCATATTACTGCTCATAGTGCATACTAAAATATAATAGATTTACATAGAATGTATAAATGTCAATTTAATTGCATTTTCATGCTATTATGTGTCTTTGTACGATAAATGATAATACAAAAAATATAGAAATATTTCAAATAAAACAATATGTCTGTCTGTGACAGCTGTGCTCTCTGTGATGGTCTGTGAGCATCTGTTTTTGCCCACTGTAGCGCCACCCCCTGATCTCTGTGTTTGTCTGTCATCTCTCTCTCAGGTGAGCGTCCTGACCACACTAGAACGGCGTTTCAACCTGCAGAGCGCGGACGTGGGAGTGATCGCCAGCAGCTTCGAGATCGGGAACCTGGCCCTCATCCTGTTCGTCAGCTACTTCGGGGCCAAGGCCCACCGGCCTCGCCTGATCGGCTGCGGCGGGATCGTCATGGCGCTGGGAGCGCTCCTGTCCGCCCTGCCGGAGTTCCTGGCCCACCAGTATGAGTTCGAGGCCGGGGAGACGTGGCGGGCGGAGGAGGGCCGCGACGTTTGCTCCAATGGCTCCCGGACGGACAGTGGACGGGATCCTGGCTTCCTCTGTGGGAACCGGGCCAACACCAACATGATGTACCTGCTGCTGATCGGGGCCCAGGTGCTGCTGGGAATTGGGGCCACCCCCGTGCAGCCCTTGGGGGTGTCCTACATAGATGATCACGTGCGGAGGAAAGACTCCTCTCTCTATATAGGTGAGTGAACTGATTCCACTCAGGCCTCTTGTACCCATTTTCCACTCTTTAGCCCATTTCCCCAAAGAGTATGTCAGCCAGCCTGGTTCCACCTCTACAGTCGAAAGGCTATAAGGGTCTGGTTTGGTTCCTGTGTAACACTAGGTAAGCGGTATAACACAATGAGAGATCTACAATGGGAAAGGTATAATGAGCCAGCCTGGTTATAGTTCCGTAATAGGAAAGCAGTATGGAAGTTGCTGCTTTGAGCAGGTTGTATCTCAGCTTTGGCATTGGTCCTACAATGAGGGATAGCGCTGAATGTGTTTTGGTAAGATATTGATTGTACAGCGATCTCTTAATGCAGCCGTAGTAATGAATGGGACATTCGTGTTCATAAATGGAAAAGCATGATTGCCTAGTACTATCGACTGGTTGGAAGTTACACAGCAGTTTATAATGGCAAACATTAAGTAACTCAATAGCCCGATGTCGTTATTAGTATAATGCACAAAATATTGACTTGGAGAAACTGCTTTTCAAATCAAGGTCACGTCAGGAAAAGCAATTTTTACGTTGCATTTGAACGTTTACGTCCTTTAACAAGACACAGGAGAATGGGAGGTGTACCTATTTTAAACAATGTGTGGAAATGCTGCTTTTCCTCACTACCAATAACAAAACTAATAATAAAACCAGTTTTTTTTCTTTGATTCAGTATGACCATTTCCTAGCTTTTACAGTTTTCCGCTTCAGGCCCAGAATGCCAGGACATTCACAATGTACTAGAATTTAATGCTGAGAACAACAATGTGAAGTGAAGAAGTGAAATTTTATTTGACATCTTTTTTCAAAATGGCCGACACTGTAAGGATGCATAGATGAACGTGCAGCAGTGTACCACCATAACTGATTTGTTTTAGAAAGGGGCATCCATTGGCGGACTAAATGATGTTCGACTGCTTCCAGCAACCAGGGTATGCTACCGCCACGTTGGTTTTGTGTTCAACCATGAAACTCACACAGTTCAAATTCCAAAGTTCACCATAACACAGCCGGACAGTAGAACGTTTTTCACATCATTGAGCCAAAACACAGCCACAAATTTGGCTATTATGAAGAATGATGCTGCATATTTCTTATATGGAGATGTCAGAGTGCAGTCATGAGTGACTGGAAAAGAAGGAAGGGTCACTGGTATTACTCTCACACTGGAGGTTGAGCCTTGTGTTGGAGAAAAGCAGCGGGGTCCATTTTCTGCTGCATGCCACTGTTTGACATTCACACATACATACAATAGCGAAAATTCAATTACCAAACCACTCCATGTGAATGTACCTCACTTCATATCAGGGGAAGAGGCCTGAAAGTAGGAAGGCCCGATTGTACGGCAGCGATGGGTGGAAAAAGGCAGATAGGACACCGTCATCATTGGCCATGATTGTCCTGGCTCACGGCCTTCTGACTGTCTGCTGATCTGGCATATAGACGAGGGAAGCTGCAGCCCAAGCGCTTTCTTCAGGAGGCTTTTAAAAAGGCAGGTGATTGCGAATAATCTCTGAGGCAGAGCATTTAACTTCTTTGACCTGTGGTGCACACTTGTGTCTGCCTGTGTCAGATGCCTGTCGTACTGTCTTAAGGGGACAGTGTAATTACCGCGGAAATGAAATTTGGCAAGTTTGAACGAACGAAATGATGGACTTGCGGAGAAGCTGAACTGCCCTGTTGAGGTCGTGCATGGCAGTGTGGACCGGTTAGCTGGATGACCTGACCGAATTCTCCGCTAAACCGCCTCCACTGTGAGATTGTTTGTAATTGGTCAAAAATATCACATGACTAGTTTTGTGTTGGATGAACTGACTGTTTCTGTCTTCTTCTTTTTCCCCTTTTTTCCTGAGAGGAATGAACCAAAATAGCGTCCAGATCCCTGTATTTGCTGTTCCTTTAGCAAAGCTGTTCATATAAAACTCCTGTCTCTGTTGTTCTCTTTGCTATTACTTTGCAGTTATGGTAACCACACTGGTGCCTGTCATTAAACAATCAATATGAAGTCGCACAGAGTGAACACATATCTGTTTGTGATGACATGTTTAGCTGTTCCTCAGCTTCGGCCAAGTTTTAGTATACCTCTGCCTTTACCCCCCAACAAATAAGGTATTGACACAAGGACTGTTCGTTCTCATTATGTCATTATTACACAAACACAGCTTCACTAAATTATGGTTTCATCACTCACACAAACACACACATACACATGCTGTTACATTTCATTATGGCTCTGCTACATGCACACTGGTACAGTGTGTACATGGCTCCATTATTCAGTGCTGTTAAATTTCACCCGTCATCTATTTGACAGTGACTGTCCTCCATCGGCACATGATTTGCAAGTCTGTATAATCATCCAGCATGGTTTGATTTCCTTTGTGTGTCTTCACCCGCTTGCCAGTTTCTGTCCCAACCAGTGTACTTCTTCGGACCCACCCACAAACCCAGCCCTTAAAATAATGTGAACCACGTGATTTTCCTGTGGAAACACAAGGCCACAATTGCTATCATACGATCGCTCACAGCTATTGTGAACGACTCTCCACAGTCAGACTTCTGTGTGAGATGGTGTGTTAGAGAAGAGAGACAGAGGTGGAGGAGAGAGGGGGGAGAGATGGAGACAGAGCTTGAGAGGGAGTGTGCGTGTGTGTGTGTGTGTGTGTGTGTGTGTGTGTGTGTGTGTGTGTGTGTGTGAGAGAGAGAGTGAGAGAGATATCTGGCGCCAGTGTGTGATTGGGGATTTATAGCGGCAGCAAACAGTGCCTCTGTTTACAGCAGAGCGCGGGATAACAGAGACAGAGCCCGGGTGTGAGTGGTTGGCCCTCACTGCCAGGCCCAAACCCAATCATATCCAAACATTTAATACAGAATTACATGGGCACAACACAACAATACATGCTCTTGCGTTACATTTTACTGGCCTTTCTCATGTACAAATCCTGTTGCACTGTAACAAAATATTTATAGAGCCCTAATATACCATATGAACATGTGTATAATGCCAATTAAATATTTACTTTATATGCAGTGTTACCCTCATTGTGTTCATTTTTGAGAAGAAGCAAATAATGTGAACCAGCAAAAATCTGAGTAAAATTGATTTTGACAGCAAGTAAATAGGCTCAGTTTATGAATGCATTCATCTCACTCTAAAAATTCTTAACTCAGCTGGGTAGTTCTGTTTTGTGTGTGTGTGTGTGTGTGTGTGTGTGTGTAGGGGAGAAGAGGGAGAGAGAGAGAAAGAGAAAGTGTTGCAGTGGCCCTTTATAACTGTCACATTGTCCTTTGTAACTGAGTGCTGTGTGCATCAGTGGTCCACTTTAATTCTTTCTTTAAAAGAAAGGCAATCTTCTTTTATGGACACAATGACCCTTTTTTTTCTATCAGCGTTCACCTGTAACGATTGCAGAATTCGCAAGTTTCCAGACACCAGCGGTGATGATCAGAGACAACATCAATCAGTTTGACTGCCGCGCACCTCAGCCTTCGGTGAAATAAAAATTGATGAGAGTAATGATAGAGCAATGATCATTTTTCATTTTAATCAACAGTACGCGTATTAATAAGGATAACAGTAGTTAGTTATCCTGCTTGTTTTTCTATGTCTGTTTAGGTTGAGGTAATTGGATGTTGCCTCACTGCGTCCTGTCTTTCTTCTTTGTTCCTGGCCGTAATGGCAGAGCAGTTATCTCCATGGATTCAGCTGGCAACCTTTATCAAAGGCCATGGGTTCCTGTGCTTTAACAGAACATGGAGCGCAACATACTGCAGCTCGTAATGAAACCCTTTTGATGAGACTCCACTTTGGCTCTGTGAGAGTTCTCTGACCTGCACCACGCTTGATGACAAGTCTGATCCAAAAAGTGTTTGATTGTTGTACGCCGCACAGGAGCCTATGTCTGTGCTGACCTGGGTAACCTACCAGCAGCATGGGGCTGCAAGATCTGTCGTTTCTGCGCTATATCTGGTGATCAATCGCTGTTTATCATTGGCTAAGTGGATGCCCGTATCCATGGTGACTCGTGTCTGTTGCATCCTGACATATGACCTATTTAAACCACGGCATATGTACTGAAGTAAATGGTGTGCCTGAGGGTAACACAGTCATGTCTCATTTGGGGCTCAAACCCGCAAACCTTTACTGTAACAACTCAAGGCATCTAGGCACTGCTTAAGGCACATAGCTACTTTGCTCCATTGCCTTTGGACACACAGTAGTGTAGTGGAGAAGGCTATGCAGCTGTGTGACTGCTTTGTAGACATGGCCTGACCCTAACCATGCCCCATTGCTCTCTTATAGCCACAGAGTGTTAGGGATTACAGGCACGATGTGTGTGATTCATGTCATATGTATTACAGGATCACAGCAAAAGCCTTTATTGTGACGGGAACAATGTCCCAGATCCTCAGAGATGTAGTCTAATCTAACTAATCAGGGAGCCAGAGATCAGGCCCAAACTGTACAAAGTCATTGTGTATTCTTTTCAGATTCTTGTTTTTGTTTTGCTTTATTTTCACAGCCTGATCGCACAGGCAGTGCTAATGTTCAAGGAAGGAAATTGGTACTGCCTCGCGAGCGATCAAACGGACACTCCACTCCCCCTCCCCCAAAAAAAACCCTCCCAAGGTTGTGTTGTTCTCCTTTACACAGTCCCTCTCAGTCACTTTCCCCCATTCAAAGTCGCGGCCCTTTGATCGCGAACAACCGTGGCGTGCGAAAGGAGAGCAGGGCTGGGAAAAAGAAAAGGCAGAGCTCTCCGTGGGGACGCGGCGGGCCCGCGTGCCGCCGCTCTCACGGGCACACGGCGGCAAAGTTTGCCGTGCCCCGGGAGGGGAGAATGTGGCAGAGGGGGATTTGGTGCGGCGCTCTCCGGATAAGCTTCGCCGGAGAACCGATGGGGGGAACGGCTGGCGAGGTCCGGAGGAGAACAATGCGGTATTGAACGAGGCATGTGTTCAGCTGATCGCCTAAATCCCCACGCCACACTGCAGCCGGGTCATGTGCCATACCCCAGCATGAATGGCTGAGATTGTGTAAAGTCCTGAGAGATTTCCTTTCATATGTTGGATGATGTATTCTCTTTTTGCCCTGGCTTTTTTTTTTTAGATACGCAAGTGAGCGACTTGAATTACTGTACAGACCAAGAACACACTCAAAGAACACTGTTTACTCCCATTATTTAAATTACATGCATCTCTTAACCAATGATTCTTTGTTTGACACTGAAAGTTGTGTCTTTGGATTTGGGGGGGCGGGGGTCAGGGGTATGGGAGAAAGCTTGAGTCTGTTTGTGTGTGTTATTAAAGTACATTGTTGCATCATCATATTGTTATATTACAATAATGATGTTGTATCATAGTCTGTAAATACTGAAAATCAGTCCAGACAATATTGTTGCCCCGGTTGCCATACCAACCTCATCTCTAACTATCAGAGGTTTAGAAGGTTTCATGTACTAAAAGAGAAAACCACATCTTGATTAACCAGAACAGACTGGTGGCTCAATTATTAAAATGGTGTTTTAACCAGATTTAATAAGCCCCCAGGCCCTAGAAGCACATGGTTTAATGGATTGACTGAGTTTACATACAGCTCCTGTATGTTTAATGGCATTAGGCCGATCTGTCTGCTTGCCTGCGGCTTTGCACTCCCTTGTCAGGCATCTCTGTCAACAGTCAGACCAGACCGGACAATGTCATTGTCACGGAGTTCAGGCACATGAGTTAGCTCGCGAACGCCAGCTACAAAATGTGACCTAAGATCTGGAGAAGCAATATGAGCTTTACTATTAAGTTGCCTTTGCTGTACAGTAAACAATGGTCTTTTTCTCACCAGTATAATCATATATCTGGTTGTGTTGTGTGGCTGTCCAGGGCTGCAGTTTGAACCCTGTTTCATCATCGATCTACGTGTGGGGCTATGTCACCGCAACATTTTTCACTCACGTCACCATAGCTTGTCTTCACCTTTAATGTGCTGTTCTGGTGAAATTGTAACTCAGCAGTGGAGCTGGAATGTCCGTGGGTTGTGTGTGTTTGTGTTTGCGTGTGTAGCTTGATGTATTGAAATCAGTAAAGGTTATGATGTGGACACAGTGCATGCTGCATACAAAAGTGCTACCGTATTCACAAAACCGGGTTGTTACCGATTCAAACCGTCAAATCCCCAGTTTGCTGACTCAGTGGGACACCTCAGCATAGTTAGCATAAGTCTCATAGTGGCTGCACCACAGATACCGGCAGTTCTCCCAAGCAGGCAGCCTCAGCAGTTTGATGAAAAGCATCATGGGATTGACTTTTGAATAAAGGTTCCTCCAGCATTTTCATTTTCAGATTGCATATAAAACCCAAACAGTATTTCTCGTTAAAATGCTTTAAACGTCCCATTAAAATGTTTAATGATTTTGAGTCTTTCCAGTCAGAATGTAGCTTTGTTGCCAGATTTTTTTCTTTTCTTTTAAGTGCTCTCAGAAATGGACTATCACTGTGTACAATACATGTAATTTCATCATCTATTGTTCATGGTTCCAAGGCTACATGTAACATAATTCTTGGGTTGACAGGCAGCTCATTTCCTCTGTGGTAAGCGTGAAAGAGTTTATCATTATGCTTAGTCAGTATAGATGGCATCTTACTGTAATTTTGATTGATGTAGGCCACAGTAGCTTGCTGAGCGAATAGCATGTTAACAATTATTATTTTTAAATTGATAAAGGTTTCCTTTGTTCCCAGTTGCGTGTTGTCTCATAAATAGAGGCTTAAATTTAGTTTGCAGTGCTATCTGACAGCATACATTAGATAAACTAATGAGAGAAAGAGAAGGGGAGAGAGGGCAAAGATGGAGAGAGAACATGAAAAGGATAGGTAACATGCAGGAAAATTGAGAGTGTGGGGGGGGAGGACAAAGAAAGACACGAGAGGGAGAGAGAGGCAGAGAGAGTGAGAGAGGGGAAAAGAGAGAACAGTAATGTGAGCCAGTGCTCTCGTGGGAAATGAAGAAAGATGCAATATTTTAACATGTTCCATTAAAAATAAAGCCGCGAGGCAGTTTGAGAGAGTGGCAAGGTTCTGGTCTCGCTGTGGGACATGGAAGGTTATTACCAATGATCAGTGTGTCAGGGCCCATGAATATTCATCCTGAGAGTAGTGAGGGAGCAGCGCACGGAGCAGTGAAATGAATCCATGTCATTTTGATACCTCAAACATAAGACGACCCCCACCCCCTTCACACCCAACCCCCATATGCGATTAGACATGAGAAAACATGGAAAATAGATGGTTCTGCCTTTAAAATCTTCTTGCACCGCAAAGGCCACTCACACTGGTTGGTGGTACTTCCTAGGTATCACCCAGATGCAATATGCAAATCCAGGAAGGAAATAGTACACCTTCTAATACTGTGATACTGAGAGACTGATGTGTTTTCAGCTACTAAACGCCTGGAGTGTTGATTGGGTCAGACTTAGAAGGTATCGATGTACACTGATTTACCTGTTCCACCGAATATGAGGTCTGAGCACACATATCCCGATGTTGTACTGTTGGCTGCATGCGGTGTTATGCTAATCGTTATGATGATTATGATTATAATGATGGTTATGATGATAATAAAGATGACCATGATGCTGACAATGGTAGTATTTATGATGATTATGATTATGATGATGATGATGATGATGATGAAGATTATTGTAGCTGTGACAAAACATGATGGTGGAGATTTTGATAATGCAGGTGATGATGATGAGGATGGCGATGATGAAGAGGAAGACAGAACAGAGCCTGGATTTAATTATCACTGTATGCATGAGATAGCCTTTTTGGGGACAATGACAGATGAGGTCATTATCATTATTTCTCTGTGAGGTGTGCTTAGAAAATCTGCAGCACAGTGAAGTACGGCACTGTAGCCACTGAGAACATTACGCTGCAAAGCAGGAATGTAAGCACCCTGCCCTGAGGTGTGGTGCAGTGACCCTGCCCCTCCTGCATACCTCACTGCCCTGTAGAACAAAGATCCCCATCTCTGACACAGAAAGGACAGGACATTACTAACTATTGCTCTTCTTCCTCTCTGTGATGACATGCAACTCTATCAGTCTATCAATCTGTTCATGCTACATTCATCCTTTGGCAGCATGTACAGAGATTCCTTTCCTGTGCTCAGAAACCCCTGCAAAATTGATATTTAACATGTAATGTAATATTTGTACATTCTTTAAGAAAATGTTCCGCTGAAATACTTTATTTGGGTTTGGTGTCACGGTATGTGGCTTTTAAAGGAGTGTTTCTAAAAAGCAGATATTTTGAAGGTGCAAAGTCAGCAAGCTCGCCAATTTTGTGCCTAAACCAGTGGTAAAGACAAACAAGACGTAGGCATGAGCCGGGCCAAAGCTAACAAAACTCAACCGGCGAGTTCCATTCCCCACGCTCCGTTCCCAAGAACCTTTGACCTGGAACCTCTCACGGCCCATTGCTAATTCTGACCCTTCCCAGGAGATTCGTCTTAGCCTGAGCTCTCTAAGGCCTCTGACTCAGCCTGTGCAGCAAAATGCAGCGTGCATACGTGTAATGTGGGGGCGGGGCTGCGGACAGGGTTGGGGTTAACCTGATGACACGCTAGCCTTGTCCGACAGGTGGGGGAGGGTCCCACAAATCAGGATGTGTGCAACTAAGGGAGTGGTCTCAGTCAGATCAACAAGGCCACACTTTTGTAATGTATTCCGTGTCGCAATAATACAGTGGCAACAGCGGTTTTCTGGTGATGCAATGATAAACCTTTTTTTCCCTTGAGAAACAGCTTGCAGTTACAGAAGGCAGAATAAACGTGTTACACTACGATCAGCAAGATTACAATCAGTAAGCACTATCTGTCTTTTCTTGGGTCAGTTCCTGGAAAAGCACATTAAACTTAAGTATCTCAGCATATAGAATCATCAAAGCGAGGCTGTGTAAGTTCTTCACTGCCCTGATATGAATATGAATGTAAATATGAACGTATGAGCACAGTGTGTGTTGAGATTCATATTGCGCATAGCAGCCACTGGGAAAGATAAGAGCATTATGAAACTGAATTCAAAGGAAAGCCCCTTCTCTTGAATCTGCTGTGAAATCGACCGGGTGTAGGAAAGACTACGGCGTGACGAATCCGTGGACTCCGTGTGAACCGCGCGCGAGGCGTGCGCTTAGCTTACTGAAGCGCGCTGGCCTCAACATGTGCGCAAAGTCGGCGGAAAGTTCGCTAATGTTTTCGATCCGAGCTCACCATGAAGCGTTTCATTCCTTCATGACCACCGCTGTGCGGCCCAAATCCAGGCTTAAGGAACCATGCACACCCTGCAAGCTTCTTCCACAGAATAATAAGACTGAAAACAAGATCACGGATATGAGTATTTGACTGAGGAGCTAAGAGTTTATCTTTTTACTTTGCAGGTCATGGGTAGGTGATCTGTCTACAAGCAATAGGAGAGTGAGGTTTCATGAATGCTCTTATGGGTGGAGCTTCAATGGCCTGCCAATAACTGACTTGCTTGGACTAATCATAATATTGTACTCTCCACATTGGTTCAAATCAGAGTGTCACTGTTAGCACATTTTTTGGGGTTCACGTCATCTTATTTTTTTATCGTTACTGCCTGCTGCAGGTAGCTACACATTTCTAACTGCACAGTTGGAGCTCAGCCTCAAGGCTACACCAAACAAACCTGGAAGTCTGCATCAGTTCTGACTCAGCCTGCTTTTATATTTGCATGACTTGTGCTGACCCTTTCAGCCTAGTTATTTTAAGTCACTGGCTTGTGCTAATTTTGTCTGTTTGAACCAATGCAGTCGAGGACTTTACCAAAGTGTAATTAAAAAAACTGAGTAAAAAACAAAGTTACAAAATGGAACCAGCTGCAGTGAGTTAAACTGTATACTGTTCAGTTTAATCTCTTAAACAGTCTTAGTGAACTTTAACCTTTTGGTGCGTATAGACATGCCAGTATGTCCAATCTATTCTTAACTTGAGTGAGTATGACATACAGTTGTGTTTTGAATATCCGTAACTGAATGATAGTGGATGATGTCAATATATGATGAAATTACTATATGATTATGTGGAAATAGGAAATGTTTAAACAACAAAAATACATTGTTTAGACAACAGTGGGAATGAATAATGTTACTCAATGTTATGGTATCACAAAAGCATTGCTTACTATAGGCATAGCTTTTTTTCATGTGGAAACACAGTGTTGTTTTAAGAGACATATCAGCAAACTGCCGGATAAATTAAAAATTCAAGTGAACAATATTACGCGCTTCTAAATCCAAAGATAACAAACTAAAGTGCTTCTCAAATAACTGCATGCATTGGTGAGTTCAGCCAACTCTCTGTAGATGTCATATTGGATGTAACTCTTTTCTTTGTTTAAGATTTTGATCAAAATTGCACCAAACTGAAAAATGTTGATGAAAGTCCACCTTTTAGGACTTAATTCTCTTGGCTCAGTGTCAATCTTTGACAGTCAGTCATCTGTCAAATGGAACATTCTCTTTAATCACACTCTAAAACACTCACTCACTCAGTCACCTAGCACTGTTATTATTTTTCATAACTCACATTCCAAAAGATTAATGAGTACCAAAATAAGCCACATTCTGGTTGTTGACATTTGGTTTCTGTTTAGCTGAAGAGGCCTTCTTCTGGGTCTGCCCTCAGACCTAGCCTTCTTAGAGGCCTGTCACTAAAATACTCCACATTTAACATGTGGACAGATGACCTTATCCACAAACAGCACACTATTTCACACATGTTGTGTGCACTGATGCAGTTGTCTTTTGAACTCTTATGGGTGGTTAGGCTGGGGGAGAGGGACATTAAGTCTAACAGCTGTCACACTCTAGCCTGACATAAGTGAGCAAACTCGTATCCCTAAACAATATTTCATGTTAATTTCAGAAACATGTATTATATTATGAAGGTGGTTTGTAGAGATGAAAAAAGTAGTACCTGCTTAAACACAATACTCAATGTAACAATAAAAAACAGCAGCGTTGTTTGATTGAACAGGCTTTCCCCCTTGCTAGGAGAGCTCGTCCATTTGATGCACAGTATGGATTTTGTGGTTTTAAAGTGCAGAAACGCGGCCCCCCTCTGGTCTGAGGGTGGGGGGGGGGGGTGTTGTTGGGGAGAGCACAAATCACGGCCTACTGCACTGTAAGCAGTGATGTCACTTTGGCAACGGTCATTTCAGTGACAAACAGCGGGGCTGGCTCGCTGTATCAACAGCGATCATCAGTCTTCTCAAATTCTCATACCATTAAGGCGATCTTCCTTTTACGGGAAAGAAATATGGTCAGATTATGGATCCTATCAGAACAGTATGCAGATATATTCATTCATTACATGGTCTGCAGGTGTAAGCACAAACAGATTTTTAAGTGAGTCAGTGGGTCGTTGGGCCTGTGCCGTGATGTGCCTGTGAACGTCCTGTGAATTCGTACCAAGAAGAAACCATTAGTGGCTGTGGGGGGTCCTGCAAGGTGGCACGTAATTGGCTATAGCAAGGCTGAAGGAGGGGAGAATCGGTCAGTTTAATGGCCTGATCTCCTCGCATGACATCAGCTCTTCCAGTAAAGCAGGGGCGTGCACCCTGGTTTCTGCCGCTGCACACATACTCCTCCGACACAGTTCACTTCCTCACTGACAAAGGAAGTTGTGGTGATTAAACTGACTCATACGTACAGTTTGGCGAATGGTTTAAAATAAGGGAAAATATCCTGGATAAGAAAATGCTGAAGGGGCAGATTAAGGAAGTGGTGGAGTGTTTCTAGGGTATCAAGGTGTACCAGGAGGTTTGCGGGTTTGAATTCCTTGTGGATTACTGCTTTTGTACCGCAAATTTGGCAACAGTGTAAAATGTAGAAACAAATTGCAATTTGGTAGTCTGGTTTTTGAGGTATTTACATACATTTTTTTAAATGAAAGAATAGGGCGATTCACAAGACTAAGTAAGAAATAGAAAGAGGAACAAAATATGAAAATAGAGTTCCTTTGGCAATTGATACTCTCCTTTTTGAAAGATGTGCAGTACCCTGAAACACATCTGCTCAGGGCAGTGTGATGTTGTGGTATAGAACTATGCCATGTGTCTAGGTACAACACACATCAGACAAGTGTCCCATCGTATATCAAGGTCATTGCAGCATAACATGCCAACATCATTTTTTTTTTTCAGATGCAGTTCAAAGAAGAGCTTTCTCCCCCTTGTGGTTCAGGCCTTGTGGAGCCTGGTTTTCATGCCGGAACAGACACTTGTTTTCCTTGGCGCCGATCCATGGCCCGCGTTACCGGGGTGACGCCAAAAGCAGATCTCAGATCTCGTCCTCAGACCACCCGGCACAGGAGCCTCCCTCCCCGCGTTTCTTCGGCTCCGTCTTCGCTCCCAGTAACAGGCAGAGAGTGCGCGAGCCAGGCCCGGCGACGCGGGTTAGCGGAGGGGAGGGCAGGGCGGGCCGAGCGGCGGTCGGCAGGGGAGCAAGGACCATTTACCACTCCAGTACCTGGCCTTGACACTGATGTCTCCTGGCCCGAAACACAATGAACGGCCGTGAATAAATGACAAATGGGAGCGGGAGGGGGGTGGAGGGCGGGTGATAAATGTGTCACACGAGCTGAGTCCTCTTGGCGTTGAAGGAAAAACTTTGGCTCTGGATGAGAAACCAGGACCAGAAGGAGCTCATTTTTCTCTGTCGCCATAGCTGTCTGAAACAAAGTTTTCTTTCTTTTTCCTTTTTTTGAAAACTGACAACAGGGTGGTACATCTTTTTATCCATTTCTTGTCATGTTTTCAGTGTTTTTCCATCTCACTGCCAAGCACAAAACCAGCCATTCAGAGTAGCTGAAAACAGGATTTATATTGCAGTTTATAAACATTGGAACAAATAGTTCAACAGATTTATTATCAACACCCAAAAATAATTTACCTTGTTATGTATATATGTTATTTAGTTATTTTCCTCTTTGTTGCTACTTTGAAGTATACTCACGTACTGCAGCTCATTTTGGTACACATTGTCAGTCATGAGCAATTTCTCTCAGAGTGCCCCATTTCCTGTTACGTAACTTTAACACTAACACAGATGGGTGTGGATCCCCAGCTGAAAGAGGAAAGAATAACAGGTGTGGCCTTTTGGACGTAGGGTCACAGGCCAAATTAAATTTCAGGAATTTCCATGTAAACTCTGCACGTTTGGATGGCAGCATTCTCTCTTTTAATACACAGCTGTTTCTGTTTTAATTTCACAAACTACATACATACATGTAATATTCATATTCCAAATAAGAGCATTACTGTATATACTGTGTGTGGAACTGTTTTATTGTCACGCACTTAACTTAGTTATAAATAATACAGGGATAAAAGAAATTGGTGGAATTGAAAGAGGACCAGATCCACACTGGACAATAAAAAGAGAATCCTATTACCCAGTATGCAGTTGAAGAGAGCTAAATATCTTGTTTTTATTCCATTGGCTTCACATATCCCTTTTAATGCATGCTGTGGTCAAGTGCACAGCATCACAACATTCCTGTGGATGTGCAGTCATAAGAAGTTGACTGTATGTTAATCCATCTTTAGTGTGAAGAGTGTTGGACGGAAGGTGTCGGTCTCACGGCCTGGTTGGGTTCTGCTCCATGACTATGTGCTTGGATGATGGAGGAATCGCTCTAGTTTAACAGACTCTTTGCAGAAGGAGAGCAGCTGGAAGGGTCACGGTTGATAATCTCATTCTAATCCAGCATTCTTCTCATCTCAGCAAAAAAACACATTCAGCCCTCCTGTCCCTCTGACCTCATCATTGAGCGCCACAAAAAAAAAAACATGGCCATCAGTGCCAATCTCTCTGAAACTGGCCCTTTCTCTCTCCTATATCCATTTTAGTGCCCCAGGCAAATTTGTCCAGAATCAAGTGAAGAAAAAACATAGTTTAAAAAAAAGAAGTATTTTGGTGGTACCAGTCAAACCCATGACCCTCAGAGTGGTGTCAGTTTTGCGATCTTCTCAAGCACAGCGAGTGTCAGTTGGGATTACCATTTAGTTGATTGCACCCAGAAATCCCTCTGTGTTCTGTGTGCAATCAAGGCAACATGGTTCCTCATTACTGAGAGTGAGAGAGAAGACTTAAGCAGCTCAGTCTTTAGCCTGTAATCCAGTTATTTCCATGTTGGTGTGAAATGTCATATTGCTTTCTTGGTGATCCAATGAATCTGTGGGGCCAGTTTTGTTGTTGTGAATGTTGTTTGCTGCGTCTGAGTGTGTTTATGGGGTGGGCTCGCGTGACAGCACTAGGGTCTAATGTGATTTCTACAACCGATGCACTCTTAATGAACTGTCTATGTGATCAATCGCCAGTGTCGTTGTGCTCTTTGAATAATAGGATTTTCAAACTCGTAAGGAGGCAGATTCTGTTAGGTGTGGTATAAATCATTAGGTTTAGACTTCCCACACACATAAATAGAGAGACACTCTCAAACACCCTCCTCCCTCCATCCTTCTGTCTCTCTCTCGCCCTCTCTCTCTTTCATTCTTGTATCCTGATTCTCAGTCTCTCTCCCCCCCCCTCTCTCTCACCCACACAACCACATAAAAGCACACTCTCACAAACGTGCATTTTAACATCAAAAGAAAAGTAAAGGTTTAGGTCCACTTGTCCCAGCCTGACCTTGCACTCATGCTAGCACAAGGTACTTCGCAACATTCAGCTATACCCTGAGAACGACCCTCGTCAGACAACCGGCTGTTAAGTCTGACAGTAGTGCTCAAATTAAGAACTTAGAAGAATTGATCACAGCATTAAAACACAGGCATGACGACCAAAGCAATAAATTAGAATGCAATCTTAGCTTAGCCACAGTAGCATCAACATCTGAGTGGGTGGAAAAAAGCTAGCGAGTTACTGTATGCATTCTACGTTCACTCCTAAACGGCCAGCAGAATTTACAGCAGCGGGACAGATAGGACAGTTGTCATCACTTGTTCCTAATTGAGATGATAGAACGAGATAATTTCTTGCACACAAATGGCTTATCTCTTTACTTTCACCGGAGCCGAGATGGAGGAAGGTGTTAGATCGCTTGATTAAAATGAGCATGGGTCAAAATAGTGGGCTGAAATTATAGAAGGAATGACGAAATGCTACGTAGGATCCAAAATTATAAATGAGCAGGGTTTCTGCGTTTCTATCTGGCTCGCAGATGTAGTGGCTGGTCTATGCTGTGGGAGGTGCGACTGTCTCACAGGCGCAATTATGTCATACTGGATGCGTTTCCATGGAATCCTAGGAATTCAAAGTAGAAAAAACAGTAAGAATGAAGAGAGTAAAAAAAAAGAAAGAACTCATTGTGATGAAGCTCATGTTCTCATTTCATTCCTACCTCCAGTGTTACTTTACAAATCTGCCACAGTGGAGCATTTTCATGTATTGTCATGCTGTTTATAAGAGCAGATTATCAGTGATATATATCTACAAGACTGTCTGAACTTATGTTTCGGGTGAATAATGGCTGAATGAGAAAACTGCCCTATCAGAACAATATTATCAGTCCGACAGCACTGCTGTAGAGACTGAAAGGGAAGTGGCTGAACTTGTGACTCCTGATTCACCTGGTGACTGCTATTTTTAACACAGGACAGGCAACACCAATCATGTATTGCTTATGCCATCAGAGGAATGCAGAGTCAATATATTTGGTCCACGAGCCTGAAGGACGCGAGAGAGCGATGAGACCAATTACTTTAGCCGACTCTGCCAATACTCTGGAAAGGCTGAGCCAATTGTTGCCAAGCCGATGTGTACCTCGGGCCATAGCCGATAATAGTGCATCTGGGACTGAAGGCCCCAATCACGGCACGCTTGGCTACACCAGAAACGTGTCCGTCCTGTCCGTGTGCCACCCGATGGCGAACTGATCCGTCGCTGTCTTGAAATCTGTAGGCATTCGGATGGGTGAAGTAACCGTCTTTTTCAATGAAAATGTTTTTTATTATTATGTTTTTTGTTTCTTAGTAGGCTGTGTGAGCATTCGTTGGTTCATTAACTCTCACTGAATTCAGCCAGCATCCTGATCCAGACTGGTTGCCAAAGCCAGCGTTGCATGAATAAGACTAACTTTTAGTGAGTGGAGGCAATTTCCCCCATGTCCTCAGGATGTAACCCAGTTAAGGCTTAATTGCATATTTACTGCAGAGGGGCCTTTGTTCAGGCAAATTTGTGTTTCATTTTTGGTATTTTTTCGTAACGCTTGATTTCACTCGAGCGAGTTCAGGAAGGCAGTGGAGACCTGTCTGCCGTTGGCATCTCTTCTTTGGTGATCGGGCGTGACCACCTGCAGGAGGGGGTGCAGCAGCTGCAGTAAGAGCCCCCCAAAGCACACACACACACACATACACACACACACACACACATGCGCACACATATTTTCCCCCTCGTCCCCACTGGGGTCGCATCTGGGTCCCCGCAGCTCGGGAGGTGGAGGGTTGAGGTGGGTACTTTTGTCTCCATCTCACATTAGCCCTCGCAGCCTCAGAAAATAGACCTTATTATTCCAGGGTTTATGGACCTGCAGGAGACCTGGGAGCCACATGTTCATTTAGAACCAGGTGGAAATCCTGTCCTCTGATTGGCTTTCTCCAACCCCTAATCTGACATCCTTGATGGTTGGGAGGGCCTTCTTTCCACCCATGCAGATTTTTGGACTGTACTAATGTAAGACACTGTAATATAATGTCACTCTTTTTGACAGCTGCATTTCAGAGGTTCAATAACCATAGTAATGTATCTAAACCATGCATAGCATGATAAGCTATCATACTGTTTTAGTGTAAGTGATGGGGCTAGAGGCTGAGTGCATCTTAATGGCTTAGTTTTTTACTCTGTTGTAATACTTGAAATGTGAGTTCTCATTGAAATGACAGAGATATGCTTTCATCCTTGTCCCATTGCGTATGCCAAAGTAGCAAACAGCTAGCTGGCTTGTTAACAGTTCAGTTCCGTAGACATATTAACAAGCTTTTACACCGCTCAGTTTCTTGTCAGTAATCTGCCTCTTCATGCCTAATAATTAGCTAAGCCATTGATAAGGCTGAGAATGTTCTGATTTGCTGTCACATGATAAGTATTCGTGAAGGGGTGCTGCCAACGACAGGGACCCCAGTGGACAACACCAGAATGAAATATTAATAACAAGAGACTAGAGCATCCTGACATAGGAAGTACAGAGAATGGAAGGGCTGGCAGTCTCCTGTTTAACAGTCTCTGCTGCAAGTGACTGTCTCCCCTTCTTCTGACCTTTGCAGGAATCATGCACCGTTCCTCATTGGCTGTAAAATATTCTCCTCCTGCCCCTTCTGAAACTTGCAGAGAGGATGCGTTACCTGATTGGCTGGGATCATTCATGCCCCTCCCCCCCTGTCCCCTGGAGATGCAGCAGTAGGTCTCTTAGAATGTATACAGCTCCACTTTAATGCTCATCCTGTTTTCAAACATTTCCCCCATGTGTTTACTAACACACAGGAGAGAAAAGACTGTCATTATCATTGTAAATGGGTGCCAACAAACAATGAAGACATAATTACTAATTGTGAGTCATGTAACAAAAGAATAATTCTCAGTTTTGTTCAGGTACTTGCTTTGGCACCCCTTGGCTCTCTGAAGTAAAAATGAAGATACATGTAGCACATCTAACAGGGCACTAGCTTTTCACTACAGAAATAAGCCCTGTGTTCTAAAGTGCATTTCCATAATAAAACACATATCTAATTGAATGAAAAGCATGCAATAAATCTTTGTAAGAATGAGTGACTTAATGATATTATCTTTATAAGATTAGATATTAAAAACCTGGATTTGACAGTGATAAAACAACCAAACTCAACCTTAGGTCTGAAGACTAATCTGAAAAATGACTCTGGGCAAGGAGACCTTAGCCACACACACTTTCCTAGACACACACACACACACACACACACACACAGAAAAAAAGGATGTAACATACAGGGATGGGCAAGCAAGACAAGTGAGAGGCATAAGAAAACCAGCACAATGGGATCAAAGTTAAAAGGTAACATCATCCACAGGAAGGAGTCCATTCAAAACGTCGTCGATGAGGTCATACTGTAGTCCGTTTTCATTCATTGTCAAAATCGTTACTTTATATGATACCCTGCATGAAGTCACTGCAGGATGTTGGGCTGAAGGACATTGGTAAGGTGCAGAGAGGGAAAGGATAGCGTATTGTGGCCGATTCACTGACCCACAGGCATCATGTGATCAGCTGATGAGGGACACTGTGAGAAGACGCACTGTAGCCTCTCTGACTCTTCCCGCCTTAGGCCCGTGTTAGTCCTTGTGAACTCAGGAGGGAAATGGTGTCCTTGTCCTTGTACTTGGTGTTTGTTTAAATGTTCTCCTTCTTCCCACCTGAACCCAGCTGCTCAGTTCAGCTTCATACAGCTTGATCCACCCGGCTCACAAGGGTTCAGCGCTGACACGTGATTCTTGCGATTCACGTGACGACGAGGGCTCGCCTCTGTCCGCAACACGGACACATCACAAAGTCAGCGCATGCTTGTTTGTGCATCGAGTGTCCGACCAACCAGAGAGAGAGTTGCGGCTAATGAACTAAACCAGAATAGCCCTCATGCTGGGCCGATTGTTGCCTCGCCAATGCACACCTCTGGCCATATCTAGTAACGGTGTAGCTTTGACTCAAACTGCAGTCGCAGGGCTCAGAGTGATTCCTAATTGATTGTATTGTTTGTGATCCACGCCAAGGCCCAAAGAAGACCTTTACAAAGGAAAATTGAGTCCACAGGAACGTATTGGAATCAATTGACTACAGTTCTAACAAAGGTTAAGCAACATAACGAATGGTAGCGGCACCACACTGGCCTGTGCAGGTGTGTTTGAGTTGAGACGTAAAAAGGACTGGGTTTCCTCCTCATTCATTGTCCTTAAACACTCCTGATCGGATGTCCTAGCGAGAGTGTCATGTTTGGGTCAAGCTGCCTGGGTTACATTGGCTGTACAGTTAACCCCAGCAGAGTTCAAACTCCATTCTGGATAAGGGCATCAAACCCGCAGAAATACAGCGTAAAGCCCCAGGGAATATATACAGAGGTCTCACTGAGCTCCTGGTCGTCTCTGAGACCCGCCAAGGAAAAGGCTTGGGTCAGAGGCCAGGTGGGGGAGCCTGCGAGCATCAGTCAATACAGGAAGAGGATCCAGCTTTGATGGAGATGCTCTTTCGTTAAAAGCCTGCTGTGCGGCGGCAAATTAAATTAAATTAAACCATCATGCACCGTTTCATTTGTTTTTCTCTATCCCATTCAAGTCTGTCCATCTTCTCTCCTGTCCTGCTTGTTGCTCTCTCTCTCTCCCTCTCTCTCTCTCTCTGATGATTTGTTAAAAGCGTTCCCATTCCTTAAATGCCAAACATGAGTGATACAAGAATATGCAGACTCAAAGACAAATGTTTGCCTGTCAGAACTCCCTGGTTCCATTTCTTAATCGTTTTTAGACTCACGTAGTACTTAGTACCACATCGATAGTTTATCATGCCCCAAGCCTAAGTTGCTTCAGTAAAAAAAAAATTTTTCCAACACTAATGATGGTTAGTTGCATAGTTACTTGTAGAAGTATCAAATAACATGTACTCAATATGTAGAAATTGTGTTTTGGAGACAATATCTGACCTTTGATTCTAGTGCTAAAGAAGGCCAATGTTGTCAATTTTGCCTTGCATTCCTTCTGTGTTTGCTATGGTAATGAATGGAAAATTTGACTGTACAGAAATAGCCCATAAATGAAAATTCACCATTAGTACACTTTACATTCCTTCAAGGACATAAACAGTAATAATTTTAAGACTTGATGCCAGTGCATATACACTGGGGGATGTATAAATAAGTTAGAAAAGGTCAATTTCAGAAGGACACAAAGAAGTATCGTATCACAAAGAGTTGTTAGATCGAAGAACGAGTCCACCAGGTCATATAGTAGAGGCAGAAACGTTTGAGGTGGGCAGGACCAGACTTGACACAAGGCCGAATAGTCTGTTGACAGTAGCTGGAATGATGAGCCTAGACAGGCTGACAGACCTGTTGCCCTCATTAATCTCTATTGCAGCTGACAGACGGTGAGTCAGGTCAGGTGTTATGACCTGAACTTCCTCCTGGAACGTAGTAACCTTTCGTGGTGGTTATTGATTCCTGCCCATAGCTCACAGCTCAGATAGACACAGGAGTCCTTCGTATCAATGATGCGCCACTATAAATGTGCTTCTAGCTACCATGATTGTGTCAGTGGAGTCTGCTATGTAGCACAGCCACAGCCAGTGCTAGAATGGTTTCAATTCAATGCTATGCCAGGCCTTCAGGCTGCATTAGTACACTGAAAATGTACTTTATGAGGGTTAGCAAAATGACAATGGCATATTTTAAGCGAGGCACAGACTTACAGACATTCACCTGAGCTAAAAAGGAAAAAAACGCTTTCGTTTTGCACAGTTAGCATGGCTCATCAGGGGCTCTGCCTTCCTTGCTCGCTCGAAGGCAGTGTGCTGTCACTTCAGCCGCTTGCAGTGGAGGTGTTGGTGACATAGCTGCGTGTGTGTCTGACACTCCCTGATGGTTGTGGTTCACCTTCACCGTCCCCTGCAGATAGACCGGGCCCTGTATTTCGAGTCTGAGCGACCGCACAGGAGTCTCATGCATTCAGATCATGTCTCACTCTTTCATTGTTTCAGATCATGACTCACCCTCTCACTCTTTTGGACTGTGACTCACTCTATCACTCTTTCAGACCATCACTCACTGTCTCGGGCATCCAGACCCTAATTCAGACAGATGCTCAGTCCATGTGAAGATGGAATGTTTTTTTTGTGTTATAATTCTTAATCTTACTCATTCCCTTTAAGAGACCACTTTACTGTACCCCTCCCCCAGAACACAGAATCTTTAACTCAAATACATTGCACTTTGCCAGCCTTGAGTTTGTGCAGCTTTTTTTTTTTACCCATCATGCCCTCTTTAACACACACGCACAGCACCATCTCGAACTGCAACCATCAGCCCCTGGCAGCGAGGATGCTTACAGGACGCGACTCCCCGCGTTCACACCGCGCGCATGTTTCGTGGCCCGGGCTGCTGGCCCCGCCCCACCCTGCCCGTAGCTTAGCAACCCTTCCCATGAAATGTGCCTCTCAGCAGCAAGTAAATCGGGGGAGATTTCAGCATAACACCCTGTGATGGATTGAGAGTAAGACCTCACCCGGCTCTTTATGCCAGTGGTATGCTAACAGTATTCAGGTCAATACATTGGCATATAGTTGCTGTGGGGGCATAATGAAATAGAGCTAATTAACAAGTGATCCCTAATAACCCCCAGTGTGCTAAAATAGCCAGACTGCAGCTTGCTATTTTTTTTAAGTGTCTGAAAAAATAAAACAGGCACTGGAGTGGCATATTAATTTTTTTTTTGGTGTGCTTCGGAGACCGTCTCTTTTGAGCTGTTATTAGTCCTTCAGGACATCAGTGGTTTATGGCTCATGCACAGTAACAATCGTTACCACATGCGGCTAACGAAAACAGTTTTGTGATTGCCCTCAGTTCAAATACAAAACACAAGGCTAAGTTTGATAACTGTAAGGAATTTCAGATCTGTAGAAATGTTATCTGATGGCCTGCTTTGGTTCAGATACAAGAGTCAGAAATGTCTGGAATTGGAATTGTTAGGTTTTTTTTATTTTTTAATACATATATCTGAATGTAGTCAAGTTATTCTGTACCTTTCAACAACTGCAGTAACACGTGAGTATGCTGCAGTATGGTCTTATTTGCAAAAATGCATACAAGGCCATTTTTGTCAGGTGTTTGGGTCTGGAAAAGGCTGTTTACACAACAGGACGTACGTGTCGCTCTGCTGGGACAGGAAGCCGTTGTTAACCGGTCAAATTTTTTGGATTGTTTGAGTGATGAGAATGATATTTTGCAGGTGCAGAGCAGTTGTTGAATAAACAAAACTGATCCATGATAAAAAAAATGCCATTCCCGATCAGTGTTTTTGCCGGAGAGCGGATATACTTTCAGATGCATGGCTGTGATATCAGCGTTGTGTTTTGGCCGACAACCCTGCCGCTCTCAACAGTAAGGGGTAGCCATACCTGTACAGTAATCTCAAAGAGAGATGCACCGTTAAAGGTTCTATAGAGAACCGTTGAGTGGTATCAATATCGAAAAAGAACATTTTAAGGGTTCCCCCAGTGGAACGTATAAAGAACCTTAAAGGAACTCTTTTTTGTGCATGAGTGTATGAGTAAGTAGTGTATCTGGGCTTATACAGGGATGTTATTCTGGCGCCTGTATAAATCTAAATGAATATTGAAGGTCCCACGGGTATACTGTGCTTTCACCTTGTATTGTGTCCTCTAAAGATAAATATCTCAGAGGATGAGGAAGCTGGCGTCTGTTTCCACGCTCAGTTTGTAGGTTTAGCTGCTGAATTATGCGCCTGCGCTAATTGTATGCTGCGAGTGTAACTTTGAGGTTAGACTCTCCAGGGAGCAGGCAGACAGCTCTACGCTGTCTACGCCGTGGAACGTGGCATGGAGAGGTTCTGCACTCATTCAGAAAGTCAGAGACTGCTAACCTAGGACATGTCCGTCTCCTGCCTGCTGCTCGTTCTGATTTCAATACCTAGCAATGCAGTCGACAATAGGCATGTCCTATTTCCACTTCGGTCTTCTTTACCCTCGCAAGTAATTGTCTCTTTGAATATTTACTATGCTGATGTATATTTAGCCATCAAGGGATTAGTTATTAAGAAACGAAAGGAAGGAGCTCCCTGCAGGCTAGCATTTTATGCATCTGATAAAAGGAGGTCTTATTTTGGAGTACTCTGAAAGGAACCGCAGCGGCCTTGGGTCGCGTTAAAAGGATGCCGCATAATTTGTGACGGCTGTGATGTCCCCGTGCTCCTGGCCTTCTTGTGATGCAGGCAGCTGTTTTTTTTTTTTAAGTCACTTTCAGGAACCACACAGTCCCTTTGTCACGGGGATGGTTGGTCTCCCAGTCTCTGTATGAGCATGGAGGGAAATTCTCCATGCAAATTTGCATATGGAGGACCGAGAGTTGTCGGGGGAATTTTGAGAACACTCACCAGGAGCACCGGGCAGGTTTTGGGAGGCGCAGTCTTGGCCTGTGGTGATCACTGCAACACTCAAGCTGCCCCGTCCTTTCCACTGTGGCGTGATACATGGCAATTACTAAGATTTTGGGTCACAGCACAGAGACAGACATAATACTGTAACATTCTGAACATGCTTATTTGTTTAATTGATTCTCAGTGTGGTCCTAATCAAGTTTGTTTGTAAACATCCCTAAGCTCTAATATTCTTCTGCTGTTCAAATTCCTCTCATGGGATTCATACAGATTCTTGTACATTCTTGTGGGTTAATGATTCACACTGTAAATTAATATGCACTTAATGTACAAAGATTCTTATTAGTTCACATTGGTTCATAGTGATTTGTAGTGATTCATTTATGTTAATATTTCTTCATATGGATTCTTATAATATAATCTATGTTTATACAGATTCATCACAGGTATTTGATTTAGTCATTACCATTAATAGCCATTATTTCAGATTGAACTGTTTTTTTGTACAAACCATTTAGTGCCTAGAGCTAGCCCAAGTGTGAATACTGCATTACACACAAACCCCATGAGAGAAATATAAAGCCAATGGGGTTCAGATAGTGCTTTTGAACGGTGCACATAGCGTACTGAAAACTAGATCACCTGATTCATTTGCCCCAGATTGGTCCTGCTGAGGCTGTTTGCATTAGTATCTCCTGCATAGGGAGAAACACATTTATTAAGCATCCAAATCAAACAGCATTTAAAAAATGTAAAATAATCCCTGATGACTGTTTATTTTTGTATATGCTTTATATCAGACATTTGTCTGAGATCAGTCAGCATTTGTCCTTAAGTTTGACATTTAAATTCAAATGTTTTTCTTCCTTCAAAAACACAATCTGGCAGATTCATTTTGGTTATTGATGAAGCTCTGGTTGTGAGATAAAAACACTTAAATGTAAGCTGTGTGTCAAATAACACATTTCTGACTTGACCATAGTGCTATTATCTTATTTTAGCATGTTCTGTCATTATTTTTAAGGTGTCACAGTTAAATTATGGGTTAGTCAATACAAAATGGTTTGGATATTGTTTTTAACAGTTAGTACAGTAATTCTTAAGCAAGCAAGCCATTGCTATTTTTGGAATGGCAATAGTAATTTATCATTTGTTTAAGTGTACGTAAGATGTGTTTACTTAAATTCCAACAAATCATTTTAACATTTACTGGCTTCTCTCTCCTGAGGTTTGTGCGTAATCAAACGAGGCTCGAGTCTTTAAAATTATTGTCATGTAATTTTGAGTGTGAGATTGGCTGAAGAGCTTTGTTCTCGCTGGCTGCGACGTTGATATTTGCAGTGGGAATAACCGATGTTTGATAACACTATTACGTCAACGCGCTTTTGTTTAAGAGACCTCGTCCACAGTGCCAGTAGCCTACATTTTGGCTCTGTGCCCACTGACTCTCCTGCAGTTGCCATTTCCTTGCCAGGTTTCTGGAGCCTCGAGCCACAGCAGACTAGGTTACAAAAATCACTATATGTTTTTTTGTCTTATCCATCGCGTAAAAACAACCTAACGGTCACATGCCAGAAAGCTATTTCAGTGCCTCATTGTTAATATGCTGGAAAGAAATACATGATGTGCGAAAGCAGGAAAACTGTCGACTTCATTGTTTGCGATCTTTCATGCAATAAAATATGGCTTTCTCATAGCCTGTGATGTTAGCGCGTCCCTGACCCGTTCTTGCACGAGCACCCGGCCGCTGCACTTCTGCGATTCTCGTGCGCCGCGGAGCTGTCAGGGCGATTTCATAAGCTGTCACTTTAAATGTTACTCCCCGTCAGTCTGACGAGCTGGGGCTGCGAGAACCGGGGCCGCGCCTGACGTGATTTTCCTTTCCATTTAGTGACTTTACCCCCTTGATCTACTGCTCATACATGTTAAGGTTAGACCGTGATTTGCGGTCTAATCCTAGCGTGCACTGTCCTTCGTTTGCAGTAACCAGAGCAAGGTGCAATTGTTATATTAATTTGCGTCAGCATAATTACCTTTGCATGTGTTGCAGTGAAAAACGAAGGCATATTGAAATAGCTGACTTTTTTCATCTCATCGTGATCCTAATGCCAAGGATAAATCCTACGTTTCAATAAATTTGTACCAGACAGCATTAGTGAAATAGTGTGCTGTTCATTGATATGTGGAATAATTAACCTTGAAAAGGCCACTGTGTTCAATTTGGACAAAAATCAAATCAAATGACCTGCTGTGAGTGTGGCGCAGTTAAGTTTTTTGCTCTCTTTTTCTGAGCATTAGTTCTATGAAGGAGAGAGGAAGCCGCTCTGACTTTTACTTAATTTGGTTACATCTTTCATTTAAGCAGTGTAATAAAAGGAGAGATATAAAGCCATTATATTGACACGATGAACATGAATGCTACCCATGGCCGGGTTTTACGACGTAGAGGGCTTTGCAGTGGCCTATGCATCACATTAGTGGGTGTCTTGCAGGTTGTGCTGGATGTGAAAGTGATCTATTTAAGGCATTCAGGAACACGGCAAGGTCACCCAAGGTCTCTTGTGAGCTGCATTACACACTTCAGTCCCTGGTTCACCATCGGTTGGAGTGGCCTACTTTTGTGCTGAAATTATGAGGGAAAACCCTATGAGGGAGATAAGAGAGAGAGGTCTATTAACTCCATGTAACAGAGACCTAATGCAGGTCTTTTCACCTATGTATTACCTAAGGCTGAGAGCAATAAGGTGGCCAAAGCAGTCCAATATTATTACGTTACATTTTCTTTATACTGGAGCCGCTATAATTCCTCTCCTTCCTTCTGAAGAAAGCAGCACAGTGATAGAAATGCAGAAAGGACAAGCCGGATTTATTTCTGAAGGGAACAATGAAGTTGCTACTCTATTACTTGAACAAAATGAAGAAAAAAAAAAAAAAAAAATATGTGAAATAGTTTTAATCTTTCTCTCTTCAATATAATCATTTTAATCAAGATTCCCTCCCTAGAATCTGTGTCTGCGGGAGCCAAGGAAAGAAAATAAATAACTGATGCAGAAATGTTATGAGGCGATAGAGAGAGTCACCGTTCCACACAGTTAAAATCACTGTCTGCAAACAGCCAATTGGAATAGCTGAGGTCAGACACTGGGCGCTGGGAACGCAGCTCATTCAGAATTAAGAGGAGCGTTCAAAGCTGGAATCAAATAATCATTTCCATAAGTACAGCTGCTTAAGCAGAGACCCATGAAGACAATTCAAGGGGTGGGGCATGATGGGATATATTTTCCCTCTTAGTCAGACTTCCCTTAATAAAATTAGTCAGTAAAAGTTCCACTTCTCAAATAGAAGCACAATGTATAACATGTCGCAGAATTAGAGATTAGCAGTACAAAGAATTGCACGTTGCTGAAATAATGACAGTTATGACACCGTTTAGTCGGCATGTCTTCTTTTGTCTGGACTGTAATAGGGGATTGGTGGGCCTCTGGGTTAATTTGTGTAGGCCTAATTAAAGTAATTTAGGGGGAGTGCTGTTACCAACGTGAGAGCGCTGTTCTGTTGGTCCCTAAACAAATTAGGAGCTGACAAAGACAACAGCTGTATTACCAAGCTACAGTTGATATTCTCTGTAGAGAACATTATTCACTAGATACGAGATGAAGCGACGGTGATGTGACGAGAGTGAAGCTGTGTGAACCAAGGTCAGTGGGTGGGGTGACCACAAGCTGTCAATCACAAACTGGTATAAAATAGCTATTTATTTGTTGAGATGGAGGTACCCCTTGCATTACCTATAGGTAACCTATCTATTTTTGCCTGGGGGGAACGAACATATTTTTAAGACATGCTGGGTATCTCGCTGAACACCTTCTTAACTACTGACAGGGGGCTTAAATCCTTACAACTGGCAAAAACTTCAAACTGAAATCCTAGCAACCGAGGTGATATCAGGGAACAAAGCACAGATTACAGTCCTGCTGTACCTTTTAATGCAGGAATCAGAGAGAAGATAATACTGTTGGACTCTGAATTGCCCTAGACACTGATATTTGCTGGCTACATGTAGTAGAGATTTTGACTAAGTCTTCAGGGTTGTCCTAATCTGGCGTGATGCGGGGAGCTCAAGAGTTTGCATTATCTCTCTCATGTCGTCAGGTGCCAACAGGATGCTGTGATTACTTGCTTTTACATTGCTCACTGACAAACTGCAAAAAAATCACCAAAAGACCTGAACCGGAACAGTGGAGTGCTCTTTCTTTTACACAACCCACATCCCGAATGCAAACCATCACATAAATAAACATTGACATACGCAAGTCTACTCTTAATGGAACCTGGTTCCTAGGCCGAAAATGTCCATTTTTACTACCTATAGCGGAAATTCAAGGTAACGTTATTAAATAACCTGATATAAGCATCAGGGGTTTACGGTTTTGACCAAGCTTATTACCCCTTTACATATTAATGCAGTACCAAAAAATGTACCAGGTGATTTTGCCCTTGTACATCACGGCAAAGTTCACTGCTGTATCCTTATATAAATTGTTTGGTAGATCTCCACATCACAGATTTTTTTTATTCTGCATCTTTCCCCCAATTTAATATGGCTCCTTATAATGTTAGGCCTCTCCCTTCACTGCAATGTCCTCTGCCAGTCTGGTAGGGCACACATTAACAGGTTTGTCCTCCGAGATTTGAGCAGCCCGCAGCTGAAGCTGCAGCCCCCACTGACTAAGAACTGCTTGACCTGCCCTGGCAATATGCATGTGCCTGATTTGCTAGATGAATTTCTGTTGACCAATGAGGTGGGTAATGCCTTACCAGACCCCCTCTCTATTGGACCACGCTGTCGCCAATCATGCTCTGTGCCATGGTACTCCAAGGATCCAGACCATAAGGCGTAGCAACTAAGGAAGTAGTGAATCTGTACTGGAGATGCCACTCAGAAGCTTCCTTCACACGGCAGACAGACTGATAAACCTGCCAGTCTCTACCAATGCTCTTACAGCAGTCTGCCAGGAAATCTGACTGCAACTCAAACCAGATTAGAGTTCCAAACAGCAGTGAGGCTGTCTGGCGTTGGAATCTCGTCGTTTTGACACCGCTGTTTGAGAAAACACAGGGCAGGCTAATGGAAAGTGTCCTTCCCAGTATAGCGATCGTGCGATCTGCGCGCTTCCTTTTTGAGGTTTTCCTGTGGTAACAAAGATTCTATTGTTGTTGCTACGAGACATCAACAGGACTGTCTCTAAGGAAACGCCCAAAACGTAAATTGCGAATTTGGCTTTCAGTTGGCTGGCTTACAAATGACGGAAATACTGTGTCTTTTTTGGAACCTCTCAGACTATGAGTCTACATGAAAGTTTATTGATAGCAATTTGCAAACCACCCCCAGTCTCTTTTTTTGTTCTCAGGGTTTACTATTCTGGGGACTTTGTCAGCTCGAGGAGGGTTTAGTAAGTTGCGTACGTTGTAATCACTTGGAGAAGTGGTGGGTTTTCTAGCCGGCACTAATTATGTTCAGGCTGAAGCTTTGAAAAATGACGCACACTCACTCAGTCCCACAACCAGTTTCCATCATTGGCATGGAAATGGGCAATGGCCTATCCTGGAGGTAAAAGTCGATACGAAAAGACAAGCACGCATCCGTTCCAGTCAGCTCAATTAAGGCACGACAGCGGAGAGCGGGGTGCGAAAACATGGCAAGCGCCGCACCTTAACAGCAGGGAAGACCTCGTTTGTTGTGTAAATGGCTTTAAAACTTGAAGCGTACATTGTTTCGTTTTTAAAAGCTTGAGTGCCTCACTGTTGTAAGGCGAATTGAAAAGACTACTTATACCTGTGTTACAGCAAGGCTGTTTAACGGGAGCAGGGGGCCCCAGTGTGGCCTAGTTAAGCAGACATTTGCCGTGGGCCTGTCATCAAACAAACCCTCGTGATCAGTCATCGGCCTCCAGATTAGCTGCAAAAATGAAGGCGGCGTTGTATATTTAACTGTATTTCTGCCCAAGCCTTTTCCCTTCTTGGCTTTCATCAATGAAGGCGACACGACACATCCTGTATATGTTGTATCTTGGTGGCAAGGTTACAGAAATGACTGGGCCTGAATAGGCATTTCATTTTGATTGTTAATTTTGTATTTTTTTACTGTACATTCAACTGCTGAGTGTGTATGTATGTGTCCTTTGTGTTGACAGCAAAGAACAGCCTCGATGTGAGGTGTTGTCATTCGGTAAAAAGGAACGAGTCAGTTTTTCCGTTACCCGTCCGTTAATTAGCGGCTGCTGGCATGTTAGCAACATCTGCCAGGAGAGAAGGTTACGCCTCCTACCTCCTCCACCCCCACCCCCACCCCAACCTTGTCCAGTTGCAGTCAAAAGCTGAGGCTAATACTGCCCTACTCCTCTAATAGTGCTACAGAACTGCTAAGCCCAGGTTTCCAGAATGTGCTGGAGAAAATGTTCTGGAACATTGGATTTTTTTTTTCTTACGTCACAATGAGTCATCACCATTAGCTGGCACTTGAAACTCAGCTCTTTTTCAAGAGTATTCAGCTCCATCTGCAGAGATCAATGGTCAGGACAAAAAAGTGCACAGCATCGTTTTCTCTTTCGTTATGATATCCCTGGAAACCTTTAGTTCCCTCCTCTGTCTGGTTTCCATCGTGCACTTTCCTTGCTTTTTCCGAAAATCTGCTTTTCGGAAAGTCTCGGCCTGAGCGCTGCCCCCTTAAGTTGCGAGGGCGTTCGTGTTTGGACCGTAACCATGGTTGTAACCATGGTAAATCGTCCAACGTCTGGCTCCGAGGCCGCTGCTGGAGTACGCGCCCGCTTGCTTTGAAACGGTAAACATCTGCTTTTGTTTGTTGTTACGAGCTCATGAAAATGCCACTGCGATTTAACGCAGATGGTCTAGCATCCCGTCACCCCCGTACTGAGAGAAACACCCCGTCGCTCTGTATCCTGGAGTGAACAAACAGCTAGATGTAGGTAGCAGAAGGCAGAAGTAATTGTAAGTCTGGATTCGTCAGGAGAGCCTCGGTCTGTGACTGCAGATGGCCGAGCTGGGTGGGTGAGCAGCGTTCGGCATGTCTTCATGTGACACCCTGCTAGTGGGTGAAGCGTGCTAGGGGTAAGCTTTAGCGCTGTAACCATGATAGGGTCAGCTGTGGTGGATGGCTCCACCAACATGAACGAATGAAGAGGCACACTATGGCTTGGAGGTAGTGTAGTGTGCCGCTCCTCAAAGTTTTCCTCCCCTCTCAACGGGCAAGGGCTAGGCAGGGGGGGTCTCAGGGTAGGGGCAGTTGACAAGCAGTGTTTATAGAGTCAAAGTCAAACAGAGGTCAGCCAGCTAACGGAAAAAAATAGGCCATATTTTTACTGGGGTTTGCAATAATGTTATAACGTGAAAATTTCTCAAAAGATTCTAAGAACATTACATTGTTACAAACGAGTTCTTTCACCATCACAAAAAAACATCCCAGGTAGATAAAATTCAAGTAACACAGAAATCTGGATGAAATTTACATCCTAGAAACATTTGCCTAACGTTCTGAGAATGTTCTGTCAACCAAAAATCGTTAGCCGGGTAAGAAAGTCTCACAGGAACAAAATACGTTCTCTACAACAGCTCATTTAACACTGAACTCTTCACACTATACCTTTACATAATATACAGTGAGCACTGTGTGCAGTTCTCAGTCTGAAAATGGTGTACTTTATTCAGGTGACAGAATAATAGCTCTAAGAGTGAAAAAAAAAACAAACTGTGGAACAGATGTAGGTGTGGAATAAAAGCTCTCCAGGGTGCCATAATAGAACAGACTCAGGGACTCTGTCCCCAAATGTCACACTCCCGGCATATTACCACGGATTTGTGGCCACATGTCTCCGTTTATCCAGATTATTTAATCCGAAAACAGTGGGTCTGTTATGATGCTTGAGTACTTGTTTGTCACTTTGTTTGTTTGTTTCATCTGAATCAGGGCATTAGTCCAGCATAGTATTGAACCCTTGTATGTGTGCTGTGTAGGTAATTCCTCCATCGGTAGTAGCTGGTCATGGACATGCTGATGTCATTTCCTCATTTTCTAAAGAAGGCTGTCAGAGTAAGTAATATAATATGTACTACAGATTTCAGACTATGTGGGAGTCAATGATCCCATTCAATGAAGCACAAATGTGAGGGAATTCTTCCTAACAAGGATAGGAAAGGAATAGAAATGCGAAAATACCATTCCTTATACTGCTGTCAGTGGGTAATATGTTCATGTGGATTAGATTTCTGCTCTAATATCACAAGAGGATTGGATCTCTGGCCATGTGTGTAGATGAACCCAATTCAAATTCAATGTAATGAACAGTTACTTGTATATAAAACTTTTCAAATCAAATTACCCTTCACAGTGTTTCACTTTCTCTTTCAGCCACTTACTTATTCTGATTTTGTCTTGCTCTCCTCTTTCATTTTTACTCAGCCTTCCTTTCTGTTATATACTTCTTTTTGTTTAACTCAGATTCTGCCTCAGTCTATCACTCACTTTTTTGGCTCCTGCTCAGTTGTTTTCACTCAGTATTTTAGTATGCACACTTTTTCAAGGATTTAAATAGGATTTATTATTATAATGACAGTAGTTATGCATATTTCCCGAAAGCATTTCAGTGGCCAGCCTGTAGCCATTCTCCACATTTTCTCATTGTGATCCTCCCTAATTGTATATAGTGTTTACAGATTTAGAATTCATCTCATAGTGTTTGGTGTGTGCTTTCTACAGACTGTATTTAGTGTTTACTGTTTTTGGATTTCTGTGGTATGTTACTGTTTGGTATGTGTGGTATTGGGACTGTGTTTGCTGTTAAATCAGTTTTGGGGTTCTTGGACTGTGATTTGTTATGCTAATGGTAAATACTCTAAGGTTCTCCTGCCACGTCGTTTTGTCTTTTTAGACTCTCTGAATTAGGCTTTCTGAATTGCGACAGTAAGTGGTTTTACATCTTGGTTCCTCTATATATTGCCTGTGAAATATTAAACAGTTCTTAAGTAACAGGTGGAATATGCTGTAATCTAGAGATTTTCTCAATAATTAACTGCTCCCCTCTGAATTTTTGATGAGTGATGAGTGCTTTTCTCTGCTTCCAGAATGAGTAGCATTTTCACTGTGCAGACAGCGCCCCCGTGTGGCTAAAAGTTTTTACCCATAACAGTCCAATCCTAATCACCGAAATACCCGCTAATACAGTGGACATGGTCATATTAATCAATTTATTTTGTATTTCTCACATTATTATTATTTTTTTAGTAAAAACAAAACGAGGTGTCTGAACAACAGTAGAAATAAAAAATTTTGGGTGAAAAAGGACAAAAAATATGTGCAGTCTACCATAATTTTATAATTGTTGAACGGTGGCTCATGTAGGATTTAATAAGGGTAGACCACCGCTGTCATGTTTTGTTATCAAAGATAAGAAAGTGGAATATATAGTTTATAATTTTGTTGCATGTAATCTGCTCTCATTTAACACAGTTTAAATGTGTATACATTTGGAAATAGGTGAATAACACCTTAAATAATGCTCTGCTCATTTTCCAGCCGTTAGGCTTGGGTAGGTATAAGAGCTTCCTTCAGTTGACCAGAAGAGGGCAGCAGAGATTCACATATGACAGCATAACCCTATATCCAATACATTCAGAACCACACACTGCCCCCTAGCAGTTGCAGGTCTGATTGAAAATTCAACCCCACAATAATAATGACAATGCGAGTCAATGCAGTAATCTTTTTCAGACCACTTCATAATCCACAATACAGTAATGCAATCCTGAGTGATGACAGTGAGAAATGGCCCATGGGTTTCTCCCACAATGCTTTGCAGCACAAGTGGACTCACAGGATATTATTCTCACTGGAGAGAAATGAACCACTCTTCTCCACGCTCATACATCAGATGACAGTTAAAGAAACAACAGATGCATATTTTTTCCATTCTTTTTTGTAAAATTAACCAGACTAACCTGATATAAGTGATCAGCTAATGACCTCAGGGCTGATTCAGCAAACAATCCATCATATGCATAAACGATAGAGTATATGCAGAGGAAGTGGTCCATTCTTGTCTATCAGTCTTTCTATGAAAACAGAAATGAGGGCTGAATTAAAAAGCGTTTTTTCTCTCAGTCTTGTCTTTATAAATCAGACTTTTTACAGCTGTTCATATCTTAGTGTCAGGATGCCTTCCTTTGCCATGTGATCTGTGGATGACATTAGAATATTCTCCTGTGGATAACCGTAACCTTGTTGTACCTTGCTGAATTTGTTAAAAAATGGTGTCCTTGACAACATGTGTGTCTAATCCTTTTCTTTTCAGGATGGGAGCAAGTAGCCTAAGATTTCAACCGGCGCGAACGGTCAAAATCTTTGCGGGAGCGGGTGGGCGCGATCAAAATGTTTGCGGGGGCGGGCGGGCGCGGTCACAATCTTTACAGGAGCGGGGCGACACAGCCACAATGCCTCCCGCGAATGAGGGCGGCATTGGGATTTAAAAAACACTCCTGTGCACAGCTCTAATGTGGAGCATCCACCATTTCCAGTAGTTGAATGGCTTAGACTTGAACGCCTTGTTGAATAGCTTATAGCTCTACCAAAATCACGACTTTGATGCTTGAGTCGCTTGGAGGCCAGCCTCAATTCAGTCCCCTTTTGCAACCGTTCATCCGTGGTCCTGCCACATTCGCTGTCCCTTGATTAGTATTGGGTATTTTCAGAGATTTTAGTGACCTTGGAAGATTCTTCTTGGATAACTTCACTTGACATGCCATTTGATGAATTGTGTTTGTTTATTTTAATTATGTTCTTTCTGCATGACACGGATATGAGAAATGATTATAAATTAATTGCTTTATTGTAGTTCAACTGACATTTCCATAATTGTTTCTACATTGTGTCATTTTCTAAAAAGCTATGGCCAGAAGTAAATATGTAGGTGATCTTTAAGAGTCCGTTGTTTGGGGCTGCTGGAGTGAAACGTTCTTGCGAGCTTCTTTCACGGGAGCGCCGAACAGAACGTCTGTTCTGTCTCACAGAGACGCCGTTTCATTCACACCTCTAAATATCGCTGCACGTGTGACTCATGCGTTTCTGTTCCTGACAGTTGCAGTGATGCGAAGGTTTGACCTGACTGTGCTCTTGTGTTTTTGCTTTAGGTATCCTGTTCTCCACCCTGGTGTTTGGCCCTGCCTGCGGCTTCATCCTGGGCTCTCTCTGTACTAAATTCTACGTGGACGCGGCCTTCATTGACACAAGTAAGTCCCTACTGATTACCACAGATTTACAGGGCAGACTTCATCACCCAGTATAAACATTTACAATACTGTGATAAGACACCAGCGTAGTTTTTATCAGTTACATACCATTGCGGATCATTTTAATGTCAAATAAGATGATTTCAAACGTCACATGAAGCTAAGCAGATGCAAGTTTTGTTTTTACTTTAACCAGATCTCCTGGGAAAATATGTTGCTGATGGAAGTGGTGTTGGATGGCCAGCAGAGGGCAATCTTTCCTACTGAATCAAATAGGAATTCCAGTGCCCTGGTACTTTGGTGGGAATCATTCTGCAGACAGTGCTGCTTTGAAAATAAGCTGATAAACCAATGTCCTGGCCCTGCCTGCCTTTTGGTCAGGGCATTGTATTGATGTAGCATTCTGCAGATTCCCACAGAATTAGCTCTTTGTATGTGGTCATGTAGTTATTCCCTATGTTTGATGGTGTACACAATCGCTTGAATTCCTTGTCTGCATTACTTCCCTAATTGAGCAATATGTCCTCAGTTTACTTACATGGGTAAATAAAAGGTTAAAAACATTGTAGTAACAGCTTGTGTAAACATTTACAACATTGTGGTAAAGCATCAGACTAACTAATGGAAAGTACAGTGCATTTTATATTACTCACATTTGCAGACTGATATTCAGGTCACAACTTTGCTCTGGGGTGCAGCAACAGTGTTTCACCCTCGATTTGAACCCAGAACAGTTTTGCCAAGAGTTCCGTTATCTGAGGTCTGTTTCTCTGCGTAGCTCATCTGTTTCTGTGGATGGTGTGTGAGTGTGTGTATTTGTGTGTGTCGTTGTGAGCAGGTAAGCTGGACCTTACCCCAGATGACCCCCGCTGGATCGGCGCTTGGTGGGGCGGCTTCCTCCTGTGCGGTGCCTTGCTCTTCTTCTCCGCCCTCTTCATGTTCGGCTTCCCGCAGTCCCTCTCCGGCCTGGAGGAGGACAGCGGGGGCGAGAGCGAGCAGGCCATGCTGCCCCCCGCGAGCCAGGATTACGACGGCTCTAAGCCCAGCAACGGGGTCCTGCGCCACCATGAGCCTGACGACGGGCCGTCCTGCTGCCAGCAGCTCCGAGGTGAGGCGGGTGACATCGTGACGTCATTGGGTCACGACTGCCAGAACCTCATATGAACATGACCAGAAATGATTCTGACCAGAACCTCAAACACTCATTTCAGCATGTGGTTTCATCATTAAAACTGATCTCAGTTCAGCCTCTGACAGCCATCTAGCCTTTTTAGAGCACAGAACTGCAAGGGGTTGTGTACTTTTTTTTAACTACATTTTAAATAACAGATTTTTGCATGTGATGAGTTTTTGTAATTAAAATGTGATTAAAAATTAGTCATAGCTGGAATTATATATCAAAATGTGCCTAACAATAATGTTAATTAAAATCCAAACCAGTTTTTATTATCACAATGAAAAAACCACCAGATTATCATATCATCATGACACTATCATATCATTGACATTATTCATTTATGCAACATTTATGATGTGGCCAAATATGTAAATGACTTAATGATGTAATACTGTCAGTGATGAGGGGATAAGTTTTCAGTTTTCTGGCACTTTCTGTTCTTGTGTCATTCTTCATTTAACATTGATGAACGTGAGAATTTGACGTGGGGTCAGGACACGTTGCTGTTTAAAGATGGTCAGGTCAGGTTGTAACAGGAAGCAGGTCAGAGTGTGCCAGCACGTTATGGAGTGGACCTTCATGCCTGAGTTTTAAAATGAGAAGGAAGGGTGCTGTCTCCGACCTCAGCACCCCAACGCATCACCTCTCCGACATCAAACCACCCCCTGGCAGAGCTCACGTGTGTCTACTCCCCCCTCCAGCACTTATGAAAGCCCGTCTGTCCCCTCATTAAAATGCAAAGCCAGTCCAGAGCTACCTACTGAATTGGATTTTTAATTTTCACATTTTTTGCTCTCAGTAATATCTCGCCAAAACTGAAAATAGCTGATTTTGGGGCAGGTGGAGAGTGAAAGGAGGGGGGGAGAAGGGGGTGTGTTTTATTAGAGTAGTCACCACCTCATCACTTTAGCAATAATTAGAGCTGACACTCAAATGACACGGCTTATTATCAGATAACAGGTAACACCTTTTTTATTAAGGCAGGGATGGGAAGTGTGGAGATGTTGATTGCATGTTAAAAGGAAAAGAATTTTTAAACATGAGTAGAAAGAGAGAAAAAAAACAGATTTAATGCTGAATTTCCAAATAAGCATCAATGTGCACACATTTTTCTGGTGCCCTTGAAAAATGTGCGCAAACTGCAGCTACCATCTGGATCTTGTAAGATTGCCGTTGTTTAAACGTTTGACTTCAGAGAGATTCGTGAATGTATAAATTATTCTCTCCAGCTGCTACTAGAAGTCTGTTTAACATTCTGTGATTGTAAAAAAAAAAAAAAGGTATGGACACTTTGACTTTGAGATACACAGTGTGAGACTGTTGCTTCTGTTTATCTATAAAGTCAGCGTTACAGAATGAGAAGGCGTAGCTGAAGGCAGTACAAGAACGAACAAAGCAGGATTCATTCTGGCATGCAGTGTTTAGAAGCACTTGCAAGACAAACTTCACTGTTTCTCTGCATATAAACTGTAGAAAGATGACACATGGAAAATGCATATATTTACAATGCAATCAAAAAGGCATGCTCTCTGTGGCACTATAGTATGTAAAAAATGAATGATTATTAAATATTATATGTAATATATGTGGAATTTATTACATCATATTCA
The DNA here is from genome assembly GCA_022829145.1 of Albula goreensis. Classification (NCBI taxonomy): domain Eukaryota; kingdom Metazoa; phylum Chordata; class Actinopteri; order Albuliformes; family Albulidae; genus Albula; species Albula goreensis. The sequence continues at coordinate 26,787,195 of CM040741.1, forward strand.
AAAATCTTCCTGTAGCAAGCTTCATCCATTTATTTGGATATGCATGCCATGAAATAAATTAAAGGTCACAATTTTCAGAGTTGACAAATTTGTTTTTTTTTGTTTCTTTTATTTCTGTGAAAAATGCAGAATTCTGCATGAACTCAACCTCAGTCAGCATAATATGAATACAGCAGCCCTGTAAGAAGGACAAAACAAATTCTAGCATTCTTTTCATGCTCCTTTTTCTCCCAATTTAGAATGCCCTATGGTATTCACACTCTGCTGTCGGCTCAGGAAAGCACAGACTATTTCCTCTCTAAGCTTTGTGCTGTCAGCCCAGGCTTCTTTTCAAACAACGGTCCAAAAGCGGAGTGTGCATTGACAGTAATTAGAAGAAGACACCTCATGTGCAGTCTTGTTCATGCAGAGTGTGGATATTGCATTGACCAGTAGAGGGTGCTCACGAGTCACACATTAGGCACAACCGTCATCACCAGGTACAGCCTTTCGTCCTTATCACCTGACGTTAGACTGTGGGACAAATTGGAACAGCATCTGAAAAGAAAGAACCACCTAGCAGCCCACATTATCATGTTCAAAATGAAATTTTCCAATAAACAGAGCCACAAATAATGAATATCCCATCTACATTATATTAGCCTAGATGATGGAAAATGTGTTTAATATTTACAAACAAATCAGTGCAAATACTTAGACACATATAAAGGAAAAACAAATGTTCATGAAATTTTACTGAAAATGCTCTGGCCAATTATGCATTACCTAATGGAATTTCTTGTCACTGCTGCCACTACTTGCCATTGTCACTATTCAAACTGTAGTGCGCAACATTTCACTAAGAATTAGTGCTTTAGTTCCATGCACCACTCAAGGTCTGCATCGATTTCCAAACTCATATGGCTTCAATTTCTTCATCTGTGATGGGAAAATGGGTAGAGTATGACTAGTCTGGCAAATCTGAATCGTTCCTAAGCGGTCACGGCATCTGCCCTATTTATTTATAATTATGTAGAAAGGAACAGGAAATGATACAATGATATGGGGTGTTTGTGGATTGGAAATTTCATTTAGACCATTTCTTGGCTGTACCTAAACAATACATGCATTAAAAAAGCTGAATTATGATAATGTATATACTCACTGCTTTATCCAAAGCAGTGAGTATATACGTATTTGGGCTCTCTGTAAAGTCCGTGAAGAGTGACTGTTTGCAGGGCCTGATTGGTAGGATAAGGCGATTTGCCAAAGTCGGGGGCTTTCGAGGATAGAATGTGCACTGTTAGCCAGTCACTCTGTGAGCCTGACTGGAATCTCATGTCTTTTTTTGTGTTTAAGCTGTGTTTAGACTCTTCCCAGAGCAAGTCATCAGACCAGCTTTTGTCAATCTAAAATGCTGTCTATGGCACATTGGGCTCCCAGTTGGCTGTTGCTAAAACCGTACTTGTCACAAGCACTGTTTGAGCCCGATAGCTTAGTTAGCCTAGTTAGCGCTAGATTGGGATTGTATTGCTTCTTAAACTGACTGTGACTGAGAGTCTGCAGATGCTGGATACTACTGACTAGCTGGCCCAAGCTATGGTGGACTTAACTCAGTCAGGGTTGCTCAGGTTACCGTGACATAAGTGCCACTTAGCCAATCACAAAGCCTCCACTCCACCTTTGTTTTAGCAGGTGCCACAAGTGAGAGTTGTGCATGTCCTGCAGTTAGTACTCTCTCTCCTGTAGTAAGCTGTGTAACTTGTCACATTTAAAAATGTACACTCTTCAGAAGTTTGTCCTTTGAAATGACTACGAAGACAACTACTTCACTGTGTTTTTTGCTACTGTGTACATCTTCAAAAGTAGGCACTAAGGTAGAAAATCTCTCCAGGACTTTACCTTTGCTGTTCTATTGACTTAACTCTGGTTGCTTGGAGAATAATTGAAGAATGATTGCTCCTACCAGTTTCCTGCATCTTAAATTCTGCCAGTGTCACTTCCTTTGGTATTTTTTCAAAGTACAATCAAAACTGGGTCTGAACGTGCCAGAAAGCATTTATCTGAGACTGACGTGTAAATGTAAATATTAGCAAAAGCAAAGCTGAGCACAAAGTCTTACAGTGAAAACACACTTGTCAAGAGTAATAAAACAAAAACGGATTACAGGATGTGTTTATAAATTGTTTCTGTTGGCATTAGTTAGATGCCTTGGGAAACTTATTAGATATTGGGCTTTTTGAAATACACATTTAGAGGAGTTTATGTCACAGCACCCAGTGTAGGAGATTAGAAAGTATAAAAACACGTCTCATATCATATCGTTCTCTGTGTCTCTAAACAAAGGCATACTGTTTCCAATATAATCAAATCTACTTGGGTTAAGTGATCAGTCATTGCAAAAATATACACAGTGCAAGCACCCTGAATGGCAATTCATCTCTCTCTCTCTCTCTCATTCTCTCTCTCTCTCACTATATCCCCAGTTATCCCAAAGGTGACCAAACACCTTCTCTCGAACCCGGTGTTCACCTGTATAATCTTGGCAGCCTGCATGGAGATCGCTGTGGTCGCCGGTTTCGCCGCTTTCCTGGGGAAGTACCTGGAGCAGCAGTTCAACCTCACCACCTCCTCAGCCAATCAGCTTCTGGGTGAGTCACCATTATAACACACCAATCAGGCGAGAGCTCAGCTCCATAGCCAGTCTCCTTCTGTGGAGCTCACGCATATATCTTCAAACAGAAGAAACATATAATTCCTGTAGAGGATTATGGGGATTTTTTGAATCACTGTTGCCCAATTAAACCCCTGACATAACCTGAATGACTCCTCAAATTCACTAAGTCCTCCATAACCATGTACATATCATAAAAACCAGTGAATTTATACCATCCCAGACATGATGTACAATACACTTAAGAAACTTCAAAAGTGTATCCTAACAAAATCATTAAGGGAGAAAATTTGCAAAGAGGCTTGACCTGCTGAAGCTAAGACCTTCAGCCCTGTGACGATGTCCGTCCCTGCTGCGGGGGGCTGTTTGTTCTCAGGCATGACGGCCATCCCGTGTGCCTGTCTGGGGATATTTCTGGGGGGCCTGCTGGTGAAGAAGCTCAACCTGTCTGCCCTGGGGGCCGTACGCATGGCCATGCTGGTCAACCTGGTGTCCACGGCCTGCTACGTCTCCTTCCTGTTCCTGGGCTGTGACACAGGGCCTGTCGCCGGGGTGACCGTCGCGTACAGTAACGAGTAAGGACCCGCCTCCCGATACAGTATCTCTGATTCTGCTGGTTTTCTAGCCTTTCCAGCCCACCTGATAGGCCAGTTATTTTTATTCAAAGTTTTTACCCACCATCCATCTAAAGTAAAATAATATTTTAAAATAAAGTTATAACAACTTATTAAAATAAAAATATAATATATTAATGTTTAATATTTTGTATTTCATTCCCTATTCAATATGGACAATTTCAAGTATATAGGTCAAATCTAGGTTTATTATGTTATTGGCTATAGTAGTCAGTGAAACTTGTCTTTCCAGAACACTACGGGTTGGGCTGAAGCCAGTAGCTCCCTGCATCAATCACTGTAACTGCTACACCGCCTCCGTCAGTCCCGTCTGCGGCTCAGATGGAGTCACCTACCTGTCCGCCTGCTTTGCTGGCTGCACCAGATCAGTGAGTACAGGGGTCCCCCCAAAAAAAAAAACACCATCATTACCACCCCACCATTATAACATCACATCACAAACTTATCAATACTATACCAGCCCCACCTTTCTTTTTCATAACGTCACTCAATAATAATAACAACATATGTATTTGTATAGTATATTTCATGAAGCCCAAAATACTCAGTGGAAATGAAATTAAAATATAACAGCAACAAATCAGCTCAAAGTGCAGCCGCACAAGTGGATTTACATGAGAGCCATATAGCTCAACCTGGATATGAGCATTTGGCTAGGCCAAAAAAAACCAGCGCAATGCCATGAATCAATATGGCCCAGTTATGAATGTGCCCAGGAAGAGAGATATGGCCCACCGTGTAGCCGTCAGCGTGCGCGGGAGAGGTTGAATCATAGGTAATATCTCTCTGTTATTGTCTCGCTGTCTGAGGAATGACCTTTCGCAGCCTAGATCTCTCCCTGCTTTTTATTAAGAGCTAGCGCGGGGCGGCCGTCTGCTGAAAATAATGTTTTTAATACCCTCTCCCATTTATATGAAGCATATCTGTGGTATCACACAGTGCTGTTTACTCTCAGATGTAGAAGGATATTGCAAAAAAGACACAGGCCTAAATTCTAATGGCAGCGAAGTACGGCATAATCTTTCCAATACTTGCATTGAAGTTCAAAACGCTCAGCTCTGCCATTTGAAATTTAAAATAGTCGATATGTACAGTCATGCTTAATTCTTCTATTTTTAAAATACTATAAACAGTCGCATGTCTCTGATAACTGTACATACAGATTTCAGTTCAGAACTGCATCATAAATGTTTTGAAGTGTGCAGCATGAGTATGTCAGCAAAGCGGTAAAACTACTGCTTGCCCTATGCAGTCCTGCGTTTAAAATATGGCTCGTTGTCCATGTTCTTTGTAGGGTAGAGTCCTGCCTGGCTACTGATGGCATTTGTGGCTATGTTGCCCCAGTAGTGATGCGTATTGTATGTTGTGTCCTCCATCTTTCTCTTAGAACCTGACTGGGTGCGCCTGTATCTCCAGTGATGCGGAAGACGCAACGGCGGTGCCGGGGAAGTGCCCGAGCCCGGGCTGCCAGGAGGCCTTCCTCACCTTCCTCTGCGTCATCTGTGCGTGCAGCATGATCGGAGCCATGGCCCAGACGCCCTCCGTCATCATCCTCATCAGGTATCCCACGCCAGCGCAAATGCACCTGGTTATTCTGCTGATGTCCAGCGCTCACACACCTGGAAACCTGCTTACCTGTGATATCTCACTCCAGCATCTGTAATCCTGCAAATTCCTCTGACGTATAATATCAGGTGCTATAATCCTGTTGGCCTCTAGGTGGCTCATGTCAGACATTTGGTTGGGAAGCAGGCGTGAGCTTTGCAGCTGGGTGTTTGAGTCCCTGCCCCGCCAAGACCAACTTTGGCCAGAGGTCTGCATTGATGAGACAACAATCGGCTCAGCCAGAGAAGGATAGGGGTGAAGCCATTTGATTTGTTAGATGCCTGTAAATCTACAAATTGAGTATACCCGGACTACTGGCAACATAGGCAGGATGTTGCTGTGAATCTGCCGTATGGAAAAAAGTGAACTTGCCCACATGTGAATAGGTGGCATCATGTGTGGCGTCTTAATAGTGCTTTTTTGATTGTGGAAGTTTGAAACACTTTTGGCACCTGGCATCTTCCAAACCTCCTCACTCAAAAAAGCAGCCATCTTAAATTACCCCACAGTGCCCCACAGGTTACCGTTTATTTTATCAAAATAAAAGTCCCCAAAATAAAATTGCCAATACAAAACAAATATACCAAATTCATTCTTCACTTTAAAATGGTTCCCACAATGTGTTTATGGCTGCCTCCTCCTGAGTCAGCAGGAAAGGGCTGCCGCATGAGGCTAAACAGTCCAGCTATTCAGGTTGTTAAAAAATATGGAGAAAATATCAAAAATAATAATCTCTATACTGTCATTCATGTGGTATCTAATACCAGTATCCAGGCAGCATTATCACTTCTAAGATTCCATCACCTGTACTCGGCTTTCATCTGCAAAAACCAAAATCAGCATCTATAGACTTGCCATCTTTTGAGAATCAATATCAAAATCTATAAATCTGCTCATCATCATCATCACCTGGGTTTGATAAAGAGCGGTGGTGAGTGGAGACCAGAGAAATTTTCACCGCACGGCAGAATTTTGTAGAACATAGTTACGCATCAGCTCAGTCAAAAGCACCAAAGGCTGTTATCATGGCAAGAAAAATCTCATTGCTCCCTGTGGTAGGAACATATAATATAGCAGAGACTCGCTACCTCACAGCAGCTAAATGGCACTCTATTTGTGGAGAGAGCAGCATGCACCGTCGGTGTCTGAGGGAAGAAAAAAAGATAACTGCAATTTCAGCCTCGAATTTAATCTTTCTGTTCTTCCTCTCTTCTTTTTCTTTATCTCCATCTGTCCATTCACAGGACAGTGAGCCCAGAGCTGAAATCGTATGCACTCGGCGTTCTGTTTCTGCTGCTTCGCCTTCTAGGTAAAAGATAACCAAAAACAGCGGATCACTTTTAATCATCTCTTTTTACTCTTTCACCTTGGCACAATTAATCCATTTTAGTTTCTGCTTTCGAGCAGTTCTTATTAGTGATGATTACGCAATGCTAATTTGTCTTAGCCTATTGGCGTAGTCTGTTTCCTTAGCAAATGGCACAAAGCCATATATCACACAGAGAGGAGATCAGGTACCAGTATGAAAAGAAACAAAGAATACAGCCAGCTTATTGTTGTGTGGCAGTAATAGTAACATCTGAGCAACCCTTGAGATAGATGGAAAACTAGTCTGGTCTTCTTCAGACATTATACTTTGCCCAAAACATAAATTAGTTACTAGGCAGGTTTTATTCCTGCATTGAAAAAATCTGCTTTTCATCTTTAATTTTTGTGGGATTTATGTGCTTTAGGTAAAAATCAATTCCTTTGCAAGAATTGTCTTGAATATTTGTATTTAGTTTGCAGACTTCAGCAAATAATGTCAGTAATCTTAGCTTTTATTCATGCTTTAGCCTTATTTTATTTTTTGATTTGGTTTGATGGTGTTTTGAGTAGCTTTTTGTGATGATTGTACCTTGTACTTGTTGATAAATGAAAAATGTCATTATCTTTGTCTTGTGCCTGTCTGATAATTTTCTCTGCAACAGGTTTCATCCCACCTCCATTGATCTTTGGTGCGGGGATCGATTCAACGTGCCTGTTCTGGAGCACAGTGTGCGGGGACAAGGGTGCCTGCATGCTGTACGATAATGTTGCCTACAGGCATCTGTATGTTAGCATTGCTATCGTGCTAAAGGCTGTGGCGTTCCTCCTTTACACCACCACCTGGCAGTGCTTACGCAAGAACTACAAGAAATATATCAAGAACAACGAGGGCTACCTGACCCCGACCGAAATCTTCGCCTCCAACCTCACCCTGGACAATGTGGGGAAGGAGCTCGGACAGAACCCGGCAAACAGGACAAAGTTTATATACAACCTTGAAGATCACGAGTGGTGTGAGAACATGGAGTCCGTTTTATAGTGGAAACACTAACACGAGAACTATGTGTTATACGCATGCACACCTATATTATGAGTGTGGTTGCGTTAGAGAAATTCTCTTGAAGGATCATTATGTCTTTCTTTAATCTTTTTTTAAAAGGATAGAACATTTTTTTAAAGTAAAGATCATCCATTTGACATCCTGTTCAGGCCCTTGAAGACTGTTACTACTACTGCTATGTTCTCCAAATCAGTGGAGGTGTATTTAGGGTCCATTTTGTTTTTTGTTTTGTTTTTGGTTCATTTAAAACGGATACTGTACTTGCCAGGAAGACAAGCGCGACAAATGGTTCCTGCTGGGTTCAAAACCACTCAGTAGCTATTAGTCAACTCCGTCCCATGCCTGTTGTCTATTGGTTGTCAAATCAACTGGGTTTGAGTCAGCTGTCGATCTACTCCCTGTCATTTAAACAGCTACTTTGATTGTTTTAAACTGTTTAAGCTGCCAAGAAGTGTCAGATTAGATTTTTTTAAATTATTATTTATATGTTATTTTATTTCTATGTGTGTGCAAGTGAATGGCTTTTTCATGTACAGTGCTAGAGAGTGGTTTCTGAAAGTATATCAACATATTTCTGATAGTCCAGAATTTTGAGAAGCATATCAGCAGATATTGCACAAGAAGTGTCTTGGAAAGTTAGTTTTATCTACTGTTTTGAATGTACTGTAAGCATCATATTTTTCAGTCAAATGTAATACTTTCATAACTATATCTATATTTACAACTCATATTTGAAGCAGTACTCAGATTTCGTCATCATTTTGACATGCTTTAAAGCGTTTTATATACATTTAATGTTTTTTTTTTCTTTCTTTTGGGGTGCAGTAAAGCAATGAAACGTTTATTTTTAATGTAATTTTTGTTCTACGTGCTTTATTAATCCCATCGATCTCTTAATTTCCTTTGTACTATTCATGACAATATGATATTTATGCGTTGTATGTTTTCTTCCTACTTTGGCACCAGTGAGAGTAAAAGCAGTGAATGCTCAGAGCTAAAGCCGTTTACATCAATGAATGGTTGTTTAAGAAGATTATTTTTTTCAGTAATTCTTCATACAAAATATTGCAGAATATAATGTATATATTTTTTTATTCATCAGCTTAAGGAAAAAGTTTTAAGAATATTCTATTGGTTTAAATTGTATGAGAATAATATTAAATAAACTATATGATGCATAAATTGTAACAAATACCACATAGAGTACAGAGCTATAATATCTGTCTTTGAAAGGAAAAAGAAGGGACACTTTTCTGTGACTGAAAAGAGTAGGTGGTGCCCTTATATAGTTAAGAAAGATTATTTTAATTTTAAAGCCTGTCGAAACTGCATGTCAGGAAATGGAAGAGACAAAAGCAGTATTGTAATGGAGGAGGTGACTATTTTACAAAAGGTTCCTGAATGGCTATGAACCTACTGTAAACTGTGGATGTACAGTGAGTATCGGCATAAGACTTGATGATGTGTCTTATTGAAAGAGGTGTTTCTTCAGTAAAATCTCAGTGTCCTTGTCCTCGCACTTTTTTTGTATCACAAAAACAGGCATTTATACTACTCTACGAATAAATTATTTTTCAGAAAATCAACAGAAGACTTGGGAAGCTCTTTTTAGCTCGTACCATTCAAAAAAGCAGCGTTTTCATCTGCAATGATACATTTATGGGACGGAACCAGTGTGGAAACCAAACAGGGTGAACATAAATGAAGTTGCACACTGTTAGTATTTACATGTTAGAAACAACGTCCGGTGACTGAATTCCAGCAAAGGACACATTAGAAGGGGAAATATTTGATATTATAAAACTGTGAGAACTGTTTTAACACTCCAGTCTTTATGAAGAGCCAGTCATGTATGCCATATTACTTTTCACTGCAGCAAGGACCAGACAATAAAAAACAAAAAAAAAAAAAAATAACCGCAAAAGGAATACCTTGGTGATTTAATTCTGGTTTGGATTTAATAAGCTAACATTGCATCCGATGAACCCTACTCAATCGTAATGTGCTTCATAAAATCAGTCTTTTTAATCTCCATCTAATAATCAGTTGATTTCTGAGCACAGATGGTTATTGTTTTTGTTGTAAACAGGAGACCTGTTTTCGCTCGTACGAATTTGACAGCCATTTAATTTTCTGTGACCGCATCCTTTCACAGCTTTTTTTAATGTTGGCGAACTAACTAACCAGCTAATTGCTTGAGGTTATCATTTGCATAACAGAACAAAGCATTCAAACTTTCAGCTGAAGAAGCCGCTTATCCAGATAGGTAAATATGAGCTATAAAACAGCCGAGCATGACATTAATATTTGACTGTCATGTGCCCGATGACCTCCTGATAAACAATGGTTTTATGGTTTTATCTTAATTTAATGTATTATATTAAAATACAGGCTGCAGCAAACCTCTACAAGCTTCTGCATTGTTTCAAAAAGAGAATTATTACCAGAGGCTGAAGTTTTACAAACTTAGCAACAGTAACTAAGGGATCTGGATAAGGGTTGACAAAGGGTCAACTCTAGTTTGCAGGATCCTTTGTTTGAAATTGATTTCATTGGTTATGATTTATGATTCTCCTTGGTCTCATGCATATAGTGTAACAAACATCTTCATGCTTTGTAAGTCCCCAAAAAGGATACTTATTGTGACCTGTATTACTTTGGAAAAAATATGGGAAAAATTGCATATCATGATTTTGCATATCATGATCTTTCCTAACTGCAGCTGTCTGTCTCTGTCTGTCTGTCTGTCTGTCTGTGCGCCACAATAGTACATAAGCCACACCAGTTAAGTTTAACACTGTTTTTTTTCTTCAACTACTCATTCCCGCGGAGCAAGCCTCTCATCAATCCTTTAGAAACTTGAAACTGTCATTTCAAATGTAGGATATTCAAGGTTGTGAAAGTGGATTTTAGGCAGTGCTTGATTTCCCGTCGGTTTATCATTTTAACGAAAATGTTCTTTAGCTACACATGTCCAGTACAATACAAATCCCATCTGCTGAGGAGTCAATGACACTGGCTGTTGGTTTAAGCAGGAACGTAATCTCCTGCAAATGGCATGGGCTGACAAACAATACGGGCTATACCTGATTGTAAGAAAATGAAACGAATAGGATAAAAGCACATAAAAAGTAGTTTTAAAAAGTAATTCAATTCAGCATGAGATATCCTACAGGAAGGTGAAGGTAGCCTACTGTCCATTTTCAGTAAACACAAACTGGACATTTTATAATAATGAAGTAACATATCACACAACTATCTGGATTTATGTGGAAATTAGACATTAAATGATAATGCATTACAGTTCTTATTTAGTTGATACTTCAGGAATACCACAAAAACTTAATGAGACCTAAAAATGGATAAATTCATTGACTGGTTTACACTGGTCAGTTACTGACTGCACACCTCACCCGCACCAATTGCATGAATAATGGTCATGAATGGTCAAGCTGATGGTCAAAGTCATCATTTTTCTCTGTCCCATCACATCAAAAATGATGAGTTCCTTATGAATTGTATCACAATAAAATGTACTTCTGGATTACTGCCTAGACTATCATTGAGGCAGTTATTTCATTGCAAAGACCAAAAACCTTCCCATCTGCAGATTTTATACATTCTCTTCACATTCTGAATAAAACATGTTGTGTGTTTTATAAGTATTAATATTTGTAAAACATATGCAACTGTATCAAGCACAACACATGGCAAGTTAACAGAAATCAAATCCAATTAGGCACTGAAAGGTTCACTCCTTTTTTTTTTAGAACACAGACAGCTCCAGGATATGGAATTCAGAAAACAGAAAGCAACATTTTTTCTTTTTTCAATTAAATCTGGTGCCTTTGTGTCTGGAGGTTAAATATTTACTGGGGAATAACCTCTTACCTCTTAAGAAGATAAACCAGAACACCATATAAGCATTTCACAACAAATTTAGTATTCTTTCAGACTGTACCTGGTGATTCTTTTGGGCTTGTCAGCCAGAATCTTGTGTAGATGATTCTGGTCCCTGCTTCCAGACAGAGCCCTTGGATCCGACTTACTATCAAAGGAGTACAATCAGCAGACTTCCCTTGAGGACCATCAAACAAGCAGCGTTCAAGCTAAATAAAAGACTCGCACTTGAAGCGAGATCTACTTCAAAATATCTCAAAGCACAGAACTCGCATTGAAGATGGGCTCCTTATCTGAACGCACCACCAGACGAAAACTCCGAGGACCAGAGAGACAGTGAAAAGCTGCCAAAATGACAAATTAAATATGCCAGAAAACAAGCTTCTCTGTCTTTTCCCCCAAGCCATTGTCAGATAATTATTTTTATTGGCGGCGCTAAAGATGGATTTGCAGTCGGTAGGAGTCTCATTTGTGCACATAGGGCTCTGATCTTCAAAATCACTCCTTCATCTTGTATTTCTACTACAAAACGTCATTAGCGCTACTTCTGAAATAATGCATATGGTTAATTGTAATTAATCCCCTGATGAGTGATTTCATTCTTGTTGAACCACAGATTATGAACCACAGAGATACTTTCTGGACTACATCACTGTACTATGTGGTATGTCATTTACGCTAACTATGAATTTAGGGCATAGTGGTAGCTTTTGGTAACTTTTGGTAACGACAGTTAAGGAAATAGTTACGATATTGCTGTAATTATGAATAGAGACGCAAAAACATTTATACCAATTAAATTTGTCGATGAAAAATGTTTATTTCACTATATAGTAAAGGATTATAAAGCATATTTGGTTATCTCTAATCACAATTCTGAGCACCTGCTTTAGAGCACAAGAAAGCAACAACATCAGATACTGTGTGGTATCTCATAATGCCGTTTTATCTTTGGAAAGCCCAGCATTTGTTTGCTACTGAAGAAGAAAATCTATTAAGTCCCACTGTTAACTAAAAATCAATTGACTCTGACTGATTCCATTTTATACATTAATATACAGCTGATATTTTAATATACGGTGTCAAATCATGGAGACAGGGGCCAAAAGATCGGAACGGGGCAACTAAACAAAATTGTCACATTTACGGCTGACTGATTTGCATTACGCTTCTTCATTAACACTAGATTATAACACTGAGACTGATTATCGTCATCAATCAAAGTTCTGGCATGATTCATCTTCACTGTTTTTTAAATCGCCCTGTAAATTGAGAGCAGTACCTTACGGAACGCGTCACCCCAATGTTGCTGGTTTGTGACCCTGTTGTAACCCTATGTGCCGTTACCCCACCAGTGTAAGGCCTCTTAGCCCCTTATTTAAATGAGGTTTCTGGCCATTACCCCCCTTGGGTGACTGCCTCTGTCCTTGTTTAGGCCCTGTTTTAAATACACATGTTTTGATGTTTCTTGCCTTTTGATATATAATTAGTTTCAACACCACTCTTTTTTGTATTGGGTGCCTGCAAACAAATTGGTGCCCTCAGAGAGCTGAAGTTGAGTGTCTTTATGCAACAATGGACAGAGTAGTTAATCAGACTCACAACTTTAATGAACTAATAAATACCAAAGAAAGTAGCCTAATGGGTTGTGGGTAGCTGGGTGTGACTAATGGGGTCAAATGAACTTCTGTGGCATCACAAAAGTTTCAAAATGCTCTATTTTCTGCCCTGTGCTATTTCTATTAGCTTTTCAAGCTAGTGTGTTGTTCTTTCGTGAGTATGTTACACAAGCTGCAGGAAGAGGACAGTATTCTTTGGGATTATGCAGACAGCTACTCCAAAGCTGTTTCTTATTGGTGGCTAAAACTATGAATGAGAATAATTGCCATCACCGAAATTCTGCCTTTCTGACAGTCATGGGGTGGTGACTCTTGCTGGTGTCATGTAACCATACACACAGTTTGCAAGTCAGTGACAGTTAGCTACTTGCTTATTAATTCTAAATACATTAGTTAAACAGATAGTTATATCTATCGCCCATTTGTGTCAATGGGCTTGTAATGAGATGTGTTCCATCTTTTGCAGGTTTTGGCAAACCTCAGTTTTGAACGTTTTAGTTATTAGTACTATGGGTATTCTGTCTTTTCTCTTTTTGATGCCTCCTGTGTCATCACACTGTTCTGAAGGTACACTGCCTGTCATGATGACCTAAGTTTAGTTTTGTTGTGACAGCCAAATTGTCCTGCAACCTCACACTATCTGTTCTGAAAATTCAAGAATTGTGAAAACTATTTCAGTTGCAACCAATTCAGAAAACCTGTACCTGGCCAGTTGAAAAATGTCAAGACAGAACTTTGTTAGAGAGAGAACATGCAATTAATTATTTGCATATTTATGAGAAATTAATATCTTTAAATGCTTCACTGGACACTTTGAATTCATACATTGCCTGGCATACAAAATATTTTGTGTATTGCCCAAAAATACAAATCAAATTATTTTGTTCTTTTAAGCTTTTAACCTGAATACATGTTTTATATTACCACCCAATTTCTCTGAAATAAAATGGCCATACCAAATGCTGTAGGACTTTTTGGCAAGATAGGACAGGAGTCAGAGAATGAGAAAAATAAGAGGTGCTGGTGGGTAGAAGTAACAATTCTATGAAAGAAACAACTCCAGTGTGGGGATTACATGTGTGGGAACATTCATTTGATTTATGAATACAGGACACATATTAATATCTGTATACAGCATCATGCACTGTCACGATCGCTTATTCACCAATACTAATACCACTATTATGCACATTAAGCTGAAGAATCTAAGATATATTTGGAAAAACCATTTTCACCATATTAGTTCATTTTGCATAGAGATCAGCCTCTCACACACACTCTAAATGGTAAATGTTGAAGACAAATTTACATTTCAAATATTAAATGAGTCAGTTGTTCTCTTGCTTTCTTGGGGTATGTGCATATTCTACAGTCATGTTGGTTTCTGTAGCTATATTTCCAATCTACCAAAAGTATTGCTTTTTGTCAGCAGTGAATACTTTAGCTGGTGTTTCAAATCAATTTAGAGTTCCTTCTACCACAAAAATAGTATATCAAAGCGACACCTTCTTAACACAATTTCTGACTTGCCAGTCTCTAAAACTTCTTTCTCAGGGTATATAAGTGGTGAACTGAAACATTTTCTTGTACCAGTGTAGATTAGAGTCCTGATAGAGGTGAATTTCATTCCCCTCTCCCCAGTGAAAGACAAAATGAATGAAAGCCCAAAGAAGGAGAGCGCACAGGACTTTGAATTTAAGAGTTTTATATCGAGCCCCTCGGAACCTGTCTGCTTTATGTGAGAGTGGGATGAGAGTTCTTACCGTACAACATATCTGGCAGTTTGCTGAAAGCCGAATTGTCTTATTTGTAGCGTGTGTGTGTGTGTGTTTGTGTGTGAGTGACAGTTCACTGTGTCCTAGGTGCTCCTTTTTGAAAGCTGTAGCAAGCTAACTATCTCTCCGCTAGGATCCGTCTTTCTTCTCTAAACAAGCAGAGTCATTACGAGATACAGGCTGATGTTTCTGCAGCAAACCAGACAGTGAATTTTTTAAATCCCTGAGTCTGTCTAGGGTATGGTGTGTTGTAAAGTTTAAGGCCCTCAGGACTACAATCAATGTAAAATAAAGGACAATACATGAATTGTATATCATGCAAGATTTTTTATATGATAAATATATTTTCATATTTCATATGTGTCAGACAGGACCATCATGGCAGCATAAGAACATATGAGAAATAAAACATAACCTGATTACAAATGTGGTAGTGGGAATACAGTTATTGATGTTGGAAGTTTTTGGGGGGAGGGGGAGTGGCTATTTGTGGACAGAACATAATTTTTAAAAAATGCCAGTTTGTTGTCAGAAAGAGCCAATTAATTTTTTTTAGCGCGATGTATAGTGTTGTGTTCTCAGTCACGGACCCCTAAATGTAGCAGCTGGTGGACAGTAATCATGTGACTAACATTATCTGAGGCCAATCTCAGGTCTTTTCCCATCAGATTGAATGGTCATGATGTGTCTACCATCACGCAAACGTGACTTTGGTCACTGTTGGTGGGAACAACTTTTCCGTTTATTATCCCCTTTTACCAGGTACCTATCTATGATGAATGACAATGACTTTTTAATGGTAAAAGTTAAAATAAACTCAAAGGTAGTTTTTTTTTTTATATGATGACAAACAAGAAACAAGAAGAAGAAAAGACAGATTTACAAATGTGTTCAAAATTAATAGCCAAGAAAGTGAGACCAGAAAACCAGAACCTGAACAAGAAAACGAGATGGGATGCACGTTTACCGCAATATAAATGGAAAACCTATTTCCATTCCTCGTTGGGCTGCCGGTCGCATTTTCATGTATTGCTTATTTACTACCAGACAAACCTATCCATTTACACCTGTCTGTTGAGGGTGATTTGTGTTAGGAGGAGAAAACAAAATGCTATTTCTTGCAGTAGATTGGTACAAGAAACAAATTATTTTCCTCCCACTACAATTTAAAATGAGATTAAAATGGTGACAAACAATTTCTGCATACGGCAAGATGCAGATCTCAAGGTAATGGACATGAGAAAAGCAGAACAGTACCATATGGAGGGTCAATGACAGTGCTTGCTTTTGTGACATGATTGATTTTACAATATGTGAGGACTGTTGGTTTTGTGGTTTTGTGGTTTTCTTTGGTTTAAAATATTGTTCAGAAAAAAAATGTTGCTTTTATGACATTTTAAAAGAGGTTGTGGAGAGAGACTTTGAGAAGGCGGGGCTTTGTGGGTGGAGCTATGCTATGTTCCAATTATTGTGTTTTGTCATTGATATGACTATCACAGTGTCCTTTCTGGCGATACATTATGCTAGAGTCAACAGTGGCCTGATTGTCTTGGTGGCTTTCAGGAAGGATCAGACCTTTTTTGCTTTGCACAGATATAATAAACCTTCAGCATCCAGTCTCTGCTGCTCCAGTATTCACCCCTACAAGAGTACAATGGAGCAAAACACACAGCAAAACTAGAATGTGTGTGTGTGTGTGTGTATGCGTGCGTGTGTGAGGGGCCTATGTATTTGTGTGGGTATAGTGTATATATGAGAGTATGTAACTGGTGGGTGTGTCTGTAGTTGTGAATATGTGTGTGGTGTGTATAGGTATGCACGTGGACTGTATATAAATTTGTATGTGTGTGCATTTGTGTATATGAGCATGTGTGTGTGTATGTGTGTGTGTGTGCGTATGCATGCCTACATATGTGTGTGGTCTCCCTCTCTCACCCATTAAAATGCAAAAAACTGATAGAGTAATTGATTCCAGGTTGGAACATAAAAGTTAAATGGGGCGTCTACAGAACGGCTGGGGGAGAAACAACGCTCCAGTTCTTGTTCCACTCATAACTTATTATTGCCATTGTGTTTTCATGATGAAAGCGGGGTATGGAAACACAGCACATTTTCTGACACCATTTATACCATCTACTTGTTCATTTCTTCATCACGCTGCCTTCTCACAGGCATTGTATTACAAGCAAACAGCGAAGAACCCGAGCACACAAAACAATTTAAATTTGAATTGCTAAATGCTGCCACAGCTAATGGTGATTTAATCCGCCAGCACTGATACAAATTAGATACCGCCAGTAATACCCTAAAGTTAGATAATGCTGTTTCTGCAATTACTGGACTGTGTAAAGAAAATTGCTGGCTGAGTGACTAGAAAACAAACAAAAACAGTTCTAGATGTGCAATACCAACAATTCGCTCCCATCCTCCTACTTTGTCAAAACAGCACTACATCACATGCACATTCAAGTGTTGCAATGCCTTTCTTAGCGTTTTGGATTTTACATCTGAACTCACGCGTGAGCACTCTTCTCCTGGCGAATTGTGAGATTGCAGTGGTTAATGTATAGCACAAGTGTGAAATAGACAGACAAACTAGCTATATTAGGAAAATAATACCCCCTCTGTTTGGATACACCCAATGCTCGCAAATGTGTGTGCGTGTTTGTGTGTTTCACCTGCTCTGTACTGCCTCTTCCCCTTGATGATCCATCAGCCTTACAGGAGGTGGGGGGGGTATTTAATTGCCCTGCAATTGAAAAATTTAGGATTTATTACAGAAAATTAATTTCTCCAGAGACAAAATATACCAGTTTCGAGAGAAGGCACATGCTGCCCTTGTTTTCAGTAAGCTGAACTAGTGGATAATGCTGCAGCCTTAGTCATAGCCTCTCGGGAAGCTCCAGTGACGGTGGGACCCGTTCCAAGTTTTCACCGATCACACCTACGCCACATCTGTGCTTCGCTCCTGCAACAGAACGCCCAGCATATTCTCAGCAAGCACCATACGAGTGACAAACACAAACAGAGCATCACAGATAGATGACTACAAATAGGACTATTACCCCTCATTCTGTGTTAACACATTCTTTCATAGATCATACTCTTTAATAGATTAATTTAAACTAGTGATAGAAATTTCTGAAAATTATAGGCAAAGATTTTGCCAAATTAGGTTGTACTAAATATTTTTTGGGGTTTTGTTGTATACCATGGTATGCCATACCTTATTTTTAATGAAGATTATTGCACACACACACACACACACACACACACACACACACACACACACACACACACACACACACACACTTGTAAGCATGCTTACAGGCATGCACTCACATACGCCCACACAAACATATGTATGTACTCTATGTACATATATGGGTGTATGCCATGTATAATCCAGTTCATATATTAATAAAGAAAAAATACAATATACAATTATAGTAACTTCCATCCACAGTTTCAGATGAACTAAACCCTTAAAGCTGAGAATATATGACCTGTTGCCCAACGTCTCTCTGGGATTAAAAAATAGAAACCAATAAGGCCTGTTCACTTTCATTGCTGTTACCTCTGCAGGCAGTCCTGAACTGTTCTGCATTGCTCCTCCATCGTAAATGAGTGCCCCGATCTTTTAGGGCTGCAATTTCTTAAAGCCCTTATTTTTTATGCCTGCTGAATAGTCCTGGGATGATGTAAAAACCCTGGCGAAATCCATTTAAAGACACTTGAAGGGGGCACATCTGCTTGTACATCCAATGGCATTATATATCAAAGGCACATGCAGTTACACCCTTTGCAATTTGGCATCTATTACACGCGGCATGCTAAACACGCTGCATGCTAAGTATCTACCTCCCTCCACCCTTCGGAACAATAACCATTCCCTGTACATAAACAAACAAAAAAAAATCTTGCAGCTAGCTTAAAAGAAGTCAATATGAAATCAACAGTCTCTGGCTGCTGCAGAAAACATAATTGTTTCTAGCTGTTTCTGAATGAAAAAAAAAAAATCTGTGTTTAATCCATCAAACTTCTGGCCAGAAATATAGCAGTGTGCCAATAAAAGAGAGAAGCTGAAGAGACAGGGTCCCATATTTTGAACACTTTTTTTCTTCTCTGATTTCCCTAACTATCTAATATCTCTTGTTTCTTTAAAGGCAGTCTTTGCTTGTTGAATATTAATGTTCATCCCTCGGTGGAGAAGTGCTCAGTGGCTTTTCAAGCGTAGAACATGTTTTGATGTTTGCTCATAATTTGACTGTGGTGAGAGCCAGCGCAGTTTTAATCAGGCTCGTATTTGCAGAAGTGAGCACTAACATTATCTGAACAGAGTGGTAATTATGTATCAGTGTACTTGCCCTTACTCAGAGTATTTTCAGAATGAATAAGGACAGTGCATATTTGCATCCAATATTGAGCTGACAAATTGTGGAAGCTCATATTATCCATAAAAAATTTTAATTATAATATTAAACCACCCCACATTTCTTTATATTAACAATCATTCATCAATAAATAGTGATTTTTCCAAAGCTTTTGCCAGCTAACACCCCATCCATCCTCCTATCCCTGCCCCCTTCTCATTGTTGTAATATTCGCCATAATTATGGATGGACCAGTTAAAATACACGTGCACAGAAATGAATGCAGCCAGCCAACCAAATCGTTCCATTCCATAACACAACACGTTAGCTGCTGTGATTGGAGTTTGTCAATGCAGCCGGCCCAGATTGCACACACCAAATCAATGAGGAGAGTTTGGTGGGTGACGAATCGGTCACTTTTTTCAAAAACCATTCCACCACGGGCAACACTGTGTCTAATTGTGAATTACTCTGCTATTGCCATATAGTCTTCACTGTCAGGATCAATATTTGAACCGGGCTGCAGGTTGCATTAACACACTAAGGACAAGCGGCTTAGCTGAATATGAATACTTGGAGCCCAGTTCTCTACTAGCTTGAAAACAAAACAAAGCGATATAAAAAATAAATATTTTGCAAAAGATTATTTTTTTTTTAAAAGTTGATTTCATTCTGCTGCAGTGCTAAATGGAGAGGAGTGTATTTAAGGGAAAGAGGTGGCATTTAAAGGATAAAGGTAGGGAAGATGAGCTATTGAATGGAGTTCAAGAGTTACAGAACTGACTGCTGAATGTTTCTTTTGACATTCAGCAGCTGTCAAGGAGCACTGGCCGTGTCATTAACATTCAAAGAGCATCCAATCATTGGGAGACAGAAGCCCATCAGAGCCTGTGTGAATATTTCATGGTTTGGGCTCAGAAGTCCATCTGCTGGTGAGTACCTTTTTCATGGCTCACTGGGCTGTCAATCACGAGTCCCTCTAAGACACAGTGGACCTGAATTCAAATAGGCACCCCGCCCCTACACCGCCACCTACTGGCCTACTGTACAAATGACCTCAGGTTGATATTTCAATGTTGAGCTATGGTAAGATAAAAAAAAAAAAAATGAAAGAAATCTTTCAAGGCCTCAAACAACAAAACAAAGAAAACATACTCCCACACCCCCTCCCCACATATATATTGCCCTTGAATAAATCTTGCCTGAATCAAAGGGCCCCTTTTTAATTTGCAGTGTTTCTGTTTGTTTGCTTGTTTTGAAGCCAAGAACTGAGAGCAAGGACTCTGACATTGACAGCCAAAGGAAAGTCATAGATGAGTTTGATACAAGCGCCACAAACTCCTTCTACCCTAATGTGCTTGGCACAATATGAGTTCAGCCTCACAGGCATTTCTTTACAAGTAATGAGTGTGTGACCTCCTGCATTAATCAACAGGAAGCGAAAACCTTGCGACTTTAGAGCCTAATGACATTCAGAAACACTTCCAATACACCATATTGTTATTCATAAGTACTTTGCACATTTTCAGTCCAAAGGCTGAATTAGAAGAAGTGAAAATGTGTATGTGTATTATCTCAGTCATTGACAGACGAGTGAATGATTTTGTTACACACCTGTTTTAGGTGCATAATGGGGCAAGGGCTTTTGGATTCCTTAGTGACAGGACAGATGCCACTGTGCACGAAAGATGGCGATGTGCCAGTTTCTCTAGTTCCAAGGTACTTAGACCTCTGTAATCCTTTTAAGGACACAGAGACGTTGGAGTACCGTCTCTTGT
Organism: Albula goreensis; assembly: GCA_022829145.1. Taxonomy (NCBI): domain Eukaryota; kingdom Metazoa; phylum Chordata; class Actinopteri; order Albuliformes; family Albulidae; genus Albula; species Albula goreensis. The sequence continues at coordinate 26,807,901 of CM040741.1, forward strand.
TTGCACACATTCAGAACACATAGCCATTTTATGTGTGTGTGTGTGTGTGTGTGTGTGTGCGCATAGGAGAAGAAACTAATCCACATCTTTAATCCTCACTGACACTCCAACTTGCAGTGGGGCTGACATTTGCCTGCAGATGGAACTATACAGTACTTGTGGGGCCTTGTAACCACAGGGGCTCGGAAAAGATTGAAAGATTTCTTTAATTTGAGCTCAAGATTAAAGCAAGAAATATGTTACAGTTTGTGGTTTTTTTTCATACTCTGTCTTCCATGGGGGTTTGATTTTTTTTGGGTCAACGATGAAAGCACAACTTGTGTTAAGTCTGCTACATTATAATTCTGTTGATTCTGATTTACAGAATCACCCTCTGATTACAATGTTTTTACTCATCTGTTTTGCCGTTCAATAACCCCTCTAGACTTGATTTCCATTTTGTGGGGTATACACAATCACTTTAAAATGAACAATAGAGTTATCTCAGGTGAACCAGTAATTTGAATTTTTCACACAGGACTCCAAACATTCCTCTACTCAACAGCACTCTTGAGTCTTCCGTAGACGCTTTACAGAGAAAAGAACAGCGCTTGACATTGAAGGGTAAAGTTACCTGTAGTGCAGATGGCTATGCAGATGTTCAACAATTTCTCAGTAGAATAAGCTATTAAATTTAATTAAGAGATGATTTTGCAGCCAAATACTTGTTTTCCGATTTCAAAGATACCTTTTAATCACTTCACTCCAGGTACCCATAAACCTGATTGTCCATAAAAATAATGGGAAATTTTGCCAGGGTGAAAATACCATCAAATATGTATTCACAAATGACCAATTCTATATCTTACACCTAAATGTCTTCTCGTTTCTGAAGATGATTTTTTTTTTAAAAATTGAAAAATGATAGGGGGAAGTCATCCTACTTCAGATAACCAAGAGCAAGGTCATTTTTGACATACTTTAATCAGGAAGTGGCAGTCAGAAAACTGGACTCAAATGTATTGAAAGTGCCTTAAGCTCTTTCAATTGACTCGCAGCATGTTGCGAGTTCCTATAATGAAAGACTTGAAGGAGGAGGAGAAAGAAGGGGGGCTTAGATAAATTGCCTGTCCGCTCTAGTTATCGTTAAAGCAAGAAAAAAATGTTCTCTGGTGGCAGTTTTTTTGCATAATCCAGTACTCGGACCCTGTCGTTCGGGCAAACACGTGAACGTTTCCCCTTACTCTGTGATGAAATGTGTCAGTGTCTCATACAGCACTTCAAAACATAACAAAAGGATGAGCCCACCATGAGGATTTCAACTCTGCCGAGCTTTTGGAGACATTTCTTCACACGGCGCTGATCAGAAACCGTGCAAATTAAGATTAAAGGCACACTTTTCACTATTAGCACTGAGCGGCAGCCGCAGAATACACTGTGTATCTTTTGATGATTTGTTTCCCTGCCGTCACATTGGTTTTTAGAATCTATACTTTAGCTTATCTTTACTGATTGTACTATCCTGGGTTGTTTTGATTGTTTTAATGGCACAAACGGCCGCGAAACCAGAATTTTGATATCGACTGTAACATTTTTTCAAGAAGTTTCCTGCAACTAACTGCTCACATCTCAAATGGAGATTTGATGCCAATTTTTATTGACTTCATCATTTACTGTTTATTTCTAGTTTGAGTGTATAACAAACTATGTGCAGTAAGAAATTTGTATATATTTGATCCCATCCAATCCCCAAGGAAATTCAGTTTAATTGGATTCACAAGAACAAGTCTGCTTCAACAAAGCCTGTTTTAAGAAGCTATGGTTCAACACAACCCAAACTCTTCCCCAGAATTTCGCTGTTTTGACATAAAACCATTGCAGGTGGCTCTTAAAGCTATTTTACAGCCAACACTTCAGAATGCCAAAGTATGAGTCTCAGGGCTATGGAGTTTCTCAGACACCTATCACTGATTTATTGATACACAATGCAGTTTCATTCAAGACACTTTGATCTTTATGGGTTGTCGGCTTGCAAAAAAAAAGGAGCAATGGAATATTGATGTGGGGAAGTGACATTTTTCTCTGTAAATGTTTATGATCCAGGGACAACCTTCTCTAATTTCTCTCTCCAACTGTAAATCATCAATCTGTGGGCTGGCGCACTGAATGTGCCCTCGCCCAGCAGGACTGTAAATACAATAGCTGTGATGAGGCTGGGAAAGGCACATCACCTATATGGGAAGAAAGAGATTAGATAGATAGATAGATAGATAGATAGATAGATAGATAGACAGACAGATAGATAGATAGATAGATAGATAGATAGATAGATAGATAGATAGATAGATAGATAGATAGATACAAGGGTGGACGGACAGACATATGGACGGATGGATGGAGGGACGGACAGATAGACAGATAGAGAGAGAGAGAGAGAGAGAGAGAGAGAGAGCAGCAAGCATGCCCTAGACAGAGGAGGCAAGGATGGTTCTCATGGCCAAAAGAGAATGACAGTTCTCCAAATAATTGGTAGATAGCCACATATTTGTTTGTTTGGACATGCTGGGGCTTTTTTGGAAGGCTATTATCTGTCTGGGAGCAGGATAAACCAGGGAGGAACAGAACATGGCATCAAAACAATCAGATGAAGGTACAGTTGATGTAGATTGCAAAAGTTGCTGGTGGATTCTTGGAAATGAGAGCCAATTGTAATTAGGAAGGCAATCCTATGGACCATGTGATTAAACGATCATGTACTCAGACTCAATTTAGCTACTCACTTATTTGTGTATGTAAATTAAGTATTTTTATTGTGTTGTTTTACATTATCACAGAGTCTGTAATGACTGTTTAGTGTAGAGAAGAGAGCGAAAGGGAAAGAAGCTGGGGACCAAAATGGAGGAAACAACTGAAAATAGGACACAAAGGACCAACTTAGAGCATAAAACGCAAAACTGCATAGCATTTTGGGCAAGTCATTGGAGCAGCATTTCCTGCACTTGCAACATGATGAAATTGCCATTGCAATCACGATAAAAGTCTCTGTCTCGCTTTTCTAATAATATGTACACCAACTCTTTGACCTCTTTCAATATCTGTTTGATCTCTCATGTTGCTTTAGAAACTTGCTAATTAAAGTGTTGATTCTACAATGTCATTTATAGCAGAGAAACCCTGTGGTAATTAGCATCGATATTATTCATGTACAGTCAACAGCAAAATGAATTGCCCCCATAAAGAAGATTAACAAAAACCTGTACAAAATATATAAGAGCCAGAGCTGGGTTTACACTCAGACATAGAGGAAACATTATTTTATTGCAATACAATTGCTCTAACTTTTGAGCCATGTTGTCTTCAGTTTTAAACAGCGATTTTGATGCATATCATCGGATCATTATCAGCAATATAAATATAGCCAACATCAGACCCAATTACTTTGACCCAGGTCCGAGCAGCACCGTGTCATTCCTGTGATGCGATTGGCCTACTTTAAACACTTCCTGTCTATAAAAAGACTGCTAGCATCGTGCCCAGGTTCCCCAGGTTGTGCGAATAGAGGTAACTCATAATTATACCTTGTTAGGTCCCCACATCCAGTCGTTCCCTTGTGGCCCTTGAACATGTGCATGTTTAGTGGGAGATATGTCCTCTGTGTGTCATTAACAAACAGTAACACTTGAGCAGTGCAGTCTCGAAAGCCTTGAGTTTCACAGGGCACAGTGAAAAGCCTGGCATTAGGAGAGTGTTATGAAATAAAGCTCCCTTTTCTACCACACAACTGCTTTTTTTTCCACACTGAAACATTTCTTCATTTAACATAATGTTAAATACCATCATTCTAAAACGGTGTAAGAAAAGAAACTCCGAAATTATAATGAATAAATTCAGCATATTAAACGAATCTGATTTTCGCCACATAGCTGTTGAATCTGAAACCTCGGGAATCTCTGGAATGTACTAATTTATGTGGAAAATGGTAGGCCACACAAAAGCTCTAAAGATTTTCAGTGGTTAATTGGTTATTTTTATTTATTTATTTTTCCTGTAACTACCATTGTATCATAAATCAAACAGGTAATGATTCCATTTAAAGGAGGACAGTAGACAAGGTCATTTTTGTATGAGTGATAATGGAGACCACAGAATAGGATAGATAGCATTAATTGTTGCCTGCCATCTTTTTTCCTCTAGCAAAAATAAAAAAAGAACTGGCAATACAGTCTGGGGAAATATGATTCTGCAAAGTTTCTGTGCTTGAGATCATGGTTTTTTTTTTTCGTGACTGTATATACATTAATGAACCATATGGTACTCAATACCATTGATGATTCTATAGTCTTCAATAGTTTGGTAATGGTTTGCTGACATATTACATTAAAATATGGATCTTTGCTCATAAACAGTGGTATATCATCCTTTGAATGACATTTGGTGACATTTAGAACCATTTTAGAGAACAGAAACGAAGAGGTTATGTTGAGTACAACCAGGAAGTGTTAAGTCATAAGAGTCAAAGAACGGTCATTAGTGCATGGAAACCCCGCTTAACCCGGGTAGTATGTATTTTGCGTGTATGTATATGTGCGTTTGCTTGTATGTATGAATGTGTAGGGTCCACGCGCTGCCTTGTCTCTTGCCTTTTACAAAAAGAGAGGGATGCTGATATACCGTTGACAGAAAGCTGATTTATAATGCCCGTTTAAACCACCTTCATCTATTAGGCATCTGGAATTAGGTTACCACACTACTGGTTTTTGTCTGGCGACGTGCTGTGCCTTTAAGATTTAAGTAGCCGCTACTCCTTATACCTCGCTGCAAAGCCCAGTGTGGTACTGCCTTGTAGTTGCATTGAAAGTTTGAGTGGACCAGGAGTGTAAATTAAACGGTGTAGCCCAAGGGGGGAAGCGAGGAGGGAGCGAGACATAGTTGGCTAGCTACAGCAGTACGAGCAGACAGGGGAGGACAGCGATTGTTTCCTTGGAACCGATTGCGTTTTTTTTAATCGAAATGAACACACATCATTTTCTGAGAGAAAATCGTCAGAGGAGTTCTCCAAGTACGCATGAATTAAACGCATCGAACCCTTTTTAAACTGCAACAAATGAAGCAAAACACGTATACTGCTCATCGTCAACTGCTTGGAAATTCGACTAAAGGAATGCATCATATGTTTATTGCTACATTATAGCTAGTGAAGATGTTCATATAATACTCTTTGAAAAGCAGCACACTCAAGTCATGTCGTTTGAATTCCGGTCATTGCTGTTTGGAATTGTGATATTACTAGTGATATTTTTAATAATCGCTGACATTTCTGAGGTAGAGGAAGAAATTGGGTGAGTAAAAATGTTTTTAAATGTCTGTCTATTATTTCTTATAAATATTAGTTTTTCAGCTAGCTAAACATGTTGCGTTTTGATAGTTTTATCATCTAGCCTTTTCCAGCAAGATCATACGTAATTGGGGTTCAGATGACCGGTTGTATGGCAAGTTATTTCATGACGGACTAAAAACAGTCCATGAAATATAACGCAAAAACCTTTGCATTTTGCTTTGTGAGTTCAGAAGTTTACTTGGAAGAAATGTGGCTTTTGGAAACAGAGGAACAGTGTGTTCCTTTAAAAGCTTTGTTGCGATATTGGTTCATTGAAAAAGTAGTCCCCTCCTTGGGGTAGTTAATTCACCAGCCAGCCAGCCGCACAAACGCAATACAATTTGCAATTTCTTACTGTCACGTAGTTGTGAGGAACAGTGGCATTTTGGGAAATTAGTAAGCTCATTAGGGGAATGTATGGTGATGTTTGTGACATTTCTGTACTGTTAGACAACAACAGTTGCAATGAAGACACGCCTCCATTTCGATGCAAGGACATCGGTATAGATTCTTCTGCCGCTGCGTCCGCGGTGCATCTCGATTGTCTGTAGAGCTAAGTACGTTTTGGTACCAGTCATGACAGTCAGCTGGGCTGAATTATGTCGAATACTTCAGGTACTCTCGCTGGGAGCATGTCAGTTGCTTTTCATTAGAAATATCAATTTTAAAAAAGGCGTTTAAAGTCGGTTTCTTAATTAAAGGTAATTTCATCGGGAGCATGTCCGTAGAAGCAAATACTGTCCTTTTCACTAATCTCCGAATTTGACCCCGCTCATTTGCGTTTCTTCGTCTGTCAGATTAAGCTGGCACTGGTTTGAACATTGGTCATCAGGTATTTTAGGCTAGCGTCTCAGCCAGTAGTTTTAAGGATAGGTGTGCCTCCAATAATACCTCTGTCCCTACCTGGAGGAAGCTCGCAAATTATGAGTCATCCCACTTATATTTGATTCCAGGCTCACTGGAAGGGGTTAAAACTGAAGAAGAGTTATTTCAGTAAATAGGTAAATAGGTTATGGTGAAGAAGGACAAAAGTTTCATATTGACACCCAAGCTAATATAGTATAGAATAGTATAAAATAAGGGAAGATTGTGTGAAGAGAACTGAGATATCCACATACAATTATGGTATCAAAAACAAAACAGGTTTTCTCAAAAAGGAACCGGTCCATAAGTATAAAAGTCAGTTAAACTCCTAACAAGAACAGCAACCTAAAATCAATAACAGTTAAGCACAGCACTGAAGCTTAGTGTTAAAAAGCAACCTTTCAGACTGGAGACTGCGTTTAACACTTCAGTTTGTCTTGTCTGCTCACCAGCATTTCTTTCATGGCTGAGGTGTCTTTTTTAGGTGAGTGCTTGTGCAAGGAGGGGTGGTTTCGATATTGAGTCAGATTTTTTCAGAGAGGCCAGAGACAAAAGAATTTTTTCCCCTTTCGCTGAGCACTTTGGAGCAGCATGGTATCAGCCAAGGATTCCAGAATTACACTAGACTTACTGCCTTAAGAATTCACTGCAGAATCAATTCAAAGACTTTCTGGGGCACTACGTTAACAAAGGAAACGTGGAACAGCACGAAGCTGAAAAAAACCCAATAAAAATGCTAAAAAGCACTTTTTACACTCACTTGGGTAGAAATATTATCCACTAAACTACATGTCTAGGTAAAAGAAATTACAGTTTTGATGTGCACCACTGAGTGCAAGTGAAGCAGAAACAAAGTAGGTAGAGAATGTAGCTTATTTGGTTAATTACCCGGAATCTTATTTAATTGTTTTGCACAATTAGCAGGCTTGCTTGCTTTAAATAAGGAGCACTCACATATGCCTCGTTCCTCTTTGCCTGATTGCTTCTAATTTGAAGGCTCTGCCTTCCTGTACTTAAAATTAAATCTCTTCAGTAAAGACAACAAGAAGCATTTTAAACGAGGGTCTCCGGTCCTTTTTTATAACCACAATCTTAGGCAGTCTTGTTGTAATTAAATGATGTAATGTTAAGTGCATACAGGGGATACAATTAAGTAAAAAGGAACTGACTGGCCATTGGTGACCCTGAAATAGACCAAGCTTGTTAATCTCGAATAGAGTTTGGACCATTATCAAGTTAGAAGCACATTCTGCCTCATTCTATGAGGCTCACAGCTTCCTCTGTTGTGAATAGCTGATTTTCGTATTTTGGGATGCCTACAGGTCCAGTGTTAGTTCTGTATATTTATCTTTAAATACTGCAAGGTCTCCACAACTGAAATTCTTATATGGTGCTAGGTGAACATGTATTGGATTGGGTTTGGGGAGGAATTCAGGTTTGAATCTGGAGTAGCCTGGTGTGAGGTATCCAACCATAATTGCTTCAGGTAGCTATCCAACAGTATAAATTAATAACAGGCCACAAAAGGGAAAACAACAATAACAAGCGGGCGTATGTGTGTCTTCCAAGAAAGTAAGTAATGCAGTGGAAAATGAGGTTATTTTTGTATGCATAACCGTGTGATCTTTCTTCCCCAGGTAACGCGCTGTTGCCGTGGTGAGAGAATACGCTCTTCAATTAATATCCGTTTTTTTTTTCTCGCACATCTGATTTGTAACATGCTGACAGAAGAGTAAGAGACCAAACGCGGTGTCAAGAGTGCCAGCCTCTGTTTGATTTGTTCAATTTCTCTCTATCCTTGCTCTCTGTGAGCTTGATGTTCACTTACTGATGATGGGATTTTAACAATGTTAAGTTCTGCATGACAACTTAGTCAACCTCCCTCAACGGAAAAGACTTTTCCATATGAAATCATGGGAGCAGGAAACTAATAATAATCGCTACATCCAGGTCACTCTTAATTGTTGCCAGAGCAACCAGATTTAAAAAAATGATAATGCCTACCTAGTATTAATTGTCTTTCAATGTGTTACCATGAGAACTGATGTACAAATCTCATTTAACATTTTGCTGTAACATTGTGGTCAGTGATTGTGGTTCCCTGTTGTGAGGTTTTGTGCTTCTACTGTGTATTTACTTTTGGCACATTGCTTTGAATTATTGTTAATTTAGTTTTTATGCAAATTACTATGAAAGCAAAAGAAAATACAAACACAAAACAATTTTAACAATAGTTTGCTGTTCCTGAGTGGAAACATTTACACTGTATTCTTAGTTTTTAACATGTTGATACCACTTCGAATGCAGTTATTTCATGACCGCTTTCTGTATGCAGTCAGGTGTCAAATTGATTGGCTATATGCATGTTAACAATCAATCAGGTAGCTTAAAGCTTTGCTGTTATTACCATATTTAATTATACTTTTCTGTAATAAACTAATTAATGATAAACATATAACATCCTTATGAGATATTAATGTTTCTGCCGAGAGCACATAATTATAAACCACAACAATAAATAAAATATTTACAAGCAAATATTTTCAAGAGCTAAGATGGCTTAGATGAGATGGCTAACACATTTTATTTTCACTCATGCAGTATAGCTGAGTCGCTTGTACTCGAAGGGCACGGGAATGATGTAGAGAACAAGCCATTGATGCAAACCATTTTGATGCTGGAATGTCGGTTCCCATCTTTTGTAATGTTTGAAGGCATCATTGTAATCTAGTCTGTTTTTTGTCTATATTGCAGTGACTACAGTGAGTCCAAAATCTTGAGTCCCCACCCATTTAGTCCACCTAAAGCTCATCAATTCAATCGTTAGGTCAACGTACCAGTTCACTGCCACATTTAGCTTTATGTTAGGTTTTACTAACTATTAATAGGTGAACATTTTATTTGTAGGGTCTGGCTTGATTTTGAACACTTAATAACATACATTCAGATTGATGAATTCTCGGTGATCTCCAAGTGTTGGGTGATATTTTAGTTGCGCTTAGGTTTTAACCACTTAGCCATTTCAGAGATAAATTTAAAACTGGCTCAATTAACCCTTCCATCCTTCCATCATTTTCTAGATAAAACAATATTGGACTGGGTCTTTTTGACTCTGGATATATTTAACCATCCAAAGTAGCACAAATTATGAACAGTATGAAATAACAGACATGTCTGAAAAAAATTCCCAACGTCTTTTTGTTTTCACTTGACATTTTTCTTGAGAGCAATATCAGTGATGGTTCCAGTCAAAATTGATCTATTCAGGTCTATGATAATAAAACACATAGATTCACAATGTTTTGTAAATGAATATATTATTCTGATAGAAGGAACAAACTACTCAAGAATAACTATGCTTCTTCATTCCTCTGTAGGCCTACATTATTAAATTGCCAAAAGCATGTCTCTTCTTGAGATTGGACATCTAGACTATTTCCTGAAAGCCAGGAATCAGTTGCTCCAAAGTAGACTTGATATCTGTAGCATTACCATCTGTGTGCACGCTGGCACCATCTTTATTATGTTGGCAGCTGCAAGTGGAATCCCTCTCATGGGAATGAGGGTCATTCTATCTGGCCATTCTTAGACAGATAGAATGTCTCCCATTTGAGTGCTACTGGCTGTGAATCTAGTGTCTACAGATTCATCACTTTGACCAGAAGTCATTGCCATTCTGTTTTCAGGTTTGGATACTTATTACTCCACCTCAGCAGCAAGGTTAAGAATTTTGTGTAGGGCCTGGTAAAATGGTAAAGTATCTGCACAAATTGCTAGTGTGCAAATGTGTCTGGCAGCAAGCTATGATTGAACGAAATCCTTTAACGGAAGCTACTTTAAAAGTGTATTTCCATTGCTCTCAGGGAAATAGAAAACTTCTGTCTTAATGTTTGATAATATTTTTTCAGTTTCTCACATTTTAAAGGTGAGACTGCAGAATTAGAATTTTAATGCTTTTGCAGAGTGATCTGGAATGCTGACACCGACATACACAAATACACACACACACACACACACACACACACACACACACAAACACACACACACAGCTTTTTAAATTTATTTATAAAAGCTTGTTGTTACTTTGCACTGTCTTGTTTGTATCCCTGCCTTATAGGAGACAACAGTCTTTGTTCATGTTCATTTGGTTTTCAAAGGTGTTCTGGTTCCATAACTTGATCGATATGAAAGGCTTATCTTTCTCATCTCTGCAGAATTTTTTTTTTTTTGAGTGGGTGAAGTTTTTCTCTCGTACAATGAGAGCTGCAGTATAAAGTAATCTGATAACTCTAGGGCAGTTCTTGGTACTTGGTACAACTCTAGGACAAAAAAACCCCACAATTTTGGTTCACCCTCAATCTAAAATAAAATGGGATGATTATCTAAAATCCAAGACACACAGAATAGAGATGAAAATGTTGTCGTTTTTAGATGCGCTACTATGACTTACAAACAGCTAAAGTATTATGGCCAAAACAATCTTAATATTAGTACTATTCAAAGACTTCTAAATCCTAGAATCATATTTTCCTCTGACTGTAGAAAATGTTTTTGTAATGCTAAATTCCAGTCTGTTTTTCTGTCTTTGTGTAGGAACCGTGGAGGCACAAGGAAGCTCTATCCTCTAAGCATTCTGCCCAAGTCACACAGGTGTGTTGGTTTCTCTATGAATTCAGTGAGCAGCAAAGCTTTTTTGGAAAGTTAAACCTTTAAAAATGAAAAAAAGAATCAAATGCACAATAACATAATGAATGCTGAAATGAATTATTCCAATAAGCAAATACTTTCATTCATTTAATGTTTAGATATTTTAAGATTTGTTTTTGAATGTCTGGTCTCATGTGTACAAACAGGGTGCTGTTCGGTGCCAATGAGTGAACAGATTTGAACATACTGGGGTTGCATTGGAATTACCCTGTCTTTTCAGAGAAGAGTGCTCTCCTGAATTTCATTCAATAGCCTCTAGTCATAACCTTCTCAGTTCATAGTAGTGGGTGATGCACTTTCATTCTAAAGGAATACTCGATAGGCTCTGGTGCTCTTTCTCATGATAAACTTATAACTTTATCATGAGAACTTTATATTGAACCTATATTTCCAGACATCCTTAATAAAGTCAAACTTAACAGTAAAATAAAGTAGGGAATACAACTTTCTGAAATGTTGTATGGCCACATCCTTGATTTTTACATTTTTTTAATCAAACCAATTCAAGAAACATAGCCCAGCAAGCTAGCTAACATTAGCAGAACATTGTTCATGATTTTTGGAGGTATAGACATCAATGAGCGACAAACGCTAGGCTAAAGAGATTCACTCTCCTGAATATGCAGCCATATAAATTGGAGCTGTACAATTACAGCAGAAATGCTGTTTGTGGTTATTGTGTTCAGTATTTATTACATTGAAGTGATAGTTGCAGAAATGTTACTTTCAAGTTTGAGGATGCCAGTTCTTTAGACTGAGACTGAATGTGCTTTGATAGCTGTCGTGACCTGCGTGGTTGCCAGGCAGAGTCAGCACTGGCACAGTCATCATTTGATAGCAGATCATGGAGCTCATCCATTCTGGAACAGTCCTCTAGACAGGATATGTCATCCAGCCAGCCAGATCCTTTTTAAAAAAAGGCTGTGTAAACCGTCAGAATTGGGGTGTGAACCCTACATTTGTTCAATGGAGGCAATGATTAGCTGAGCCTGGTGGCTTAAGTGCTCGGCTCAAACAAAGGCCTGCCGGCTCAGTGGCCCTCCAGGCCTGGTGGTTAAGCTGCCTTGGTGTAATGCGATCTTCCCCCCTGTCCTCCTGAGCTCATATTCAGAAATGTTGAAAGAATTATGCATCTCACAGCAGGCTGGCATAAAAATCTCAGGGTTCTCATTAAGCTCTTTTGCAATTTTGACCTGAGGCGGGGGGAAAAAAGTAATGAAAACTCATTAATTCACTGGTTTCCATAGAAACATGAGAAAACCTCTGCGGGTTTGAAATGCTGTATGGATTACCAAATGATGCTTGTCTAATGAAATAATTAATCAATCCTTCAATTAGAAACATTATTCTTTCCTTAGAAATCTCGAGTGTATGAAATGTTCTGTAGATGCTACTCGGAATCTTAAACTTAATTGGCTCCCTTTCTTTTTTGTTATCATGGTGTTCAGAACAATGGTAACGCATGCTTACTGTAGAGCATTGCCGCGGCCGTATCGTTCATCTCTGGCGGTTCTGTCGTGCTGAATGACAGTAACACAGATCTCCCGTAGTGCTTTCAAAAACCCACATCTCACTTGTATAGGCGCAATTTAGCGTGACATTCTAAAACATGCCTTTTACTGAAATACCTTTCGTCAGCTTCCCTGGATCGTTGTTTCACCCTGAAAGCTGCGGTGCATATACAGTACTGTGTCAGCGCCGGAGTTACGTAAGGGAAGTGGTTATGTTTTGTGCTCTGAATTCAGGGATGACAGCGTCGAGGTGGACCCTACTCCGAGAGCCGAAACAGAGTGCAGAATACCCTCACCAGTCAGGGCCAGCTTGGCATCTCCCACCCGTGAATGGAGCTTCAACCGGACCCTTTCCAACTCAATCAGGTATTCCCAATCATAAGGCCCAGAAAAATTATACATTTCCAAAAAATGTAAATTTATGCTATAGGTTGACCCTCAGTGTGCCCTTAGCACTGCATAACGAACGTGTGCCTATAAGATAGCTCACCCTCCCTGTAATATCCTCGTTCAGAAAAATAAAACATTTTTTTGTCACAGTTTGATATGCTCAGTTAGGTGGAAATTTCCAGGAAACCACTTTTGAAATTGATAAGTACCATGAATGTATAAAGCTGACACTTTGCATGGGTTTGATTGGAATTTGAGCGTGCACTGCTGAAAAATGAAGGAAATGGACACTCAATAAGAAGGAGCTTCTGATCTTGTGCTTCTTGCTTTATCACACTGGGTGTAGCATATGCGGCTCAGGGAGATTGACATAGAAATGATTATATTTTCAATGTGAAATCACGCCCAGTCGTTAACTTTCAACTTATAATGAATGACTTCTGGTGAGAGTGGAGTGTAATTTAGTGTGAGGGGATGTTTGATTGATGTCTGTATATTTGTAAATAGCACCAATGCTGGTTTCTGAGTTGGTCTGTTCCAGTGTGAAGATGGACCCAAATATCAAATGGGGAAAACTATGCCCAGATGCTCAATGGGCCGATGCTTAATTAGCTGTAGTGGCTTGCTAGGAGGGAAAGCTTCAATTTGGCCAAGTCACAATCCCCATTGATCAACTGAGCACCCACAGTCTTTCTGCCCAAAGCTCCTACAGGCAGTGTCTGCCTATGAACTATGTCTGTGCAAGCTCAGCTGTGGATTGAAAAGAATCAGATGAATCAGAATTTGAAACAAAGATTCAGGAGAAATATTTTGATTCATCCCCTCACGAAGGTGGTACTACCTGCCAAACGGTTTTTATTTTCATACAGGCATAAAACGCCACGTACATCCACACCCGTAGTGCTTGTTGGTTCCCCTGTCTATCACCTTACCATCCTTACTGTGCTACCTTCACCCTCCAGGGTGCCATCTGTTTATTTATAAATCGTTTTATATATTTATGATTTTTGTATGTGGTCTAATGGGGGTCCGACGTTACCCAAATGGTCAGGTATGATTCTTCCTGGACTCCAGGCTTAGGAGCAAATGCTACAAAAGTCTTTCATGTTAGGCTTCATGTGACTCAATAAAATTTCTTTTTAACGCACTTAGTTAGAAAGAAACATGAAAATGAATTGAATGAAATGCATTTTGGGAAGAGAGTGCATGCTTTTTTGTTTATGTAGGCTGCAGCAATGAGTGGAGCTTGTGTATTTCATTAGACATTCCAGAAGAAGATTATATAAAAAGGCATCAGTGAAGTGGACTGAAACCGCTATTTCAGTTTGGCTTCTATTGCCAGAACGAATGGGGAAAGGAAATTAGTTTAAGTATATTTTATTTTTTCCACTATTGCTTGGAAGTATCATGTTTATTTCGGAAGCAGAGGCCCTCAGGGCCTTTTGAAATCAGGCTATTTTTCACAACCCGTTTTTAAATCGGAATTTCTGACAGTAGTGCCTTTTCTTAGAAGTATGTGTTCCCAGTATTTTATCAACACCAGCCTTAGTGTTGGACATTCTAGAAAATTAGAGGCCTACAGGCCTGATCTTCCTTATCGATACGTTCTTGTTAGTTTTTTTTTTTTGTATTGCACTCAAGTCCCTCTCAGGTTCATGCGGTCATCAAACTGTTTGTTTGTTTATCAATTTGCTGGTCCTTGTCCCCCAGGAAGAACATACTGAAGTTCCTGGATGCTGAGAGGGATATATCCATCCTGAAGGGAACGCTGAAGCCAGGGGATGTCATCCACTACATCTTCGACCGGCAGAGCACAGTGAACGTGTCGGAGAGCCTGTACCGGCTGCTCCCCACAGTCTCGCCGATGAAGGATCAGCACCACCAGCGCTGCGCCATCGTAGGAAACTCCGGAATCCTTCTCAACAGCAGCTGTGGGCGCCAGATCGACGCCCACGACTTTGTCATCAGGCACGACCCCAACTCCCCCAAATTACATTTTCATGTACAAAACATATAAAATTTTAAATTGCTGTTCATAATCTAGAATTCTTTTTCTCTCTAAATTTCGAATGTCTAAGTGCTGTTCCACATCCTGAACATCATCCTTTGTCAATTCAAGAAAAGGCCAACAAATACGCTCACTGCCAACGCTGATGCTGGTTCTTTTCACTGCACGGTCAACCAGTTGAGCTGCGCAGTCATTGCGCTACACTTTCAGGTACAACTGGTGTGGGTAGACTGTAGGTAGGCCAGCTAAGTCACCGCAATGTGATTTGACACATTCCCCTTCCATTCCTCAGTAGGCCCTGCCACAAGCTTGGTTAGGCTTCAGTCCCAGACTGTGGGGCACGTTCCCACACCGGAAAACAGTGTCCCAGCAGGATATATATCCCACCAGCCCTTTTTAATAATATTATTCAAATATTATTCAAGACTGGTGAGAACAAGTGGATATGGGTGGAACAGAGAGTGGCATGTCAGCTCATTAAACGGAAAGGCAGAATAAAACAGTTTTGACAGAGGTGCATGGGTATGACCACCATTAGCATGCGTGGCACGTCCCATTCGTGTTCTTTTTTTCTTTTTACGGGTGGAGGGAATTTATTACTTTGCCTATCTTCTGTTTGCTAAAATAGCTGTTACTTTTTTAGACAGATCTTTGAGGGTTTGCAAGCATTAAGAATGAACACCAAGCACTTACAGCAATTAAGTTCACGCTGAGTAAATTTGACTTTTAAAAGGCTCTGTTGATCCCCCCTGAAGTTTAATGAGCTAAGTGCCATAGCCAGTCTATTTCATATATATATAGCAAAGCTTAGATTTGAGCCTCTGACAGGTACAACAATGGACTTGATGACCTTATGTATCGCTAACCTTGACCAACAATGACTGCATACATCTTGCTAACCCTGTCTGTGCTCACTCAAATGGCAACAGTTCTGTTCAGCAACAGTAAAAGGTTGCATTGTGATGGTTAAGGGGGAAACCGCTCAGTTGGTAGAAGATTCGTGAGCTGAGAGTCTTATTCATATTCTCTACTGACTGAACGAGAGCTATTTTTTATATTTTTTGAAGGGAGGCAGTAGCGCCTGCATGTTCCTAATTCCCTCCTGACCCTGTTCCGGCCGGCGGGTACACGGGCTCTCCAGAGAGACTTGCGCGCTGCATGGATCTTCCGTGGTAAAACCCGGCTTACCCTGAGCAGTCAGCTAGAGCCGTGCTAAACAGATAAGGGGAGAGGATTTGCAGACGCTCACACAACAAAAAGTCTAACGTGCTTGCTGCTAATGCTGACCTGCCTGTTGCCTCCAGCAAAACCAGGTTTCAGTCCCAACAGCTGCTGGGTTCTAGTTCTTAATAGGACACCAAGGGAAACGATTATACAGGGTAAACATTTTCAGCTCTTAAGTTCCTGCCAGACAATTTCTCTTTGTAGCTTTGACATAAATGAGAATAGAGTTAAGGTATTTAACTTTAGTGACTTCCACAATGTACACTTTTTCCTTTTTGTGTTGCCTCTGTCATTATTTATGATATTTTTCTAACTCATTTATGTATGTTCTGTAGCTCCGGGCCTAGAGGGTTTCCATTAACACAGATCATATAGGCTTTCATCTCCAGCCTCTTTCAAGGTTACACGAGAAACTCATCCAATTAGCAACGAATTGGTTTAATTAGGAAGGAGGAGCTGATTTGGAATGAAAATGGATACCGCCTGACCTCTTGTAAATTTAGAATCTCAGGTCTGAGTCGTGTGTGTATACGGTCAGTCAGTTGTGTCCATTCGGTGACTGGTCACTCACTGTGTTTTTAATTTTGTGGAGAATGTGGCTGGTACAGCAGAGTGCATGTGGTTAGTATTATTATTTAAATCTGTGTGATCCAGCATAATTAAGTGAATGTGGTTAGGCTTAGTGTGTCTGAACAGTGTGAGTGTGAGTATTTCAGGTTGGCTAAGCATGCCTGGCAATTGTTTATATAGTGTGTGATTGTAGGGTTAGTCAGTATATGTAGTCATTATTGGTGGAATTTATGCAGTCAGGTTTATTTAAGTGAATACTTTCCAGTAGAGATGCCCTCTAATAAAACTATTGAATGTGTGTGGTCAGTGATTCACTGAGCATGAATGCTAACATGTGGTTGACAGTAACTCGCATGTTGTTAGCAGATCAGGCTAACGGTATGTGTGCCTCTTTTCTCTGTCTCAGGTGTAACCTGGCCCCCGTGGAGGAGTTTGCTCAGGACGTGGGCCGGCGCACCAGCCTGGTGACCATGAACCCGTCCGTGGTGCAGAGGGCGTTCCAGGACCTGTCGAGCGACGTGTGGCGGGGCCGCTTCCTGAGGCGGCTGCAGGACCTGGAGGGGAGTGTCCTCTGGATCCCCGCGTTCATGGCGAAGGGCGGAGAGGAGCGCGTGGAATGGGCTATCAGCCTCATCCTGCAGCATGCCCTCAACGTGCGCACCGCTTTCCCCTCCCTTCGCCTGCTGCACGCCGTCCGGGGGTAAGACCAGCACCCACCACTACACAAGGGTTCCCACATCCCTCCAAAAAATCTGAAAGTGCTCCTTGATTTACAGAAAAAAATGAAATCAAAGTGCTTGAGAATTATAAAATTTAAAGTAAAGTACTATTTAAATTAACTGATATTTGATGTAAAGAGATATATACATATAAATTATACCTTTACAAACTGGTCCTTGATCAGGGTCCACGTCCTACAAAGAAGGGTTGGGCTTTGTACAGAGGTTGTGATGGCTGATCCCAGGACAGCAGCCAAGCCCATTCCATATGTCTTTCATCAGTTGTCTTCAGTGCTTGCATTGCTGCCTACTGTACAGTTCTTTTGGGGTCTTTGAAAGGATTTGAAAAGTCCTTGAGTTAGCATAGGTAAGGGTGCTGTTACTGCTGTTTCTGACCGCCAATGGGCTGCATATAGCATATGGGGTTCATATAGTGGCATCCATGAGGTGTTTGATATTATGTCTTCGGTAATGCACTGCAGCCATTTTGCACTTGGAACATTACCAATCATAATTTTCAGTATGATTTATTCAGCCACTTGATGATTAAATTGACGGATTGGGAATTATGATGGGCAGCTTGACCCTCTCCCATCCCACCATCCTCATTTGCTTTTATCAATGCACTTAGCCTGAATCACTTCAACTGCTGTACTGCTGTTTAATTTGACAATATTGACTTAATGTTCGCTGTACAAGTTGACTGTTAAGATTGCAAATGAAATAGTTAATTGGTGTAAAGTGTGTAGAGTAATAACTCAAGGTTATGTATGTGTGTGTGAGTGCATGTATGCATATGTGCATGCATTAATGTGTGTGTGTGTGTGTGTGTGTGCATACACTTGTATGAGATTGTGTGTACAGGTGTGTGTGCACACCTATGTGTTATTGCATGTGTTGTATGTTGTATGTGAATGTGTTATATGCAAGTTTATGAAAAGCTCTGGTTACTTGGGACTCCTGCTGTACACTTCTCCTACTGTGCTCTCTGGGAAATGTAGTCAGTTGTATCAGTGTGCGATTGTGATGAAAGACCTACACAACTGTGTGTCACACAGCCTACGGTTTTTACAGAAACATAAGGAGGAGTCTAAACAGTGTGCGCATCTGACGGCATCACAGTCAGGGTGCTCCAGGTGTTTCATTTCTCATAGTAATGAAGTGCATGGCCCTCAGGGAATTGCATTCTTCGCAGTTTATTTATTTTCTCAAATTATGTTTCTCAGGAGAATATTACAACCCAATTTATGTAAAAGAAGGAAAGTAAGTGAAAGAAAAAGAAAAATATATTTAGAAATGGAAAACCGTTGCATGGTGATTCCCTGCAGGTGTTTTTCTTTTCTGACACACCTCCTTGTGGAACAGAGAACTCTTTCTGTGTTTAGTTTAGAACTCCTTTGCTCAGAAACCGTCTGGCCTCTTGTGAATTTATAATCCTAGGTCCTCTCACCAATTGTATTGTATCATCCTACATTTATCCAGACTTCAGCTCAGTGTTTGTTTGCAGGCCAGAGTATGTGAGTGAGTGTGGACAGAGAGACCTAA
This sequence comes from Albula goreensis, assembly GCA_022829145.1. Classification (NCBI taxonomy): domain Eukaryota; kingdom Metazoa; phylum Chordata; class Actinopteri; order Albuliformes; family Albulidae; genus Albula; species Albula goreensis. The sequence continues at coordinate 26,826,795 of CM040741.1, forward strand.
GGGTGTCCCATTATTTTTCAGCTGTCACTGATGTCCAAATATGAAGGCTGGTGAACAGTATGCAGTCAGGTTTAGAGTGAATATGGTCAGGCTGTGTTTGCAGCCTTTTTGAAAGGTATATTAAATATAGGTGTGGTCAGGTTTGGTCAACTGTACATGATCAGGGCTATAAAGACAATGGCTGTGAAAGCAAAGCTTGAGCCGTGCCATCGGGGGTTTGAATCCCGGCCAAGCCATCGCTGGCTATGGCGGCATGTCCGCACTGGCATTTCAACAACTGGCCCAGCCTGGCTGGGGAACGACAGGGGGTAGGCCAGATAAGTTCCATTGGTGTCATAGCTCTCAAGCGGCCGTGCCTGGCCGCCAACAGGGACAGCATGTGATCTGATTAGAATCTGACCTTAAATGAATCTATACATTAGTTAGCTGAGTTTGCTTGCCAGTTTGCAAATTTTCCCAGTTTGTTTCCTCTTCATCTCATTTTGATTGTGTTTTGTGTTTATCACACTTTCCGTTAATAAAGCAGTGTTTTGGCTTAAATTTTGCTTCACACATGAGTATTACATTTGAAATTGAAAGCAATTAGAATTACATGTCTGGGTTTGTCATGCATTTAATTAACCAATGTTTCCATAACTCCTAATTCTGTGTCACTGAGGCTGTACTGTGTATGTTGAGAATTCTGGCAGAGAGTGGTCAAGTTCAGCTGGGTAAATGTTTAGTCAGGGTTACACAAGTTGATATGCGCAGGATTTACAAAACGGGTAATTTATTGTCAATGTACTGTGCTGTGGTGAAGGAGAAACTCCTTCATTCACCCTGTCATGTTATTTCTCCCCTCAGTTACTGGCTAACAAACAAGGTACTGATCAAGAGGCCGACGACCGGCTTGCTGATGTACACCATGGCGACCCGCTTCTGCGAGGAGATCCACCTGTACGGGTTCTGGCCCTTCTCGCACGACTCACAGGGGAACCCAGTGAAGTATCACTACTACGACACCCTGACGTACGAGTACACCTCACATTCCAGCCCTCATACCATGCCCCTGGAATTCAGCACGCTAAAAGCCCTGCACAGCCAGGGGGCGCTGCAGCTTCACACCAGGCCCTGTGTCCCGGACACGTAACCACGGAGCCCAAATGAGGGGGAAGGTTTAGTTAACAGCAAAGGATTCTGGGAAGGGGACAAACTGAAGAGGGAAGGTGTGTCTACCAGATGTGTCCTCTGCTAAGAGTGGGGTGTAATTGGGGTGGGTTGGGGGTGGGAGAGGGGTTGTTGGACATCGTTCCAGACCTGTAGCAGGTGGAACGGGGGCATGACGTAAAAGGACACTGCCTGTGAACTTTTTTTTTACGCCTTTCCACTTGGGAAGTAAATCCCAGGACATTATTTTTTAAAGGCTTGTCTCACCAGAAGACATGGCAAGCTTTCACACTGGAATTGTTGGAGCTTAAAATGCAAGTTTTGAAATTGTCTGATGTATAATGTACTAATTATATATAATGTATACTAAACCAAGCGAATATTGGATGTGTAGAGGAAAGAAGTATGATGAGCCAGACTGGTTACAGCTGTACAGAGGGAAAAGAGTATAATGAACCAGCCTGGATACAACTCTGCAGTCAGGAAGAGATATATTCAGCCAGCCAAGTTCCTTACAGGGGGAAATGAGCACAGAAATCTATGTGTGTTTTAAATGTAGTGAGCTACATACTTTTCCATTATCTGAGTGTGCAAAAGTTCATTAATATAGTGGTTTATAAGGTACTGTCTTATATTGTTTATTCAGAAGTTCTGTACTGAAGTTCAACACATGGATGTGTCAACTGAAGTCGAGGTACATATGCATGTTTATTTTTTATCTTTTTTATTTTATTTTATTTTACTCTTTCCTGACTTGCAGTGTACTGCTTTGGCCACAGGGTGGAAGCACTTTTGTTTGTTTTTTGAAATGTGGGGCCAAACACATTTTACCTGTTTAAGGGAACATTTGATTTTTGCTCATTAGAATCTTCTGGATTTGACAGTTTGTATGCTGTGGACTATGCATAAAATGTGGCTTCAAGACGAATGTCTTTTGCAGGGAAAGGAAGGACTTAAGTGATTGCGGTTTGTGCCATTTCTGTCAACTCAGGAAAGAATTTCAGTGGTTCAGAAAATTCTTTTCTCCCACATTAAGCTTTTTGTTTACAAAATGAAATGCATTATGATTCATACATTTTCAAAGAGATTTTTATTATTTTAATTTATTTTGTATTTGTGTGTATATAGGAATTATTAATGTATGCATATATTACCGTATCTGCATTTCTGTGTGTACATATAAGTATGTATGTATGTATGTATGTATGTATACATGTACATATACACACATGTTATTCTTCATACATCATGGTGGGATATTCTTCCAACCATGTTGTTACTTTAGTGTAAGTATTCAGTTGAGGCTTGATGGAGAATTTCTCTTTTTCTCTCTGGTTTTGACAACCTGTTTTTGAGATTTTCCTTGCGTTTCAGAGAATGTCGTCCGAAATTCAGTCCTGTGGCTCACCCACTGTGTATGCTGGTTTTTGTTCCGACCGCAATAACATTTGAGTTGCAATATGCTGTTAATTGTTCTTAATTAAGAACAGATAAAGTCTAATGAAAGATGATTCCCCCCTTAAGGGGAAATTACACAAATAGCTACATTGCTGTGAAAAATGTTCACACTCCAGGAGTTTTAATCGTCTTAGATCAACTAGTGCTTTCATATTCTTTACTGAAGAGCAAATAATTCCAATTGAAAGAGTTTCGTTCTTTTTAATTGAGTAAAATCTTCGACTGACATTTGGAATAAGCAAGGTCCTACTTGCTGAAAGTGTAGAAACCTTTGGTATATCTCCTCAGTACTCCCTACTGCTTTCATTTATAGCAAACTAAACTAGGGAGTGAGCCATTTTAGTGTGCCCGTATGTCAAAATCATTGCAGTGCACTGGAAATCCAGATCTCTTGAATGTTCCCAGAATGCACTGGAAAACAGTGAGCATAGTGTTTCCTAGCCTGGCTAACTGGATGAACCATCTCCTGCAATTCAGTGCCAAAGCTTTCGAATCTTGGCATCTGTTCACCAATACATGATCCCAGAATAATGATATAATGAGGTCATGTATTGCTTTGGAATTCATTGCGTACGCCAGTGACTTGTAACTAGCCAAATGTTCAGTTAATTAGTCACCCAATCAGTGCCAATATTCCAATTCACTATATGGTAATTCATTACAAGGAACTGGTAATTTGTTTGAGACACAGACCTGGGGGTGTTTCAGAAAGCAGGTTTAGCAAAAAACCTGAGTTTGTTAACTCAGAGTTAACAGAAATGTGGGGTTTTCATTTTCAAAATGAAAGATCAGGTTAACTCAAGGTCAGTTACTATGGCAATTTATGCAGGTTTACTTCAACTAAACCTCAAACACTCATCAGAACCTCTGTCGAGCCTGCACAGTTTAGGTAGGAGACAGTTCTCTGACGTGGTGCTTTTCTTGGTGATCCTGTCGACAGTGAAGCTCAAATAATTCTTAGATCTTTATGTTGTGATTAGACACTGATAAGAAATTTTATCACTCCCTGGTGATTATCCTTTCAAATGCTACGGTGTTTCTGCAAAATTAGTAATTTATTTTAGCAACATTCTCCAACCTTAGAGATTGTGGATTCAACCTCAGTTTGGAACCCTTTTTATACACTGCCCTTTTTACATTCCTTTATAACATCGGAGATGGAGGAACTTCACCAAGGCAACTGTTGTTACTATTACTATACTACACTCTTCTGCATTGTGAAGATAATATGTTACACTTTTATAAATGTTTTGAAGCCAAGTGGCCACGATTTCTGGGGTCACCTCAGAAAAGGTATGTGACATATCGTTCCATATTGTCAGAATTAGAGCAGAGCGACACCCTAACATAAAAATGATGGAGCCCAAGGAAGACCACAATTTTTAAATAAACATTCGTTCTCCAATTAACTCACCACCTCCCAGCAGTCATGTATGAAATAAAGACAAATTCATTCATATTTCATTTTAAGTCTTCATTTGCCGCAGTGTAAAATGCTTCAATATTATTTTTCATTATTTAACCCACAATTAAGTAAATAATCTATCTTTTTTAAAGTATTTGCCATCGGTTTATGTGAATTGAATAAGTAGACTACACTTTATATAATGTTGTACTGTTAAAAACTCTCATTTTAAAATAATTCTAATCGGCTTTTCTGGAACAGGAAACTCGGGGGTGTGTTACCTCAGGTTTTTTCAACCCAGAGTTCAGGTTTAAGTTCGGGGTTTGTTAAACCACCTTTCTGAAATTCCCCTCCTTTCTGAAACTAAGCCATGAGCTGGATGACATAGCACATTGCAGCAAGCCTATCTTTCACTGTGTTAAAATAAGTTGAAGGTCAAAATGGTTATAAAACTAAACATGAGTTTTTGGCAAAAACCAGCATACACAGTGAGTCCCAAAGATTAAATTTGCATACTACTGCCTTTGTGAGCCCCGGTTATTATAATTTTCATGGTGCATGTTTTTTTTTTTTTTTTTTTACATAACAAGCTCATACTGTGCTTAACAAAAGGCAGTGTTGTACTTTGGCTAATGCTGCAATAACATTAATCTTGATCCACTTGACCCAGCTGGACAATTTCAAAATGTACTAAGTATATCCTTTGCGAATAAGCAGCTGAATCTATTTTCTGTAAATGTGAAATGGCTGTGCAGCCATCTCTCAGCACATCTTATTAAAGAAAGCACTTGACAATTGAAATTGAACTCTGGAACTAAAGCTGGAAGCAAGGTTGTTATGGCGCCTATGGTAGACATTTTGTGTGTGTGTGTGTGTGTGTGTCTGTCCTTTGAGGGTGAGAGAGAGGATAGTTGAGAGAAAAATTTTAAAATTTAAATTGCATTTGACTGGCAAACTGAAAAGGAAATCTCTCCGTTCTTATACCACACTGTCTGTTCTTGGCAGTAATAAAGCTTTGGAAGTATATACAATATATATGTAGGAAGTGTAGTATATCAAGCTAGTAAAGTCATTTTTCATTACAATGAGCAATTGAGTGGGTGTGTGTTTGAGAGAGGGTGATCTTTCATGAAACCAGCCTTCAGAAAGAAAATGTGTACCCTTTTTGTGGGGTTGGGGGTGGAGAATTACATTAATAAAAATTAGTCGACATATTTGAAAAATCCAGTGTCTACACCGGGCCCTAATGAGCAGCATCTGGTGTGACTGCTGCCATGTGATCTCTTTTGGAGTACCGGGGGGGGGGGGGCGAAGGAGAAGTTGTTTTGACAGAAGCCTCTTTTTTTTGTCATTACATGTGGCTCCTCTGCTTCAAGTCCGGTTTAAAAATAGAGGACTGACTTAATACAGACGTCAGAAAGCCATCCGGCGTAATGAATGTGTTTATCTGTAAAAGTGAGGCAGTGTGTGTTAAAAATAGCAAAAAAGGGGGACTGTGACCAATATTACTAAACTAAATTACACTCAAAACAGCCCCTCAGGTCATTGCTTGGAGACATTCAGCACAGACTTCCACATTCCCCTTCTGTCACTGCATGTTAATGATTAAGACTGTGTCTGTTTTTCTGCAGCAACATGGGGGGAGGGTTTTTGTAAAAAAAAAAAAAAAAATGAGAAGATTGTTTTCTCTGTCCTCAAGCTTTGCTAAATGGATTTCGCATTGAGAGATGTGATCTGCTTGTCGGTCCAGGTCCCTTTGAAGATGTGCATTCCCCGTGTCACTTCCTGCCTGATCTGAATGGCCCTTTTTTTTCTTTGTCTGAGTGAGAGCGTCGCTCTTGTGCTCAGATTTCTCTTTTTAAAAAGAAAGCTAATTTTTTTTTTTTTTTTTGTAGTTGTGTCCAGAATTTAACTGCTGGTTCTCAAAGTTAAGAGATGTCTCATGGTAAGGGACTTGCACACACATTTTTTGGTTTGGTTTTGGTTAACCGTCTGTCACCACAAGGCTGTGCTGTCTTTTTTTCCATGACTGGGATAACCACAAGATTTCATGCCTGTGAATACAATGACACTAATTTGTGGAAAAAGTAGAGACAATATAAAGAAAATGTGTTAAAAAAATAAAAGCACAAACCCACATCACCGTTGACTGGACTCTGGTGTAAAAGTACTTTTCATCTTGCATGCAGGTTTGATACTAAATTCTAAAAAAAATAATACTTCAACCAATAGAAAAATACTTGCTCTGAAGATGTACAAGAAACAAGACAGAATACAAGCGATCATTGCCATCTGTATTTTGTTTTTCAGGAACATTTTAATAGGATTATTTGGGGAAAATAAGGAATTGGTCACAGAACAGTTGTCACCATGTTGGTATTAAGGCATTTTAAAAAAACTTGTCTTGTATGCATGGTTTCAATACTCTGCCAAAACAGCACTAAACCTGGCTATTGCCATGCTTGTGTTGATTCTGGGATTTGGCTTCAAACTAAACATGCAAGAACTGAAAGTTTCCAAACCACGTTTGTTATGGGCTTAGGGTGTCGGGGTGTGGGGTGGAGGTGGCGGGGGGGGGTTGGGGGGTCAGTGGTGATGGGTGTTGGAGCAATCAGACTTTCAGATGGTGCCACTTCAAATAAAAGTTCTATTTAAAGCAAAATGAGTTTACGATACATGCACACTAGAGACTACAATAAATGACTGTGGTGCACGTTACCAGGCAACTACTTTAATGAGAAACCATATATTAGACATTTCTGTATTCCGGGGAAGGAAATCTTGTCGTGGTGTACGAAAAAAAAATAAAGTAATACTGTGTAAGTGCAGAAAAAGAATAAAAGACAATACCTCTGAAATCTATATTTAGTGTCAGTGCGACATCAACTGTGACAAAGACACACTTTATAATAACATGTAGCTTTTATGATTATGACAAGCAATACACTTACAAGCTCCACCTGTAACCATGGAAATTGTTTCTCATTCACAAAGTAAAAATCACAAAATCATTAACACTGAATTTCGTATAATAAAATAGACTTGTGGTAATATACTTTTAAATATAAAATATTTAATTTCTGTTGAGGATTCCAGTTTGTTCATAAACACAGTGGATAAGAAATCACTGAGAAGTAGATTGAGTCTACTATTCTCTTTCATTAATATATTTTTCATTACTACTTTATGAATATCTTTGCCTTCATTGTGCTGACCATAACTCAACAATGTCTTGACAGGCATATACTTTGGACCTTACATCAGTACATACAAAGAATGTTATATTTAATCAAAGCAAAGCTATATAAGATGGTTCATTCAAATGACACCATAATATTTGCAATATAAAAATAACCCGCTGTCAAATACAAACATGAATTACACTACATCCCAGAGAGTTATTAGTAACATTAAAACATCATACATCTGTGACATGACAGCGATAATTCATAACTCAAGAGATTAATGCAAAATACCAGGGATGAAAGGGGTTTTCCAGATTGGCAGTTTTAAATGGCAAAAAACATTCTACGCACATACAATATGCAATCAGCTGCCTTCGAACAAAACTTCCTCATGCAAAGTCGCCCTTCAAAAAAAAAAAAAAGCACCTGATATACAGATATAGTAAACCAAAAAACAATAGCTCTTTTTGCACAGCAAATCATTCTTTGATTTTTTCAGGCAAGGTAAGAAGTCAATCACGTTAAAGTGTCCATTTAAAGCAAGCAAGTTAAAGTCGGGTTGCCAGATTGGTGAAGGTAGCGCCTGTGAAAGCGATTCTGGTATTCTCAGGGAGCCTAACTGACACCCGCAGATTGTAAAAGAGGTTTGATTGTGTTGGTCATGCCAGCCCTGATTACCAAGCAGCACTGTAGATTTCCCCACATTTAAAAGCATAAAGGAGCTTCCCTGAGTAGGGAGAGCTGTCAAAGAGACAGTCAGTCAGGGTGTCCCATGTTCTCAGAACTATACTGCAGTTTAAGCAGGATAGGTACAGAAGCCGTCATTTGAATGCCTTTGCGGTCACAGCAATGGTGAACGACAGACCGAATCGGACTGGCTGGTGGACGTGTGCTCTATCTGTCCCACGCTAAAGAAATCTGCAAAAGCGGCTCACATAAATTACCCATGAGGCAGCGAGAGGCAGGGAGGGTACAGTCAGGACGTGAGGTTAACAGTTTTACTTAAGATTAACAGAGTGAGAAGTTGGAAACGGGCCAATTCAGATGACCCTGGTGCTGGAACACTCCGATCAACAAGTGCTTCATGGGAAAGCAGTTTCATGGTCGTAAGACTTCAGCACAACATGAACCTAGATTAGTGTTTTTTTTCTTTCCTTTGCACTTTTTTTTACATGCATTTCAAGACAAAACTCATCAATATTCTACACAGAATTTTCAGGATGAAGTAAAAGGTGGAAAGTTTGTACACATTTTTGAATACATTTTACACACATTAACCAATGTTGAGAGCCCAAAAGACTTATTACATTTACACTTTGAGCATATGAACTTGCTATGAAGAAAAAGTCATAAAATTGGCTGAATGGAGTCCAAGAAAGAAAGATGAAATTCCATAAATGTTGTTTGTGGATTCAAAAAAAAAAAAAAAAAAAAAAGACAAACTGTTAACCATTAACGGAGCTTAAGGTGAGACCCTAAGCAAAGTTGCTCATTTTTGTCATTCATACATGCTAAAAATCGAGCTGTACGAAACCAAAATATGCTTGCAATGCTTCAAATCTAGCTCCTATTAAAGGTGGGAGTGGGCCATTTGTTTAACAGCTGAGTATTTACCCTGGAGGTGTGCGGCAGGGGGAGACGGGTGGGAGGCGACCACAGTCTGCTGCTAGCGTGCAGCCCTTGCATTCAGGAAATCAAAAACTTGTCACACAACCTAAAATACCCAGAATGCATGCAAAATATTCAAAACAGTTCAACTCTGAAACGGCAGCAACTGCCATTCCAAAACCGCTCCTAAACGGAAGGAGAACTATTCATACAATGCGCTTCACTCTCTAATCCCATTTTAAGGTTTGTGATCTGGATGTTCACTGCCAGAATGAATTAATAATAACAATCTTTATTGTTATTATATTAGATGATATTTAGTGGGTAAAACGATGATCCTTTAGACCAAGATGGTGCAGTTGCAGTTAAAGTCTATGAACTGCCATGTCACACAGTTGGGCAATTTGACACCACAGAAGAAGAGCTTTTTAAGCTAACTGTCAAGTAGTCACAATGTTGATTCTTTATGTTACGACAGGAAGGACTGTTGATGTTAATTGCGACATCGACCATAATATCCATTACAGCTCCTTTGAATATAGAACCTGTCTATCTGGAGGAAAAGAAGGAATTGGGGAAAAAACAATGAGTATTGTTCTGTAAATAACATTCTGGTTTCTCTGAAGTGACCAATTATGTCTAAACATCTGCAACTTCCCTCGCTGTCTCCCTGCAATGTACGCTCAAGTCCGCATTATATACCATAAGCCATTATGTTTTGCTAACAAGTGAACCATCTTGTTATAAAGAATCTTTGGGTAACAATTAGAATGATGTTGACCGATGATAATTACACTAATGACTACACTAGTATACTAACGACTACTTCCTGACAACACCTTAAGACAGAAATAGCAGAATCTTTTACTCCCATTGGTCTACACAATTACAATACACAAACATTAAACCCTCTCCCGTTTCAGCTAAAATAGCAGCAAAATGGGGAATACACACACCAGCACACATACAAACACACACAAACATACAGACACGCATGTACACAGAAAGCTCCAGCTTAACATAATGTCACAGACAGGCAGACACAAACAGTCCATACGCACCATTAGTGGTTAGTCAACGGATAATACTCTAACACAATAAAATATTAAGGAATGAAACATCCTTCGGTCCCTATACACGGACAATAATGCAATAACATGCTGTCCATCATAACACTGCCAATACATAACTATAAAATAAACTATAGCTTTGTGTAGAATATTTCTTTTATGTTACAGTAAATAAGATGTCAAAAGAGCTTAAATGACATATGGAAAGGAACATCTGGGTGATTTATAGCTCAGTTTAAAAAAAAAATCCCCAAACCTTCAAATACCTCTTTAGCATTTCAAAAGGAAGTCAAATTCTTTTAGTCGGTCCCTTCCACTTGCAACGCTATGCTTTTAATTAATGTCCTAGCCTGTTTGCTTTGAACCGAGTTGGAAAGAGATTTTGTACGGTCATAATATCAGTTTTACAGTGCAGGAAAAAAGGACTCTGTACAACAGACAAGTAGATTGCTTTAAACTAATTAACAGTGACTCTATACACGGATAGATTTATCTTCCTCTTCATTTGAGGAGGCAAACAATTTTTACACTACAAATCCTCACAGTGTAGTATTTGTTGAATACAGAGCAATACCCCATGGGCAGACAGAAGGAGGCTGGGGGATGGGGGTTCACTGTAATTGGCGGCAGTCAACGCTTGGCTCAAGGGACTACAAAAAAGAAAACGAAAATTCCAGAAATGTTGTTTGTGAATTCCAAGTATGGTAAATTCCTAAAAAAAAAAATGTCTGGGAAATTTTCAAATGGTATTTGGTGTGAAAGTCCCCAACAGCCATGCTTAAAGCAATAATTAAGCATGACCACTTCGTCCAGCGTGACAATAAAAGGGACATTTATTTAGAGTAGACTGTGGACCGGATGAGGGATAGACCCTTGTCCGATCACCCAATCAGAAAACCCGTTCCTTCAGATTTAACAAACAGTGCGGTAAATCTTGGAAACATGACTGTGATTTGAAGAATGTGTGTTTGTTGGTATGTTATGAATGGAAATGGGGAACCTCTTCAAAATTCAGGGTTCCTCCATTACAAGACATGTGCAATACGGTGCTCCATCTCAAATACAAGAATAATCCCTGTCCATAAAACCCAAGTAGTATTCTTCTGTAGCTCCCACAGTAGGTATCAGAGCCAAATCCTTCCAACCATTCATGAGGCAAAAAACACAAGGATCTTTTTTTGGGGTAGGAGAGTAAAACAAAGAGAGTCTGTACTCTACTTTGGTCAGTCACTTTAATTCACATGGTCACAAATTCTTCATTTGATCAGGTATGTTTCTTCATTTAGTCAGTGGAGAAAAAAGCAGGCCAAAAACCTGAGAGGGCCCTCAACTGGACCATCATTGGTCCATGTGGTGGTCTGTGTGTTCGGTGGACATGGTGTCATGACTACTGTATATGCAGACCTCATGATGGCTCTTTACCTGTAAAATACATAACAAAAAATTATTTCATACACTCCCCAGCTTCACATGAGATATAAAAGTATAGTGTCAAACATAAGAAAATTAGGACATTCAAAATGTTTCACAGACACAATACAGAACAATGATCAGTTTGGGGTATCTACAATATAAATATTTATTATAACAATATCTGTGACAATTTGTTAAGTACATTTATAATCAATGACTTGAGATGCACCTTCATGTTGGGAAACAGAGACTTCCGTTTTTGAATTGTATTTTTTTTTTGTTTGTACGAAAATTCTACTTTTTTGTCATATGGACAGTTCCAATATAAATGCTTTCTTCCAGTAAGCCCAAAATATTATCTGTGAAACTATTGCTTTTGTCATGTTTCAGTTGATACCAAACACTAAAAAAATGCACACAGGAGGGGTCCTGTGGTGAAAAGAACAACAGTGAAAGTAGAAACCAAGGCCAGGCACTTCAACAACTGAAGGACAGCTGAATCCGGTCAAGCTGCAGTAAGAGTCACTCGATTATGCAAGTAAAAGTTTGTTTTGTGTTTGGTTGTATAAGACAGGAAAGGGACATGCTTAAGATGACCTTTGGTGAATTGAAACAGAACTAAAGTAAGGTAAACAGGAAGTGACGTCACACTGACAGGAAACGTGGCCTGGGTAAAGAACAATTGAATGGGCGGAAGGGAAAAGTCTCCAGTTAACACCCTCTGACCACTCCATCCACACACTCACATTTTAAAACAGAATCCTTGTCCCAAGGTGATTTTCTGAATAAATGAACTGTGGTTTCCTTAAAAATAATAATTTGCCACATACTATCTTTCCAACTGGACCTTGAGACTGACTTTAAGGTTTATTGAGAAAACAAGTCAACAAGTACTAAAAACACTGAAAGTTAAGACATTGGAGGACAAACCCATGGCAAGCCAAAAGGCCTTAGAGGGCTATATTGAACACATGTTGTGTCCAGTCAACCATTCAGCTTGTGTATTGATCAAAAACAGCCAGTCCGAGGGCCTCAGGAAAGATTAACGAAGCCAAAAATTTATTTACAACGAGAATAACCCTCACAACATTAACACTTGAGTGTGTTTAAAACCGACACATGTGCTGTGCCTGTTGCTTATTTCACTAGCCCGAGGGGATTATGACATAAATCCAAAAAGAGAATACCAGAAACTTGGGTTGGAATATATCATTTTGCAGTAAGTCAGTATGGCTGCCATTCAGGTGTATGCAAGATAACTATTTACTTGATTCCTGCAAACAGTGTTTCAGTGTAGTTTCAGGGTGCCATACTCAAAGGTTGGTATGAAGTACAAAAACAGAAAGAAGAGCCAAGTACAGGACTGGCATTCAGTTAACTGCTTCAGTACTTTAAATGTTGAGTCTGACGTTCAGTACCTCAACTTTGAGCAGCAAATCAAACCAATGCTTTTTTTCCATTAAAAGTTCTGAGATCACTGAGATGTTAAAAACGTTTTTAAAGGAAAAGTATCTGGATAGTTTATCACTAAAAATCAGAAAGCATGGCGCGGTTAGACCAAATGCAGCTCCAGCCCCCATTGTTCTCTAGAAACGCTACAATCCATTTAAGAATATATACTTAACTACGCTATTATGTCGATTCAAATCAGATGTTCAGAAATAGCCAAAAAAAAAAAAAAAAACTGAAAGCGGGGAAAGCATTCGATTCCTCTTTTACTTTTTGAGATATGTAAAACGTTTTTACTGAAATGGTGTCCATTACTGTCTTTAATATAGTTGAAGCCTTAATGAAACAGAAATTAAAACTATTCTTTTTTGGGAGATTTTTATTAGGTGTGCTTAAAAAGTAGACCACATGCACGGAAGGGACCACCCACTGGCTGCCGTTGGTTTGTGGCACTGGGAGACGGTCTGACCTTTGAAGCTTAATGAGCCTTGCAATGCTTTTCTTGTACTGAATTGTATTAGAGAACACATGGCATTAAAATTCATACGCCTTTCTGAAAAGCTCACTTCCTTATTTTACAGTTACAGAATGCGTGTGTGTGTGCGTAGGCATGTCGGACAATGACTGTAGATTTATGAAACCCAAAAAATTCTTTCAACCTGTCAAAACGCAAACCCATTTTAATTTCTAAAATGGTGTCTGCCAAAACAATCAGCATCTTTAGTTGTTGCTGTATTTCAAACAATGTCATTCTGAATGCATGAAAATTTAAATCCAACAAGAAATTATACTGGAAAAAGTTAATTTCTCACATGAATATAATTTCCTGAAGTGTCTTTAAAGGGTTAATCCACTCAAAATGAAGAATTTCATGATTTAAATTTCCATCTTGATCCTTTTTTTCTTTTGTTAAATTGTCCGTTTGTTTTGTAAATCATTTAAAACATTTAAAAATTACCTATGAGATCCCACCAGCCAAAAATCATGTAAATCTATGGTCAAAAAACTGCCACACTGGAACTAAATCTCTAAATTACCTTAAAAGGCAAAATATTATTTAGCCATAAACTCAAACATCTACACCTTCCTAATGCAGTATGCAGCAAAACTACATTAATTACGGAGAGGAAATTTAAGCCTTTAGTTCAAGCATGGCAGACCTGCCGATAGTCTCACCTTCCATATGGCTCATGCGATCTCAAGGATCAGGTTAAAACTTAAATCCTTAGACAACAACTATTCAGACAAAGACAGAATTCAACAAGTAGACAAGTGCATTTTTAATTAATAGATGAAGTAACCCCTTCAGGGGTAAACAATGACCAGTCTACTGAACACACACAGAGTACAATTCTGAACATATAACCACATAACCAGCTGGCAAGACAAACAGAACTAGCAAAAATAAGGATTCAACATAATACTTGTACAAAAATGATTTCATTTGGCTAATCAGGCAAATGGGTATAGCCAGGCACAACAAGACAACAAAGCTGCCTAATGGTAAGAATAAATCACAAATAGCTAGCTCCTTGTCATCACGAATACAAAAACCAAAACTAATCACTTTATATTTATGATAAATGTTCAACATAAACATTCTCTTTTGTCAAATCCCTCTTCTGGGACCCAATGAAAAACATGCATTCATTCAATAACAGTGCAACTTGAATTCTATTGTGATACTGCAAGAGCCATTCCTAGGTTATTCTCAGCCTAGTATGCGTATCCTTCTAGCCTATATAGTTATTTTCTTCATTAGCAACTTTTATTCTTTCTGAAATACACAGTTTTTCCAATTCAACATACACTGAGTATCATTTCAGGTCTTGAGAATAAAATGTAAATAGTGTGTAATACATTGTTGATACATGACAGCACCTGACCATGGCTTGATTGCTATTTAATTTAAACAAATGTTTATTACTGCAACTTCTTTTATGAAAAAGTAGTGTTATGTTAAGAGAACCTGTAGTAAAAAAGTGCTGATTCTAATAATTAAAAACGTAGTACCTAGAGATTGGTGTTTTAATGCCACTTTCAGAGTTACGAAAGACTCGTTTTCCCAGTGCGTGCTTTCCCTTGAGGTTATACAGGATGCGATTAACAACTAGTCAATGTTTTATTGTAAAATGTAACTCAACCATTTTACTTATTTGAGCATATGAAAATGAGTCCTTAAAAAGCCAAGATATTTACAAAAACAAAGGACAAACTGGAAGTTTTTTATGGAAATGGTTACACTAGAACTGTCTGACAGAAAGAATTAAATACATCTGCGTGCATTTTTAACATACTTTTTCGCTCAGCTGGATTATTACCAATATACAATTGCAAGTGAAAGGGTACGGAAACTGCTACTATTCTGCAGCAGCGTATTTGATTGTAGACATTCAATCGTGATGCTATTCTTACCTGTACTTGACGTCAAAAAGAGTCGAGTCGTCCTCCTCTTCATTCTCCTCATTTAGAGGTGCCATTTCTACTCGTTCAGCCGGCGTCGTGATGATGTCATACTTTCTCGTTTTTCTTATCTTTCTTCCAGTTCTATACCAGGGAGTGCCCAGAGAGGAAAAAAAAACAATACAAGAAAAAAAGTTTATATTTCAGACACGATAAGCACCTTCATGTACACATAACTATACCGGTTTCTCCTGCCTGCCTTTAAAAACCCCGAGTCTCATGATGGAAATAAGTCTTCTGACTTGAATGTGTTACCCTCGATTTGATTACACATACAGTGCACCCTCACTTGCGATTCCTATGTACACTGTATACTTCTTCAAACACGTTGAATCAATCCTCTATCACTCAGTGAATCGACTAACATCATGTGAGGGCACATTTACAGCGACAATAGGCTTCGTCTTTAACACACATATGCATATACTTCATACACATTGTCTGACATTTTTGGAATATATGTTAATGTCGAAGAACTTACACTGGCCTAATTATCTCGCTGTATGACTGGTACTATTTTTAATCTGCTTTCTAATGTTGATTTCGATCTAGAAATAATCTTGGCGCCATAACAGCTGTTGCATTGTAAGGCACCAAACAGCAGCATCGCCGTTTCTCTGCCAACATTCTCATTACAGATGCTGTAATTAAATCAGCTAGTGACGCACAAACTACACTTAAACCGAGGAAACTGCTGAAAGAAATTCGTAGCAAAGCTATGCACAGAGTAGCCCACTTAAAAGAAACAAAAGAGAACGCAATTTCAAGCAATATTTTAGCTAGTCATATCAAAGACTGTAAGATCATGTGCAGTCATTATCACATCCACTGCATCTAAACTGGGAATTGCATAAGACGTTTACGTTTGTTCTTACCTGTACACCTTGATGACCAAGCATGTGATTAGAAAGACCGTGAGCACGAAGATGAAAATGACAATGTTCTTTAATGTTGGAAGATCCTTCACAATCGAGGAAATGCGTGAACCCACGGTAGATGTATATTCTGTGCTGTTATTTAGGTAATCTTCCTCATGGACGACTGAGGTCGCATTTAACTGCGTTGTGGGTGAAGGGAGAGTTTGCGGTTCACCAAATGTCTCCAAAGCCACCGCAATTACCAAAAGAAAAACAACATAGAATCGCAACATTCTCTTCCTTAATATTGTATTACTGACTTTGAAATGAACGTGGAGCACAGGTAGAAGTCCACCTACTTACAACCACTACGCTTCAACTGATGCAGCTTATTTAGAAACCGTTTTACAAAGTACGCCCTCCGTACACAGCTTTATGTCGTAGTTACACCAAGGTAAAATATGCTCGGTTGTTTCTTCGGTTAATAGAAGTAGTATTATTGCAGAATAACGCCAATGGTTGTTCTTTCCTTTCCAAAAAAACGGCAAAAACACTCAATTCCTTTACAGACGAAATGTGTTCATTAAAGAGCATAGTTTGTTTTTCATTTTTCAAGACTTATGTCTTTAGAAGTATAACTGAAAGCTCCCCTCCGGCTGTAAGCGGCGCGCCGTCTCCACAATCAAAGCGATTTTACCACTGCCATCCTTTCCTTTCCTGTCTGTTTTATATGGAATGCGTGTTAAAAAGAGGAAATGTGGGTTATAGAGCGAAACCCGGAAGCGCTCAGGCGCAGACGATGAATAAACCATCCTGACCGAGACGGCGCATACGTCACTAAACTAACTCGGAGCATTTATAGCTCTTTTTTTCTATCTAGCCTCTAAAGATATGACTTCGTCTCCAAATCTATACGTTCAAGCCCTATTCGTGCAGTTAAAGTGTAGCGCTTGTACTCCCAGCAATATAAATGTACCAAAATAGTTTTCAACGTTTAAAGGCAATGCATGTTTGAGTATTATAATAGCCGATTATTAGACAAACCATGCATTATTTGAAAGTTAATCAAGGAAAAGCCATACTATTCATTTAAGATTTGACACGCATATAGCCATGACAAAATTATGTTTGCTGCCGTTTCAAAGACTAAATTAATTATCTGTTGCATGACCGCGCAAATGGACAGCTACAGTTCCACCTTGTTTAATGGGACCAACGCCGTTACTACAACGATGCAACAATTTAGTCAGAATGACAGTTTGGTTGTCATGCTGAAATGAAGTCTTGTCCTGGTTTAATTACCCCTGCAACAGTTACCAAGACAATAACACTGGAAACGGAGCAGGTATCATATCTCCCAAGGGACGTCCTTCGATTTTAATTTAGCTAATATTTATGTAAGTATGTTCCAAATCGGATATATTGTGATTGCGATAGCTACCTTAGTATGCTTGTTATGGCAAGTGCCCTGTAACGTTAACATGTTTGGCTGCATCGTTAAAATATGTCATTGGTCTATGTATTTAAGCAGTTATATAATTGAAAGGCCTTTCTTTTGCAACATGTACGTTTTAACTGTAAAATTGCAGATTGGATGCTAAAAACATGAATGGGAATGCATAAGGACTGGAATAGTGATAGAGTATAGTTAAGCAACATCTCAGGTCACCCAGGGGGTACAGTTATTTAGCATTTACCGCAAATAAATAAGGCTAACAGGATAACTGTAAGCTGTCTGTGCTCCCGCCTTGATTACATAGTAAAAGCGCTAAAAGTTGGCTGTATTCAAACAAAACTAGCTTAAAGAATAGTTCCTAAATCTGCTCATGGAGGGAATACACCCCTCTCTAAAAACAGTTTGATCTGTTCAAGACATCTGCTCTAAATTACACTGTGATATACTCCTTTAACAGACATTCCAAATTGTGCCTTGAGTATTAGAACAGTGAATGCCTTCCTCAGATAAACATGGAGTGGAAATTTACGGTTTACGTGCCTTTGAATATGACATGCTAGAGGGTGCTAGACAGTTGGAGCGTTGCAGGTACAGACACACGGCTGGGGTTTTATGGACAGCAGTGTCATGTGTTTAACAAGAATGATCCACCAGCTAATACACATCCAGCCAATAGCCAGCCTGTGGTCAAACACCTGCTAATGAAAGAGGCTGACTGAGACTGACTCAACTGATGCAGTGACACACAGGTGATACTCACTTAACTTCTTGCTAAGTATTGCAGTGGTGTTGAAAAAGAAGCAGTGAAGTAAAGAGCACAAACACTGGACAACGGAGAATTTAACAAAAGCTTAGCCTTGTCTGATGAATCATGAAACCTCCTATTTCACACTGATGGGAGGACCAGGATATTGTAAAAAGAACATGGATCATGGATCAACAATGCAGACTAGCAGTGTTGGTGTAGTCGTGTGGGTTGTTTTAAATAATGTTTACAAGCAGCTGAGCAAGTATGGATTATCAATGTTTTCTTCATGCATTACCTGTCCTTGGCCACCTGCAGCTGGATGGTGGACATACAACATGACAAAATAGAAATGATAGCTGTAAGTCAGTGGACAACGGTATCTGCAAGTTGTGCTTAGAACATAGTCTGTTGGGCTAGCTCCTCCACATGAGCTAAGACTGAACAATTTTTAAAATATGAGTACTGTATTTACATGAATCTCAATACATGAGTATGATGTAAACATTAATATATTAGTATCTTAATATATGGGTATTTACATAAATATTAAAGCAGTCACTATGCAACAATATGCTGAATGTTGTTGAAGACAGAGTTGTAAAACCCAGTAATGTGTCAATCCTACCTAATAAATATGAAAACTGCTGTAGTGCCATAAAATTGAATGACATGATTGCATTTTCATCCAAATATTTCCACAACCACCCAGCCATGACTAAAATAAGACTCACATCTTTGAGCAAGCTTGCTCACTTGTGACATGGTTGTAAAACATCACATTGATTCCCCTTCAGAAAAAGAATATTCCATTCTTTATGTAATCTTTCAGTTCTCCCAGACTGAAAGCCCTGGAGATAACTCTTTCATTCTGCTTCTTCCTCTAATGGGACCCACTTTTCAAAATGGCCTTAGAAGGAAACAATGACAAGGGAAGCAGTTAGAATGTGGCCCATGAAGCAAAATTGTCTGGGCAAAACAGACCTTAATGTGGCACCAAAAAAAGTATGTATTGCAACAATCAAAGATGCAAAGACATTAAGCCTGGATAATCAAGATAGCAAACAGATTTTTTACTTTTATATTTTAACAGTTATGTAATTATGTCTACATCTTATTTATTTTTACTGGGAAAGTCAACAGAAGATGTTATCTTCAGTTTTGTTTATTTTAACAGTTGAACATTTAGCTAGTTTAGCAGGTTGGAAGCACCATTCCAAAAATGACTTTAAACTGTTGTTGATAGTTCATGAGTTTAAACTTGAAAGCGAAATGAGTATTTAATTATGCAGAGTATGTACATACATACAACTGCTTGTGGTCACGTTTCTATGTGCTTCCCTTCCATAGTTACATTAAGCTTTTGTTTTATGGGCCAAAGCAGAGCAGTCACTTGAGTGACTTAAACACGGTTCATAACATTATTCTGTTATCTTTAATAACATACTAATACATTTAGTCCTAGGTATTGTTTTCCATGAGAAAAAATATCTAATTCCAGAAGAAAATATTGTTTAGGGATAAACTATTTTAAACATTTAATTCTGGCCTTGTCTTGATATAGTTTGGCTGTAATAAAGTATAAGCTTTCCTGGATGTATAAACTCAGTCTCTAGTGTGTTTAATGTACTTGAAGTGTCTTTATTTAGAATAACACCCTTAAATAATGACTAGCTCCACAGCCATAAGTAGTGCATTATGAACTTAACAAATTAATTTTCCTATGAATATGATGAATGTAAGCTGTCAAGTGTTTTATAATTTCTTTAGAGATGATTTTTCAGGGGTTATATTTAATATTGATTAATATATAAGTTAATATAGGAAAAACGTAACTTTCATTGTATGTTATATTATTCAATTTGTATAGATAACATCTGTAAGTTTAACATTGTTCATTCTAGTGGAAAGCTTCTTAAGTGCTATGCAAGACTTGTCTTTCCATTTTAGTCTAGCACTTTCCACTGCTTTTTGGAGAATAGAAGCAACCTATGGAATTGAGAGAGAGACTACGGTAACAAGAATGATATTCAAAACCACTGTCAAACCAGTTAACCCACTGTGCGAAATGAATGGTACATAGACTGACAGCAACTAGAGAGAAATATGTTATGTTGCTATTGTACATACCTTTTACATCAAATATTGTTCAGTTATTCCCAAATTTTAACCTCGTGCTCCATTGTGTGTTTATGGCCCATAGCCACAAGAGAAAAAAAGAAAGAAGCCACTTCTTGTGTTCAAGTGATTTATTATGGGATAACATCCTCATCAACTACCATTAAATTAATTTTGTCAGTGGTTTCCTATCATGATAAGTTGTGGTGGAATCAACATGGTTGAGAGGAGAATGATCTTTCCTCCAGTTTAATCGATGTTTGTCTGAGCCCTTTTTTTCAGCTGGCAAATCTGCAAATATTGAATAATTGATAATGACCTTTTATTTTGACAAGCCGTGGCAGGATGTTTTCCGTGGATGAATGTCCGACTAATTGTACGCTCAAAGTAAATTATAAGAAACGTAATTCAAATGTACTAGGTCTCAATGAATCAAAGCTTTCAGCTATCTGTCAATGCATCTTTCTGTCTCTTAGATAATTTTTTTTCAGTACTGAACAATTTCGGGCTGTGCAGTGTTTGTGGTTGGAAGGAACACATGAGCTAACAATCTATTAATCATCCCGAGGGAACTGTAGTTCTGAATGCAATGAACGTTAAGTGATTGATGAACTGAAATGAAGTTACAGGGGAAGTGTGGGTTTGAAATAAGATCCTCTGAGAGGATAAGTGGAGGAGATGATTCTCTATGGTGTTCACTGGATTAGTCATTACTGTCAGTGTTTTCATTCAGTGGGTCTTTTAAGAGCTCATTTATTTTTACGACATGAGCCCACAAAAAACGCTTAAGCCAAGTATGGATATTCAAATACTCCCATAAGAGCTGGCCTAGGTAGCCATTCTATGTATGCATACAGAACAGCAAGACTCAGAACTACAATTCCCAGACCCTCCTATCTGAGAGTCACACCCTGTTATCTGAGGGGTCAGGTAATTTTTGCTTTGCCTCAAAATGAGCAAAATACAGTCAAATTTAATATTATTTAAACTTAGCTGTGATTGCAAGAGGCTAAAAAAATGTAGGCCATCAAGGACAGGATATTTCAGGATCCTCTGTGTGAAAGAAAGTTAAGGTGACCATATTAATATAACTTACAATTTGGACAATGCAATTTATAAACAGGATAAATGTATAAATGTATGGACTTCTACAAAAATTATTTCATTAAAAGGAAAACATATCTTTCATTACGGTAAGCTGATAGCATGTATGAGAGAACTGCATATGTCCACAATTCAGAGGACTTCTCAAATGAAAACTGCTTTTTAATACTATTTTTATTTGCCATGCTCATGTCTTGGGGACATAAGTATACGAAACAAAACATTTTTGTATATTTCCACTGGCATGTAAATTTTACCAAACAACAAAAGATTAATTTAAAAAATCACTGACTTTCATCTTTGTAATCAATATATACACAATTACAATATCTGGGAACACATTTTTTTTAGCTGTGCACTGCTCAACCATGTGGATGTAGCATGGAACAAAACAAGAGTGTTGTAGCCCCATCTAGTGGTGATGACGTGCACTTGCAAGAAGATTAAAATAATGAGTAATCAGTGCAGCAACCCCAATCACACCAGAAAACTGTAAATTTTGCATTTGTATATTGTAGCATTTGGATTTGTAATTGCTGTTTGCAGTGCCTATAATAAGCCAAAGTGCTTGTATGTTGCACCTGCACTCACCAGTAGGAAGCTCCCTCCATAATTGGGGGCTATTGAACAAACACACACATTTTAACTCTATATTTGTTCAACTAATCCTGAACTCTTGTCTGTATTATCTGTATCATATAATTTACTATTATTATAGATATATTCCCCTGTTTAACCTGTTGTTGAACTTAAATGAAACCACAACAACTATTGGTCACAACATTAATAACCTGGCATCATCTTTGCCAGTAGACCAAACCTATTTATGTACTTTTTAAAAAAAATATCCTGGATAAGGTAATTTGTTGAATTCCTGAATATAAATATGGGTAAATGCAAATTGAGTCCTAAGGGTCATATTTTTGATAAATTTTGGGGGACCTTTTTAGTTTCCATGAACATGAATATATTTAAGGCTTACACATTTTTGTGGCCCATCGTAACATTTTAAATATATGTTTTAAAAATATTTACTTAAATATCTGGTATTTTCTATGTTGTAAACGTCTTTTTGGCCATACAGTTGTGTAGGTTGCAAATCAGGGTCATTAAAAACACTTCAAATGACCAGTGCCATGGGGAAATTACCGAACACGAGAAACATGTCCTTCCTTAGTAGTACATTCATGAATGTAATTTATTGAAAAAAAATATTGGTAATTTTTATTAGAAAATGTGTGGTTTGTTGGGAAGCTCATGTATTTAGATGCCTTAGTCAAAACACTTTGTACCAGGGACAGGCATGCTCATTCCCTTGATTCCTGGCGGAGAAACCGGAGGGTTCTTTCATGCCACCACAAGCCATAATTACCAATTTGGTCTGGTCAGTGGTCTGGCTCATGGCACGACTGTTGTTTATGATAGGCTGTCATCATCATGTTTGCAGGAAAACTCGAGAGATTTCCCACTGCCTGCCCACAGCACTTCTCTTGAGGAGCAATGGTGCCCCCTGCTGGCTAATACGTGTTACTTCAATCTATGAGCCTGTCTTTCTCCCATCCGAATATGAACCCAACCTAGCCATTTCACAAAATAAGGTTACAGGGTAGCAGCACGACGGCTGATAGAATTGATTTAAATACATCTGTTTTATTTGTTCTTATGAAAGTGGTGTGCGCAGAAAATAAGTAAAGTGTGAATCATTTCACCAGTTACGGAATATTCTGTCTCTGATTCCAGGGAATTTTTTTTTTTTTAAGTGGGCAGGAATGGAATTGCATACGGTCTTTGTGGGTGGTTCAGGCTTGGGAAGGTCAATGTTTCAGTCACTGTTTATGTTTCTCCCCACAGTCTAACCCTTTTAAGACAGCCACTGTGACCGCAGCTAAAAGCAAGCAAATTCTACATTTGTATTTACATTCTTTCATCAATAAATACATGCTTTAGATGTTTCAGTGAGCGTGTAAGCAGAAACATGTTTCACAAACATAAGCAAATTACTGAGATAATAACAATGAGTAAAAAATCTCACGTTTTATGTCAATTGACACGAGAAGAACTCTGCCTCCACCATTAATAATAACAAGGAAGTTTCCTTGCAAATGTGAAGACAAAAAAGTGAAAGTAACCGGGTTTAAAGAACATTCAGGAGTCTTTCTGTACACAGATGGGATTGCAGCCTGTGTTGCATCATCCGCTAGCATGGACAAGAACATTTATTTAAATAATGTTGATCACATGATGTATTTGTACATTATGGTGTTGTAACAGAGCCTGTTGTCTTTTATGGAGAATAATAAAACATAACTTATTTATTAAGAACTTCAATGATGTTGGTCAGTTTAAATCTCACTGGTTAATATTTGGTAAAATAAAAGGATGACATTGAAAATAAAGTGTCCAAAATGTAACTATTTAAATTGGATTAAAGGTGCCAAAAATATTGTCTAAGTTAGTTCCCTTTATCATACATGTTATAGCCTTGTTCTCCTAATTCTTAACTGGTTTCAAACTAACTATTAAGTCCTATTGAGTTTCTGAATACTGCATGTTTCTTTCATTTTAATCCTAACTGAATGCTCACACCCAGTTCAGTGGAAATGATTCACATCCTGTTGGGATTTTGGAATCAATTCAGCAGTGCTATCTGGAGAGTAACAGCTCAAGATAGGACAAATTAATCACTTTATCAAACTTCACCTCCATAGTGTTGTGCCCTTATTTTGAGCTTTGCTTTTATGGTGGGCTATCATTGTAAAGTAGCAATCCACAATATGTTTGTTCAATTTTATTTTCCCATTCAAAAATAAAACATGACCTGGTCTTGAAGTGTAAGGTTTACATTCCCGTGATCAATCCTCACTGGTTGAGTGATATTCATACTCATATTCATATCACTGATCATTCATTGATGGTTTATGTCTTTGTTTTGTCAGATTAATGACAAAGCAATACTACTCCTTGATATTGGAATATTATCCTGTTAAAACAAGTTTTTAAAGGCCCACTCAACTCCGGCATTTTGTTAGCTATATATTACATGAAATTTATAGCTTGGAAATGGATGTGTATGTATAATGTATAGTTTTAAAATGGACAGTCAAGGTCAATTTTCCGATGTCATCTTACATTAAGCCGATACTCTTATCCAGAATAGCTTACACGGTTTCCACATTATTCATACATGCTGGATATTTCATTGAGGTGGATGGAGTTAGGTACCCTACTGGTACAAAAGTAATGCCTTACCTGAGAACCGTTGCCTCTGATTTAGAAGAACAGCTCCTTAACCGTTACTGCCCCCTCTCGGAATGATCTCTCATGTGCCGTGGCGTTTTTGCCTGATTAAAGATGTGATGTGTCTACCTTGTTTGTGAGTTCACTGAGAAAATGAAATGGCGTTACTTATCAGTATTTCTTTGGGTAAAACCAGGAAGTAAATTCAACTCAAGTAGGCCTCTCAGCCTGACATTTCCCGTTTCCCAAGCGGTATGGTAACTCCAGACCATTGCTAAAGCATGTAGTAGTGCTGGCTGTCATTCAGCCGTACAAATATATTTCTGTGGTAACATCTTATGGTGGGTCTACTCCTCAGTCAGATCAGGAAAAATCAGATCCGAACCAATGAAACCGTCAATTTTGGCCAGATGTGGTGAGCGTAAATAGGCGCGTTTGTAATGACTGTTGTTATTTTGTTGGACGAATATCAGTCAGAACTCTGTGTATTACATCATCTGCACAAGTTTTTAAACATATTTTATGACTATCATTTTTATTGTTTGTGAGCTGATCCTGGTTGGTCAATGTGAGCAAGCTGCAAATGAGGAGACAAACAACAGTAATCCATAAAAACCAACAAGACGCTTTAATTTTCTCAATAAATAATTTACAGTATGTACACATGGCAGTCACACTATGTTTTTTTTCCTACATACAAAGCTTGATCTTTCTATACATTGGCTAGTTTTTCTTCCCTTTTCTGATCAATACGATTCTGACGTCCTGTACTCACAATCAAGTTCCAATCAAAAAAGAGCTAAAAAGAATAAAACATAAAGTGCTTTTTAAATAAAAATGTTTTTTTAAAAAAAAACAAACACGAACACCACAAAACTACATTTTCTCCATTTTGTTTTGACAGTTGTTTGATGTTCAAAAATAAAAAATATATCCTATGCTTTCGTTCTAACGTCGCCTCACAGTGACACGACAAATTCTCACATACTAGGAAAGGGTCTTCATCAAAGACATTTACATCCGAAAATAATCTTGCCATAAATATTCTTCAGCCTTCTAAACAAACGAAGGGTCGAAAAATTCCGGTAATTTCAAACAGCAGTCACACAAAATTGAGCTGAAGGAACAACTTGTTTTTCTATTATGCAGCGCTGTGGCATTCGTGTTTTCACAATATCCATTTTTTTAAAAATAAAATGGTCACATTCACCCTCCCCTTCCCTCATCATTTACAAAAAATGTTAAAGTGAAACTTTTCAACACGATAGGTTAACACAATATTTCTAATAACAACTCAACTCACAGTCGTAAAGTACAATCACGCACGAGACAAGGAGAAACCGTTTATCGAGAAACGGGCGATATAGTACATCAAGGAGCACAATTTCCGACATTACAATCATTTCAGTTTGTTTTTTTATTTCGTTTTCTTTTTTAAAAGCCAGGTGATGCAGTACAGAATGCACCAGTAAATTTCGGCAGTGGTGAAAAGGCCGAGTCAAATTCCCCCGTTTGTGGGGAGTTTAGTGACATTAAGCCCTCTCTGGTCTGGAAAGTAACACGTATTTAGCATAATGTGAGACAGCACACCAGCTGCCAAAACCTCCCATTCAAGGGTAGTTCAATATTTCAACAGCTCCAAACCCACAACATGGCAGTCTGGCTACAATCTCACCCTGCAGCCACAGAGAGCCTTTGGCCTCAGTACAGTACACACGCTCTCTCTCTGTCTCTCTTATTTTCCTCCTTTTCCCCACCCAAGCTGAACTACTGTTAAGTCCCAACGAGCAACTGCTTCCCCAATGACATGGGAGGACAAAGCCTGACAACTCACAATTCCTCTGATTTTTTAGGCAGCTGGCCCTTTCTTGTTTTCCCACAATGCAGATGCCAGACCAATCACCTACAGCCAGTGCTGTGTGAGGAACATGAAGTCAACATGTGATCGGTTCACAAATCTTGCAGGCACCTTGCCCGCCAGGAGAGGTCGCCACAGAACAGATTTTTTTTTTTGACTGGTTTACCCCTATTTTTCTCTATGGAGCCAATTGTTGCCTCTCCAATGTGGACCTTCTGCCATAGCCAGTCAAAGGACAGCAGGAACTTGTACACCAAGCTGCACTGCTTATGGCAGCACCATTTGAGTTTTTACTGTGTGCCCCCCTAAGGCTCTGTGAGCACAATTTAAAGGTTCTGTCTGTAACTCTGCAATAAAACCTCACAACCGACAAGTGAACAGTGGTGCAGCTCAGTGATGATGGGAATCGACATAGAACCAGGAGGTGGCTGGTGTGAGTATCGGGTAATCTGTACGGAGTCATGTTCTGATACAATTTGTTTTCTTTTTAGACTGAATTGCTGGTGCAAATGGCATAACATGTAAAACAGTCAGTCGTTTATGGACCGTTTTGCTTCTGGTTTAGCCCCACCCTCAACCCAACCCCACCCAGACCTCCACCCTCTCTCCCACCCCCCCAGAACGAAAGACATTTAGGCTTCATAGTGCCAATAAATGACAAACTCTGGATCCTGCAACGCCAACCTAGACCTTAGTATCACCAGCATGATAGGAGCTATAAGGAATAAGAAAACAGGGGTGGGTGATGGCAATGCACAGCCCCTGTGTTAGGTACCTCCCACACTCTCCTGCCGCACCACTATTCGGCTGTCAAAAGGCCGTCTCCAAGCAGTCTAATAAAGCAGCACCTTTCAGCGTCTCACACAATCAGGGCCTGTGTTCTGCCCAAATACTAATGTACTCCACCACAGAGCTCCCAGAGGAGACCACAGCTGTTTGGAGAACATTTGGCACTACGTCTCGCTCTTCCCCACCCCCTCCCCCCCTCTCTCTTTCTCTTTGGCAAAAAGCTCTTGAAAATTCACAGGTCTACAGAGAGGCAAGTCAAACAGGCCCTATGGCACAGCCACGTTGCCATCTTTCAAATGTCAGGTGAAACTCTGAAGCCTTATTAGTTTGAAGAGGCAGTCAGCCTGTCACGGCGATGTGAGTAAGTCTTGGATATAATCTTGGCCCCGGTTGCTGACTGCTCTTGCCAGGTGTCTGTTGGGACTTTGACCTATAAGGACATTTCTGCTGGGAGTTGGCTCCACCTACTTTGTGGCTTTAGCCAGTAAACACATTTCTGCTAGGGTGTTGCCATGCATAATTTGTGACTCTGGCCAACAACTACATTTTAGGAGAGAGTAGTTGACTTTCTGTGACATGCTCCATGTTTCTCACATCACTGCCTTCTCTCACCATTTAAAAAATGCTTCGCGAAAGAAGGTCAAGCTAATAAATTGGACAGTCAAAAAAGAAACCTTCCGTGGACACTTCATGCTCAATGTTCTCTGTACTTAGGGGTATGGATATTGGCTTTGCTTATTAAAAAAACAACATTTGTTATGTAAACACTGTGCAAATTCACTAGTTTGGTAGTTTGATCGGGGGCTTAGTTTCCTTGACAAAAAAAATCTTATTTACATTCCAAAGATGAAATTATACACCTATAAAATACAGCAAAAGGAACAGGAAACACAATAAATACTGCTTGTGATTTAAAAGCCCGCGTGATGTAGGAACGTGCTGAACATCACTTTGACACTGTGATTGGCAGGCGGTGAAGCGGGAGGTTTTTTTCCGATGTGACAGCCAGATCTGTCTTGGCAGAAGGACTCAGGATCATGTGACCTCATTTTTCCAGGTCTGTGCTATATTAGAACTCTGGGTGTAATATATAGGCTTCAGGAAACACATCTCGCCCCTGTCCTGAAGAGTGTGCATGCTGTACACACACACACACAAACACACACACACACACACACTCTGGGACTGCAACTCAGTGTGAGGAGAATCCCATAACTCTTCACCGCAGACACCCTGACTTGCTTTCCCCAAAGTTGACGGGCTGAAGAATTCCTCCCATAAACTCAGGCCTTTCTGAATTTGGACGCACACCAAAAATGCACTCACATGCACACACATAACAGTACACACACAGAAACACATACGCGCACACAAACTCACGCACATGCTCTCACACAGGTCCCAAGGCCTCACTTTTTCGCACTGTATGGTAATAAAAAAATTAAAAATAAATATATCCTATCAGATGTTCCGCTCCGCTGGGGAGTGCCACGGATGATTACTTATGCTGTTCCTGGTGAGAGGCGCAGCGTAACGTGCGTGTAAGGAGTCGTTTCCTCTGTTGGCTTCTGTGTTCATGAAGCGTGGGTGTCAAAATGAACGACCGTTTGGTTTCCATTCCATGAAGGACAGAGGAGGATGATTCTGATGTTCTTGATGAAGTCCACGATTAATGGCAAAAACACGATGAATGACAAGTCGATGGCTGATGGACAAGTCTTGATTGCACACGAAATGCATCGCTGCCCTCCCTCCCTCCCTCCCAACCCTCCTTCCTCCTTCTGTTTCCCAGCCAACCGCAGCGAAGGTTGGACTGAGCAGCAAGCAGGACTTGAAACACTGCAGATGGGCCAACGAGGGGGAGGAGACAGGGACCCGGCAAGGCGAGACGGAACATTCCAGGGCGTTCTGTTGTGTTCGTCAGTGTTCCATCACAGAAAACACCAGCGCTGCCGACCAACTACATGGACACAACCTTACAGGCACACACAAGAGCACTGTATCCATGGAACAAGAGCCAGGATGAGCAGGAGGGCCAATGATAGGATGGAAGTCCCCCGGTGGGTGGAGCTTCCTGCACCCCTGGGCCTATCAAAGATGTGGTACCTGTCCTTGTTGGAGTGCAGCATCTTGGCGTCCTCAAAGGCATAGTAGGCCGCCAGAGTGAAATTGACGTCTCCTGACGACAGCAGGTCAAAGACGCAGGACTGGAAGTAGAGGTCCTCCACAGGGAGGCGCTCTTTGCACTTGGCCATGGCCGACTGGTAGGTGAAACCATGGGGCGGGGCCCCTGTCCCCCGGCCCCTGGGGACCCGGAAGTCAATGCGCTGGTTGAGTGGGCAGCCGTGCAGGCATAGGTACAAGTCTTGGTTGTCACCATCCTCTGCCGCGGTCGCCACCTCCTCAGGCATGCGCACGGCGAAGGTCAGGTAGCGGCCCACCTGCCGCACCACAATGGTGGTCCCAATGTAGCGGGCCTGTATCTCCACATGCTGGCCCGGAACCTTCTCCACTACCCGCAGCGCGTTCCCCCCATGCCGCTCACCACCGTTTTTTGAGCCATCTGCGAAGGCCGCTGGCAGCTCATCTGTCTCGGCGTGGTACATCTTCTGGTCCACACACTCCTGGGAGTTCTTGAAGATGATAGTGAGCTGTTTACAGAAATAAAAAACAATGATATACTGAGTGATGTCACAATGTGTAATTAACTTAAGTAATATTACTTTCTATATGTGAAGTAATAATATGCGATGTGTCACACATTCTAATAACAACAACAATAATGCACACAAAAAAATACTATATAAGCAGAAATATTTTTCATGACAGAGGTTCTAAGTGAAAAACTGTGAGCGGTTACAAATATGCTCACATGCAAATGGAGTTAGTTAAAAACGTTTTGTTTCCAGAAATTAAATAAATAAGAAAATAGATGGCAAATAAATTCCAGACAGATTTCGAAAACAAAGTCGCAAAATGAACGAAAAAAGTGAATTTGGACTGCCTTTCTGCATTTTCCCTGGATTTTATTGCTCTAAGTGAAAATGGATCATTCTCTGAAATCCCGCCTCCCCCCTTTATCAACTCCAGATGCAGGGCTACACGATGCAGCACAAAGATCTGAATCCAGTCGTGAGCTTCAGAAAAAGAAGATCCGTTCCTTCTTTTTCTAAGAACTGGCATTTTCAAATTGTCCTCTAAATCACTTCCTTGCCCCTGTACCCGTTTAGACAGCACTATTAATGAGGGATATTCTGTTGTGATGCTCTGTCCTGAGCCTGTCACTATTTTATACTCTACAGGTCACACTGTGCTACAGAAAAGCTAACTGCATGAGCCAAATATCGCTAATTGATGAAAGCAAATAACTAGTGGGTATCTTTGAGAGGATCTAATGCAGCAACAAATCAAGGAATTCTGGCCAATTCAGACCCACTCTTTGCCAGGCAGTACAGAGTTAGCTTTGTCTAAGGGCTGAAAACTCCAAGTCAATCCAAGGACAAAATCCAGGCTTGAACCTGAATAGTCTAGTCTATAGGGCCCAACATGTACTCATGGTGAACACCTGACACATTGGGCACCAATGTTAACAATTAAACATTTGAAAATGTATAAAACTGACGGGAGGCGTCACAGATTTCTAAGTTTGATCAACACTAACTCAGAGCTGGCGAGAAAACATCTCGGCACAGGGCAATGCGCAACACATGAGGTTTTTACAGTGTTGGCCCCTCAGCACACAGTAGACATGTGTCTTATTCTAGCTACAGTTTCACCACATGGGAGCCAGAGGAGAAAGGCTCAGTGTTAGGGCCAAGAGGGGCTTTCATTTGTGGGGATACACAAAGACAATCCTTTCAGGCTTCTAAAAAAAAGAAACCCCTAGCCACGGTCCTGCAACCCTGCCCCCCAATCCCCTCCAGGACTGAAGGAGCTTCGGCATGGATGGACGAGCGCAAGGGCCATTTTAATAAGCCGTGTCAGATTACTGCCTCTTTAATTTCATTAAGGGAGGGGGGCAACAGTTGCCCACCGTGAAAGGAGTAGCCTCTGAGAAAGATATGTGGGCCTGATCTGATCTGTGTGTGTGTGTGCATGCTGAAGGGGGAAGTTAGGGGACACAAACCACCCTGTAATTATCCAGCAGTACACTGTACTACTACACTGAACCAGCTTAAAATCTCCATCAAATCTGCTTGTCTCCCAATGGCAGAAATATTTTTACCCAGAATTCACTGGCATCTTTTGTTTTTCTTTACGAAGGCAGAACAGATAAACTTTTCCAAAGTGCAGTCCTGTTTTCTTTCTGAAGCATGTGTGCAAAGTTTTCACTTCTTCTCACCCTGCAGTCCACCAGCTGAGCTCACAGCGACCGTGTCATGGAACTGACCTGTTGTGCAGCTGGCAGCACTGAATTGATCAAGAGCCCAAATAACCAGTTGCTGGTTCATAGCAAGGCAGGGGAAACTATGCCGGCTGCCGACCAGTCAGCACAGGCGTGGTCGGGATTCGGTTTTGGACTACGACGTGAGCAGCTGCGCTAACGGGTTCTTTATCTGAATACCTGACCTGAAAGCCCCTATCTGAGTTCATAATTTTTTTTATCGGTTTCGATTCTCTTGAAACAACCGTGTGCGGAACAGATACGCGATGAGCTCACTGGGCTGTCATGCACAGACACGCGCCAAAGCAGTGCTAACGCGAGATGGAAAACAGAAGCGGGGAGGATTAAAGCACCCACTGCCTCGCAGCCAAAGTGCTACGGTGGCCTGGTTCCAAAAGGGCTCACCCGTCAATATACTGTACACTCACATTGTATAAAACAACATTCATTTATTAAGCCTGAAAGCTAAGAGCCTCCTTACTCCGGACCAATGAGGCAGACGTATCTGTAGCTTACTGCACTGCTCTGCAGTCTTAGCACTTAAAAAATAACGCTAAAACAGGCCCTTGGTTCATAAATGCATAGAAGCGATGAATGCCAAAGGCTTTGTAACTTTAGCTTCAAAACGATTATTCTGAAGTCTGCGAATGTAAGTTATTGCAGCTGTTGTAATTCCAGCATCAGATTTGCGGAGCTTGAGCCAGGCTTCATTAAGGGAACCGTTTATTGCCTCTTCATCTGTCATGGAGCCGTTCCAAAATACGATGCAGCGCCTGAGCAAGCAGAGCCAAAGCTGGGATTGCAGATGTAGAATTAAAATTAATGAACAATCCACACTAATA
Organism: Albula goreensis; assembly: GCA_022829145.1. NCBI lineage: Eukaryota > Metazoa > Chordata > Actinopteri > Albuliformes > Albulidae > Albula > Albula goreensis. Next base: position 26,859,382 of record CM040741.1, read on the forward strand.
AATAGTCTGTATAAAAGTAAAAGGGGGAGGGGTGACCTCATTGTTCTTCTGTAAGACGGGTCTCTGATCGCCCTGACGAAAACCAGGTTCTCAGTCTACAAAACGTTGCACGCGCGCACTCATCTCAGACTGAGAGATGTTTCCCATGCCTTTTTCTTTGCATTAAGGTTCAAAGGTGAAGCTGGAAACCTCAATAGTGAAGTCACAACCTGCAGAATTGCCTGAAAGATACAACAGCTCATCACAGGGTAATGTGACCATCACAGCCACTCTCGATGAATGTCCGACATGCTGTATGTTAAACATTATAACCACGTAGCTCTAAACGAAAAACAACAGGAATCACACCATACTACAGGTCTATCAACTGGATAATGGGCTGAAAGACTTTCACTCAAACTCCAATCAGTTTATTGAACTATAATTTTAGAGAAAATCACCAATTTTATAGCCTCCAAGGACTTTAAAATACCACGTTGTTGAATGTACATGTGCACTGGCCATTGTCGTGAATGACATCAAAGGTAATTAGATCACAATAAGCACCAGTTTTGTGTAGTGCTACTTCTCTATGCTGGTGTTGTAGATAATTACCCCATTTATTTCTGTCTATTTCTATCTGGGCAGAGGCAACAACAGAATGAATGCATGAATGAATGAACAAATGAACGAACATATACAGCATGTATTGAGGTATGTGGTAGAGAATTAGAGTTAGAGGTTGCATGGATAAACAATTTAGGAAGAAAAATAAGAAATAAGTTAAGGGAGTGCCACTCACCTTGCTGGTAGCTGTAGCAGTGGACCCTGGTAGGACAGGTGTATTGGTCACTTGCACGGACAGGTATTTGTTATGGATAAGAGGCCACGCCCCCTCCACCCTGCAAGTCTGGAAGTCATCCCCGAACGTGCGGAGGTGTGGGTCCCCGAAGAAGCCGCAGTGGGTGTAGTTGGGTGGCGGAGATTGGCGGGCAAAGCTGCGCTCGTAGTGGCAGGTCTCTGGCTCGTCCGAGCGCTCCCAGCTGTCCTGGGGGGGCGGGGGCGGGGTTCGGGGGCGAGGGCGGGGCTGGGAGGTGGGGCCCTCACGGGAGCAGTTGTGCTGGCTCATCAGGTCCTCGATGCCGTGCTGGGCAGAATGGTAGGCCAGGTCCCCACGGCAGGTGCGGGCGGTGCGGCGGACACAGGTGTTGTAGGCGCGCAGGGCGGTGCAGAACAGCTCCTCCGGGCCCGAGCTGGGGGTCGAGGCCCAGAACTCTGAGTTACACTTCAGGATCTTGCACTGCAGACTGACTGTGGGGGAAAGACAAACACACCTCATTATTTTAATACAGTACAATAGCTGAATTTAAATGGAGAAACACATAAAGAGATATCACCTGCACCTGCAATCAACTACATGACACAGAGACAGCAATACATTCAACTGCATAAATATTTACATTATTTTGTTCATTTGGCAGGCATTTATGTCCAAGGTGGCTTCCAGGGGCTTTCCAAAAACTCAAGCTAAAAACCAAGATAAAAGGGCAAATCTGCAGACACATTGCATTAACTATCAGATTCCTTATCAATTCAATTCTGATATTTACTTCACACTTTATTTCCCTTTCGGCACAATGAGCAACAGTGTTACTCACACCCAAATAACTTTAAAGTAAATACAACACAGAAGCTGAGATAGCAAAATAGCTATTTAATTATGATAAAGATAGATAAACATGTTTTTCAAAAGTGAATAAGTGCTTAAAGGAAATGTGCACTTCTCAAACTCATTTATTAGCCCTGATTAAACAGCCTGAATTTTCTTTTATCTCACATTCTTTGAAGTTCTGATTTCTGTGTGGCTCACTGTTACTTTGTTAATCTGTCTTATGTACAGTCCTGGAGGGTCAATTTGTCTAATCAAGGTGCAAGTTTGTAACCTAACCGGCGTGTTTTGATACTTATCTAGATTTTAGGTAAAAATAGAACAAAGAAAAAAGAGCTAGACAAGCCACAAAGCAGCTATACATTTCCAGTATTTCTTATGCAGTGTACATTTCACATTGCACATTTCTATGAACGTTAGGTTAATACATCAAAATAGAGTAAAACCTACACACCACACAGTTAGCCAACACCATGGCAGAGCATCTTTGACAGAAGACTGTCTACATGCTGTACCTTCAGTGCCCACTAGGGGTGCAACAGATCACAAAACTCGGTTCGGATTGTATCACGGATCGGATCTTTTCGGATCAGTGACAAATTTAACGTACAGTTACTGGCGCATTGATATGCTGTGTGACGTTATTCACGTCAAAAATGAGGTCCGGCAGTAAACTGTATTTCACACTATTTTGGTTAAACTTTGTGATTAATCCATGATTCGCATGCGTGCCGAACCGTGGGGAGGGGGGATCTGTATCATGGATCAACTACGGTTCCCACTGGGCACCTGATCCTATTTTAACACCAGGTTTCCATGTAGTTATATACCCTTCTGTCTACCCAACAGTTACCATGCTTGTGCCCAAAATAGCTTTTGGCCTGGGAGGACAGTGTTTAACTGAACACAGAGTACAAACAGAAAAAAAAGGATAGGTAGTTCCTATTCCATAGCACAAGATGGACCCTACTGGTCATTCTCAGAAATGGGCTCTGCCAACAAACTGATTGAGCAGCTCATCTGCTGGTGTCTGGTGGCACACAATTTATAGGAGAACGTGAATTCGCTCATCTGTGCTGTCTCAACTATGAGACAACAATGGAGAACGTAGCAATAATGAGAAATGCTTTTGGATATGGCTGAACAAATTCATTCTTAATAGGAAGGGAAAGAAAACCAGAGAAATCAGGAATTTGAACTGGTTTTAATTCAATTCCACATCACCACTCACTCATTCACTCATTCTCTTAAATACAGGTTGCCATTTTGCCATACCTTGAGTTCATCCATCAGTATGTCATATGTGTGCTATGCAAATCTGTTACCGGCCTGGGCAAAACGACTCAATCCTGAGTGGATGGAATGTCTAACCGAAAAAAAAGAACAAAAAAACATCCAACCAGATATGCCTTTACCAGCCAGTGACCTAATGCAATAAAAATCTGAATTTCCATCATTACACTGTAATGATCTGCTGGCTTGCCTCCCTGCTTTGAGCACCTTACAGGGAGTAGGCTGAGGTCCAGCTTCAAAAGCAGAAACAGAGAAAGCTGGCAATGGCAAGCCAGAGAAAAATGTAGACGTCGTATTGCATACTTCCATGATTTGATCAAATCCAATTTAACTTGTATGCCTATATTCACATTGTCTATTCTGTATATACAAACATACACACCTTAGGTTATCAATCGTGACTTAAGCACAGCAGATTTGAACAGAGGATAGGCTATGCAATGTGTGATTTAATTTGCCGTATTCAGACAGCTATACTTTGAAGACAGCTTTAAGTCATTGAAGGTAGTTCATCTTGTTAAGACACTGTTCTAGTTAGCATACAAGCCCTAGAGTGTGGTATCAAATCTCCAACATCTGAGAGTGGGGTGTCCTGGTATCACCAACCTGAAGCAACACTCACTTTTAAAATTGAATACCCACGCTCTGCCAGCGCAAACCTGCACAGGAAATGTTTTTCCTCTCATTCATGTCTGCGCAAGCTCAAGTCGTGCACTACGGTGTGAAAAGAAGTGGCAGCTGACAATAGGTGTTTTGGAGGAGAGGGCGCACATCTGTGCTCAATCAAATTGACAACTAAGGTTATACAGCAACTTGTGAATACAATTAGGCATTCCAAACTGGAGCAAGGGGGATGGGCACTAGGCAGGTATGCATGTTTAGTAGCTTGAAATTGTATCCTTACAGGCAAAATCCCTCCCAATTTGTGACATTTGTGATGAAAGTCACACAGCACATTTCAAGACACTAGACACTACTGCATACATAAATGCATCAAATGAGAGGATGGCTCCACTTTAGAAGGACTATCACAGCAATAGCCCTTCTTTAAGTGTGAAACTTCAGGAAACAGAGCGTAACAGCCTTATAATAACACAAGAACCTAAGTCACATGACTAAGGCCTATATGAGAATGCTTTTAAATGGGCCTCCTAGGGGTGTGAAAGAGACAGACCTCCTGAAAAGAACTGGAACAAAGACAACCCTATGAAGAATTCAGCTCTATGCAGAGGAATGAAAGAGTGTGTGGATGTGTGTGTGTGTGTGTGTGTTGGGGGTGGGGGTGGTTAGTCTTTAGGCTCTGAATGAAGACAATGTAATTTGCCATTGAGAGGAGACCAACAGAGCAATAAATTACCCCGTGTAAAAGGATTAGGTCTAGTTTCACCAGCCGTGCCTGAGGGGGTCGAGTTTGGAGAGTTCCCTCTTAAAGAAACAGGATCCCCTTTTCCTCCCCCCACCCAAAGGGTTGGCTACCTCCAGGGTCAACTACAGAGCAGAAGAGAGGTCTTACAATTCCGTCAGTCCAGGGGGATATAAGATATCCACCTGCCCTCTGCAAAGGTAGTAATTAAAGGTCACGTAATTTTCAGACACTCCCTAGGACTTGAGTTACTTGAGCACCAAGTAATGAGTTTGAATTCTGGGTGGTGTTAAGGGGAAGCACACGAGGGACTGACATTTTTCCCCACCCCCCAAACCTTGAAAAAGAAAACACCATTGACAAGAGCAAAAATCCCAGTAATCTTCCATGCAATTGGTCTAATTTATATCCAAAATGAACCTTCCCCCAAGCTTTCATAATAAGGGTCCCAAGATTTTATGAATGAGGAATGTTCATTAACTGGGCAAAAAATAAAAATCTCTCAGATATATGAAATGTTGATAATTTTCTTGTCATGAAAATAACATAAATAATTCAGCATAACAGCTGGCAGTCAGTTACAAATTATTTTCCAATTATTTTCTAAATCAGAGAGAGACAGTGAGGACAATATCACAGCTAACAGCACTTACAGTCTAAAAAGGGCAACAGAGTGTTACCACAAAGGCCTAACCTGGAGCGTGTTCAAAACCTAAATCCGGCTACTAATTGCCCATTTAAAACCCTCATTTTTCAGAGGACCGGTCTGCAGGTACAAAACAGAGAGCTCTATTTGCTTGGAAACTTGAATATCGCCATTAATGGGGGAAGATTACAGCTTTGATTTGCCTTAGCCGCTAGTTCCTGCATCTTCAGAAATGCCCCATCCTTTCAGAGGATTCGACGCTGTTAGATTTATGCCAAGCACACAATCCACAATAATTAGCCTGTAAGCTTTAGTCTATTCTTGGTTTCAGAGTGAGGTATTTGGGAACGAGATCAAATTACCCTGGGAAATGTCTATCTGGTGGCAAGTGCATTTATTTTGTTTCTGTTGGACCGAAGTTAATATTAAAGGGTCAAAAAAATACTCTCAAGTTTGACGTTCCAGGAACAGTAGATTGACATACAAGAAACGTGGACGAAATGCAGCCACCATGAAACTTTCAAAATGTATAACGTCAAATACCCAGACACCATTGCCAAGGAACGACCAGGTCAATGTACTCCTCCAGAATAATAAAAGGACAGCTTTTATTACTGTTCCAAATGAAATATGCAATATATTGCAGTTGGTAACTGCAAAGCTTACAAAGCGGGAAATGTGGTATGGGTTCTCCATTTTACAAACTTAGCCTGGAAACTATGTGAACGATGCCTTTCCACGAGGCATACGCTTGGGCTGCCATTCAATCTAACCACAATACAGTCTGCCTTTCACTCTGAAGTGAGGGATTTAAGAGAGTGTTATGGATTTTAACTGCACACTTTTCACTTATTGCAATGAATCGTGAAAGGTTAGCCAAACTGAAACGCACAGTGCTTTTCTACCAGGCTGAGCAGTGGTCTCAGGTTGTTGCAGACTGTAGACTGTAGGGAATACACAACACCCATTTTATACAACAACTCAACTCTTACCTGAGGTAAGACTATTATGTGTTCACACCGAGTACAATACAAGTAGTGTCATACAAAAGAAGAATTATTAAACTCGTTAAGATGTTGTTAAGACGTGTCCTGTTCAGTAACACATGCCACAGTGTTACATATTTCACTGGTTTGCCTGGTGCACCTAACTCAAGAAACAAATAACAAGTCACCACTGTTACTTTAGCCACCATTAACCTGGTTTTGGCCTTTCCATTTGTGACATGGTAAACTTGAGAAGACAGGGTTGTTTGCCCAAACATTCTTTGCAACATCTTAACAATTGTTCTCACCACTCTACCCAATTTTTTCCCAAAGAATACAAGCAAGAAAATAAAGGACATAGATCATTTATCCACATTTAAATTGTGTACCCATGCTTTTGTAGATGACTGCCTTTGATTACATGACCTATTAAAGTTTTATTTGAACATCTTAGGTGATGTTTTTACTTGAATACTGTGCTCTATCTGATAAGCATTCTTTAATTTTCAAAACCACAGTTCTGTGTGCTTAATTTAATTTTGAAGGTCGGAATAGAAAGTTTATTTCTCTCGCCAACGCATACGATATATGTATTTGAAATAATATATGGTCAGAGGACTTTGGTAAAATAAAGTGTCCATTCCGGTCTAGCTAGGGATCAAAAGCTCCTTCACACTATCAACTCACACCAAAAGTAACCCCTTCCCCCCACTTCGAGGCAACAAAAGGCATTTATCACCCATCCGATAAACTGAAAAGAACTCCTCTTAATCTTGAATAAACGTCAACGACTAACACATACATTATCTCTTTTTGTTTGACGATAAGTGTCATGAAAGGAGGGCGATAAAAAGTGTCAAACGCAAGAATTCTTGATAAGTTTTATTAGGTGATAAATTACATTCCACTTTATTCCCCCTTTAACGCAGTGGGGGAGAAGTAGGAGATTCGTCCCTACGAATAAATTCACCATCTGTGATTGTTTAAATATCGCAGCTATCCCAGTCTCTTCTACAACTGAGTTAGAAAAGACTCAGCTAACATCGACGTAATACGCCACAGTATCCATAACTGTGTTGAAATTTAGAATGGTGATATGAGGGTGTTTTATCTCCAAATAAACCGATTGAGAATCGAATAGCATAATTTTCTTAACATGTAGGTGTAGGTGTTTTATCTAAAGTAGCAAAATATACTCGGCAATATCAAATACAGTTTAAAAGCACTGTATATTGAGTTTCTGGCCACATTTCTACTAGAAAACAACGAAGCTATGGAACGAGTACGTCTGGTTTTAAGATCCCTTCCCCCTATCAAAATAGCAGACAGAATGCTCGCACGGAGTTCAGCCAACGAAAACACGGATTTGATTAAAACCAACTACTTCCACTTCATAAAGCACCGACAATCATTAAAGGAGTAAAAGACTAAATTAGACAACGATATCTGATGCTGCAAGGTACCGCGACCGTTCCACCGCAGAAGATTCTTATAGTTCAATTTTAACCATAGGAAATACATATGTTTTTAATTACAATTAATTTACTATTTACTTTAGCCCACTTTCGCGCAATTCCGACTGTTTTATTAATCATTTATTATAATCTGCATTATTATTATCTGTCAGTGGTTTTTATTGTTACAGTGGTAATAATGTAAAATGTACTGTTTACACATAGAACTATAAAACTCCAACCCATAATAAGTATACTAATAGCAAAGTTACTTGCGCACCAGTTTGGAGGAAAATCAGAAAACGAGGAATGAGCGTCAGCCTGTACATTTTTCGAATGGATATAGTATGGGTATTCAGCGGCAATGAATAACAATACAACCCTAAAATTCCCCAACACCGGACTTCGCCAAAATACCACAGCTTTCTCAGAACTGTTGAATTCAGCGTTTGGAGGCAGCCACACACGCAGCACATATACGAAGAAACACAATACGTAAAGACACGAGAATCTCTTGGCTTACCTGCAGGAAAGAGGTATAGAAATATTGTGAGGATCTTGCCGACTTCTAGCGCCGAAGGTCCTGCTCCTTTCCCCATTACCATCCATCCAGCACTGGATCGCACTTCTCTCCTCTCCCTGATCAAATCAAATGAGAGCGGCGGAAAATGCGATTAGCAGAACATACTACTTGCGGTTGTGAATCCAAGAAAAAAAAGTTGGAGACTAAATCACTCAGTGAAACCATTCCTTCGACTAGAATAGTTTGTTTGGTGAGTGCCACAAGTTATTCCCCTTCCAACCCGACTAGGTCCACTGGGCGATTTGAAATTCTCACACGAAACAGCTAAGAAATGGCATCCATCTCCCATTCCGGGGGTGTCAAGAAAGCACAGCCTACAATCCGTTCTAAACCAATAAGAAACCCGTCTTTCTGCACCAAACCTTCAGTATCATGTTACACCCCAACCTTACAGAGACGGTTGTACCTCTCTCTCAGCTAAGTCACGTTGATTTTTAAACGTGCTCCCAAAACAAACATACAAACAAATTAAAGGCTTTGTATTCTTCTTACCACAACAAATCCGTATTTTAATATCAGCTATTCTGTATGACAGATATTACAAATTTCCTAATTATTTAATGAATAGGCAGACAACAACACAATGTAGGCCGATTGAAGTAAATCGAATACTAAATACACCCTATAGTCTTTACGGTAACCATCCTGAAAAAAAAAAATAACTTGGACTGCATGTCCACAAAATCAACCAACAAAGACAATGGACAAACCCAAATCTGAAAACAAATTCTGGACCTCGCGGAAAACGTATGCGCATATTTTAAGTCACCTCACTGTTCCAAGAATTACATGATGCACTATTCAAAACTTGCACTGCTTTATTTCGTTGTACATGATACTTCTGCAAGAGAAGCAACAGGTGTTCGAAGCATTTTCCGACTGTTCATTTTTAAATTTGCACATACTGAAACATTTGTGCTGTGACTGTGCATGAGTTCGCTACCCTGTTTCAAGGCTTTTGCACCGGCAAGATAATCCATGGCTCCAGTTCTTCTATTGTCAATTTAGTCAGGGATTGGCAAAAGTAAATGAAATATATTTAGTTACGAAATACAAATACTAGCTATTTAAATGTATTACAATGTGTGGGCATATGTTGATTTGCAATTGCTAAGTAAACTGTAGCCTATCAGGAGTTGAGAAATCTGTATTGCATATGGAACACGTCGCCTGCATAATATATAAAATAGCCAACAAATATACGTGATCGAAATACTACCTGCTCAAGATATAGGCCTATCGCAAACGCTTTATGTTCACATTTCTTAACATCTCAATTAGTGCTATCAGAAAGCAGGATTAATTCTACACATTAATTACATCTGAAAATGACATTTTTCGACAGCACGGACCGTATTTTTTTTTTTACAATTGCAATGTAATATATTATATTTCAATGTATTTGATGTAGACAAGACAGTTTTGCAAAGTAAAAAATCTGACACGAAGTAACCTTTATATGCATGCAACAAAACAGAACTGTAGTTTACACTTCAGAACCATACATTACTAACAGCTGTTTTATTTGGCAAGTTCGAATGTCATATGCCTTGGTATCAACTTGTGTGTGTGTACGTGTGTCTGCCTGTCTGTCGGTCAGCATCGAGCTGTATTTGGCATTAAGAATATGGGAAAAGCGGACTATACATGTTTTAAATCAGTGCGCGTAAAGGCACACGGTTACTAGGCATTGTCATTTATCCCTCTTAACTAGACTGCATTTAAAAATAATCGGCACCACACTGATGCTTATTGGACATACATTAAAGCAACACACATGCTGTTTCCCTCCTTCTCTTCAAGTATGGTAGACCTGCATACAAATACATAATTTTAGATAAGAAAACATAATCCACAAGCGAGAAACCTGTAGCCTAATGAAATCAAATAGCAAGGGAAGATGACCTGAACACACCATACAACTGTACCGAAACTGGCTATGAAAATACCATCCATTTCTCCCCAATAGATGGCGCTCTCGGTATCAGATTTGGGGGAACCTTAACGCGAGCAAACCAACACCATGACAAATCTATACACACTGTCTTGAAGGTAATACAAGTACATTTACCAGCGTTATCCAAATTTGGCCAATTTGATTTCCCCTCAAAGCGATTTAAATGCAATTACATCGACAGGCAGCAATCACAGCCACATCAAAACACAGTTAAACTTTAATCCCTCACCTTTCAACCGCAAATATCGAGCCACTGCCGCCCACCTACCTGTACAACCTCTTAATTGAAGGAATTACATGAAACACACGTGGCGATGCCAGACAACACGTACATACGTTACTTTAAAAGCACAATGCTTGCAATTTTCTATTTTCATGCATTCTGCAAAGAAATGTGTCCCATATCAAACGGCAAATGCATACCCAATAAACATTATTAAAGTTTGCAGTTTTATGTAGAGAAACAGCTTTTAATCAAACCTTTATTTATCTGCTTTTGGTTATTCATCCACATCTTGTATTACGTTCTATTCCACTGTTACCGTCTGCGACAATAAGTTGATCCAACACTCGTTCTATCTTAATTGTGTTAATGCCAACACCGACTGATCCTTTGAAAAGAGCAGGTTATCTTTTACTTAGGGTCCAGGGTACTTCATTGCTTGTTTTAAGTATGAGCTCAGTAGGAAATACATAAGATAGGAAATGGAAATGCAATTTAATTGCATACACTTTGCCCGAAACATGAACCACGCGTAATCTACTGTACATCGTGGAATGGCACAACATGGAAGCGTGCAATTTTTAAAGAAATATCCCCTTTCAGCTAAAATACGATTGTCGATATGTCATAGTTACTTTTACTGAAAAGTACATTCGAATAAAACAACATGTGGTATTGTTTCCCAACTACCAATCTTACCTTCGTGGCAGCATGGAGCCCTCCAGCACGGCGTGAGACGGAGCTCAGCGGCGGAACCGGAGGGAAATCGCAAGGGCTGGAGGAAGCCCGACTGCCGATGTGCAGCGGACCAAAAAAGGCGTCTCTGTGTATCGTTGTAATCCACAATTAAATCTGTACTCCGTTTTCAACTAGGCGGAAAATATTGCAATCTTTCTTGCATGGTTTCAATTGCAGGCGAATAAGTATCGCTGTTAATGGATGCGAGAAGAAAGTGATCTCTCACTAGATCAAGCCGATAGTTCTAGAGAGAAAACAGGTCTCATCAACTCTTGATCTGATACTAACACTGATGTCGTTTCGTCCAAAGTGCTTGGTCGCCCGCCTCGCTGAGTGATTAGGCTATTTCTTAATTTGAAAGCAATACCAATTCACCCTTCGATTTGTTAAGAAATTGATACAGAGTTTGATCTTATCTCCAGTATCTTTTTCATTTTTGTGTTGTAGATTTATCCTGTGCTGGCTCTTAGATGTTGAGAGGAATGACCCTCGGGGCGCTGCTGTTCGCTCCACATGGGCTGCTTTCTCTATCGCTCGCTCGTTTCCTCGCCTCAGTGCTGTGAAATGGTTAGTTAGACAATGTGAAGACACCAACTAGAGGAGCTGCCCCCCGTACTCTTCCGCAGCTCATCAGAATGACTGACACTATTGAACATTCTGGAGTGATATCTGCCAGAGAAACAACAACAGTAGAAATAATAATAATAATAATAATAATAATAATAATAATAATAATAATAATAATATATTCAAGAGAATACACACAACGGGCTGTGCAGTTGTAATAAAATATTATAGGACTATAACACTGGCGGATGTAATTTATTTTTTAAATCTCGAAATATTTCAGTATTTTTTTAATAAAAATAGGTGAAAGTGACATGAAACATCTAAAATTATTATTAACTTACAGAACATATGAAAATTATAAACAAACAATCCAAACTTCCAGTTGACATTTTTATTTTAATTTTAAACATTAACGATGCTTTTCAGTGCAGACTTTATTCATGAAACGTTTATAGAGACGAGTTGAAACCTTAGCATAAGATATTTATTATTATTATTATTATTATTATTATTATTTTTTTAAATCTTGCAATGCACATGTTAGCCTGACAAGGCACAGTTTAACTTAATACAACAGTAGCCCCATACAAACTTTAAAGGTTCTTTGGTTCAAAAACCACACTGTGGAATGATTTCTTGACAAACAAATAGCAACTCAAAATGTAATACCAAAACAATATCATAATGTACATATTTGTGTCAAGCTCTGAGTAAATTACATCTGGATGAAAGCTCATCTGCCTAACATTCCAGTAATGAAAAGGCGTCAGTATGAAAACGTAAGTATTGACGAGAAGCGGCACAGGAGCTGTGGTCCTATCGGCTGAAACAAATTCTCACCCTTCAGGTTCTAGCTATTGTAAATCAAGGAAACACAAATGAGGAGAAATTAAAGCAGACCATCCCGCATGTTCTGATATGCTGTTTACTGTTTTCATTTTTAAATTGTACCATACAGGGCAACTTTCAGTTAATTTCAAACAAATGGATATGAGGTGGCCTATAACTGTATTAGCGTACATGTAGCTACATTTAAGACAAGCGGCACTATATAATATCAAGTAAGCGACATAGTGTACACATGGTAAAGCACTCCGAAGTGTTCGGTTATACTCAGTTTATGCCTCGGTGTTTTATTCATTACAGCAGCCACTTGTGGTTTATTTCCAAACACCTGCGAAGTCGGTTATATAATGAACACCCTCTTATCCAATCAGAATTGAGTATTTAACCAAGCCATGGTATAATTATAGATAATTATAATGGCCATAAAATAGAAATGCCACCAGATCTGATAGGACACCGATTTAAATATGAAATGGTACAAATATTGATAAAATTCAAAATACTATCAAAATTAGATCGGGCTAATATTACTTTCATGTCTAGGGGCCACTTACAAGTAACACGTTTCAAAGGAGCAGTATAACAATGACATATGATAAAGGATGTGTTATTCAATAAATTAATTGATATGTATATTTAATTGTTGCCTGTCTAGTATGAAAATGAAAGAATTTGTATATTTAACCAAACCTCACCTCATAGTGACATCACCCTTCGCTGTCAAATCAGGGGAAATGACAGTTGGGGAACATGAAGAAATGGGAATTCCCTGGCCAAATGATGTGCTTGCTTTGTCTCTTTTCCTAATTATGCGGCTATGAGGTCACATCACTGGCTAATCCAGGTACGTGAATCAGTTATTGATTGAATGGTAGGGCTAAATCCTGCAGGACTCTCCTCCGTGAGCCCTGGATGGCTTGTCTCTGCTAAACGTGATGAACCTCAATGCAAATACTTCCAGCAATTTCAAAGGCAAGCCCTTCACACGGAAGCACAGCTTTTATTACCACTATGACTTTGGTTAACTGCATATTTGAAGCTGGGGGGCATTTGCAAATTACATTGAATTATTTATTTGCATGACAGACACCTTTACCTAAGGATATTTACATATTTACATTTATTTAACCTATAATTAATTGGTTTAATAAATTCATTGCTGCCATACATAATCCATTGAAACTGCCAGAAATGTAATTGAACAAGATTAGATAATCAACACTCCTCACTGGTAAAATAGTTGTACCCAATTTACACTGTATCACTTACGATTGCAAATTCTGTGATATACCAAATCACCATACCAAAGGGCAGCTCAAAATCTCCATCTGACATGGATCCTTTACCATCCTTTAGCTGTTTTATGGGGATAAAACACATATCTCTGAACTGACAGAGTTTATTTCTACCTACTGCATGTCCCTATGACATTCTTGTCATCTCCAAATGCAGACTGACTCTCAATGTATTCACTGACTGTCCACTCCATAGACAATGGCAATTCTCCACTCATTTCACTTGGATAATAAAAAGGGCCCTTCACAAACTGAACACTGCAGTTTTTATTCGTGGGAGGAATGAACATTACTCTTGTGCTCCTAAGTCTTTTTTTATTTAGAAAGCTAGGATTAAACCATTGTTAGTGTCAGGAGGAAAAGATTTAGGAGACTACATCTGGCCTTATTCAGTTGCCCCTGCGTGTGTGTCCAGTGCACAGAATGAGTAATCTTCTGTTTTTATTGAATGCTTAAGTATTGCCTCAGTCACCTTACATGCTGCTAGAGTTGCAGAGCATAAAAGCACTGCAGATGGTGTGATTGAACTCTTCACAGGCTATCAAGACAAGCTCCATTACCTACACAGACGCAGTATGGGTCACTTCCTTCATCTGCACACATTGAGAACCTAAGACCAGCATTGGGTTGTGTATGAAACCAAATGCCTTGCTTCCGTCCATGTTGCAGGGAGCAGAGATTAATGGGATATCAATCAAGCAATATCACATGAGAGGGAGTGCTGTTATACTGAACATCAGCGCGGCCGTGATCCGGTCGTAGGTACGAGGCCGCAGTGGAATTAAGTTCACATTGGTGTCACAACGATTGTATCGGAACATCTGTAAAGTGAAGTGATACATAATCGTAAAATGTCCCAGTGCTGTTATACTCAATATCAGCACTCATGGAAAGTGTCTTGTCCAATCAAATTATAAATGGTACAAATAAATATTCTACATATTTACTTTTTCATGTCCTCTTTGTGGAATTCTTGTAGAACCTCATGCTTTATGAAGCCGATTTTGTCACATTTCCATCAATGTAAGAGACCTACAACACCATTTGTTTGCAAATCGTACTTGTAATGACTGATCTCTTTTGAGGGAAGATTGCTGGGGACTGCAATCGTGGGGAGTTTTTCATTCTTGTGATGTGCAAAGATGGATGGTAGAGAAGAAGTACAAAAACAGATGTGGCCAAATGGGCTAACACTGCTGCACCTGTGGTTCAGCTTTTGGCACCATTTCAGCAACTGCCCTCTTCAGCCCCCCACACCCACCCGCAGGGTCCCGGCAGGGGGTCACATCAGCCCCCGCTGCTCAAACCTACATCAGAGGGGGTCACAATGTGGTGGGGAAAAAGACCATCACTGAGAGTATAATGTCACTTCACTCTTATTACAGTGCTGTTGGACCAAGAGCTAAATTCTGCCCTGGTGAAAAAAAAGGATCACAAACACTGCTGTGTTTCCCATACCTTGCTAAGCAATCATGCGCTTAGTTACATTTCTTTCATATTGCTTGTGTTAGTTCTGCCCAAACCAAACTAGAAAGTAATCAGTAATCATGTACAGGCCCACAGAAAACCCACAATTCCTCTACACTGCTCCAGCACCGTAGAAAATGTGAACACAGTGGCTGCCATAGACAAATTGTCATGGATGAGCTGTCGTTCAGGAGCTGGGCAAACATAATGGATGGACGAGGCTGTTTTGCTAACCCTTCTCCAAACACCCCATGAGACCCAGTCACTGGAACCGACCCCCACCCTGGAAAATACCCTGGTTTTGAATCATCGTGTTGAAGATAGGCCAATACCTGACACCCAATATGAGAACCATCAAGAAGCTGTGTTAGGAATGCCTGATGAAGTGAAAACATGCGGACTGCGCGAATGCCTGCGGTAGGTGTTCCGTTGCAGTCGCATTCTCTCACCGGACAAGCTGAAGTTCAACTTTAGCATAGGCGTAACTGCTTTCGCATGAAAGGCTACCACCACCCTGCTAAAAAGAATGGCTTTAAAAAAGTACCGGATACTGGCCCTGGGAGTCAAACACAGCTGCTGTGGTGTGGGGGGGCTTGGGGGGGGTGATAGAGCTGCAGCAGCGCGGTCAGTTGACACAGGTGCCATGCATTGAACCAATGAGGGTGTGAATGTTTAAATGCAAGCCACTAGTTTTGGGTGAGGGGGGTGGGAGGGGGTGTAAGAAATAAGGAAACATCAGAGAATGGCATTTGTGAGGAGTTCAACGCATTACAACACTGAGTACTGCTGGTACACAAAAATGACCATGAGCCTTAGAACGCACTGAAAAATATCTTCTGAGAAAGCAATTTCTGTCCTTTTTCTTTTCTGACCTATTTTCTAAAAATAATGCCACAGCAGAATGCTGTGATAGATCTAAATTGCTATGTAATGTGAGCATGATACCTTTGCTTAAAGGAAATTTTCAACAGTGACAGTTCAATGAATTTTGTTTTGAGCATAAAATTGTCATAATTCTGCAAATCATAATAATTCCAACAGGCTGTCAGCTCATATTTGCTCAGCACATTTGCAGGCTTTCCGACAGTGCTGAGTGTGAGAAGAAAATAAAAATGGATTATACCTGTTTGACATGAGTAATATGAATAATCTGGGTCAAAATATGAATTTTGGTCAAAATATGCATTTGGCATGCTTCGAATAGTAATAGCTATTGGAAGTCATATCAGCCGAAAAACAGCAGTCAAAACAAAAGATATTTCATGGAAATGTTTGAAAACAAGCATATCTAAAATGTGAAATTGAAGACCCATTAAGGAAATAGGTTTTGCTTTCTCCATATACCTTCAATGAATATGGAACATCGTCTCCCAAGATAGTCCCCTCTGGGCAACAACGTTAGAATGATGTTTGTTTACCAAGATTTTTGTACCATATTGTGTCCATTACAGATATTCTTCACTAACGGCAAAAAAAACAATCAAAAATAAAAACATTTTATGGTTTTCAGGGGTAGCGTGCAGGATGAAGACTTCAAACGGACTGTGTTTGAGCTGTCAACGTCTAGCAAGCAGATACATCGGCCGTGGTGCTATCATTAGCATGACCCAGAGGAGGAAAAGAAGAAATCGATGACACCCTCGGCATTCTCGATGATTTCCTTTAATTTGGACCACGCTCCTGAATAATGAAAAGGAGAATCTCATTATCTCTTATTTAATCCATTACGCTCAATGTGTTAGGTCTGAGTATGAGTGAATCCCACTCTGCATGTTAGAAACATGAGATGAAAATAGGCTTGCGTGAGGCCCAACACAGACAGAAATGTGGGGCGGGGTTGAGGGTGACTGTGGGGGCATACAATCTGGTAATTACTGTACTATATTAATCTACGGAAATCACTTATGTTGCATTTATATATAAAGGGGTAGCTGTCTAGCAACAAAAGAACAGTTTTTTCTTCACTCAACTCAGAAAAAAATGTTTTCAATTTAGTTTTGAACGGTCCAAAGACACAGCAGAAGGCCACACCCACAGGGCCACTTTAAACCAATCAGAGGCCCAATATCCCCACTCAAATGATGGAAAAAACAAAGCAGAGCAAACAGAAAAGCCATAAATCAACATAAATCAGCTACCGGTGTTCAAAGGAAGCCTTATCTCATTTTCCTCACATTAAGTGTAATTAGGCAGATAGCGTAGAGCACCACTCAGGTGTGCTACTTCCTCACTGCCAGGCAGATTGGACATTATCATCGCTTGTCGGCGTTTGTGAATTAAGCGGTAATGAGTCTCATAAACTGCTTCCCAGCATGTGAAATGCATTCATCTCTGCTTTATCATGAGTGTTTTTTTTTTAGTTCATAATTCGCTCCATCAAATGGCAGTTAGCCTGGGAGGGGAAATTGTATTTGCTCTTGGGTGTCACCGAGGCTGGAGACTGGAGAGGAAATCAAAGTCTGCTTGATGCAGCCAACTTGGGGGGTCAAAGGGAAACTGGTGTCGAACGCAAGATGGAAGACTGCAATTTACAGGTACAATCTGAATGCCCCCCACACACACTCCCATTTTCAAATCACTGCTGCTGTAGACCGTGTGCATAATGACAAAGCCTAGAGCTCATTTTACCCCTTCCCAGGGTCAAGGAAAGAGGATATGACTACCAGAAACCAATCACTGTGCTCAAAGGTCAGAGGGGTCAAAGGTCAAAATCAAAGACATTTGAAGTTTTTTTTCCCACTAAAATGGCTGTTCATACAAGTCTATTTTTCACAGTAAAAATATCTCTCCTTGGCAGCATTAATTGGTCATTATTTGTAGCCACTTGACTGTTAAGACCAACAGTACAATCCTCTTTTGTAAAAAAACAAAGCAGGATCTCATACACGCAAGAGAAGTTGCCCGTATCTTTGACTGATCGTTTCTGCTCATCAGGACCTTGGTTCTCATAAGTCCATTCTTAAGATGACAACCCGTGCTAGGATTCAGGTTTGTTTACATTCTCTGTGTCAGCTCTTTGCTTGGGGGGAAATTCCACTTTGAACGGTAATGTATCAGGTAGAAAGTAATTGGCATTAGAAAGCTCACAGGGTGCTATGAGGTTGAGTTACCCTGCTGCCATTTTGTTGACTGAACCAACAAAATTCCCAGAGGGCAAATTAGTAAATGGTGTCTGTAATTATGTGATTTCTCAGGAAGCATGTCAAAATAAAGAGCAAAGAATAAAAGGGGGGATAAACAGAGTAGTCCCCCACACTATTATTTAACACCTTCCTCATTATTCAGAGCTTGTCTCTTTAGCGTCTTCGTCACATCACATTTATCATCAACAGTGGTGCGGCGTAGTTATTAGGATATCAGTTTTGTGATTGGTAGATTCCTGGTCTGAACCCTAGCTGGGGCACTGCTGTAGACAAGCAAGGCACTCCAGGTTACTGGTATGTAAAACCAAAGGAAGCTGAATGACTGGATGCTCCAAGCACTTACAAAACATGAAACTGAAAATAAAACAATGATTATGTACGAAGTGTTTTCATAGGCCTTTGACAGGCTAATTTCTCAGCCATTATTAGCAAGCCTTACATAGAGATTGCATCATAAAAAATGAAGAGCGTGTCTTCTTGGGTAGCCATTTCATAGTGTTTTTTTAGACTAATATATATTCACCACAAGCCCCAATCACTCCACCAATCTCTGTTAATCTCCCTCTGTACAGCCAGCTCAGTTACACAAAGCTAATTCAAAGAAATCAAAATGTCTTTTCATCACTGCTCATGAAGATGTTAACTAAGACAGAAATATTCAGAGGTTAATCTCATGTGACGGTCAACACCTACGGAGAATCACAGAAAAGACTTCAGTTTCTGCAACTGTGTTCAGTACCGTTCATTTACAATTCTGTTTCCAAAAGGCAAGCTACATAAAATGTCTCCATTGATAACGAGAAAAAGTGTTAACACTACGGGAAGGTCTGATAATAGGTAGCGAAAATAGGAAATAGTAGTTGAGTGAACAAAAATGAGGGTAGTCATGGTACAGTGCGACTCTGAATGGCGTTGTGTTTTTGAGAACACTGATATGCTGTTAGTTAACTAAGAGTCCCATGGTGCTGTTTTTATTGAATTTCTCTTATTTTTGGCATTGTCAGCTCTTATTGTTGCTTCACATTGTTTTTTTTTGTGGAATTATGGGTAATGACAAATTTATAGGGCCACAAACACATAAAAGTGGAAATGGACGGAAAATTCCTCTGATGCTCCAAATGAGCCCTGACTGCCAGCACAGCCCTACTCTACGAACGGCTTTAGTTCTTTTGACCATGCGATGATGAATTCTCGCCATACGTGTCACATTTATTAGCTCCATTATCAACGGATCAGGATCAAGGATTACTGATGATAATAGCACAAGGAAAAATTACATGTAGATAATAAAAAGTAACCGATTTCAACGTGACTGACAAAATCCTATATTCAAGTCTCCAGGATCCATTTGCATGCTGTCAGTTTTGATGTGGGGGTTATCCAGAGGATAAAAAGAATGAATAAGTTTAGGCTGTTATCCTCCTTCTCTCTCTCTCTCTATCTCTCTTTCTCTCTCTCTCTCTCTTACGCTCTGTCTCTATTAAGCTGAAGTTGGAGCTGCCTGTTTAGAGGTATGTTATTTTATGCATGTATTACTGTGCAGCTCCTACCACGTATGTTGCTGTCATAGGTACGATTGATAGAAAGCCTGCGGAACATCTGATAAAGCTTTCAGAGAAGCTAAGGGGGAATGCTAATGGCTCAGGGACATGGTGGGTCATACATAAATACGTCTCTGGTGCATTCGGGAGGCACAGCTCTGTGGGTCCGAGGGATAATGCACATCCCACATTCAAGTCATGCTGTTAAAATGACCGATTATAACAATTACGATGCGGAGGAGGGCTGGAAAAGGGCTCCCTCAGACCCTACCAGAGCGGATGCCTTTTTTGGAAGCGGGCTCATGCATCTCTAAATATTCAGGTTAAAACGAATTGCTTTGAATACCATCTGGCTTCATGTATATGTATGTAAGTTTTTCCACATATATTCTTTGTTACATGTGTTTGCTGAGCGCTCTCAAACAAAACACCGCTGGTACGTCCTTACTCAAAAGGCAGGTCTGGGAAAACTCTTTCCCTCCCTGTCTACACTCCTTTCTAATGTAACTGTTTCAGATTAGGTAATGGATAAATAAAAAAATGAAAAACAAACCCGCAGACGGATGAAATATTTATCAAATAATACGACAATGTTACGACAACTAAAGCCTCAAGTTATTGTGCTATTATAACGCGTTACCTTGAAAAGGAGGAGGGGGTACGGAATGCCAGTATGACCATTCTCAGCTTAGAAGCGCTACATAATCTTTATTGGAGGCATAAATGAGCTGGATGGATGGCCATAGGGCGTCAGGCCGTAGAGCGACCTTAACAGCAGGCGCCTCTGGGATTCATGGGAGCAAGCGCAACAGCCCAAAGATGCGTTTCGATGAATTCCGGGGCTATCGTGAGAACCGCGTCGGCTCATCTCCCAATAATAGCGAGCTGACTCAGCAGCAGGATGCCTGTTACAAGGTAAAATGTCAGCTCTGTGTATTTATGGGCACTTTTCGACAGTCGACAGGGATCTGCGTTGCGACGGGTCCCTGCCAGAATGAGATGAGAGGGGAGGTCTCCAGTGGCCATCCCCTGTGCTAATGTCTTGCTGAAGCAGTTACTGAAGGAGGATAGATGCTAATCGGGCAGCTGGACGTTTAAAATAAATAAAGAAATAAGTCATTGGAACCAGATTGGAAGCTCATGTTCGGCTTTGTT
This sequence comes from Albula goreensis, assembly GCA_022829145.1. Taxonomy (NCBI): domain Eukaryota; kingdom Metazoa; phylum Chordata; class Actinopteri; order Albuliformes; family Albulidae; genus Albula; species Albula goreensis. Next base: position 26,880,290 of record CM040741.1, read on the forward strand.
GCCATAGTAACAGTCCACTTTGCAACCAGCCATTTTTGTCTGACATTCTTTGCTGTAAACAGACCTGCCCTTTTCGAGTCACAGTCTGGAACATGCTGCTCAATTTGTTAGAATGATTCTATTTCTGATCACTGTAAGGTGCTCATGCAACAAATAACTACTGATGCAGGCATTGACTCTTACAAGCTAATAACCTTCCATAGTGACTTTTAAATTATACCTGAGTTTAAGAGCTATCAAGAGCTTCTCTAAGGGAAAATACATGCCAGGGAGAGTGTTTGGTTGGACATTCAGCAAGGGATGCAATCCTTGCATTAGCCAATCACCTGTTGCCTTCCACTCCCCACTAAGTTTCCAGAGATTTACTTTAAAATACTTACTGACTTATTGCAGGTTTGCAAGTGGCCCCATCAGCAAAGAAAGTCATCCCTGGTTGGGCCCTGAAGTCACAGCTAAGATCCGAAGCTATAATCAGGAGTACATCTTTGTCTGAGTGAATTCACATTAGCCAGGATTCTTAAGGTTACAACCTAAATAGGTCCTCCTGACTATGTGAAGTGTCCGCAAGCTAGCAGTTATCTTCAGTGTAAAGCTTAAAGTGAAAGCTGCAAGGTGTAAAGCAGTTATTGGCCTACAGGCAAAGTGGAGTAAAGGAAAACACATGGTTTAGCTGCTGGGGTGACTCTGTCGCAAAAGCATGTGTTTTGTGTGGCGTTCCAAACTAGTGTGGAAAAACACGCCTTGCTCCAATAAGTTATCTGTGTGAAGTGATAATTGTGTGGGAATGGTAGTTTGAGTCTTTCCAGAGAACAATGCAAGGTGCCCTTTAAAGACCCTGACTCAACACCCAATGAGGAAAAACAGACATCAGTCACTGTCACTGCGGCGGATCTGGTCGCTCTTCTCCCCAGCTGTTTGGGGCCGCCGCGTGAATTGAACCCGCCTTCAAAAGCAATAAGGATCAACTGCTCGCTTTGTGCTAGCACCCTGACACATCGCCCATCTGCAATGGGACAATCATTTTTCATCTCTCTGAAAACACACCGATGTTTGTCCAGGCAATAAAATATGAGGTGAGGTCACTCTGTCTTGTTATAGAAAATGATGCACATGAATATACCCATACACAATATGTATTCTAATATGAGGTATTCCTTTCACGTTTATTAAATGATAGTGTCAGTAGCCCCAGGATATTGGTGGAAAAAAACCTATCACATTTTATCAAAAAAGTATTATATTCACAATGCAAACATTCAAAATGCAGATTTCTTCCTGCTGCTATGAATACATATACAGTATATCGACAGAATTCTACAAAGCTTTGGAATTCAAAAATGTGTCGTGAGTTCAAATAATTGTGGCTTGCCTCAAAAAGGCTTAATATAGAAGTCACCCCAGAGGATAGACAGAACAGAAAAACGGAAAGGGCACCCAGGAAAACCAAGGGAACCAGAGAAGATGTTACTATTACTTTTGCACTGACAAGCGACACAGATGTTGACAGTGTGCTGGTGTAGTGAATAATGCACTAGAAAATGTTCTTTAAAAGAACTGAAAACATTTCAAAGACCTTTTTTTATGAAAATCAGAAGGGCTGGCAGGTTGAGAAATCACATGCCCTCGCTGTGGGATTCTAACGAAGCAGAGACGTGCGAAAACAGCCAGTGAGACAGAAGTATGTCGTGGGGATTATCGCCACGCCCCAAGACCGACAAGTCAACCGCTAATCCCTTTGTTCTCGCCTTTGCTTCATAAACAAACAACCGACTGCTATTGCTTGCAACGTACAGCTCCAAATGCCAGTTCCCTCAGTGTCTGGCGAGCGCAGATACATTCTGATGTCATTCGAAATGAACTGAAACATCTGTTGTGCCAACGACATTTGTTTGTTGAGTTTGACAATCAGCAGCGTGATGCTGGCGGCTAATATTAATTCAAAAAAAGGAGGATGCTCTGAAATGCAAAAAAGCTAAATAAAAAAAAGATCTGTTTCTCTTTTGTCTGATTTCCATCTTCGAGAGTGTTCTGTTTTGTATTATTTATTTCATATTGATTTAATATCTTTCAGTATTTAAAGGGTTCATTGCAGGACATCTCATGAATGTGCATGCAGAATGAGGCCTATGATGACTCCATTTGTTGTAGATGTGCTGCACCAAACAGTAAGTGATTGGTTGATTGATGCTTCAGCCAATCGATTAACCAATTGATTGGTTTATAGATTGATAGGAGAATAACAGAGGGGACGTAAGGCTACTCCTTCCTCATTGCTGCAGTCACATCGAGACCAAATGTTGCTACAGCTGCAAATCAATTATCGCTGCCTCAGCAATCCACTGCCAGGTCCCCTCCTCCGCAGACAGTGGAATAATTTAAGCCATGCTTTGAGACAGCGTTCAGACAATCACGCCGAGACTTTTACTCCCCAGACGGAAAACACACAATTTTTTTTTTCAAAAAACACTTTAGCAAACGAAAATCTCAGCACTCAAAACGTAGCCTGGGACTTGGTGCATAAACCTATTGAATGCAAACCATTCAGACACAGGACAGAGATGTGGTCTGTCTTTCAGATATATTATGAAAGCTTACCAAAACGTACGTTTTTTTTTCTTTAAAACAATGGAGCACCTCTTTCAAAGTCAAAAAGATTATGTCATCAATATAGCAGATTATAAATATGGTGGTTTACTTTAAAGTACAAAGTGATACAGATCTGTGCTATAACCAAAAAACAAAAGACTTCAGATATTAAAATCATTAAGGTTTATAATTTTGTTAAAAATCTTGAACATCTCTATTTTGGGCCTTCAGTGCCCCAAGGGTCTCTGCCTCCATCAATAATTGCATTAAGATAGAATCGACTGTAAAATTTACTTTGAAATTATTTTGACTCAAGAGGACACAAGTGCTTTTGTTCTGTTGACAGAGCTCACCTTTTACCATAGGACATTAATTAATCCTTTTATAAATAAAAAATTAAAAAAAAAAAAAAAAAAACTCAGTCCAATCCCCCTAGGGATCTATTTAGCAGAGAGTGAGGAGATTAACTCTGTTAATCTTAAAAGTTTCTGGTAGCATCTCTCCTGACAAAATCTCTATGATGGCAATTTTTTCTGATTCACCAACATAGCTACTAAAAGGTTACAGTAGCAATGTTAATGTATCACAGCATTATTCCTTCAGGTACATGTGTAGCTCACAAAAAAAGAAAAAAATCAATACACCGCTGTATTACAACAAGATTATTTTGCATAATAGAGGTGTAGAAGGAGTTGCTGGAGGTTTCAGGTAATTATGACTGCAATCTGCTGGATGTTGTAGGAGCACCAAAAAGCCAAACGTCTCCTCATGGAACGTAATTCTGTTGAAAAAAAAAAATACCCCCACAAAAACCACCCAATTTTAGAGGACACTGTTATTTCATTGTTACGATATGAAATTGTCTGCACGAGCACTAGGAATATGTACATAAAAACCAAGAATTATAGGGTAATGAATACAGGAGAATAGAGAAAAATGTTGCATAATCTGGAAAATGTAAAATACGAAACAAATAAAACCAAGCAAACAATTGGTCAAACATATGATACCACCACATTCATGATAAATGAGTTGCTGTAACTATGCAATATCATTCAACATTTGTGTCAAAGGGAAAGTGGAATCGTTTTCTTAATTCTTAGAATGTTCTTAGAATGAGTTGACCATTGAGGACGAAAGAGGTGAGGATGTATAATTTTCTTCCTTCTTCCATAATGGGAAGTTTAATTGTTTTTAGATTTTTCATTGATATAAATGTTTTATTCATCCATACAGACACGAGACTGTAGAATATAGGCTATAATTAGTAAAGGCTGTTATTCAGAATTTACCTTCTGCCCAACTGCAACAGTTATGCTTATTAAAGAATTATTGAAGGAATACAAATTCTTGACAGTCTCCCAGTTGGTGGGTGGGGGTCCACACATTCTTGGTCAATACTAATCCAAGAGTTTAAACTATGGTTTAGATTGCCAAGGCTGGTGCAGACAACATGTCCAGCAATCTACAGCTGTGGACAGCCACTATCCTTAATCTAACTTGTTTTATTTTCCTATAGAATGTATTGATTGATTTATCTAGAGTACAGAAGTAGCTTCAAGGGGTGTAGACCGAGGTCATTGATAAAAGATAAATTGCTTCAGGTTAAAAGATCCATTTTAATTAACAATGTCATTTGCACTAATGATCCTGGGAGGATATTCCATTTTTCAGATCCTCTAGTCTTGTCTTCAGCAGTGGATTACAATTAAGTTTGTGTAAATTGTTTAGGTTTGCAGGTACAGAGATATATGAACTCAGAGGTATGAATACTTCTGGAAATGGAGTGGTTCAAAACTCTTAAAGTGCTGTCAAAAAAAAACATGTAAATGATTTGAATGGTTTTTTCATGGGAACTGTTGCTGACATAAGCATAACACAAACGTTACCTATCGCTGCCTTCATTTTAAACAGAATACTCGATTTCGTAGCTATCAGCAGTCAAACGAGCAGCAGGATTTCCTGTCAGCTAAAGAATGCACATACCTTCACTTTCCGTGTGTACTGATAGCCTACAACTGAAAAAAATATACTACCAATCTTCTGCTCTCCAAAGCAAAAACTTTATAACTGAAAAATGCAAGAGGAGAACTGCCAGCTATTAACCACAAAAGTGCTAGTCAGGATCCTTTGAGAGGGTAAAATTATTGAGTGGGCAAGTTCTGATGAATAAAACAATGCATTAAAATGCATATTTTATCATTGCTTGAACAGTTAGCTACTGCAGCTTTAACTTACAATGTATAGTGACAGGCCTACTTGACTCATCCAAGTCAGCATCCTGAAGTTTACAAAATGGCGTCGCGCAATGCGCCTACTGTGAAAGTTGACATGTAAGCAAACATATTAGCAATGTGACTGTGACAGTCACACTAGGGGCATTATTCACATAACAAGATGGAGAAGTCATATGCCATCATTCAAAATTCAATTTTATGAGTATTTCTACAGGTAAAATCATACACTTCAGTTGGAGTAGGCCTTCAATGATATTCATAACAATTAATGATAATCTACACAAAGATGATTTTGTTTGAAAGTTCACATGCACTCACATTCACTACACAGTGTCAATGAGGTGTACATGTACACAACACACACACACAATCAACAATAGGTGGGAAGCTAAGACAAGAAATATAACATGGTACCTAATATTTGACAGGAGGTGGTAGGAAATTCATTAAAATCATTTCAAATACTGCACAGCCATAAAATTAAAACACATTCTATTGCAGCCAAATTGCAAATTTGAGTGTCGGGGGAAAAATACTTCTTTGAGGATCTTTCTGAGCAATTTGATTCAAAATGATGAACACATTGTGGTCCATTAACTATATTCAATCTCCACAGCACAAAGTATCTGAGTGTCTATTTTAAATCTGATTAATGAAGAGGTAATATCTGCTTGCTTTTGATGAAAGGGGAGGTTGAGACATTCTTAAATTTAGGTTTTTATTTTGTGAATCTCCTTGATGACAGGCAAATCTTATAACAGTTGATATTATTGAAAAAAGCCTTGGTAACCAATGTTTATTAATCATAAAACAATTGAACAGGATGTTTTCAACCCCAGGGGCTATGGAAACACTGACAGTAATGTTTATGAACAATCTTGCAAGTCATTATTTGTTCTTCTCGACTTTGATACTTAGAACCAGTCTTCCAGTCATGTGTCTATCGTTTCAAGACCATAAACACTATTCTTGTTTGCATGTGTGAGTGGGGCCATTAGCTTGACACAATGTTCTAAATGTGGTCTACAGAAGGCATTGTATGTTTTCAGTCTGATCTCTTTTGATGAAAGCTCAGTATTCATTACAGTATATCTAAGGGTGTGTGCTTGTGCATGACTGTATAAATGTGCTTGAGTGTGTACCATACTGTATATGAGCCAGGGAAATAAACCACATATCAGGATCCTGGTGCTCGGTGCTTTTTAGTTTGCAGAGTAATCCCAGCCTATGTCAACAGAGGAAATTAATTTCTCTAAGGTTTCTCTAAAAGATCATTTGCATGTAAAAATATTTACCGTCTTCCTCTTCTTCAAATACAGCAGAGGAGAACAGAGCTGCGCTAAAGAGAGAGAGAGAGATTCCTTTTCAGCCAATTACCTCCAGTTTGACTTTGAAAAGGGAAAATGCATCTCTTAAACAAAGGATTTTAAACATTCTGCAAAAAGGGCAGATTTTCCCTGACAGAAATGTCATTGCACTCTTTGCCTTTCTCACTCTCGTTCCCCACAGTTTGCTTGATCTGTGTGCTTGTGTGCCCTCTTTTGAATTGACATTAGATTCTGCAGTGATTGTATGGGACTGCAAATACAGCTGGGCATTGCAAATTAGGGGGAACAAAAAAGCAGAGATAAAAACAGAGCCGTACAGACAGCTAATAAAGCAGGGAAAGCTCAAGCACAGGGCCTGGATAGGCTAAAATGCACCCATAAGACCCCTGATTGCAATTACTTACAGATATGCCTCCATCTTTTCAGACAGCGATCCCTTTCCTCCGAGCCTAATTACACAGTTATTGACCATTCCTTGTAAAGTTTTACTGTAATTGCTCCACCGAAGCAGTCACAATTGGACACCCTTAATTAGACCAATTCCACACGGACGGGAAAAAGAGCCTGTCTGTTGCATATATATTACAGTACTTTCAGCTGCTCTGCAGCTGCCAAAAGTACTGAAACTTCCACTCTTTGAAGATATGATGCAGAAATGCACATGGTTTGTTCTGCGGATGCCCCGATTAAGGGTGACTTGTATTGCTTACATTTTGCAGGCTATACGTGTGCACAGCTCATCTGTTTTCTGACATTAAGTACCTCAGTCAAAGTTGACAGTGGTGGGTTTACTTAAGATATGAAACTGTAACACTCTGGTTACAAGCCCAGCTGCAACTTGAATGTCCATTCTACCCACTGGGCTGTCAGAGGCAATGCCAGCTATTCAATATGGAGGTGATTTACAACTCTGTGAATGACTGTAATGGCTGCCATTTGTGTTTGTTTACTTACAATGTTCCATTTTTAACTTATTGCATTTACACAACTGTATCTTGTTTGTTTTTGCAGCTGAAAAGACTGACTTTGTCCTATCTTAAACCTGTATTCTATCAAAATGAATGTAAAAATATTAACAATTTTCAAGGACTAATGTTATCTTCGGAATTAAGTTGTTAATGGTATGACATGCTCTCTTATATATGTGTCTTATGCCAGGTTCAGAGTAGCTTCAGACTGGTATAGAAGTTCATGCCCCCTCCACCCCAACCCCAAATAAAGCACCTTTCAGAATAGCCCATTGCAGCAGAAGGAGGCTGAAAGCCAACTCGAGTCCTGATGCCAAAATAATAGCAGTGACTCACAGATGCCCGCAGGCTGTGCTGTCATTCTCTTTCCTGTTTGAACAGGTCGCCGAGCCCATTCCACTTGAGCTTTAATTAAACACGTTATATATAGTCGCTCACGTTCCTCCCCCTTTTCTCCCACCGAAAAAGAGAGAGAAAGTGCCGGTTAGCCCCTCAAAAAGCTCCCTGTTTTCTCCCCTGTGCATTACATCCCCCCCCAAAGCCCAAATTCAGACTGTACAACCCGTGTTTATGCAATCTCTAGTTTTATGGTTTTTTTGTGCTGGTGAAATTGCGTAGGCAAAGGAGGAAATGGTACCCCTGGCTCAACCACGCCGGAATTATTTCTGCAGATGTTGCGTCGTGTCATATTCGCCTTTATGGAAGGCGTTTTACACGTGTGAATTCAGGATGCGATGAGGGTGTGATATATAAACAACCAAAACTTTTTTTCCCCACTGCTAAGCAAAGGGACAGGTTTTCCAATTTAGGAGAATGTTTTACACATTGCTTTACGTGTCACTTCATCACTCGGTTTAAGCATAGACTGGAGACACCGTTTTAAGGCCAGTTCAGATTCCCGTTTGAATGAAAGGCACTGAGCCACTGCTTTTAAGATGAGTGTCTGAGGTGGGACATAGACACTGTTTCCCGAAAGCTGGCCTGCTGAGCCAGTTTAAATAACTTAAGATCTCTTTTCAACAAGACAGGACAGGATAATTATTTAAAAACATGGCTAAAATGTAAAAGAGAAATAATGTATCACCATTCAAATATGTCAATAACTGCCTTCAAGTACTGTATCTCTGTTATGACCTTTAATGTGGTTTTTCAGTATTTTATACAACGTATGGGCATGTTTTCAGCATTGCTGATTGTATATAAAAATGTTTCAGAAGTGAATGCTATCATTATTTATTACAGTCATCTTCAAAGTTTTGCTGTGTTGTGGCCAACATTGTCTATTTTTACTTTTTGTTCATTTGAGCATTCCATCATTTTGAAAGATACCAGCAGTACTAGGTGTTTCTGCATTCTGGCAAGCCCTGTCCCACACAAATTGGCTGTCTATGTCCAATCCCAGCCTGATGCACATTAATTCCGATCTCTCAAGACAGTTTGTACTAGCTTTCTAAGCCACTGGAATTCAGCAGCAACTGAAATAAACCAAGGTCCTTGTGCAAAATAAAATCAGATTTGATACATTTTCTTAAGCTTCTAACTGGCTCCAGTTACGACATTGTTCCAGTGTGTGGATTAGCAACAAAATCTGTATCAAATATGGACCAGTGACCAATGAGGCGAGAGGCCAATGAAAGTAGTGCATAATTGGGCATGGCCCAGCTCACAGAGGGAGGGGCTGGAAGGTGTGTCCATGTTCCATCACTGACTAGTGACTCTCATTGGTCAATAATGCACCTGCAGTCTGCCAACAGACTTGTGTCAAGCATCAAGTAGGAGAAAAAGGTTTCCGGTACTTTCTGTTCCTAGCACAGGTATCAAAGATATAAATGGCTGCTGAATACCATGGGGCATTCTAAAAATGGGCAACAAAACTCACTCAAATTTACGTACGTTGTGAAATAGTTTATAATCGATCACCATTGAAGTGAACATACATGACCAATTGACTAATGTACTTTCCATATCTGCTGTGAATTTATGTACATAAACATGAGAGGAAATGTTTAAATGTTCTCCAACAATAAATGGCACCTTTGTCTGAAATGAAGCTGTAAGGTATCTGTTCACCCGTTGGCGGAGGTGTGCTAATTTCCTTTCCTGCTGTTATCTGTCTTTTCTACATGGTCAGGGATCTACCTCAGACATCCCAGCTGAGCCCTTACAGAGAGTTATATTACTGCAGCGGCGTACGGCGGCCTTAAATCTAAAATCCACAGATCTGCCCTCCCAAACCCACCTCTGGCCCGGCTGGCTCAAGAAGAATCTGGCTTTCTTCCATATCCCTGTGAGAAGAATTGTTCTGATACCTCAACTATGAGAGAGAGAGAGAAAGAGAGATCTGTGGCTCTGTTCGTGCCTGTGTCTTCTGTAAAAATGTGTGTGTGCATATGTGTGTGTGTGTGTATGTGTTTGCCTGCCTGTCTCCCCGTATGTTTGAGAGTGAAGGAGGGAGAGCAAACAATAGGAGCAATGGTGCTATACACACTCTCGGTTTCACACAGCGGTGTGTGTGCACAGCTGCATCCGTGACACATTGGCACTGCCGCCAGTATCGCCCGGTGAGAAGCTTTTTAAAACAAAGCTCGGACTGAATTCAGCGGGTCGCTGCTGACACACACGCAAGAATTTTCGAATCGCACAGAAGCAATTTCAGATACCAGGTCTGGGCGAGGATGGCACTGCTGCTTGGCTCACGATGTGGTTCACTTTATCTGTCTCAACGAAAGTGCATGTGAATACACATGGAAAAATGTCAAAACACAAACATAACTGCGAGTAACAATTACAGGGTCCAAACATTCACAGCTAAAATTAAACCAGCGAATATATTGCCAGCCTATGGGGGTATAATTCTGTAATACTGTCTGCAAGTTCATTAATTTATTCACTCCTACACAAAGGTCAGTCCATGGATAATGTACACCAAATTTCAAATGCATTGGTACATTTTTTGAAGGACAAGTGGCAGTCCCCAAGGAGCATCAATCCCTAAATATACAATATAAAAGATGATGGATATGCTAAATATTTCATAAACACAATAATACATTAAATGATGCAATGCTGAATGTGATGTCCATTTTGACACAGACCATTAAAAACAGGCATAAAAACAGTACAGACAGACATGGCCCAAACAAACAACAGATAAGCGGAGATTCGGGGATGGGGATTAAGTGAAGTCTTGTGAGGTAAAATACCACAGGGTTCTGCTATCTTCAGTCCTTGCGCGAACTGTGACAGAGACGAAACGAAACTGTCAAAACTTGCCTCACTGCTGCATCTATATCAGCGCTGCAGAGGGGTGTTGGCTGCTGTAGCAGTAGGAAAAAAAAATGGGGGGGGAGAAAAGGTGGGATCGTGACTGAACGACAGAAAGAAGCCATCTCACTCGCGAATTCCCTTCCACATCATCTGCTCTCTTTGTGTCGAATACCTGTGTGCCGTTTCGTGTGCCAGCTTGTCAATTTATTTTTTTAAGACTTCCACAGACAATAAAATAGTTAAGACAGCTTCTCAGAATGCACCTAACGAGAAAATATTAAGTGCTGAAAGTTTAGCTGATAGTCTTTTATTCACCCTTAGCGGTAAATATTTCCAGCTTTCCTGCATGGACTTGCTGCTCTTTACTTTGGGCCTCATTCTTGTCTGGAGGTTCCCAGAACTACAGTAAGCAATGAGTCTTGAGGCTTGTTTATTGTAATAAAGGTGCACACACATTCTCTCTCTCTCACACACGTACACACACACACACACATACACTCCCCTTGTATCCACCTCCCACATTTCCATTCAGTTACAGAGTTTGCTTTTTTTGCACCTGCAAATCCTTTAACACACACAATGCACCCCGAGCAAGCTGGATCTCCCCGTGTGACAGGGAACGAACTACCACCCAGGGGTTTGAGCGCACAATAGTGATTAGAATGAAATTCCTACTGGCAAAGAAATGAACCACAAAAGCAAACAGAGAGAGAGAGAGAGAGAGAGAGAGAGAGAGAGAGAGAGATGGTTCTGTTCGTGCCTGTGTTATGCAAAAATATGTGTATGAGAGAGAGGGAGAGTTGTGTGGTTATGTTTGTGTGTGAGAGAGAGCTTGAGGTTATGCTTGTAAAATAATTGCAGTGTGGATTATCACTGGTACCTATTTGTACAGTTGGCATTTTAATGTGATAAAAGTTTTTTTTTTTCTCTCTCTCCTCATTCTTATCTTGAGTTTGTTAGTGGATTTCCTGTTTAAATATACCTGTACATAATACCTATACATATGTATGTCTATGTGCTCATGGTATTGTACAGGAGGATCTCTGTACTAGGATGTCACATTATGCTATCTGCCAAATTATGGTTGGCAGGATGTACACTGTACACTACCAAGAGTCTGGCTCTTTTCAGGGTTTCTCACAGGAAAGATCATAATGGCTTCAATCTCTCAATCCTACTTCTGTAATCCCTGACCTTGAGTAAACACAAATAATCTGCCTCCTCATAGCCTCCTATTCATTTTAGCCTCTTCATCTTCTTAATTTTCCTGCCAATCTCATCATCAAAAATGCTCTAATCCCACCATTTTGATTTTTTCCAAAATCAAGATCTACCTAAACCAATAACTCCATCTGTTCAAATTTCCCAACTATAGGCCATGCAACAGGTAATATTGGGACACTGAATATGCAAATATGAATGTTTACATTGGTAATCCACACAGTTGGGCTTCTTTTCATCTTATTGTATGCTTCTGGCTTCTTTGAGCAACGCCGATAATGTTATTAAGGCTCAATAAATAGGCTTAATAAATAATGCAACCCATCTGTTCAACAGCAAGGGATATGAATTATTGTCTCTTGTAGCTAGCCAGTCAATGGACTGCACCTTAAAATATTTTCTAATCCTTATTCTTCCTGAAACGTTTGCCAACTCAGAGGCCATGTTCATCCTCAGTTCATATGACATCAAATGAACGAATGTGTTCTATTCAAAAATAAATATTCAAAGTCAATTAGCTGATGAATCAATGTTTGCATAATGTAACATGTTCATTTGTTCTATAGCTCACAAGAAACCTGGCAAGATTCCAATGTGGAGGAAGTACAAAAACCTCAATCAAAATGACTGAGAACCCACCCTTCAGCTAAAGTTGTATATTGCATTGTTCCCTGGAGATGACCCAAAAGCCCATAGCAAATATTGCAAACCCAGATCCATACACAATTCAATGGCTTGAGGGCTTGTGAGGAGACCACTAAACATAATGTACACCATGCACACTGATGAGGTTATTCACACTACCTACTACTGTACTACTACATACTACATCAAGAATGGTGGGTGTTGTAAGGGACCAACAGAAACGTAGAGAATTGTGAAAATCAAAAAGTATTGCCTGAGATCTTTCAACCAATGGTATAGAATATTTAGGTAATACATTACATGATCAGTCTGGAGAAGTCAACATGCACAGAAAAAAATGCACAGCAGTGTTCAAATCAGTTTCCTCCTTTTCAACACAATCCTCCCAGGGGTTACAAAGGAGGGTGAAGTTTCCACCAATAGGCATTGGTCCCCTTGATTTCCTCAGGTTTTGCACCATCCATGCTCTGAAACACCTCAATGACCTACTAAGGGAGTGTCATACTCTCCAGCTTAAGACACTGCAAATATCTTTCATCCAATAAGCATGCGAGGGTGAGGCAACTCTCTTTTAATTCCGCAGCATTAACTAACATGCCAACAACAATGCGAGAACCAGAGGATCCACCTATGGCTTAGATAAGTGTACACCCATTTGAGAAGTTCCAAAAAGTGTTGAGTGCAGGGGTTGAGTGAACTCAACCAACGGGGTATTTCGTTATTTGAGTCTGAACAACCAAATTCCTGAACCTAATCCAGGGCACGATCAAAATAGAAACAGAGCCCATGGCAGTCTCTCCTCTGTCACATGTAGGATACCTCAGGCTACATGGTTGATCATATTGTGTTTGAGGTTTAAAATCTATGTAGAGCTTTGAAATGAATAAGACGGGGGATATGAATAGAGTAATTCTATGCAACATGTATTCTCTGTAAGTGTCATGTTAAGGTCTCAATCCCATGCAGTTATCAGAACAGACAGACATGTACATGTCATACAGAAACAGTCATACAGCATGGAAATTGCACATGATATTTCCACATCCACACTAGAGGATACATTGACAGGATTACTAGGAGACAACTGAGGAAACTGGGATATTTGTATGTAAATAAATCAGTAAACATTCATGTGCCAATCCTTAAATGATGTATCATATAAAGATGAAATTATGGTTTATAATTATTGGGGAAGACAGTGAAGGTAATTTGAAATGCAATCTTTTGCCCATACTAAATGTACCCCATACTTAAACTGGATGTTCCAAAAAGATTATTACAGGTTGTGGAAAGAGTGAGTAGCCCCCTCATTTAGAGTTGAGATGAGTTACTGAAGGATTTTGGTGGTGTCCCAATTCTCTGTATCGAAATGATCCAGCCTGCACTGCAGTTACTAGGCCCCTTTGAATGTGTGTGGAGTTAGGTCAAAAAGTCACAAGTCTTTCAGAGCATACCTTGGCACTGTGAATCTTCTTGAACTGAATGCAAGAAGCAGCCAAGGCTATCGTTGCATTTCAGAAAGTTAACTATCTGCAGATGAAAAAGAAAGCAATGGATTGCTACAGATGTGCCATTCGTCAAGCGTGGGAAAACATCACTCAGTCGTCAGCTTTCTGAAGTGGAGACAGCCAAACATACCGCTGTTCACACATAAGTCAAACATAAGACAATGCAGAAGTAATTAATTAGATCAAATTCACATTCAGACCAATAGATGACCGACTAATGAAAAGATAACCAGTATTTGCCTCTCACAACAGTATTTGGGAAATGGCATTTGTTTTTCACACATCAGGAGCAAATTATGGCCCGTTATCATGGATGCAATTACTGCAAGGTGTTTTGAGTTTTTCACAGAAGCGCTCATGTAATATCGGATGTGACCACCCGATTCCATTGAAATGCCGATAGAAATCAAGTAATTATATTCACAGTCAGTGATTCCTGACAGGTTGGCCAAGAATGATCGAGCAGCCCACAGAATTTTTGCCTTATCTGGTTTCTGTAGTGATGAGGCTACAGGCAAATTTTGACTTGACGATGAGGCATTTTAAGGACACTGGAGGAGATTACTGTTTTGAGTGACTGGCATTAGACACAGTAAGACTGTTCACTCGCTCAAACTTCCCGAAAGACTACTCTCCAGCCTCATGACCATTTGTTCAGGATTAAGCTTGAACAGAAAAAGGAGTTTTTACTACACAACACTATTTATAGTTTAACATTTTCCCATAATGCCTTCTAAACAGTTCAGGATTCCAGTCCAATTATCAACACATTGGTTTGTATTCATTTTTCTAACCCAGTTGTATAAGTCTTTTGTACTTGTACTGAATTGGGAATAATTATTCAAGTTGTGTAATATAATACTTTATACATGTGCAAATGTTTTGGGAGTAAACCTAGCAGAAAATCTGGAGCAGGGTCCCTGTGGTGGTTGTGTGTGCATCTCCAGCATATCCTGCAGCCAAAACTGATGCCAAACATCATGCGCTGCTGTCCTTTGGGCTCAATCAGGGAGACAGAGAATGTGCCAATGGTTGTGGCGCACACTACTGATAAATGTAACACATGCAATACATGCCCAAGCAAGGGGAGGAAGTGGTCACATGAAGAAGAGGTCAAACAGCCTTTAATATTTTTCAATTTACAAATGCGACATCAATTGCCCATGTGAACAGAGCAGATAAACAAAACAGCAATATGCCAGCATAGTGTCTGGCTAGGGCTGTCATAATCATGGAATTTGGGTTAACCAGCAATTGTAAAGCTAATAACTGACATTATCATGGGGGGGTTCAAGTAATTGACACGACTATTCAACAAATTACTTTAAGTTTCAAAACAGTTCACTCATTCTGAGAACTCACATTTTCCCCCACACCCTGTAACTACCCCCTCCCCCATTACAAGTAGTATTCCATAAATTATAGTGTGAAATCAAGATCGGCAGATACAGCATGCCTTCACATGTTCCCGTATAACGTAATTGGGCGAAATAGGTTAATGGATACCAGCCAGTCAGCAAGGTTCAAAGTACAAGCTTCAACTCTTTTCAAGAAGGGAAAGAAAAACATACTTGACATCTTTTGACGTGAAATGAAAATGATAAATTATTTGAGTGCTTCAAAAAGAAAAAAGAATAGCATCATGATACAGGTGGTGTTGGAAATTTTGGACATTTTATTGTGTGGATTTTAATAATTGTCGGTATGACAGTTATATGGTGATCGTGACAGCCCAATGTCTTACCGCACATCAGTTTAAGACCAACCCCTTGCTATTTTCATAACATTACAGCTTAAGTGATAAATTATAACTGTGTCAATCTTCAGCTAGCAAAGGGCCTACTGCCACCTAATGCTGGATGGAAAATAGAGCTGTGAAAAACTGGATGATGGGATTTGCTGACAAATGTATATGAAAAGATGCCAAGTTATGGCTAAACGTCTGCCAATGCGTTTCAAAGAAACTTCATAAATACTATTTCTAAGCAAAATGACCCTTTATAATCCTGTTTCTTTATATTTGTTCATAGAACTTCTAACATTAATGATTTTGTACATAGACCAATTTTAGATTTTACATTTGTGAAATTGCTTTGGGATGTCCCCTACTAAAGCATAATTCAACTGAACTGAGAGGCACAAGCAATTTAGGAGACGAAAAGTAAGGGAGTGATGAGGAAGAAAAGACTGTAGAGAAAAAAGAAGTGTGTTTCAGGACAGGACAGAGTGAGATTTTGACACAGAGATGAGAGCGAGAGAGAGAGAGAGAGAGAGATGATACAGAGAGTGATAGATGACAGCAGACAGGTCCTACAGCTTCTAGCCAAACATTTCACTTCTTCTCCTGCTGTTGTTTCTCCCAAAATGAAAACATGGTTTTGAAAATGAGGCTAGATTAACCAGCAAAAGCCCACATAATAGGCATGCACTCAGTTACACAAACATTTCTTCTTCTTTATATCTTTTTAAAGTGGTTTCAGACCCTGATTAAACCCAAGAGACTGGATTAATTTCTCTTGCGTTTTGTTTGTTTAATCATTTATACTGTACATAGAGCTTACAAATGAGCGGTCTAAGTGGCTGGCAGGTCAAGTAAAATGCAATTTGCTTCTGGCCTACATATAAAGTAAATATTGTGTTGAAAAAATGTAAGCTGCACTCACTTTTGGCTCTTTTTAACACAGTTGGATAGCTTTATCTGGAGAAAGGGGGAATCTAAAATGTCCCATGTGCTTTCATTCAAGTTTATTGAGAAGGAAAATGATCAATGACATCATACACATACTTTATGAACTATGGAGATGGTGATGAGTATTTGTCTTGTGCTTATACTTCAGACGATTATACTTTTTCTGGACTTTATAATTTTTGACCATCTTTATTCTTATTACATAATAGAGGCTACAGTTCATGAACGTGCATGTGATCCTCAGAGTGTAAATGACCTCAGTTGACCTCTCAAAGTTAACAGTGCTGGCCATTTTTCCCTGTTTATGTTTGGTCTCCAAATGTGCTATTCTTCTGTGTATCTCGCCATTTTCCAGACATTCAGCTTGATAACTTTTTAATGGGTAAGGGAATCAATCCAATTTTTTTCCCCACCTCGGCATAAATGTTGTTTGTTTCTGTTTTTTTGACTATTTTTTTATTCCATATAATAAATGTAACCATTGTAAAGCACGAAATGACTTTCTTTATGTAAATTGACTTAGACAAAACAGACTTATTGATTGAAAGTTAGATGCGTCAATAAATTGTAACTATTTATTAAATATCCAGAGCCACAGCACCCTGAGATGACACAGAGTACAACCAGAAACTCTCATATGAAAATCTGCCAAGATTAACTCTGATTAGCCAAACTCATGATTTTCCAGAATCGTTAACATTTTCCATAATCCGAAGTGACAGTCTCCCTTCATGCTTTAACCTTTTTATTCCTACGCTCGAATTCGGTTACTCTGCACAGAGAGCACACGATTGAGAGACCCTTACCTCTTCGACATGGGAACTGATTCACAGCAACATAGACACCTGAAACCAAAACGGGTGTGGACTGACCTGTCTTTCAGAGGTTGTCCAGTAATGTACAGTGCTTAGCCACTGGTTTTAGGGTACTGCACATGATTTTTTGGGACCGTTTGTCTGTGTTTGTCCTTAAACAATCGATTATGAAAATCACTATAATGACATCATCTGTTGAAGAGTAACATGTTGCCCCATGAAATGGTACTGCAAACCACAGCTTTGTAAGAAGAATAAAACAAAAAACATTCAATACTAGGATTTTATGTATTGGGGAAAAAATATGAAATGTGTTATTTGATATACATTTTTCTTGGCTTCATGGTCACATATAAATATACATTTTCCAACACGTATCACGAGCAGACAAATGAAAGATGAGACTCCCCCCATGAGCACATAGTTCTATCAACATTATTTAAGATTGCAACTGCTGAGCCACAAAATAACCATGACACTGATGAAGCTCCTGTCGCAGAAAGCACAATCAAAATCCCTTATAGATATGACATTAGCTCTAATGTGTTAATGCATCAACTTTCAGAATGTCTTCAGAGCAGACACGTATCTCAACTATCATTCAACCATGGAATAACCTTCTGTCAGTACACAAAAGATTAAAATGCAGTCCTATTTTGCCATTTTAGCATATGTGATTACAAAGCACAAACAGCATAATATGTGATATATAAGAACATAGAGAAAAGTGTTGTTATATATATACTTTTTTCAAATATTGCGATCTTATCTGTCTTTCCATATGGTGGGGATTAAAAGCTTTACTATTTTTGTGTTCTTAAACAAGTAATTTGTATAATTCCCGATCTGATAATGTGAAAAAGGAAGGTTATATTACAGATTACAATCATTTTGTGTAATTACATGTGAATGAGACTTTCAGTTGTAGAGGCAAAGAGTCTGCACATCTCATATGGGTTAAATCTTATGAGGACGACAGCTTCAGTTACAAAAATGGATGACTTAACCATCACAATTAAATTCTCTTGGCATGCCTCAGGTGAAGTAAAAACTTTTAGCACGTAGTTATGCAAGAAATTCAGGAGTCAAGAAAAAAAAAGAAAGACAAATTTCAGAGTGTTCAGGAAAATCGGAAGCGATAATGCCAATTTAGTGCCCTATTTGTAGCTTCTGTGTTTCTGTTCCGTTTAATCCTGAGCACAAAAGCTGAATTAGGACCATCTTTGTTAGCCCTGGAGTTCCAGCGAGGCAGGGCAGGCCCGAACAAGAGCATATTTAGCGCCCCGGGAAGACTGTCGGTGAAATGATCTCGAGTTACGCCGAAGACTTCTGCAAAACATGCTGGTACTGTGGGCAGAGTGGGGAGGAGCGAGCCTACTGTATCGACCCAGTCATAGAGAGAGTGTAACACCTTGATTCTGAGTTTTATTTGTTTTATTTCTCCACATTCAGAGATAGGATTTTAAAATGGCTAAACAAAAAGATTGCATTTTTCGTTCAACAATAACAAAGTGTGTTCTTAAAATTTTGTGAATGTTTTCAGGTGCAAGTGCATATGTTATGTGTATCCCGTCTGCTTTGAGCTGTTGTTTATGAAGGCACAAAATTTTTAAATGTGACTTGTGGGGGTTTGACAGGAGCTGGAGGTTTGGGGTGGGGGTGCTGATTTTTTCACAAAGCATTTAAAAATATCTCCTTTCCATTGTCTGCTTTCTCCCCCTGGCAGCAAAAAAAAAAAAAAGGCTGGTGAAAAACCAACCTTGAAAAACAAGCAGCTCACAGTACACACAAGCCTCAGAGGTGTGGGTTTGCAGTGAACCATTGCCTCCCATGCCTGCAGAGTCTGCACACTGATGGAGGGGTGGGTGGGGGGGAGTGAGAAAGAGACCACCAGAGGGATGATGGGAAACATCAAAGTAACATTCATCCAATCACTCCTCCACCACCCTCTTGTGCTTTTATGGAAGACTCTGACAGTCCCCCTGATTGAGTGAGTGTGTGTGTGTGTGTGTGTGTGTGTGTGTGTGTGTGTGTGTGTGTGTGTGTGCATTAGAGAGAGAAAGACTGTATGTATTAGGATGTGTGTGAAAGTGTGCATGGGTATGTGCTTCTGTGTGTATGTGTGTGTGTATGTGTGTGTGAGAGAGAAAGAGAGACTGTATGCATTATGGTGTGTGTGTTTGTATGTGTGTGTATTTGTTTGAGAGTACACAGGTGTGCCTGTGCACACCTGGAGTTGTGAGTGTGTCTGTATATTTGAGAGAGAAAAAGAATATGCACAAAGGTGAGTATTTTTATTTGTCTGTGCAAAGAGAGGATCGTGTGTGTGTGTGTGTGTGTGTGTGTGTGTTTGCTTTTGCTGCTTGATAAAAGGAGACATCACTCACCACACTCATCTTCCCTTCATGTTGCAGAAATGTGCTTCTTTTCTCCCCTCCAGCCCGCCGCAGGAGGTGTGCGCTGACATGCAGGCACCTGAGGGCCAGCGTTGTTTAAACGTTCTGCAAACGTCGGGGGCCCTCGCTGGTGTTGAAATGAGAAAACCCAAGGAGCTATCACTTCATCACTCCCACGGGGCAGGAAGCCAGAAGAGAAGGGGGGCTGTTTGACAGGGAGTGAAAGGCGAGCGTGACTAAAACACCATTGCCTGTACAGCACTGCTTTCCCAATCCAGCACAAATAACCGAGACACTCGTCCTTTCAGAGATTTCAGAACGATATGTGTCATATGACTGGTCTATGGTCCATATATTATATGTTCTATGTAAAAATGTATGCAGCTCATTAGTTCAACATTAATAAATGTGTTATTAATGAGACCAAGGGAGATACATAAATTCTTACTGTATGTCACACAATGTACATATGCACAAAAAGAACCAAATATATCCTTTTGTGGAATTTCTGCCTCTAGCTTGTACGTAACCATTTTGATTAACATTTTTAGACTAATACTATGTGTCTTTCATTTACAAAACATTGTATACTCTCCATAATAAAAATAAAACCATTTGTAATACTGTATTATGATTATTTAGTGGTAATTGTGTTGACAAACATGCAAGCAAGAAATCTGACCTTTGTGTATTTGACAATACATTTAAACTTACAATGAGTGGTCATGGACCATAGAATGCCTGATGATATGTGTAATCAGTGATACAGACACTTGACTATGTTTAATTCTTAAATAAATACAAATGATTTCTCAACACTCAAAGAAGAGCAACATGTGACTGAGAGTAAAGCATTTGTGGAAATATGACTCAGACTTTGCAAGTTTCCAATGCTAATAATTTCATATATGTGTAACATAAACAGGAACAGAATAATTCCATGCAGATAGATTGGCTGGAATAGTATACGTACTGGGCAACCAACAAGTTGCATACCTTTCCTCAACAGGGTGGGGGCTATCATGTGCTAACGTGCTGATTTAATCTCAACTGCAATGTCAAGCAGAGAGAGAGCATGAATATGAAAAGAAATCTGTCATTGTAAAAAGCAGCACAGATTATGTAACTCACCATCCAGCAGAGAAGAATCGTTGGTCTTTTTATTGATCTTGGTCATGTTTTCTACAACATGAAACGTAGTCCTTGAAAATGTTATATTTGAACGATGCCTTGACGTGTTTCCTTCTACTTTATTACCAAAACCATTTTGAACCTGGAGGCCTTAAAATGTCATTTCCTGTGTCCGTGTCAGGAAGCCTGTAATACGAATGGGATGTGACAAAGAAACGCCCATTCGAAGAGTAAACATATCGATATATGTTCCAGTCCATTGCAGGCATTAGTTGACCTGAGGTGTCCGACCGTATATCACCTACACTGGACAGGTAAAGGTATTACAACATCTCATTAGTAACTAAGAGGACAGGAAGTCAATTTGTCAATACTCTAAATTTGCACCTTGGCTCAGGTCCACCGTTTGAATTCGATCATTACTGACGATTTAATTATATGACAGGTGCGCTATCTTCCTGCCCCTTCTGTTTTAAAACACTTGATTGTCAGTAGGGTTGCTTGCCCACTGCAGAAAAATTATAACCTTCGGGTGGACATACATGTGTAAATACACAGCAATAAATCTCTTTTACTTGCAGCTCGTCATCTTTAAATACACTGTGTGCTTGTAAAACCTATTTCCGGAGTGTTGCATTGGGTGATCATGACTTCTAGAAGAAATATGAATGTATGAATAATATTCTACTGACAAAGTAGAACCTGCTAGATACTGGACGGAGTTGCATTTCTGAGTGCTGGCGCTCTGAAGTCCGATAGTTCTGGCAGTTTGTCCTGCAGATTTTGGCAGGCAAACAGTTATCTCGCTTCTCCAGGTGCACTAGCTTCCTCGAGTGCTTGACACCACAGCTGGCGGCTCTGTTGCCACAACACTGGGCAACAACAGACATTCGACATCTCTGCTCACGTTAATTATTTCACCAAGTCCCTGCCAGAAACGTTAATTAGCCAGCCATGTTACCGTCAAAAACAAGCTACCAACATAGCACAAAAAAAAAAAAAAACACTCAATAAGTCAGAAGCTCAAGGGAGTAAATAAAGAAAAATTCCTAATGGGGAGCAGTCTATAGTGTATACTCTGTTGTCGGTAGCCTTTACGAGTTAATCACGTTTACTGTTGCTAATCGGTAAACTACCTCTACGCAATCCAATTAACGTTTTCTTGTATGTTTTCTCTCCATATTCATTCGTGGCTGACAATGAGACGGGAAAAATCCAATGACGGGGTTGAGTAGATTTAACAAATTAACCATAACGCATGAAATGAAGGAACAAATACACCAGCGCATCTGCTATTGGATTTGAACGGCATCTCTCGAGACTTTAATTCCCTGCCTGGCTGTGACTAAAATATTCAAGGAAATGAGCCAAAATGAGCTAGTGTCAGCTACACATCACTGATCGAATCAATTCCAAGACATGCAAGCTTTGCAAAGGCATCGTATCTGAAACGCCGGTGTTGGTCATTGGGTTTAATAAAATGGCTTATCTTGCGGAGGAAATCATAATGTTTCATGACTTTGTGAATGGGAAATTAAGCTTTCAATAATTCATATGGATGCAATTGCATCCTTCCACACCTATCCGTTTCAACTGTCCTTTAGGTTCCCTTTAAGTCAAACCTTCCCTCTATAATATTCCATTCTTCTAGATATTGTAAATGAATACAGACATTCTATGTTCTCTAATACAGACATTTAGAAATTCTTATTAAAAGTATGATGTGGTAGTTGGTATTAAAAAGAAAAGCTGAAGTGGTGATCATAAGATTGATTATTGTGATGAATTTACTTTTGTGTTGATCTCTTTTAGCATTGATTATTCATTATCAGGTAGTTGCTTTTTTTTTTTGTTTGTTTCCAGTGCATAATAACTTTGACGTGCCTTTAACTACCTTACATTACATCATTCTAATTATAAAAAGAAACTTAGCCTTTAAATAATTTAAAACATTACAAAAAAATCTAAATAGATTGGAACACTTTCTATTCACTGATCATTTTTAAAAATAAAAATCATGAAACTACCGGCATTGTTCCCTGTTTAGAGATGTTTTATCAATTGTGTTGTATTATCATTTAGTCTGCCTTCAAAACTCCTCATATTAGAAGCATGATGCACACTTTGTTCTCTCATTTAGGTCTGCAGATGTTTCCATTTAGATATAAATAATAGAAACATACAGCATTACTGCCAGAAATATGGGGTCTCATGAAAAGATATGACAAACCCCACCCAGCATATTGATGACAGTGATGAACATTTTTGGTGCCCCTGTCCAGCCCTTGGACCACTTGAATCACTCAGTGCTTTCACACTTTTATGGCAGCAATGAAAAAGAGTGTATGAGAATGTTTCAGCCAGACAGTGATTTTTCAGATTTTTTTTCCTACCGCCTGCATTGCAGTACCTGTCCAGGCACATGGAACTGAAGTTGTTTTTTTTTTTTTTCGTCCTCTGCCTTGCATTACTGAGGGGATTAATGTCACACAGATTCCAATAAATTCCTAGAGCCAATTAAACATACCCCAGCTGAACAGCGTTCTCACATGAACCAAGTATGTTAACACAATAGCTCACTCATGTCAGATGAACTACTGCTCTGCTGGCCTGACTGGGGCAGTCTCTATAGGCCTGAATAGGGCAGCGCTAAGAGGCAAAAAAGTATCTGCCCAGTTCCCAGGGAATGAAAGGGAAAGAGATGAGAGGCAATTATGAGGAAACTAACTAGGGCAGCTCCATGCTAAATGGAAGACGTTTTCACATTATCAACTATTTCCTTGGCAGTCGGCGGGCATGCTGCTCTGAAGTATTTTATGTATTAATTGGCTCACAGAATGTACAAAGTCGTGTGTGTGTGTATGGGAGCATATTAGGAATTACGCACATATGTATTTTTTTTTGAGGGTAAGTCTGAATGGATACGGGTCCATTTCTGCTATGCTGTATGTATTTGTTTGTGTGTGCATTTAAATACTATACTCACTTTTGACCACAGACATTTTATTCAGCAGATATATTTATGGTTCAGTTGCATTTTTGGCCTGATTTAGTTCCATTTTTAACAGCAGCACAGCATCAACACCATTTACTTTCAGTATGACCTTTGCCCTTTTCTGTTTTCCGCTTACAACTCCATCCGAGGATGTGAGTCTGTGATCGTCATGGTGATGTGGAGTTGTATCTGGTGGCTGGTGTCAGACACACCATGACCAGACTGCATGTCACGTAACACGCATTGGATGACCTTGTGAGGTCACAACCTCCCAAACCCCTTGTCCGTCGCGTCTCCACTGGCGCTATGACCCGTTTGATGAAGAGCTAGAATGATCGATGAGGTCATTTTCATGCTAGGTTGAAGGTCCTTCATGAATGGACCTTGCCATGATCATCCACACAGACTAACGTCTTAATGTACGGACAGGTTTCCTGAACAGCAAAATTACCACCAGGGGAAAAAATGGACAAGAAAACAGCTAAAAATCGTGACAAAATTTCAAATTACATGCTTCTCGGCAGCTTTGTGGATGAGGTTCTTTCAAATTGTATATTGGAAATGCAAATGTGCATGAATTATTAAATCGGGGGGAAAAATAGGGCAACAAATTGACTTGAAGACTGCAGTTCCACAATGCATAATTCATTTCAGTCAGAGGCTATACTGGATCATATTACAGGCTGTTACATGAATTCTCATTCTTTAATATAATTTTGAAATGGGGTTTGATGAAACTTTGATGTCATGGTCGTAGCAGCAAAAAAGGATTTAATTCAAAACAAAACTGGATAAAACCGCTGGGATGAATTGTGAGAGGAAGAGACGCAGGATGTTAGAAGAGGACAGCAGAAGGGTCAAAATGGGACTAACTCAATGTATGGTTTAAATTAATAAAATTCAAAACTAAGTTTGAATTTTCTTGTTGTAATACAAAGCCATTAAGATCCACTAAATATTGACTGGGTGATTTACATTTGTGTTTTTGAGAATATATATTTTTTAAATGAATGTTTATATGTACTCACGACTAACAGACAACTAGAACGAATGAGCAATAAATCGGGGACACAAAACAAAAGGAAATAGGGGGGCTCTAAAAAAAATACAGAATACTCTGAAGAAAGTCGAAGATGAGCCACAGAGTGGATGACTGGCTGCTCAAATTGGGTGTTGTGTTCTGTGAAATCATACTGCCGAAACAGCATCCTGCCTCTTTCATCGTTGAAAAGCTGCAGCTCGTCCGTCCCGCAGCCATGGGGAAAGCATCCGATCCGATGCTTCATCTCCCCGACTGCCTCGCCACTTCCGATGGAATACCATAACAATGTGACAATTGAGAGAGGAGACATGGGGGGGAGAGGAGAAACAAAAACAGCAGCAGCAAACCCAGACGCGCTAGCTGGCGCTAGCAGAGGGGGGTAAGATGAGGGCAGGGTTTCCACGCTGTAGTTTTTAGGCTGGTGACAGGAGGCCATTGTCACGATCGGCCGGGGGACAGCTCCTGACGCTCGGATGGTAGGAGCGGCGGTTTGTTAAGGGAGGGGATACGTCCGGCGAGGCTGACAGAGGGACCTGTGGTTGGTCCGAGTGTCTCTATTCAACAGGGTGATTTTCTGGCTTTCTCACACTAGCATCTCAAACAATCTCCCAACGGATCCCCGACTTCACAGAAGAGTTTGTGTGAGTGTTGGGGGAAGAAAGTGGGGAGGGGGGAGGCGGTTTGGAGTTGGGGGCTGGGCCTGGGTTGTTGCCGTGGAGAAGGAGAAAGTGATGTGAAAGAATTTTATAGAGATGCTGATTTCTTATTCAGGCAGGGATGCACAAGAATGCCCCCACCCAAAAAAAAAAAAAAAAAAAAACACAAGAACTTTATTCAGAGCATGAAGCTTCCAGTCCCTGGTGCTGAAAAAAAACTTCCTAGTGGGAATGAAATGACTTCTTGACCGAAGTGGGAATGTGCTCAGTCTCTACCCTTAATACAGAGTTGCATGTTGGGATTCCATAACTGTGACCAACTCACCTGTGGGGTAAGAAAAAACCCAGGTGTTTATAAAAGGCCCTCTCCTGTATTTTCAGTCAGGCAAATGAATAACAATAAAAGTTATGCCAGATTCCACGGTGATGTGTAGCCAGATCCTTATCTCATCTGTCAGACATGGCAGTGAAAGGCATTTTAGACTTGAAAGCCAGTGGTTGGCTTATCTTTCCTCTCTGTTCCTCTTCCTTTTTTGTTTTTAATCTGCAGCTGATCTTGATAAAGGCATTACGAAGCAGAAAGATTGGCATGACAAAAGACCTGCTAAAATGATAAACCAAGGAGTGCCAGGTGAGCTGGAGACAGCGGGCACGGCGTGGAAAACCAGCGCTCCGAGATACTCTGAGACGCTCTCTCTGATGCTGCTGCTCACCATTGTAGACACCAGAATAAAAAATGCTCACCTTTTTTAAACAACTCTTTCTGCCCTATTTTCTTTTAAAAAAAAATCATACACTGATCTGGAATGAATGCCCAAACATGGCTGTTTTTATCATGAGCTGTGCAATCAACAGAGGGGCCAGAAACTTACACAGCTCAGCCCTGACAGGCAGCAGGGGCCTAATACACCAGGAAGTAGCAAATGCACAAAGAAGCAGTCAATATCCTGCTGTGTGAACTGCTCTGTTCCCTGGTTGACACAAGACATTATGAGTAATTACCATATGAGCTGCCTTGCAGGAATCCCAGCTGTGGTAACCTCTAATTCAGATGGGATTCAAATCTGGTCCGTGGGGCACACCAATCTACCAAAGGCCATCACATTAAATGGAAACACCCCTTGAAAGCCCAAAAGAAAGAAATAAGCTGGTTTTATTTTCTGTATAAAAAGGAATTTTAACCCAAGGATAGTTTTTGCTTCAGTTTAACCTAAGCTGTTTTATAATAACTTTATTTGTCCAAACACACTCGCTCGGTTTATTATTTTTCCAGAGCTGTTCCAGGTGCCCTCCAGTGAAGCCCACTTATACTTTCAACAGGCTCACCTCCCCGTTAACCCTAATGGATGATAATTATGTGAGGAAACATTATGGATGACCAATCTAGAGAACTGCACTGGAGAGTCAACAACACATGGGCCGTATGTTTGTTTGTATGTATGTTTCCTTTTAAATTCTGTTATCCTACCCATCAAATAGTTTCACTTGATTTGATTTTAGGGAAAGTTAGTATTGCGTACAGACATGGACGGAGCCAGAGATAATTCACTTTCCAGGCTGATGGTCCTGTAAGGCAGAGGTTAAACTCTGGAAATGGTATTTATATCAACTGCTTTTCCCCAATAGGAGAAGCTGAAACACTGGTAGTAGCTAATAAATGCACATGTAAATGTGTATACGTGAGTGCACACATATGTGTGTTGTGCATGTGTACACGACTACAGTATGTTTGTGAGCATGTGTGTTACTTTTATGTATGCTACTTCTTTTCCTCAGGGTTCATCCCATTCAGTGTGATTACAAAAACCGTTTCAAGAAATTGTGAAAATTTCATATAAAACTAGTGGAAATGAAGCACAGACTGTTAAGTACGACATACGAACAACATTGCCTGTCCATAACATTTTCATATCTGCTTGCATGTTTTAGATTTTTAATCATAATCGTTGGCTCCCCACCCAATGAAAATTCAACATTCTAGGTAAGTGAAATTTAAACAAATTAAGACAAATCACATCTCTTTACTTTCAACTCATATATTTAATTTCATATTTTTAAAGCACCGAAGCGAAACAAATGACTGTTGTCAGCCTCCAAAGACTAATATTTCATCGTTGTAATAGGTTCACAAATCTCCAGAGGGTCCACACCGTTATCAGGGGTTTTGGAGTCTTAGGCACACAATTCAATTTATATTATCACAGGCCGTGAATACAGATACTCCATAATAGCTTCAGTTGCCCTATGCAAATCTTTTGTGCTGTGGGTTCCTGTGTAAATGTCATTTCTCTTTATTAAAATTCATCAGTTAATAAAAGAGGCATTGTTAGATGAGTGAGAGAGTTCAATTATTCAGGTTCATAAGATACACAAGACAGATTAACTTTCCAGGAGCGATATGCTGTTTTTGACAGCTAGCGCTGACGCTAGCATTAATCATGGCGAAACCAAATGCACAAGCATACATATCTGTGTACAGCTGTGGAATTCTTATCTTCCTTTTAATCTATGAGCATGGGAGTTGAGCGCTATGTCCACTTTGATTTTTCATATTACGATTTGAATAGTGATGGGAATAATGGTATGATGTGGATCGGACTTTCCCGGTCGCATCAGCACAGCCAGGACGGATGGGCGTTTCAAAGGCCCTCTCTTTTTTTCCATTAGCTGTTTTGTACTTGGAGGCTTCAATAGGTCAGGGAAAACCCTTTTCTCTTCTGTTTTTGGTGTCCATCGTTTAAAAGACTCTCTCCAGAGATATGGTAAAGGTCATCTTCTTTTCCTCCTTCTCTTTCAAACTCCTCTGTGCGTCGTTCACCCCAGTTGAGCACTCCGGTTCCACAAAGGAGACCTCCAGCTTTTCTGGAATTTCATACTGAATCACTTTCTCAGGGTCCTCTCCACCACCCAGTTTTATTTCAATCAAATTTGGTTCAAAATTTTACAAATCAATTATGCATACTTTATTTTTAGGCCAAGTTTTAGGTTGTTTTGTGTAAAAACAAAGACCTGGAAATGAAGCAAGTTCAGTTACTATGATAACTCATTACTATGCACCCAGTTTGGATTTTAAGATAACCTTATCTTAAAAGAAATAAAAATGTCACTCTAAGATTCAAAGACAAAGCAAGACAACTTATGTTGAAAATTGTCAAATGTATGCATGCATATGTGTGTGTGTCTGCACGTGTGTACAGTGGTTTGTGTGTGCATGTGTATGCATGAGCGTGTGTGTGCCTGCACACATAACACATGCACCTTATAGAGTGGGTTGTGTCTTTCTGTGTGTGTGTGTATGTGGATATGTACCAGGGTTAGTGTGTCTGTGTGTATGTGTTAGTATGTGTGAGCTTTCAACACATGCACCATTGTACAGTGGTTTGTGTGAGTGTGTGTGCCTGTTTGAGTGTGTGTGTGTGTGTCCAGAAGTGCAGGAGGATTGAAAGGACACCAAACTCCACCAGGAGGCCAATTAGACAGGGAAAATGGCTGCTTTGATGTGGGGTCTGTTTTAAGAGCCCTCCATCCAACTGCACCTGGGTCTGGAAAAGAAGAGCTCGGACAAAGGTGGGGGCACAAGGGGGGGTGGGGGGTAGGAAATGCGCATAAATGGACCCTTATTATCCGCAGGACCGGTCTCTGTAACCATGAGGAGCAGGAGTAAGGGATGCCAGCGAGCGCCCAACAATGGTGATGAATATAGCAGTGCTAGGCAACCCTGCTGACACCAAACACTGAGATGAGAAAACAAACCCTGGGGGCCAGACCAGTGCAAACAGCTCTCTAATTGGCCCTTTCAGAGGGGGCACTCCCTGTTAATCCTGAGCTCTGCACTCCTGCAGCCGAACACAGGAGCCTGGTTATTCTGGGGAGCTGAGGGAGTGAATGACACCCAGCAGAGAGAGAGAGAGAGAGAGACTTTTTAGGGGGAAAGGTATTTCGGAACTCAGTGGTGCGTGTAGGCTAGGTCTCTTTTGAAAGATCCAAGACCTGGAAAACGTGGTGAATGTGACCTGGTTATGTAGATGTGTGTTTTTGTTCTGCATATCACTTTGAGTTGTGATATTCTTCAGGTGGGGAGGAGATTTTGTTATTTTTGATTTTAGCATGCTATTTTGCATCTTGCACCTAATACAGCTGAACTGGTTAGCATCTTGCAGCAACTTGCTGCAGATTCACTAGCAGTTACTGTGCATGCTATGACATTGTACAATTACATATTTGGCTGCCGTGAGCATGTGGATCCTCCAGTTCCAGTCCGCATACATTTGGTTTGTACACTTGCAGGTGCCCAGCTGACTGGGACTGGCCACGATAGAGTTCTAAGACTATTAAACCTAAGAGCCTTAATCCCAAACTTTCCCAGGACCAGTTGTTGCTCCACCCATGTAGACCTCTAGACAAAGCTGGTAATGGTGAGGCTAGGATGCAGGACACAGTCACCGGGCTCTAGCCTGCTTCCCAAACGAATGTCTCGCTGCACGAGCCACCTGGATGTTCTTTGTGTTCTTTTAATGTTCATCCATCTGCCATTGCTGTTGGATATTCATAAGAACCCTTGTAGAGAACAGGCCTGTACTGTTTTGAGAGAATCCAGCACCACATCAAGCCTGATGTCTGAAGTCAATTTCAGTCTAATTTCTGATGTTATTATCAGTCTGCTCAATAAAAACATACATTATCGTGCCAATGCACAATTTATAATGAACTATTTTTAATCCTTGTCCTCTTGTCCCGCTGAAAGAACTTCAAATATCCTTATTATCCCATTAAAATTGATAAAACCTCTGCCAAATCCTACATTGAGTTTGTGTCCATTGGCTGAGATTGAGGGGTGGTTTCACCAAAGGATTGGTATTCCTTTGTGACTGAGAAACAGAAGAGAAATGGAACAAAGGATATTCTGTCGGTCAAACTTTTCTTTGATCCCTGACCAATCATAGTCATCTTTGACTTATTTATTCCTATGAAAATCATATTAAGTCCCATGATCTGATGTTGTCGTACATATTGTGTAACCTCTGGTCATTTCACCCTGTCTTTTTTTCTTCTGTTGTGATTTGGCCATCAAGCTGAAAGCATGTCCAAGCCTGACGTGTAAGAGAAACAGAATCTTAAAGGAGTGAAGGAGAATCAATCAATTTCAGATTGTGTGACTTTGTGGTATCAAGAATTTATTATACAACTGAGGTGTCAGGTCAGAAGTCCACTTTCAGCGGAGCCAGTTGTATATTCTCTACACTCACTTTTTTGTTCTGTGGTTGTCAAACACTAACATGTAACATAAAACAAAGAACACAAAAAGAGTAAACACTGTTTTCACATATACAAATTATTTTTCATTTAATACCTCATTATTTTTGGTACATATGCCTCTCTTTTGAAATTCAGTAACTCATACTCACATGTTAATGTGCTCACTGTTACACACCCATAGACATATGAACAGAGAAGCTGTCAATCAAAGGTCCCTGTAGAACTGGGATGTCTTTCAGCCATGCACCTGTTGGGTTAGTCGCTTTGGGTCTCCTGAAGTGATGGGTGGGGTGTGAGAAGCGGAGAGACCTTCACACCCCGAGGGACTGGACCCTGTCCCAGGTGTGAGCAGACGTCCTGGGTCAATGAGGACCAGGAATGAGAGAAGCTCCGGGGGGGGAACAGCTGCAAGGTGGAGCAGGTCCAGGGTGAACAGCTGCAGGGCTGCGGGGTGGAGCATGGACTCTTGGGTGGAGGTGAGGCTCAGTTTGGTGGCGATGAAAAGTCAGAGATGTCTTAGGAAGAGAGAGAGTTTTAGGTTTTATAAGTCTGGAGAAAATATGTTTTTGTTGCATGCAAACTACAGGCGAAGTGACACAGCAACGGTATCCATCATCATACATGTGCATGTTTGAGGATGTCTGTGAAGATGATGAGTCAGATAGTTAACATATGGAGAACGGTGAAGCTGGATGCTCTGGATAGTTTTTTAAATCTACTACATCTGAGGATGAGTGTACAAAATCCTAATCCTACCCTTCACCATTATTTGGAAAAAATGGAACTGATCCTGGGTCAGTCTTTGTGGGGCTGAGGGGATGGAGGGTGGAGGGTACAATCTGTCCACGCCAGGGGTGCTCCACCCTGATTGTTTAAGACTGATTTTTCAGCTTTTGTTTTTCTACAAACATGAAGCTAAAATATTATCATCATAAAGGCCTAGAAAGTTTTGGACACTTACAGACCATGGGATAGCATGGATCATAAGTTTCTGCACAAGCTTGTGTCTATGCCAGTTCCAGTGCACACTGTCATTAAAACAAAAGGGGGACATACTAAAACTAAGACATTCTCAAATTCATGTATATATATATATTTTTTTAATTCAACTTTTGACTGAAATTGTGAATATAATATGTAATGAAAAATGTTGTATTTAATTATAAAAGAATGCAAAATAGAAGCATTTCCACTAGTAGTCTCAGACTGTATATAATTCTGAGAGGTAATTTGGCTTAAACCGGAAAGCAAGGAAAGCAGTCAGACCACACCTATTCAGCAAAACATCTAAACCAATCAGTCAAGGAATGGGCGCTGCTTGCCAATAGTTATTGCCAGAAATATTTAAGCTAGGTCGACGATGAGATGAAAAGGGACAAACCATAACTGGACAGAGTAATCCATACAGAAAATAAATTGGTAGAATCAAGCTTGCAGCAAATAGAGTAATTGAATGTGATAATAATATAGAAATGTTGTATTATGCTTTTCATGTCATATTTTATTAATGGCTATAATAAGTGCAGTCTCTGCCACACCATTCCACTAGGCTCTCCAGTGTGCCATGTCTCCCCAAACCCACACCTTCATAAAAACCTTCAAAAAGTTTTTTTCCCCGTACTTGTCTTCTGTGAGAAACTTTCTCTCTGGTCTGTCTGTCTCCCTCTGTATTCGTTTCTGCACTACGGGATATTGTTTTTGTTGTGATTGTTTAAAACTCCAATTACCGCCATGTACCGCGGAGACAGAGCAAAAGCACGCCAGGTATGGGCACGAGCACCATGCTCAAATACCAATTTGTCCCGCTTGCTCGCCCGTTCACTCGCGTACAGAAAAAGACAGCCTTTGTCCTTCACTGCTCCAAAGACGCGTTGTGCACATTCCTCAGAGGAGAAATCCGGTTAGACGACAAAGCCGACTTTTCAACTCCTCCAACCTGATGGCGCATTTTCGGCGGAGTTCATCATCAGGTTATATTAGCCACCGGTGGGAAATATTCAGAACCAATGAAAAGTGAATGAATGACTACACGTGACATACAGGTCAAAAACGTGTTATGTGTGACTCCATACAAATTCCACAAATAATAGAACAGTATCTCTGTGAATATACATTTAAGGTCTATTCAATCATGTACGTAAAATGCTACTTCTAAAACTTTCAAGGACCAGCACTTCTGTTCATTAATTTATTCATATTGCGACAGTTCTGCATTCGGGAGCCGAATCAGAATCCCATTACAGCACTAAAAATCCTTAAAGGGTTGAACCAAAGCTAAAGAACAAATCATTGCTTACTAGTGACGGAATAATGACCAGCAAAACCCCATTTGCAAAATGTCAGTTAAAATGTATTGGACATGCTTACTAAATACGAATGACCTCGAGCTTGATTGAGAGAAAAAAACAAAAGCAAAATGCGGTGGCAATTACAATTCTGTCGCTGACACTTAATTAAGAAATGTCAGGCCTTCAGGTCATGAAATGATTCACCTGCCCAATCTGAGCCCAGTTTCACATTATAATTAATCTGAATGCACAATATTGCAGCTGATAAAAGGCTGTAATTTCCTGAAGAGGTGAAAGACTGGCACTGTTATTAACATTTTGTTGTTGTAAGCAGGGCTCTTTGGCAGCAAATTAATGAATAATGTCTGACTGGTGAACACTGGTAGGAAAGATTTTAGAATTTTTATGAGGTCGTGGGAAACTTGTAACCTTGAACCTACATTATAATAAAAAATCCTGTGCGGAAATTAAATGTATTGCGATAAAATATGATATCAAAGTCAGAAAAGATATTGCGACACTCCACAATATATTCAAAAAACATTGAAACTGTGGTAGTGGATATTACGATACAATTTTTTTTCAGATTTTTTAATTTTGAGCAAGGTAACAAATCACATTTGCTTCTGTGAATTTTTGTCCACATTTATGAATGGATACATGTCATAAAACATAAGCCTTATAAATTGCTCTGGACAAATGTGTCGGCTACAGTGTGTGTGTGTGTGTATGTGTGTGTGTGAGAGTAGATATAACCTACACAGAACAATAACATAAGGAATGTATTCTGTGGAGTACATTGGCAGCACACAAAGCCGAGTGACTCTTATTAAGATAAGAACAGCGGTTTGTATTGACCAGGCCCCTGAAACACCACGATGACATCATCATCTAATGCCTGACCAAACTTTGGTCGGAACAGGAGCAGTATCGAGGCGCGCAGATATCAGCGATTCCGGAACACACACAGTCCACGGAATTCACACCCGTCCTGTTTACATTGGTCGATGGAGATCGGATAATTCATAGGGAAACGTTCCCCTCTGTTTGACTGGGTAAGCAAAACAGTACAGCTCCTAGCCCCTCATCTCTTTTAACACACTCCAGTGCGCTCTGCCGAGGATTGCCTCCTGCTGCCTTTTTGTAGTCTGTGTGAATTTGAAAGCGCGAGTGGGAAGACTGAACGATACAAAGCCCCTCCTGCAAGTCTCAACGCTAAGATCAAGTTTTTTTTTATTCCCCCAGGGACGCTATATCCTCCTTAGCAGCCTGCAGCCGAATCCCTACCCCTCCCAATGGGCAAGCAAGGATGTTCCCTAACCCCCCCAGCTCTCCCTCCGGGTGTCATCGGAACAAGGAGCCAGGGTGAAGAGAGAGACCTCCACTGTTTTACAGGGGGGTTAATCCGTTACCTGAGAAGAAAAGAGCCAGTGTTCTCCAGGTGATCCCTTCGCTTTTGGGTCAGTCTGTCTACCTGAGCCCTTAATACCTACCCCCTTTCATCCAGACTTATGATCTGTCACTTTATCATGCTGAATAGGAGAGCAGAGAAAGAGGACTGTATCTTAAAGGGGAGGTGCGGCACACAGCCCTTCACACACATCCGCTCCTTCTTCTGTTTGCTCTTCACATAGGGCTGCAGGCCTTTAACCCTTTAAGACTCTGTACTACTCCACACAATGGTCCCAGCGGAGAGGCAGGGGATTAGTGGCTGGAGTAATCGTGGCCACAATGGACGAACAGGCAAAAAAAAAAAAATAGAATGAAGAAAGCAAGAAAGAATTACTGGAAATATGATCAGAAAACAAATGAGTGTCAATCACAATGGTGAGCCAGCGGAATCGTTACATGCGGTTAAAAGCTGCTCTTCCCAGAAGAACCCGTTCCTCCTCCCCTCCCCCCACCACCTCCCTGCCCTTGAAAGACCTTTGCTTTGGCCTTGCTCCTCAGGAGCAGTTCTGAAGCCTCGTACACCGTGGGGCGGAACAGACCTACGCCGACCTCGGGCCTGTTTTCATCCCTCCGCCACGCTTTGCCTTGGAGCACCTGCTGGAAAATCTCAGTCAGCAGATGAAGCAGGGTGGGCCGCAAATTCACCATGCACATGTGCTGTCCGGCTGCCATTTTCACCCTGTTTTCCCTCAGCTGTTTACATGATCTCCACCTGAGCCTGGCAAGATCCTACTTGACTATACACTAATTCAATGCTACAGATACTGCTAGTACCAATAATAGATTTTATGTATACAGGGTATTTCATTACATCATTTTAAAGCTGTCTTGTATTAGTGCTGTACAGTGAAGGATGGGTCCATCACTCAACCACCACCAATGTGTTGTGGTCACCAGATAGATGATGCACGGCAGCCATTTTGTGACAGAATGCTTACACCGATAAGCTAAGTGGAATATGAAGTCATCATTAAGCCAGTGTATGCAATATGCAGCTACACACCCAGCACTGGAGACTGGAGGACGTCCTAAAGGATGCTATTGTCCATTCACAGGGTCTTAGTGGGTGAAAGTGCACAGACAGAGAGAACACAGTATGAGGTAGGGGGTGTGGGGTGTGGGGTTTGGGGTCAGGGCGACAGGAAATGACAATGTTGTGGGTCTGCAAGACTGCAAACAAGTGAAAATAAGCCATTCCATGTGAAAACAGTACATATTTATTTACTTTTGTATGCTCCACACCCTTTAATTGTTGGTGAGTGTAAGACTTGTAAAGAGCTACCAGGTGTTTGACTGGTGCTTGCACACACACACACACACACACACACACACACACACGTGGTTTTAATATGTGTTTACATATGTGTGTGTTTGCATACATGTGTGTGAAAAGGGCCAAGAACATCAAAATAAAAAAGAAAATGGATGAGTTCCAAGTGCCTCCCCAGAGCTGTTTCCCCTCTGGACGGACAGCTGAAAAGCTGTGTGCGCAGACGGTGTTCGCTAAGGCAGTCTGCGCTGGCGGTTAAAACAGGCTCAGCAGGGGGACAGGAATCAGCAGGGCAGACAGTGCGGATAAATCTTCATTTGTCACTGGGAGCCAAGTGTTGGGCCAAGCACACACACACAGCTGAAGACACTGGCTTAGGCAGGAGATCCTTAAGAACAAATTGGAGAACAAAACACCCTGTCAGGGTCACCGCACTGATCCTGTCCCTACAGAGCGAGAATTCACACCCAACCACAGCACAGATATTTCCATGGTAACACTGTGCAACAATCAAAACTTCAAAATCTTTTTTTTTGCACTTTAAACACATTGGGCCTCATTTCTCAATATTTTCGTAAAACTGTGTAAATTTACATGTCAACGAATATGAGCTAAAACATTCCATCGGATTTATCAAACATGCGTACACACAGCATTTGTTTGTATCCCCGTAAATATGTTGATAAATACCAATCAATTGTAAATGAGAAGTGATTAGCATAAATCAACGCCCCTGAAATACCATATAAGGAGCTTGGAATTCTTTTGTTGGCAATGTAAAAAAAAGGCAGAGTAAAGGCAAAAGAAAAAAAAAAACTTTTTGAAGCAGCGACTGAAGTTTTGCTAATGGAAGTAGAATCCAAAAAAAAAAATGTTTTGTTCAGTAGTGTAAGTAGTAGAGTGTCGGGGTCCCGGGAAGACCTAAGGCTGGCAAGAAATAACTGTTTCATTAGATTCGGAGTCAAAAGTTCCCCGTACGCTGCAACAGGTTAAAAGAGAATGGTTCGAAATGGAACTGGAGGCGAAGAAAAAATCCAAGCCTACAAAATTAGCATGTCAGCCACAGGAGGAGGTCAGAATTTGGCCAAGGCGTCCACAATGGCTGAACGCACCAGCCAAATTATTGGAGAGATGTCGTTGGCTGGAAGTAGCTAATTAGTGGCAAAATGTATTTCCTTGGCATGTGATTATTGAGATTTCATCCATATCCATCACTAAATACAATTAAGGGCTGTCATCTGTTACCTACAAAGGAGTCACAGTATTGATTTGATTGTGATCAATATTTTGCTTTTTTTTCTGGTATCAACAAATAATTGCAAATTTGAATGGCTAGGCTTGCCTTAGGCAATTGTTTCTTTCCTAACATTCGCTTACACTCACCGCAAATACATTGACAGACAAGCTCAATAAAGCTCGAGGGTGGCTGTAATCAGTCAATATCAGCAGCTGATTACATTAGCTACTGATCACTCATTGGTCATTCAACCGATCGCATTGTGTGACACATAATGACAGCCAATGGATGATTTTTTTTCATAAGAATGCAATAAGCCCACCCCCTCCCACCCAAAAAAGTGCCTCCACAAATTCACAGTGGAAATGTGTACAAAAAAACTGGATGAATTCCAGATCATGAATAGTGCAATTTGTGTCTTATTTTCCAGCGAATATTCGGCGATGTCTGGCATGTGGAGAAACCATGTTCATAACAGCTGGTTGTCATTAACAGGTGGGAGAGATTATGGTGTAGAAAGTACAGTACTGTGGTGGGGGCGCTTATTTGGGATGCACACAGCTGGCTCATTTTGGTGTGGGTGGAACTTGCTGGTCTGAAGTCAGTTTTGTAATTTTCCTCCTAATTGTTCAGGTAATGTCAGGTAATGTTTTCTGATCCTGTGCCAGCGCTTAAGGGCAAAGTCTGCTGCGAGCATTCATTTCAGAGATTCCACTGAGATTGGCTTTTTCAATGAAACAGATCAATGACAGTTGAATGGTCTATGTAGCTCTTCACCTTGGCAGCAATAAATATTGATTATCATCACTCTCTCTCTCGCTCTCTCTCTCTCTCGCTATCTTACTACTATGTGTGTATCGATCTATCGACATTTCTGAAGCATTTAAAAGCAAAATAAGATAAAAGCATGGTAAATAACCATATACATATTCATAAAAAATAAAACCAGATCTGTCTAACCGAAACCATAAGTTGAAGGAGGTTAAAATCGTTGTGGCATACCACCGCTTTTATAACCCATTATGTTTTAGTACAAAAGTTATGCAGGCATGTAGACAGTTTAAACAATCACAAGGCAATGCTGTGGGGATTACTTTAACCGAAGCTTAATGTGTCATTTATGTTTTACAAGCTTGAATAAAGTGAAATGAATCTTGTCTTTCCCTCCCTCGGCTCAAATTTCACTAAAACGGTGCACATTAAAACGTCTTTTCCACTGATGATCACAACCCTCTGAGCCAATTAGAGGATTATGAGCTGAATGTTAAAACTCAACAATTTATAAAAGGCAGTTGTGACTCGAGACATCATATAAAACTGGAATTTCTCGAAAAAGAAGTTGGCTCATGAAATAACGTGATAAATCAGTACACCATCCTCCATTGTGACCAAAGTACCGTGGAGGGGACATCAGTCTGGCTGTCAGTTTGACAGGTTCTGCATGTTTGTTGCCAGCATAGTGGATTTGAAATGCCCGTTTCTCCACGCTCACCCTGTTTCTCACTCTTGTTCAGGGGTAATTTAACGAGGGGGAACCCCTTTGACGGCCCTGATCTGAAGCATAATGTGCGGAGGCCAATTAAGACTCGGATTAGCGGCGCGCATTAAAATCCGTCCTCACTTCACTTAGATAATTCGTGGCTCTGTACTGGCTTCCCGCGGAGCTGGGAATAGGATGGGAAATTCCACTTAAGAACAAGAAACAGAAAGGAGGCCGAGAGAGAGAGCCCAATTCCACAGACAGAACACAACACAGCTCATTATTCCACACAGGCATCAAGCGACTCCTTTTCAAATGCTAACAAAAGCGAGGTACCAAAAAAGAAGACGAAAAAGAGCGGAATGCAAATCATACGTTCAGAATGGAGACCATTATAGGCAGTTAGGTTTTTTTTAAAAGCACCACCAAGCATGACGAGATGGAAGGAAGACAAAGAGAAAGCGGAAACAACCAATCGCTCGTTGACAAGATGATGCTGATAAGTTTTCTTTTTTTGGAAGGTTACCACCCAATACAGTCACATGGTTTTTAGGTCCATACTTTCATTTTGGATAAAAGAAAACCTGAATGTGCCATAGTGGCTATCGCCTAGTTGTGTGTTGAAAAACAGACCACCATGATGGTGAACTGAGCTTTGGCCCTGCCACTGCGATGAAGAATGTCATTCCAGATCATTGCCCTTAATTATGAGTGTATAAATATGATTCATCAGAAAATTTCAGATGAAAAAGGGCATAGATTTAAAATTTGGAATTTGGGAATTAAAAGGCTAATTTAGTTAAGACATATACACAGACCTGGAGTTAAGAAAGGCAAAAAGGCAGAAAGATGCGAGAGCAAAGACAATTTCATTTAAAGGAGCAGAAAGGTGTGGGTTTAACAAATTGGTTTAGTTTAGACACACAGGATGGCAAGGGATTGAAAGCAGGTTCAGTGTCAGTGACGGAGATGCGAAGGCCGTTATCGGAGGGAAGGAGCGCTCGTGGGATGTGTTTCAGATTAATGAACGAGGGCCGGTCCACGCATCGCTCACTCTGCGGGCAGCATGACACTGCTAAATGAGCCTTCTCCCTATCGCACCGCAGACAGCCTGGAATTATTAAGTCAAAGCGCCTGCCTGTGGATTTCTCCAGATATGTGGAAAACCACAGATAAAACAACTCCAATAAATTATTTTCACTCCCAGAAATGAAAAAAACATTCCGAGTCGATACTTGGTCACACAGATGATTTCACACACACATATACTTAGACACAAATGCACTTACACACATGCATGTACACTTGCAGAATGCATGAATGTGGGTATATTTGGAAATGCATGCTTTTATTTGCAGTTATTGCACATGCATTATTTGCAATGATATGGAGACATTCATTTATCTGTTCCTTTTCTTGCCAGCATGTAGCACGTAATGACACTAACTAATGAAAACGTAAGTTCCGTGCAGTGGAGGAAATAGCCATTTCATTATCTCTGTGACTTTTCTGCTTATTACTGCTTCATCAATCTTACTGAGCTGTGCAGTCTTGCCTTTCTAATCAGTTAAATTGTAGTCAGTTACATGAAATCGTTTAAGGTCCAGACATAATTTGAGAAAAGAAATAGAATATATAGTAATTATATTTCCAAGAATATTTCTTTCCATTTGTAATGAAATGACTTTGTGGACCTTAGGGAGAAGTTTTGTGCTATTTTTAATGTAACTCTATGGATTAATTGTACTTTACGATGACACAAACCATGCTTCTCCTTTACAATGCCAAAGGGGTGACTTACTAATAGTAACAAAACAAAACAGGAGGAGAATGGAAAAACACTGAAAATCAATTTAAGACCAGTTTTCAAATATGCCAACACAAAGCCAATAAAAGCATAGCCACCTGAAAAGGGTTCAGGGATAAAATTCAGAGGGCTTGAATACAGAGACATGACCTCCCCTGGAATTTCTGCTCCTGTTAGTCATTTACGGGGGTCTCCTGCGAGTAGCAAGGACCCGTCAGACAACACAAAGGCCAAAGGAGCCTGCCAAAGAGGCCAGATCGCAGCTCGGTGTCGTCGTTTCGCGCGGACGCTCCAGGTTTGTCAGGTCACTGCCTGGGTCAGTGACAGCAGCACGAACATCCAAGTCATAGTGCCCCCTAGGGGAACAGCTGGTCATAACACTGCTGTTTTTCGATGACAGCAACAAAATAACATCTATAGATATTTATATTCCAAGGCCACTGTGCTTAATTTATCAGCAAAACAAATATAACATTTCATCAAAACAAGGGTTCTGTCGAGTAAACCGGTGACTTTATTCTCTGAAGAGGCTGATGAAAGAGTGACGGACACCTGGAGGAGAGATTTCACCCAGAGTTTTGTTGACCGGCTCTCTGTAAAATGGCAATTCACAGAGGAAGGAATGTACGCCTGTCTGGAGCAGAGTTGCGTATTTTCACATCTACATGCTCACAAAGGGTAGAGTTTGGCAGGAAAATGGGGGAGGGTACTTAATGTACAAAATTATCAAAATATAAAATACCACTGTCCAAAATAATATGACAGAACAAAATGCTCCATATATCTGGTGGCAAGGAAACATGTCCCAATTGTTTCTCTACTGATCCGGTTGGGTGTGGGGGGGGGTTCAAGAAATATTGAAAATTAATTCAATAAGGGAGCTGCTGCAACATGTTTCCATGCCCCGATATAGGAGCGTCTTGTTCTGTCACTTCATTTGGACAGTATTATTCCTGTAGATGATACACATTGCTGTATTAGTCCCATACAGTACAGTGTGCGAGCGCACGGTGAAGAGAGACAGTGAAATCTAACACTCAACTCCCAATAATATCTATTGAAGTCCTTTGTTGAAGGATTATATGACAGCATGTAATTTGTGTGAGAAATTAGGCAAACAATAACCTGCTACAGAGGATAATATTACTGTTTGATAATGGACCCTGCTGTGTAAGGACGAGCTAATGTTGGCCCCATGCAAGCCCTCTGAAATAATGAGTGCGTCGCATGTTCTTTCATCCTTCATTCTATGACTGTGTATCAGCACGGAATTCAAAATTCAATACATTAACATAACCCTGAAACCATTTTCCTTTTCTTCATTTAAAATAGATCCTTATGCCAATATAAAATAACCTGTATTCTGTTTTACAACACAGCCGATGCAGAAATTACTTGTTCATCCAAATATGTAAAAACACAAAAGGGATTGCCTTAGGATTTACTGGGTGTGAAGGGTCTAATCTGAATATTCATTAAATCACTTGTGTGATATTCTGTAGAGCAGTGATTTAATGGCATGCTTGGTTACCTGCCGATGATACCTTGGTATTCATTCCCATAGCCAGCAAGCGAGCTGATGTCATAATGGCTAATTATGAGTCAATCTGACAGCACTGCTCAAGAAGCAGGAAGGTCAATACACTGCAGCCACGCAAGTACAAACCAGCAAATCAAAGCATCCTGGTCAGCAGGAATTAGATACTGCCTCCTGTCACAGCTACAGCCAACAAATTGGACCTTCAGCAACAGCGGGGAGATTTGAGAATGGCAAGCAAGCGCAACTGCAACATGCTATCCTTAGCTAACTAACAAGGTGCAATCGTCCATTGCGCTGCTTGGCAGCAATATTGGTCATATTCTTGGCTACCTTGCACTGTAGCCATCAACCAACTGTCTCTGCGATATCTATATTTGTGTGCAGGGTGATGTCTGGTCCCCGTCTGATCAGTGGATGCATGTTTAGTTGTTGCTGATGTAAGGTGTCAAAATTATCAATAGCAAAATCTAAAACAGTTGGCGGATTTGATTTACACAGTTGTTTTTGGAGGGGAAATTCTCATTGAAAATCTTAAAGAAAAATAAATAATTATTTTAAATAATTATATAGTCAGGCTCATGCTAAAATACAATTTAAATCTTCTGATATTCTGCCGTTATG
This sequence comes from Albula goreensis, assembly GCA_022829145.1. NCBI lineage: Eukaryota > Metazoa > Chordata > Actinopteri > Albuliformes > Albulidae > Albula > Albula goreensis. The sequence continues at coordinate 26,922,725 of CM040741.1, forward strand.
CCTGCTCAGAGAGCATAGACTGCCGTAGGGAACAGTGGAACCAGCACGTCCTCACAATCTGTGAGACTGCGAAACAATTTAACCGTAATATTGCCCCAAAATGTGCACAAACCTAGTTTCAAAGCATTGAAGGTCAACTCCAGTTTTTATTAAAGGAAAAAGCTACTCTTTGACATTGACAACACAATATACAACCTTATGCTTTAAACCACAAGGTGGAAAGTGACTGAGCATGAATCATTAAATAAGTACAGCTATTGCTTCGAAATTGTTTCTTGGGAGCTGAACGTCAGGTAACACCCTGAAACACAAAGGTTTGGTTTAAGAGCAAGAACAATGCTGTTTGCACCTGCTGAACATCTATGATAAGCAAAACATTGTTGAGACATTTTCTGGCAAAGCAAAACTTGCTCACTTGAGAGCACTGTGTGGTTGCCACGACTACAGGGCTTGATGTCATCACCCATAGTGGACTCAGGTGAATACCCTGCTCCCTGCTCATTCACTCATATAATTAAAATGATCTGGCAAATGATTCATAATTAATCTATGACTGAATTGTTTGATGTTACCTCAACCAGGAAATTCACAGCATTGTGGATTGCCCCCATTGGCAACAGAAATAAGAATGTTCAGTGCTCTAATCAATAAGATGATGAAGTCAACATGTTGCACTTTAATTTGGAGCAGATCAGGTAAGGAAGCATGCAATAAGACGCCAGACCCAACTCTGTTAGAATCGGACAAATATATGCTTGAAAAATCCAGCAATTGAATAAAACCCAAATAAAACCCTAAAATTATATATGATAATAACCATCTTTCCTCCTGATGTTATCTTGTCTTTTCCTGTCCATCTCACTTCAGTAAACTAACCTCCCCCCGATCTATCACCGAGTGATTGTTGTTGACTTAGCTGGCCTCGAGTGTGTTCAGTTCACTAGTGCAAATACCAGGCAGAAGGTGTTATTGGCCAGTCACTGGGGTTGTCTGAATTCAGTGGCAAAGCTTGAGGCTTAAGTTTTCTTCACACTCAACCGCCAGTACAGGAGGACATTCACTGTGGGACTGTCTGAATGTTGATTTGAAGCAGATTGAGTTCTGGGCCTAATTACAGGACTCTGTTTATACTTGCTTTTCTTCTTCTTCTTATTATTATTATTAACAACAACAACAACAAAAATAATAATTATAATAATAATGATGATTGATGATGATGATAACAAAAACAGCAACAATAATAATAATAATACATCCTAACATAAATTGTGTCACTTTTTAAAGTTGTGTGAGCTGATATGCTTACCAATATGCCTTCGCTTTACACAGGAACTCAAACTCAGAAACTCTTGCTGGAGCAAAACAGATCAATTCAGTTTGTCTGCCAGTGCAAAAGACCTTTAAGATGCGATTCACCCACCCCTGCCTTTGTCTTAAATCAAGCATCCTTTTTAATCAATACAGCATGTCTCTAGTTCCTTTTTCAAATAAAATATCCTTTTAAGCATTTCTCCAGGGTGACAAACACTGGCGATTTCAAAGATCATATTTAAGTACCCTCCACAGTAAAGCTCTTTTTCATTGAAGTACAAACCACTGACAGAGCTTGGCTAACGATGGCGGCATTAAACACGTCATTGATCGTGCCCACACAGGGACGAATTTATTACTTGTGCACTCGGTTGGCATCTAACTAAGAGATCGCACTGTCACACACCGCTTTATGGATTAATAAAGACCTCACACTGTCATAATTATTTCAGTAAAAAGCGTTCAATCAAAAGGCCTCGGATGGCCGAGCAGCTGCTTGAAGCCAAGAGCTAATCTAAACCGAAATCAGATGTGAGAAAAGACAATGGGGTCATTACAACGGCATCTCTTAAGGCACTATTTTACAACACAACATTTTGGAGAGCGTTCGACTATATTTACAGCACATGAAGATGAAAGCATGTGGTATTTGAATGGTAAAAGGTTTGAACGGTTTTAGTTTGCTAAAATATACTGTTAAACAGGAACGTGTTAATGGAGGTTCGGTGATTTCATTTATAAGAAAATGCAATGGGGGATGTGTGTATCAAATCCCAAGGAAAAAAAATTGTTTGGATATATGAGATTGCCCAATAGATCTGTTTTCTATGTTAGCCAAACAGGTGAAAATACATGTTTCATCACTCTGTGTTAGCCATCATAAAACAAAATATGTTTATAACGGCTTCATAACTGCTCATGAAGTTGATATTTGTGGTAGGATGTGCTAAGATATCTTTTAGTTATGTTAGGGTGTAACTTTAAGGATTGTGAATGTTTCAGAGTTATGAACCATTCCATTCCCAATGTGTTTGTGTATCTCAGTTTCTGTGCATTAAAATTACATGTGCAAGATATGGTAAGGAGGATTCTTTAAGGACTTCATCATTGTTTGTACTGTATATCTTAAAATATAATCTGAGATGTTTTTCAGGCATTTGTTTTAACTCTCCCCTTTTGCTGTAAGCCAGCTGGCCAGCTTGCTATAATACAGTATATTGATTTATTTACTTAAATTATTGGGAAGTGTTGATTTTTTTCATTTGCTAATGTACAATGAAGCTTTTGAACAAGTGAGATCTCTTGTGAAAATGAATAAGAAGCTAGAAATATAGTGCCTGTTTGATACGTTATGTAATACTAATATTGGAAAGTTCAGACCTGTGTCCCCAAAAATGTGAATATCAGTGACTTTTGGTGCTTTGACTTTACTCAGAAACAAAGTAAATTTACATATGAAGATGTTTTGTGCACATGAACTCAGAGGCTAGTCACACATTTGCTGGTTTCAGTTTACAGCTCAAAATACAGGACATGCTTAATTATTAATACCTTTCCCCCTCCATACTTGTATATTTAATGTCTCAAACATATATGATAGCAGCATGGAAACCTGAAATACCCTAAGCAATGAACAGTAGTTGTAGATAATTTCTTCCTTGTGGGGGAAAAATAAGTCTACTGTAACAAGGTGGGGGTAGGGCAGAAAGAATACAAATTTAGTAACCAAACCAATTAATCACTATAATTATTAGCATTTAAAATGCCATTCAGAGTATCAACCGAGCCACAAGATTCGATTTCTACACGAAAAAGGGCAGTCCTCTCCCAACCCCCTTTTCAACACCCAAAGCATTTATAATTAAACGCACAGCCAAAGCATCAGCAGAAACGAATTTCAAACCCCTCAGAGACAGACTAACTGCCTTTGAACAGTAGGAAATGACATCAGTTAGCTGATCACAGAGAGTTCAAACATGGGCGAGACGAGTGATATTTGATTGAGGGCACGCTTGCCTAAGATGACAGATATGTCATATCATGTGTATAAAGTATTCCTCAGCACATTTGAATGGATTTCAATTTTTCTTTCGCACATTAGTCAGCTGGGAGGCCTGCATAACATGATTTGTATTTGCTTAAAAACCGAAGAGCGATACAGAGACAAATGCATAAGTAGCATATTATGTATATAATATTTTCTCAAAGATCACAAGCTGCTTTCCAAAATGGTTCTGAAATCATTCTGGTGTAGGACATTTATCAGTATAATGTGTATATCATGTTTAAATGTTATTTTACTCTTTCCAGTATCACTGATCTAAAGCCACATTGCGCTTCAAATGGTTAAAAAAGGTTTGGCGTGGCCTGCTAGGGTCTTATGGACCATAGCGGTGCAAGTTGTCAAGGGCAATTCCTTGCCTCTCTTTTATGAGACGAAGGGAAAAAAGAACACAAGTGAATACAAAGCAAGGACAGATCAAAGAGACCTCAGTCTCGAAGCTGACAGTACGATTGAAGCACCTCTTTCATTTTCAGCCCTCCTATTGGCTCTCCTTCATATAGATAAATATGAGCAATCTCTATTTGTAATACAGACTGAAGAAATGAATGCTTTTGTAAGAACTTATTATTCTAGTAAGGTTCTGTCTCAGTGCATTTGGTTACCATGTGCTCTATAATTTAAAATGTAAATGTTTACATTTAATTGTAGTAATTATCCACCATGTTGATCCAAGATAGGACAGTGGAGAGTGTTAATGAATACAGGATGTCACTGTTTGAGAGGGCCTTGAAGTTGAAGATCTAAACAAAACAGAGTGAACATTACAGTGATGAGCAATTACTGACGGCCCACGCATAACATCAAAAACATATAACGTTTAATATCAAAAATATCTTATGGATGCTGGATTTTCCATGCATTCCTTTCCTTTATTGGTCCTTGGTATATTGGAGCGCTGAAATTGAAACTTCATTATCATATTAGGAAAGATCCCAATCCCAGTATGATAATGGGTATTGCCGTGGATCTCTCTTCGACAACAATGACAGACATGCCTTCCACTACATCCCCACGTTTATTAAAGTCTGCACAAAGGAAACCTGTTACAATCTTGTTAGAATTCCCTATCACTCTGGGGGTGTTTAGATTTAATCTGATGTTCCACCATGTACATATCACTCTCTGCATTTTTTTACAGCTGTCCTCACCTCTTCACCTCAGTGACAGTCTCTCTCTCCATCTCTCTCTCTCTCTCCCTCTTGCTCTGTCTCTTTGTCGAATGTGTTTAGAGCTGCAACTCATGGTGACAGCATCGACTAAAAGTCTGCTGTGTGTAACCTGAGGGAAAGTGCAAAGGTGGAAAGTCTCTGAGCACAATACCTGCAAATGTGAAATGGTAAGAGGTTCAATTCAAGAATGTAGAACAGAAGATATCAAAATAATTATCTGAGATGTAATCCCCTCGATAGATTTCATTTTCACTCCATTTCAAATGCTTTGCAGAACCCGGTAGTTTTTCAGCTGCGCTTCAATGTGAATGCAGTGAAGGGAGAGCAGGAACAATTAAAATCAGAAGAAGTGGAAAGAAAACATTCATATTTTTTTCTCTTTATTTTTTGGAAAAGGTCATGTGATAAATACAAGGATGTCTTTTCCATTTCCACATTTCCAGTCAACTGACTCCTAATGAGTTTCCTGTCAGTCTCAAACACTGAAATAATTGGATCCCAGTCATGCAAAACACTAGAGGGATGACATTTTTATCACATTGTCGAGATTCTGTGAAATCATTTTCAGCATGTGCTCTCAGCTAATGAATAGCTAATATCAGGAATTAGCTATCAGGGATGATAATTGGAGAGTGAGGGTGAGGAACATTTCTCTGGATTCTGCAGAACTATGAATAGAAACATTGAATGGTGGCTCACTATATTGCTATGAGACAAAATGTTTTGCCTCAGATCTAGTCATTGTTCAAATCTGATCAATCCTTTTTTCAAAAACAATGAAAAACTGGCTACATAAAAGTCTTCATTCATTCATTTATTAATAACTTTTTGCATCATTATAAACCTGGTACATATTTAAACTCAACTTTTTTTATTCCAACTTTATTTTGAGTAAATGATTCCTGTAAAAGAAAATACAAAGGATTAAGGAGTGTATACAAGAGCTACCTTTTTCGCAACTCAGTTGCAAGATTTACATGAACAATGTTAGTCATATTAGCAAGGAAATATTGCTCAAGTCCCTTTAGTCAGTATTTTCATGTATAACACTTGGAAAGTGTGTTTATATAATCAACTCATGATGAAAAATGTGGGGATATTCTAGCTTACACATATGTGGTAAAATAAGATCAAACAGCTGAATTATGATTTTGTAAAGAAATTTGCCATTTGGCCCTATCAGATTATGGGTTGTGCCAGATTCTGATGGAGCTTGTCACAAATAATATTCATCACACAGTTTGATCTGCCCAGCGTCTCCTTCAGCCCATATTAATCTCTTACTGAATGTGTCTGGCCACTTGCTCCATTCATTCAATCAAATTTTTGAGCAACTACCTGACATTGAGCTGCCATGTTGTTACGACACTTTGTGAACACAAAACAGCAGCAATCTGATTCATGAGACACACATTTCTTTCGCAGTTCTTCATCTCCAATTTAATGTCTCTTCATGGAATTATTTTTTTTTTAATTAAAATGAACCCATGAATAAATGGGCACTTTGACATTTTTATTGTATTTGGGAAATATTGCAGGGGTGTATTTGGTTTCAGAAAAATCCCCATGCAGGGATTAAAATCGGTTGTTTGCTCATTAAAAGGGAACCTACCTCATCTCATTTGTATGACAATGGAGCTTTGGGGGCTCTTTGATGTTGGCGGTGTCGGTGGGGGTGGGGGCCTGACGGTAGCAGGGGGAGGATGAACCTCGATTGAACGCGGTGCGTCTGGATCCTTTATCTTTCTGTCATGATATTGACCGCATTATTCTGATGTATGTGAAGCACCTAGGGTAATGATGGTCTACAAGGAATGACATCATATTCAATAGGGTCACAAAACCCAGGCAATAGCCTTAGCGCTACCTACGCCCAGACACAGGGCAGATGAAAGAAACAGAAAATCAAAGACACTATAATGATTTTTTATCATCTTTATCATCATTTATATTTTGTTTTTTTTACACTACTATAAAATCGTGGATTCAATGTCAGGCTAGAATAAATAACAGTTACATTCTGTCATCAGATCAAATCTCATAGATCACCCTCTCACAATAGCAGTGCTCTACAATTATACATATTTACATATACACATACACAAGTGTATCATTCTCCATGCCGGAAAAATGAAGTTGTGAATGCAGTTGCGTTTGATAAGATAAATTACAAAGGGAGTACTGGAGGTCATAATAGCCCTTAAATATAAACCTGTTGTAGATTCAATCCAATGCACAAATATAATTCACATTCAGGCCAAATTGTATTAAGATTTGAATCCTGCGGGAGCTTCGTGTTATCTCAATTAATGAAAATGAAGTCATCATAGCAATTCAGAATAGAGGAATTCCATCCTTTCATTCCTATAGTACAATAGACTTTTTCCCCCTCTGGTTTAGCCTTTGTCACCTCCACACAATCAATATTCTGTGACATTTCCAGAAAGGCGTGGGTCAGCAGGGGTGAGGGCCGTAGTGTCAAAATGACAAAAGCGTGCTCTCTCTGAGATTCTGATACACCTGGCTTGCCTGTCATTGTGCCGAGAAACCCTCCGGATGGATATACAAAAGGCGTACAGGCTAAAGCTGTGGGATTGTCTTTGAAGATAGCAGCTAGAAGTGTTTTGAACACTCATACACATATTTAAATATTTGAGCCTTTCTATGGACAAAGATATAGGATGTAAATATCGTGTGAAAATGTAACATTGTTTTTAATTTTTGTAAAAAGTAGGATTCAATGTATGAATGGTGCGTTGAATAATTTGCTTGATGTTTTTTTTAAATTCTTGTTTTAGTTAAAAGATAGTCATACCACTCCATCAGTTTTTATCTAACCTGGCTATAGTTTCTGTGGTAAAACATCTATCTGACATCTGAGCTCCAGGGCTGAACATGAATCAGAGACAAGGAATGTATCTGGAATGTCCAAGAGACCGATAATGCAAATGTTTACGGACAGGTTCACGTGACACTTTCAGTTTTATTTTGTAAACTGAGAGAAAAAAAGTATATGTTGTTGTAATTAGATACTTTGCTGGGTAACTAGACAAGCTAGTTGCATTTTAGTTCTTATGATAATAAGCATGAAAGCTCAGTCTCGCTAACATTAGGTAGCTTATTGTGTTTTCCAACATGGAATGACTGGTCTACAAAAAAGGGCCTTATTTTAGCCTCTTTCGCTATAAGCTAATGTGGAAGCCAGCCATATCTGTCATCTTGTTTTAGCTTAATAACTAAATGGAGAGGTGTTTTCCTTTTAGCTAAAATACAACAAATCCAGAAAGTGTTATATCACAGACTGAAAACAGCTCATTGAGACTATTATAGAGGGACCTAGGTGTCAAAATTGGTCATAAATGCCCATTTTGAAATCACAATACATTATCTGTATTGGTCTTACAGCAATGCATGAACAAATTAACATGATGCGTAGCCCTTTCAAATTTCAAACAAACAGACCCTGTGCACACATATGTGCCGGAATTGGGCTAAGCTCGAGTAACGCTGTCACTTAGACATACACAGTTAGCAAGCAAAAAATTGAAACGCCAATGAAACATCCTACACTGTTTTGGACCACTTTGTGTGGCAAGTACAGCTTGTATGTGCTATGGCATGGAGTCTATCATGATCTGGAAGTCTATGACAGTAATTCAACATAATTATTCTACAAGACATTGTACAAGTTAACCTCTTTAAGGCCATATGCAATCCAATTAAAAGAGACTTTAGTTTTTGTTATGGGCACGTGCTCTTCTAATGTGGAATATAAAGAGTATATTAAACATCGGTCTCCTATAAAGTAGATAACACTCAAATAACATTGTGCTGTAATGTTTAGTCTGTTTTGATTGAATGACACATGCCCAAGAATAGACTATGTGCATTTTATTGGGTCCCAGTCTTTCTATTCACTATCTCTACTCACAGAAGCAAATCAGGTAGAGTCTCTGCTTAGTCACTAATGCATAATGGCATTGCCCCGGTTCAGAGCTGAGCATGCAGTCCCATTTTTTGCTCATGAAACAAATTAACTGTCAGATGTGCACTACCAGCTACAATTATTTATCTCTGCACTCGCCCTCATCCCAAGTGATTTTCAGACCCTGCAGTTTTACATTGAGACAGCTGAATACATTTACCACAGCAATTCACACTGTAAAACTTCCTCAAGTGCAACCAAGCTGAGACCAATATAAGCTTTGAACCCACAAGCCTGTAGGTAGTCAGTTAACCACTGTTCCCCACTGTCGGCTCCTGGCCTCCTGGTGATCTGTAGGTAGCAGCTAGCTTTCTTGAGCAATGAACAATGTCGTAATAGCAGCTCTGGGGCTGGTAGCTAATGCGTTCACCTGTTATGGTTTGCGTTTATCTCTATGGACTACATCACCTCAATACGTCTTTTAAAATAATATTAGTTCAATAAAAAGATATGGCGCACATCTTCCTTTCATAAAGGATGTGAACGAAAACAAACCACTTTATAAGTCTGTGCTACTTGGAGTGAAGATAAAGAATAACAGAGCCTGAAAATGAAGCATGTAAAGCAGCCCACTGAAACCAAGTATTCATTGTAAATACAGCAGAGGCAGTTTAATAGTCAAAATCCATAACTATATCAAAATATATGATATAAATAATACCGCTGCTTTCATCTGCTCCCTCCAGAACCATGTTCCTGATGAAATTTCAGTTCATATTATATTAAATCGGCTTTGTGGAAAAAAAGACACTTATTTCTAAATATGCAATACAGCATAGGAAAAGACCAGCCTAGTTAAACTGTTCATGCCAGTGATAACTAGGCCAGATGTGGAAGAGGGGAAGGCCGAGGTCTGAAAGCTTAAAAAAGAGAAATGTGAAAGTAATTCAAAATTAAAAACCCACACACTCATAAAGGAGACAAGTGTGTGGTGATAGTTTTGTGCTTTCTTTGTTGAGTGTGAGAAGTGCAAGGTGCTGGCATGGAATTACTCCCTGGCAGCAATTAAAAGCACCACGCAGTGTAAATAATTGAAAAAAGAAAAAATATTTTCCTTCAAAAGTGTGAGATGAAATCAGGATTTTAGTGCGGGAGACAGGGTCAGGATATATGAGCTTCTAGCTCAGTGGTTGAAATGTGAGAAATCTGGGAAGGCATCGCATGGTGAACCTGGAGGAGGAGATTATCGATCCCACCTGAAAAAGGGGTTCACTGCTCTCGCACTCAGTGTGAAGCAAACGGTGTTACCACAGAACCGGGGTCCCAGCGGGACTGCCCTTTAACAGGTACTGTGAAATAATGAGGGCTTTACTGAGGCCGGATCAATAATTGAAAAGCCATTTCCATCAAACCTTGCGACCCGTTTGCTAGTGTTTGTAGTGGCCCCATTAGCATGCAACAGGGATAGTAACTCACTGCTACTGAAAGAGATGAGAATGATATAAAACCCTGTTTGTATTTGAGACACATTGCTCCCCACGGTGAATCTTGCTGAAGTGGAATTCTCAACGGTATTGGGATTCCCAACCACCATTATTAGAATGGACTTCCACCACAGGCATACAGTGACATTAAAATCCACAGCCCAGGGAAGCAAGCAGTGTTTTATCTGCCAATGTGTTAATGCTCTGTCTGCTGTAGAAGATTTACTTTATATGATATATTGTATATTCCAATCTGTACTATTTTGTTTCTGTTATTATATGTATGTATGACATTACAGTGCATTAATCATTTTGCAAACGCATTTATCCAGATCTACATACAAAGTGGGAGAACAATGAAAACATCCACCAGAGTAAATATGGCAGACCTTAGCTAACAATGTTTCTAGACTACCCAGTACTTAAGCAGCATCACTTAGTAGCAGTGTAAGTTGGCCATGTGAGCCCAAGTTAGAGTACAATTAGTAAATACCACTAGTACATTAAACTACTAAAACATACCAAAAAGTCAAGGCCATGGAAAACAGACCTCAAATGGGATCCAAGTGCAAATGGCACAAGAGTTTTATGCTTATTTTTGTGGTGGATTAAGCATTCTTGGCCGGATTGTAATTGTAAATGAGAGTTGGCTCTCAACTGACTACATCTGGTTAGCTAAAGATTGAACAAAGTCGTTGGTTTTGAATTACACAAAACATATCAAGCAGGTTTGGTGCTACTGAAAGGGGTGAAATCTGTTTTTCATTCGGCTCTAAATCAACATGTACCTTCTGGCCCATCATACTCACCGATACCGACACCCCCTTTCCCTGTTTCAACCTTCCATGCCTGTTGCCTCACCGTCTCCATTTGTTTTAATCTGTTTGTGTGTTAATTTATTTTTGCTGTCTGTACATTTTTATCCCCATGGTGCACCAGGGAAGGTTCCAATGTCATACAAATGGGCAGGTATGCCTCCACTCCCTGGACTTAAAGCCCAAGATCAAATACTACAAATGCTTCAGTGCTATGCCACTCATTACTTTTTAAACACTTAGGATTGTAACCATATCTACAATGTATGAAAACATGTTCTCCTGAGACAGAGCAAATGTTCATTTTTGGCCATGATAATGCTAGAGAACCTCTTTCTTGGAAGTTAGTTTCCCATCTCATTTACCAGTTTCCCCAGTTTTACCTACTGTGCTTTGACTGTACAGTTCTCATCTGATGGTCTTTATTATTCAAGGGTCAAACTCTTTACGTTTTTTTTGCCAGAACCGGTTCCATCTTGAATACATTTATCCAGCTGAAGCCATTTCACACCCCACTGGAAGCTACCTTTTCAGCTGCAGCTCTTCGCATGGGGCAGTCATCTGTACCCAGGCAATGTAAATCACATTATTTCATCTCTGAGCCTGCCAGAAAAACAACGCAACACACATAACTCTACTCCCAGAACACTTTAGCGTCTTAGCTCCTACTGACTGAATCAATCACTGTATGTCCAGTTTATCTGTTATCCTAACAGATAGGATAGCCCAAATGTATAAACACTCTCAGAAAAGTGTACGCACTTTTTTGCAATCAATTTTGATCAAATTGTGATGTGGAAATAGGAAGTTGGGTCCAAGTCCAAGAAGTAATGAATGAATTGTTTAATATATTTCAAGAAAGTTGAAAGGAGCTGTAGGTCTGGCGCATAGCTCTTATCTGTGAAATAAGTCCCATTGACGCAGCAGACTGAGTGACAGCCCATAAACCATCTGAGAGGCTGCTGATAGCAGAATGCAGTAGACAGGCAGCCATCTTCCACACACAAACAAAAGCATACACAAGCACACACACATGGTTACAGACTCAAGCATGCACACACACACACACACACACACACACACACACACACTTGTGCATATATAAGCAAAAACACACACGTGTATGTGCCTAGAAATGCACATTAAGATATACTCTAAAACATTGACATGCATACACATGTGCACGTAAACACACAACACTCATAACTGTACACACACACATACAGATACAGAGGTTTTGACCTCAAAATAGAGTTTACATAGTTAGAACGCTCCTTTCTGTGGTTGCTGGAGAAACAGGGAGATTCTAATGGAACCCACAAGCTGACAGTGAAATAATACTCTCAGAAAATAATAAAGATCTGCACTGATAATAATTCTGCTGGACAACAACCCTGACTAAGTACTGACTCACTCAGCTGACAGTGTGGTGAAGTACTTTGTGACCAATGTTTACAATTAAAGAACTGTATTTTTACAAACACTTGTCTGCACAGGTTTAGGGCTGTTGTGCCATTGTGTATTTAAACAGAGCGTGTCCGTATCTGAAGTTGGGTAAAAAAAAATGGGTAGAAGAAATACATGAATTGTGCACGTGTAAATACAAAGTGCATCCATAAGTCCGAAAATCAATGACTGCCAAAGCTATAGCATCATGCTCCCACAAACACAAAACGCTCATTGTCTGTATGTATGCTTAATAAGTCTCTTCAACCATTGTGTCTCTGACAGCTTAAGCATGAGCAAACTTACGAGGAAAGAGTATGACCATTGTTGGATGATTAATGCAACTCTTCCAAAATCCACAAATCCCCCACTTAAGTTTTTCACAACACCCTGCTTATGCACGGACAGCTCACCCTTTACCACCCTCCCGCCAGCACACACGCACACACACACACACACACACACACACACACACACACACACACACACACACACACACACACACACACACACACACCAAGACACATACCACTCATACATACTCAGAGGGAGAGGATAAATTCTGACTGACATTAAAAAACTATTCTCATGACCTCATACCATGATGGCAGCATACAATGCAGTTTTAAATGCTTCCATTTGGCTGTTGTCCTGCCCCACCTGGCCACTCCCAACCATAAACCTGGCAGCACCCGCCCTCCTATCAAAAGCCGATGTGCCATAGCTAGCCGTTAACATCACAGTGAGGAAAGATCGTAATTGCACAGTGACCTTTATTTCATGAGACTTTGCAGCAGAAGGGGGTGACTGCTTCGCCTAATGAGGGAAACCATGTTGTTATGAAGCTGAGTGGAATCGCTGAAAATAAGTTATGTGTTTGTTTTTTTGTAGGATGGTCACTCTGACAGCAACAATATGCCCTATGCAAGCTGTTTTCCTTTCCAATTTCATGGGAATTTGAGGCCTAATGCTATGTGGCCAGGTTTGTTGTGATCTGCTGGACCAGTTAGTTCAGCTGATAGCTCAATTCTCTACTGGAGTGATGACTTGGGGAATTTAGAATGGAATCCATCCAGAACGGCATAATCACGCACTTCTCACTGAGGTTCATGGAAACAGTTTCAACACTGGCAGTGCAGACAAGACAGGGAATATATGACTGCAATCAGGAAATTACAAGAACAAGGCTATTTTATAGCTCTATAAGACTCTATGCACATAGCTGAGCTAATGGACCAAATAACATAAAACCTACTGGCATGTTTCTGTGGAGAACCAGTTATTTTCCTCATTGTTAGCTGTTTTTTTTAAATCAAATTCAGTACCATTTGCTCACACCTGATCAGTAGTGTTGATGAGAAAGTTAAAATCATTAAAATCAGTTGATTGGCAGAATTAAGGAAATTCCAAATCTCTGACAGATTGAGATGAGTTAAGATTTCCAACCAATTACTGCATGATGCCCAGCCTTTAACTTACAAACTCTTTTTAAACTACTGAACAAAACAGAGTTATCGTCACAGAGCTAGGAAATCAATTGCTTTGTGCATCTCTCTGTTGAGGGTACGATACTTCATTCTGTCAGTGAAACATGGTAGGAAATCAATACAATGAGTCAAACAACCAACCAGAGAGGTGCGGAGTTCAATACCCAAACTGGAGAATCACGGCTGTCCCAGGTCTTTTTATTCTGCAACAAATGGAAGTTTCCACTACTTTATACATACGATGAAAAGAATAGCCAGGCTATACTCTGCATACATCCAAACCAGTGCATTCAGACGATGGAATTTCGACGTCGCCTGATTAACATCATAAGGAGCTGAGACTCATCACGGGTGAATTTGAGCGGTCCCGTTAGAGCCGATATTTGATTGACAGATGAGGGCCACGGGGAATGAACACAGAGACAGATGGATGATCTGTCAGCACCTCAGAGGATAATGAACCGGTATCCATTTCCTCTCACGACCCTCAGGAAATGATACATATCTGGTCCCGCGCTAGTAAATCAACCTCTGAATCAAATTCGTATAGCCATGTTATTAGCTGCCATCCCGGGCTCTCGACAGCAAGTTAAAACTTGTTTTTTTTTAGAAAAGCGGAGGAATTGGGGAGGTTTAAAAAAATAGATTTACAGTCAAAGAGGTGTACTGATAAGGTCTTGAAGGAAGTGGATGCCAACACATTACAACATTCCCTCTGTTAAGGTGGTATCGTGTTGCATGTCTCCCAGGCCTGATACAGCTCAGGGATCACTTCCTAATATCAGATACATGACAAATACTCAATACAGTGCGCTCGCTTGTGGGTTATAACTGGATCCGTTTCCGCGGTATTTGGTGGCTGAAAGGCTTAGTGGCGCGGCTTAGTGTAAAAACTCTACTCTTTCAAACAGAAGCAAATTTTTTTCTTTCTCTTTCTGTCCGCAGCCAGGCCGCTCAAGCCAAGATGTCCTGGAGCAAAGGCGCCCCTGTCAGAAACTGATCCCCCCCCCCAACCCCCACCAACACACTCGTACACACCCATCACGATCAACACTGAGCACAGAGATAAGGTGCCTGCTCCCAAATCATTACTTCAGAGGCGGTGAAATATCTACACCAGAGGATGTTTTCGTCTCTGTTGTCTGTGTCTGTCAATCAGCTGTACGGATGCAGAAAAAAAAAAGATTAGGACACTCGCAGGAAGCCATTTTAGAAGCTGGATGGCGCTGTTTTTTCAACCTCAGTGTTTTCTGTTTTCTTGTCTAGAGGAGTTGCTCTTGTTCATTAAATAATCATACAACACCCTATGGGTTTTACCCTATGGTCAAAATGACATATGCCTTAGAGCCTTAGAAGCATTAGCAGGGTTAGCCACCTGGCTGCCCCCAGTTTAACAGGTAAGCTAGCAGTGAAGGGTTAACAGCGGCTGTGTGCATCTGCTGCTGTGCTGACTGAAGTCCGAGAGTGACAGCGTGGTCGATAGCACAGATTACTTCCCTCTATCAGCGATCGCCTTTCCTCAGCTTCGGGTATCACTGTTCAGTCCGCTGACTGAAGGGCCCAAAAGAGCGAAGAAGTTGTGTGTATGTGTGTGTGTGTGTATGTGCACAGATACGTGTGTATGTGCTTGTATTTGTATGCATGTGTGCGTCTGCTGGTGTGTGTGTGTGAGTTCCCAATATCTGGGCATTTCTCTGTGCATGCGTATCATGCTATTATTCTTACATTATTATAATAATTCATTATTCGTGCCTGTTTTTGTGCCTGCTGCCCCGCCGGTTTGGCTACGTGTTGCTACAGTAAGTGTTCCTGGTCTCCAGAGAATCAGAATTAGTATTCTGTCTGCATTCTAACATCCTTCACATCATGTTCCAATTTCACACGCTAATTAGTATTCCACATAACCATATCACATAAAAGCAGCAATGAGAAAAATACATTTAAGAAGACAAAAACAACACAAAAAGAAACAAAAATGTGTTATTAAATGTATTGCAATGCAAAGAAGGCTCGTTCCTGGTCAATTACTGGCACGTGTGAGCTGACTAGCAGGGGTGGGGGGCTCGTCCTGCAGGATGGTGTCAGCTTGCTGTAATTACGGGTTCTCTACCGTGTGGAGCCTAGGGGTGGGGGTGGGGGTGGTGGTGGGGGCAACGAGCCAACAGGGTTAGAACACAGTGGGAATCTGACGGCACGAGGCCCAGCACCAGCCCCCCTCTCCCCGCCCCTCCCCCCCAATTCTCCTCCTTCATCTCTTTAATCCTATTAAAATGGATCACTTACAAACTACAGCACAGAGAGTCAATAGGAAAGGTCACATAATCTCACAGCTTCTGGCCAAAAATTAGAAATAACCCTACAGGTAATTACAAGTGGTGTTTTTTTTTGTTTTGTTTTTTTTTTTTTTGCATGTTCTGATTGAATTTGGGAGGGGAGGGGGTTGTGTTGCGTTGTGTTAGTCTGAGGTTACGAGACAGTTGACAAAAAGTAGATGAATATTTATGCTCTACATCAGTACACAGTTCACACACACACAAACCTCCAAAAACACACACTCATTCTCCATTTCAATTATACATGGCTCTATGTCAGAGGAGGAACAGATTGACTGCATACCGTCCAAATCATACGCTTCATGGTGACAGCCAAGAGATTCTGACATCAGGAAACCGATCCTGTTAACCAAAGGGCTGCAGGTCATAAGCTCAGAGTTACACTACAGTTGGATCATTTGGAATTCAGACATGTGCCTGTAATGTATGGTTTGTTCTGGTCTGGATATGGGGTATCCGCTAATTCGACCCATAATGCAATGCTTTTCCATGAAGATTAAATTCTAGACAGCTCCCGAGGGCTGGAGTTCACAACTTGTTTGCGAGGAGTGAAGATCCTACGGAACAAAGCAATGTTTTTAAATAATAATAACATGAATATCGTAATAAATCATACACCCATACGAGCACAAATGTTCCTAGGCATATTACATTTTAGATTCCCCCCCCACCCCCCACCCAATCCCCATCCCTCGCTTCCATTTCTCGCTCTAGCTGAATAACAGTCTCCATGGCAACCATCATGACCCTGGTGGCGAGGGACACCTCCTTCAACTGATGTGTGTGTGGACGGTCAAGGACCCAAAGAGGGGCAGGCGAAGAGGGAGGGGGAAGGGATGAGGACAGGGCCGCCTTGGTGGGCGCAGTCACACTGCTGGCTAAATCAGCGATAAATATGGATGTCAGTACTGAGGGTGAGAGCTGGAATCCCCTGGCTCTGGCCTGATAGATTATGTGTGCAGGACACAGTGATAGTGAAGTTAAGAGGACAGAGTGACACCCTGCCCCAAAACTAGGCGTGTCACCCTGTGGTTTCACTATACCTATGCATTACCTATTCCAACATTACTATCTTTGGTATGGTAAAACACATCTTCTAGAATAAAGATATATCATCTGCCAGCAATAATTTACTTAATATTTACTAAATATTATGGGTTAAATAATTCTCAACAATGAATTAATATGTATACCTATATATTCAAATCTGCTTTCGGTTTGATAATGATGAGGAGTTCAGCCATTTGCCAGTTTTCATCATCCAAGTGACTTATGTGTGAGTTTGGTTTATAGACCCATCACATCACAGCATTGTGCTCCATAAATGTAGGAGACAAGCACATCCTCTGCTAAGGTGATTTCTGCCAGCACCTCTTCCTATAATGAAACCATCTCCCAGCAGAGCTTCGCTACCACTGCAATAGAGAAGCACACTTAATGCTGGCTTGACATCCATCGACTGTCTATGATGTACTTTATATGATAGAATTAAAATAAATGATTACTGTTGATTTAAATGTCACACCATTAATGTTGCAACAAAGCAGCGTTCGTAATTATTGATGCTGGCATTCATTTTTCCCCGATACAATGAGGGGCTGACAGAGGTTGTGTCTGTTCGGCATTCTCACATTTTAATCGTGTTCATATGTCACTATCTGTGGAATGAATGGAAATCGAATGGTGCTCGCTGTATTCTGCACAAGCCAGGCACTGAGCTGGGGGAGCTAATTAGTGTTCTGGCGGAATCTCTAAGCAGTGCAGAGACTCTGTAATGGCACTTAGTAACGTTAATGAGGTATGGAACCGCTCGGTAATTTGCACAAAAAGGGCAGTGTTGTGTTTGAGTTTATTATGTGAATTTTTTCCTTACTGGAATTTCCAACAGCGTCCCACACTCTCTAGCTGAATGTTTTTTTAAAGAGTATGAACCCGTTGCACAATGCTACCACTGCATTCTCAGTTACCGCTGCAAAATAAAGAGATTGTTTGAGTTTGGGCCTGTTTTCCATAATTCCCAGATCCACCGGTGGTGAGACATGCTGAGATGCCTGAGAGCTGCATGTATGTGTTGCGCGATGAAAACAAAGAGATGTATATCGAACAGCTCTGCTCTGCCGTACCCAATGACTCCGTCTTTAACCAAAGTCCTTTCATTATGGCTCTACATTCCAGCAAACTCCTAATAATGAAGCTCTTGTTGTTGTTGTTGTTGTTGTTGTTAATAGTGACCCAGAAAAAAACAACATTTCCACTGCTTAAGACAACCCCACAATGCACAGCTCAGGGTTTCCGCCGGACAGATTGACAGCACGCCTGAAATTTGGTGAGGGAAGAGGCATGCCATTCAAAGCTCACAATCACCACCCATTTCATGACTGAAGAATGTTAATGATTCATCCTTATGAAAATAAACAATAAACTGCCTTAAAACTCTGTTTTAGCTCTCTTCATACTGAAGTAGATATTGGGAACCTAAACACATTGATAAATTCAGAGGGGTTCTTTCAAGGATGTTAACTGAAATTTGCAATGCAAATATATAACATTTTTACAGTCACTTAAAATATTTTGAAAGATGATGTAAAGAAGTTGGAGCAAAGTCCGCATAGACGGAATACAGAGATAGGGCTGCTCTCCCACTGTAGTATCCCAGAATGCATTTAAGCCACAACTCATCACACGAAACCTAAAAGAGTAGAACAAAAAAAAAAAAAAACAAACCCTTAGATTATGGGATTTCCTACATTTGCACCTTATAATTCAGTCCCAGTTCAAAACATGGTCCAATCTCCTTCCAACATATATAAATGTGTAGAACTTCAGAGACACATAGTTTACATACTTAGGGCCTGATTCCATCTAACCACAAATAAGCTTTTACATTTGAATGAGGGATTTAAATACATGCTATTTTTTGTTTCGTTTTTTCTTCAATTTCGGCAACATAACAAAAATAGAAGGATGAACAATAATTGAGGCAGTTAGACCTCAACAAGGCCTTAACAGGCAGTCCAGTCAGTGCCCCAACACCATGTCATTATCAATGTGGCCTTCCAAGTATGACTAAAACAAAATGTTGTTTAAAAACTCTAAAATTACCACAAAAATGAAATATGTACAGCAAACACTAATATGTGAAGCATATACTATGCTGCAGGTAAATATCAATGTACAAGATAATAACAGTTTATGGGCCTTGAAAAAGTGAAGGTGTCAATAAGAGGAGAAGACAAAGATACATTGTCAAAAAGGGAACTATTTTTATTGCTACTTTAAATAACTCTTTAAATAAGGCTTTATTGATGCCTTTAATCTGATCCATTTCTATTAAGAATTTGTCCTTCTGGTTTTGATGACAGACCTGTGTGTTTGCAGTTGCCTTTTGTCCTTGCATATTTTGGACGCACCTCCAACAAAAACGACCTGTGGTTAGTGATTAGGATATCTTTGTGTATTTTGTATTTTGATTTACATCTGTTTCATTCTTATGGTATCTCCAACAGATTTTCAGTCTGAAATAGGCAAAATATAGCTGTTCTTTCCTAAGGAAAGAACACACACCTGTACATTGCTTAAAGTATGTGACATATCAGGCCTGACACATTTATTAATAAACTGCCAACATAATCTTAATGATATTACATGTGCACACAGATTAGCCAACCTTATCCCCTCCATGTAGAACACTTCTTCTAGGTCTGTGACTGGAAATCGCTACTGTGAAACGTGTCGATTGATCGCGCCTCTGTCTGCCCGACGATAATTACCATGTTCCCGTCTGCGTGTCAAACAGAGTGAGAGAACAGGCGTTTAAAATAAGCCATGTCCAGGAAAGTCAATATTAATTAGGATAAGACTAATCGAAGCCCCTTCATGTTGGGCAGGAGCTGTGAGCTGATGTCTTCATTACCAGGCCTGGCTCGAAAACCCTCGTTCAGTTTCCCAGAGTGAGAAGTTCCTTGATTAACCTGAATGCAGATTTGAGAATGTGCTTCCTGTTACACTGGAAAGATTGAGAGTTGCAATTATTCTGTAATTTAGGGTCCTGTTGATGCCTTCTTAAATGTGCAAACCACCGTCATTGTGAATTAAAACTGTGTCACTATCTGAGCAAGAATTATAACCTTATAACCACGTAACATTACATTCAAAAGAAGAAAATCCTGGCATATAAAAGATAACGCTCGGTTGTAATCAGCCAGAAAGAAAACCTACAGATCCACAAAATGGTATGTTGAAAAGTGTAAAAAACCTCTCCATTTTCTCCATGTACAATTCAGAACTCAATTTCATGTTTATATCAAAGCTCCATTACACATAATTTACCATATCTAATATTTCCTGGTTTAAAATGTAACATTAAAGTTGAGTGAGGTGAAAGCAGACATTAGTTGACTGTGGTTGCTCATTGTAGTAATAATCTATGCCAAATGTAACTTCATACAAGTACTGAATCAAAGGCTTTTACGATTTTGTCATGCTTGGCGAAACCGGTCGTCCTATTTAACACTGAAAGGTAATTTTCATCAACCCTTTTGCCACAGACATAATAAACAATGACTTGGCAAAGAAGAACGTGAGCTTGATACAGGAGAAATCCTGAAATGGCTAATTGCACTCTTTACAGCAACATACACAAATACTGATGTACTTTTAATATTACAAGGAACAGAGTTTGCTTTGCTTATATCATCGTGTATTATTTTTCATATTCATATGAGCAGTTCTTCTGTCAAGACACATATCACATGTGGTATACTTTTGGATTTATGTATTGTCATATTCCAACACTAATTATACATATTTTGGTGAATTTGTAAGAGGTAATACTATTCTGTACAATATGTCTTCATAAGAATTTCACAATGCTTACATAAGCTCACGTAAGCATTCATGAACATGGATGCTAACAGTCCATTACTAACCTACAACTCTCTATGTTATAAACCAGCCATGCTTGTTATAAACAGTGACTTTACCCAGACTTACAAAAGCAGAATGATAGCAATTTAACTCATGGTATGGATAGTGACATAACACATAAAGTGAAAGTATTATGAGGGCAGATACCCATTGTACCTTCACATAAAGTGCTTCCATGGAGATGATGATGACTCCTCCCCCATTTCCGGCATGTTGTGGAAATATTTTAAGAAGTACGGAAGTGTTTCCATGAAATGACTGATTCCCAAAGTGCCAGGATGTAACAGGGCTTGAGATTCAAAGAATATGGTAACATAGTATTTTTACAGTGGTAATAAAATAGAGGAATCCCAGAGGTACAGTTCTATTTTGGGATTATTTGTTCATTGGAATGTGGTATGTTCCAGGCAAAATCCATTTTTATATGCAAAGAAAATCATTATCTTTACCCGTCTCCATTGCAGACATATCTTTAGTGCAACAGTGCTGTTGTCTGTACAAGGTTCTGAATTCATGCAGGAAGAGAGCCTCAGATTGAATGGCTCTGTATTCATTCTCCCTCTGGTTAGTATTCATGTCAGAAGACCTGAAATGACAGGCCAGCAATATGTTATAAAAGGCAGATTACAGCCATTCAATGTCAAAGACCCGTCAATATTGAGCCACAAAGTCTAGGTGAAAGCGATGCAAAGTGAGAACGACCACGGAGAACGTCAGAGCGTCAAAATGATGAGGATAAAGAGAGGATGAATAGGAATGAAATGAGAGAATGAGGAGAGCAGAAAATAGGGGTTGCAGGGGCTAGGGATGGAAAAAAGTGTGAGTTTTAGATTAAAAAGGAAAACAGATGGGGTGTATGCAGACAGTGTGGGGTGGGAGAGCAGAATGGATGAGAAGTATTCATTTGCACCATGCCCAGGGAGCATCGCAGCCACTAAGGAGGCGAACGAAAGCGATGCGAAATTTGAATGATGGAGCCCATCTCAGCTATGAATTGAGAGCTATAAAGGGAGAGGAAGGAAGTGAACATAGATAAAATGAAAAAAAAAATGAGGAAGGTGTAAAAATGAAGAAATAGAGGGAGGAGTCGGGGTAAGATGCAAAAAGCAGGAAACAGGGTGAGGTAGGTGCTGTCCACACTCCTGAAGTTTCAGCTCGCTGTTGAAGCCCCTTTTTCTGTGTTGTGCTTTCGAGATACATTTTCCGCTCTCTTTCTTGTATATGATGCTTGCCCCCTGCAACATAACTGCGTCTAAAAATTCCTCATTTTTAAACTGCCCACGGACAAAGCTTTGAGGTTGGTAGAACACAGGGGACCATGGGAGAAAAAGAGAGGATGGGAGAAAAGGAGTGTGAGGGCGGCTTGCTCAGCTCTCAGCACATAGATTGTGTGTGTGTGTGTGTGTGTGTGTGTGTGTGTGTGTGTGTGTGTGTGTGTGTGTGTGTGTGTGTGTGTGTGTGTGTGAGTGTGAGTGTGTATCCTGCTGTGAAGAGCATACCATGTAATGCGTGAAAAGACAATTAATCTCCTTTTCAAAATCTCCTGATGCCTTTGAAGGCCCTGCAAACATCACCTTTTCAAAGGGACTCTGACTGCCGGTGTAGCCGTGTTAAAAGAGCCACAGAGAATAGTCTGGTTTTAAAGTGCAAATGCATTTCGCCAATGGAAGGAAAAAGCCCCGAGATTTGCAAAAGGATGATTCCTTCATCCATCTGAAGCATAAGAGAAAAATAAGAATAATAATGTTGAAAAGATGAAAGGGCTTGAAGCTTGAGGTCATAAAGGTACCTGTGATTCCTTTATTCACCAGTTTAGACCCCATCCTTGCTGTTTTCTTTCCCTTTTCTTCTTACTTCAGCAGTGACTGTTTTCCCCTGCTGAGTCCCAGGTTGAAATGGAAGACTCTAGAACAGAACCAGTTCCAACTGGGGAAAGATATGGACTTGAATGATGTCACAGACCACAGGGGACCACTAAAGAAGGGGACAAAGGTCTGTGCTGAGTGGTCTTACAGTCATACTCTCAGCTAGTCATACTGCAGATATCGTAGCTCTACTGCTCATGAGTGAGTCAGACAGTGGCATACTCCTCACGATTGAGGGCTAAGCCCATTATTTTAGATGTCTTCAATAGTGGAATACAACTGGCTTCATCTCACACAAGAACATGTTTGGTTCTGTGGGTTAAAGATGCAACAGCTCTTTCAAACAGTTTGCATAGCCTAGCGGTTATCTTCATGTCCCGATTCTCACTCTAACATTTCCATGTGGCCAGATGGGTTGAAATTGTCTCCTTGCTTGGTTTTTGGGTACAGGTGTGACAGTGGTAACTCTAGAGACATAATTATTGATTCAGATGTGGGAAAAGAAAAAGAGGGGGAAGAAATCTTTGTCATGAAGTCCAGGAGTCCCCTGCAATAGGAGACTGAGGTTTCATGAATCCTATAGTATGTATAGCTACCTTGTGGTGCCAATCAAGAGTTTATATTAACAAAGCAAAGTGTCTATAGCACACACAATGCTACACAATGCTGGCTTAAACCATGCTCAGAGAAGAAGAAGGCCAGATGAGGGAAATAAGGTTTGTATGAGCAATGTATGACATCCAGACCTTGTGGACTGTGAATGGGCTTTGTTGCTTCATAACTCCTCTGTGAGGAAAATACCATACTCTGTCAAAAACCATAGGCTCATACATTCTAAGGTCCTGTGTGATATTAATATGGTTAACATACAGCCTATTAACATAACCTCTTACCCCTCAAATAGCACTCCTTTGTGTAAAAGATGAAAGCTCAGATTTTTTTTTCAAAACCTCACAGGTGTTTCCAGAAGAAATGCCGCAATATTTGTGTTCCCCACCTCTGTTCTTCTAGTGAGACGGCACTCATTTACTTTTTTGTATTTTAAGGGGCGTTTCACAATAGAAACAATAGTGGTTGAAAGTACCTGATAATTGTTCAAAATGACTTAAAATGACCAAAAATTGGCTCAATTTCCTGAAATTCGTCAGCTTATTTATGTTAAGTGTTGAGATTATCAGACATTACTGATAATTGCAGGTAAATGCTCAAGCCTAATTTGGAATTTGACGGGAATTCACCCCCTCATTTGATTGCTGGGTATGCTAATTGCAATCAATTGCTTTCAATTGCAAAAATAATTGCTTGCAGAATGGCTATTTTTTACCCAAGTGAAGATCCTAAAAACACATAGATGAATGCACTCAGCATTTATGTCTGTAAAATGCATTATGTATTTATGCTCTATTGTAAGTCCATAATAAGAATTTATTTTTAAAGTGGTATAATTTGGTTGTTTTAGTTGTAAGTACAGAACCTATGAATAGGTACATACATTTCAAAAATTGAAGGGCCAATATATTTTTCTTTTCCTCTTTCTGATATTTACTCAGTACACTCATCCCAAACAACAACATCACAACTGGATAAATATGCTAATTTGTTTTATGTGTAATAGTAACTAGAGAGAGAAGACAAGTGAACATGATGATTTTGAATACACATTTTTTTATCTCAAAATTCCCGTGGACTGTGGTAAATTTAAAAGTTGTGAGCCCCCAGTCCCAGAATTCCCATGTAGAAATATAGTGCATCATGTTGTTCATTATAAACTAAGCAGCTTAGAGGACTGGCTATTCTGGACTGCCTGTTCATGTGGAGCTTATGAATGTAATTTCAATGTGTATCATAGGAGCCCTGCGGGCAGAGGAGGTTTGATGATGTGAAACTTAGCGGCATTCTGCTTCCATGAAGGAATTAACCCCGGCATGGCCCGCAGCCAATCTAATCAGGCTTTTTATAACGTTTCTCAGATACTCACTCTGAAACCGTTGGGGACTACGTCGAGACTCCCGATTGGCTGGCTTCCAGACCTTCGCAGATGGGGGGGGGGGGGGCAACTCAGCAGTGCTTTCACGAAGACTGTCTCTGCACAGCAAATTGGAGTCAGCCTTATATTCTTTGCTAGCAGTTCCTTAGTTCATCTAAGGCAACAAATTTCCTTTTTTTTTGCTTTCATCAATTAGCATTAACTGGAATATTTAGCATAGATACGTTTCTCATGTTTGTGATGGCAAGAAATGCTTTCTTAAGTACATGCAATGTTAGCTGTAATGTCACTGGTCTCAGATCCTTCTCTTTGATTAATGGTATGGTTTCACTTGCTCATTTCACATACTGGTGATTTCATCCTAGAACATAACCTTGGTACACAAGAGACTCATCCAATACAGCAATAATTTATTGTTGAAATAATTAAGCTCATGATCATTAAAGAACATGTATATATTTACTGTTTATTTCTTAACTCATAATAGTGCTTTAATTGTGTTTACAATATCTTACATATCTTTTATAAATGTTTTATAAATTGTATCCAGACCACCATTACTCTCTAGGATGCATCTTGAGAGTAGGGGGCTAGGTGGATCTTTAAGTCTCTCCTCCACTTTTGGAATCAAAATTATGTGACTCCAAATTTGCCTTTATAAAGGATGACTGACCAAGCCAAGAATAACAAATATTATATTCAAATATGTCAGCAAAATATTGTGCATGCAAATATAAATAACATTTAAGGAATATAATTATGTACATTTTTAGTGTATAAACAAAGGGATGATCGAGAGATTATTTGAAAAGTACATTGAAAAAATATTTGTATGCCATCTAATTAGACACAAGAGGAAGGGAAGTATGACTTAGGGACTAGTGAACACAAATGAACTCTGTACCAGAGGAAATCCTTGAGCTAGTCACTTCTGCTGTGAACCTTACCGTTTTTTGTGGTCAACAGTGTTTGAAGATGCCAAGCACTGAAAAACTAGGCAATACACTCAAATGGACACTGAGTACTTTTTGTACCTCGGCAAGTGTAATGATACATTCTAATGAGTAATAATGGGTCAAAAAGAAGGGGAATTAAATGTAGTTTCCAGTAAAACTTGGACAGGATGGAGTGTGGTAGACATTCCTCTAAAAAAGACATATATTTTAAGAAACTGGCCAGGACAATGTTTAACCAATTCCCATGTGTGATTTGCAATAATAATTGTAATTGCTCTATTTGTCTTGCCATTAATTTGGGCTGGGAAAGCATGCTGTCTTGCCACTAGGATCACAGCTAGGTCAGATATTAGATTAACCAGACAGTAAACTGTAACATTTCTTCCATCCACTGTGTTCCTTAAGTATCAGAGGTTCAAGTTTGTTGGAGTAGTTCCGGGTCCTTCAAAATGTCAATTGAAACTGTATTGTATTTGGTGGCACTTCAAAGAATTTTCAAAAATGAGAATATTTCAGCATAAGCAGAAGGTAGACATAAGTACACATAAGACCTTAATGTCATTCTACCAGATTCTCAATGGGATTCACCAGTTAAAACCCAACAAACTGTTTCATAAATATTTTCAACATATGAGTTGTTGCAGCAATGGCAGACTTAGGCATATATTTTTGGGAAACAGTGAGGAGAGGGCAATAGTCATTCTGGATAAACATTCCTGTAAAAAAAAAAAAAAGTAGCAATGACTTTTTTAAAAATCCAATATTATAAGTTCCTAAAATGTTACTTACAAAATAAATAATAGTATTATTATGTTTTTAAAGGCATGTTGGTTTATATAAGAGAGGCAGCCAAGGATTATCTACCCTACAGTGTGATATGGAGTGCAGAGTGGCAGGGTGACAGAGTAAGCAAACTCTGAGTAATACTAATAACCCTACAAAATGGTTATTTAGGCCGCTTACCTTGATAGAATACATGGAATTAGAAGGCTAATCAAGTAGAATTTGCTTTTTTTAATGTTTTAACTGGAATAAACATATTTACAACCTTGCCATGTTGCTGTCCTCTTGTTTGTTAACTCCTCTTCAGTGGTTGTGATAATAAAACCCTCTGACATGATCTCCTCATGAAAGATTGTCTCTGACAAAGCTGAGTATCTTATCAGTCGGATAATCTAATATATCACGTTTACATTTTAATATCTAATATCCTTTTGTAATAGCTATTTACATATTTACAATTGTAAATGAATTAAAACTGATCTCTGCCGAAAAAATACCTGATCACTTTCTGCTTTCTCTAAAATTGTGGGATGGAGTGCGTCATGGCTTCAACACAATAATATTGGAATCGTTCTGCCATTTACACAAAAAAATGTCACATTGCAGATACATTGTGAGGCCATTTGACACTAGATTAGACTATATTAGTGCTTTGATACAAGATTAGAAATATAAGATTTAATACACATAGTTTTTATCCATGTCTGACCAACAGGGCAGTTATTTTATTTACTATTTATCTATTTGACGTTCGACAGGGTGTTGACAGTTACTACAACATGTGGGTGGAGTTGTTGATGCTACTGCACCATCAAAGCTGAGCAAAAGACATCTTTACACCTGAATTCTTCAGATGTTAAAGAAAGAAACAAAAAAAACCCCACCTGTAGTAAAAAAGATTTACACAGTTTTGTTCACCTTCACAATGTAGGCATAAATTAAAAAAGTAAACCAATTAATAGACAAAATGTCAAAAGTTAATTGATTCTGTGTTTGATACTAAATATTAAATTACTAAATTATACAACTGCTGTTCAGATTAGACAAAAATGAAAAAAAAAATGTAAGTAAAGTGTAAAACAGTATATAAATCATTAAACGTAATAAAAGCAGGAATCAGAGCTGAGTGCACTACAGGGGCCTTTGAGAATTAGATGTAATGGATTATGCAAACTAAGCAGAGCAGTTAATTTAAATTGAATCCACACTGCACGAAATTATATTTATTATCAATTGGACCACATGCCTCTTTACATTTAAATAAATGGCAATTTGCCAGCCAGCCTAATGGATTTCCAGATGTAATTACAATATTGACAAAAATAATCTGCACTGGCTCAGATTAATTTCTGTTTGGCTCTGGTAGTTTTTAAATAAATCTCTGGAGGAATATTAATATCTCCATGTCTGTAATTTCAGGGCATGACCGTCTATGGTTCGTGTTTCGCCCTGTATTGTTTTAATGAAGTTTGCATTTTGGAAACAAATTCATAATTAACGGAGATTGTGAATGTAGATGTCTCTCGCTTGCAAAGTCTAAGAAATACGCAAGCACGAACATTTAAGAATCTCAAATTTACATAGTCTTGTTTATTCATGCATTCTCCCCAGAATGGGTTTGTGGGTACCTGCCATGAAATGATACACTATCATCTATTTTCTTGGCAGGTATTATACCAGTTCTATAGAAATGTATATTTACAGGAACAATCCATATCTTCAGCACCTCAAGTATCTTATCAGAACGCACAACAGTGCCCCGCCTAGAACTACAATCTGCAAGTGGTTTAGTTTGTTGTGCAGATATAGGTTGACTTCATGTACCGGAGCCCAAAGAGTTCAGGTTTGATACCCAGCTGGAAGAGGCATAGCTGCAAGTAAGCTCTTGAGCAAAGTCTCAAGCACATAAGAGTCGTTAAATGTGATGTATTTAGTTTAAAGAACCATGCTTTTACCATTACAGACACCTATGGCTGCCTGCATTTTATCTACACAGTCCTGAGGTCTTGTTTTATGTTCTTGTCTTGATGTTGTCTGATGCACTAACCAATCAGAGAGCCTTTTCTTACAACAGGAAGCCAGGGGAAGGTATTATTTTGGCTCTTTATCTTTAGTTTTGGTGATGCTGGCAACATATATAAATTATTTTGGAGCATTTTTTTCCCATCCCCATTTACTTGATGAAACTGAAGATAATCAAATGATAAGTAATCTAACCAACATTTTGGAAGTTTAGTTTTTTTACAAATTGCAAATTGCTTTTATCCTGAGCCAAGGTTGCAATATGGAACAATGCTTAGCAAAGCAATCTTGACAATACTGCCACTCTCTAATTATTTAGGTTTGGCAGAGCTTCAGCTATTTACCTATAACATGACAGTGAATTAAGAGTATCGATATTGATTGAAACTGACTTTTGAGACAATTATTCGCTTTTCAGGGAGTTTTGTCCCAAGTGTTAGCTCAGTTCTGATCCTGCAGTCTAGTTAACTGTACATTTAACTGTTTGATTGATCTGCAACAGATTTAGTGTTTATTTTGACATGCAGCATAGAGTCATCACGTACTTAAATGTCTAAATTGTAAATTACACAAATCAGTCTTCTTATGTAAGTTTTTGACTTTATACTCCATTCATAGACTTCTGAAGAGTCCACTCTCCCTTGGGCCTAAACTCTAACCCCTGGCATGTGGCCTGGTATTTGGAATCCCTGACATCTATATATGCAGGAATAAATAATATAAAAAATCACTTCATAAACACCTCAAGATAATTACACCAGCCATCCTCATAAATAATGCAAGGACACAGTGATGATACTATTGAAAATGAAAACATTTGGATGTTTTTATCCTGTCATAATCAACCGTTGAAGCTTAGTTTCAGCAGGTCCCAGAAGCAATTATAATCTCCAAGATCACCTCTGCTGCCTGCTGTCTGTAGCTGTTGTAGCCCCAGGTTATGGTTCAGTTGTGATTATAACTTCTTCCTTCTCAGCAATGGCACATCATAACTCAACTTGCCTGAAGTCCACAGCATTTTTTTTTGCCTAGACTGAGCTGGTTCTGGCAGGACACCAGAAGCCCTCAGAGAGTTTCATTCCCTACAAGGAGCACTCTGACTGCAAGTGGACCTTTTTGCTCTGCGATTCATTACAGAGGCCTGAAAATTGGTTTAGAACGGAGCAATCCCTTCAGGGGATTATGGGTGTTTTTTTAACTTCGCTGCGTTAACGGCGCCCATTCATCAGCGAGGCTACAACCTTGGGAAGGAAATGCAGAGATCCCAGAACAGGGGAGCTGTCATGACCCCCAATTATAATCCACTTGCTGTCATTTATAATGGCGCGAGCCTTAAAGTTTGCATGCACTGTACTGCACGAATGAAAATTCATAACATATTAATACTTGTTTATATTTGTGTATTCTGAACACCTTGCAAAATTTGGGCCTAAGTAGCTTCATTTGGTATATTTAATCGTAACTCTCTTGAACTATAATTTTCTCTTTAATTGTAATTTGCAGTCTTTTGGTTGTAATTGAGCCAGATACTACTTTGCAATCCACAGATAATACAGTACTGCAACAGAGTGCTAGCTAGTGATTGGATGACAGGTGTATATTTCTATCTCTGAGAACAGATTGACTGGCACACAGTTGCAAGGTAATGGTATATTTTCACTGGCGTGTCCGCCAACCCTTGATGGCCAACCGATTCCTCAGGTTGACTGCTTGATGGACATTCTTGTTTAAATCAAAGTAGACAGATATCTTGAGGGGTTAATGTAATACATTTTATTTATAAATCCATCCACCTATGCTGTATGAAAAATTGACATTTTCTAATACATTTTCCACTCCCAAAAAAAAAAAACAGAAATGGGGGAATAGCCTTGATTTCAACCTCAACTGTCAAACATGGTATGCAATTTATTTGAGCATAATTAATGCTTTCATAAGTGCAAACTTTTTCTAAACCTGAATGGTCAATTGGTGGTGGTTCATAGCACCACATGGAACAATCATGACACTTTCCCCCAACGGTACCAAATCTGAAAAACCACAAAGTCACAAAATCATGCAGATGTAAGTTGATGGACCCAGGCTGACTTACAAGCCTATATAATAATAATAATAATAATATGACCATATCTAATAATTAAGCAGAACAAAAACCAATGAAATACAATGAAAATAGTTAAACAACTGATCGAATAACACAATGCACAATATAGATTAGAATACAGTAGACATACAAAGGAAATTCAGACATAAAGCAATTAAAGACGAATGTCATCAGGGCATAAATTACTTGCGCTAGTAGACAGGGCGGACATTTTGATTGGTTGGTTATGGTGAGGTGCTGAAAGCAGGGTTGAGAGAGCTGTGATTATCAGTTTCGAGGCAGAGAAAAACAGATACCACAATGACATGTCAGCGGGCACTCACAACCTTCAATTACACTCAGGCGGGGATCGTGAAAGAGAAACATAAACAATGTTACAGAGAAAGACTCTCCAATGCAACTCAATAACCGGCAATGTCGGTTTTCTCCTCTGTAAAAATGTAATTTCCTTTTAAACTTTGGGAACAGAACCAATGTATCTTTCAATGAATATCCCAGACTGTGATATCAAAGTTGTTGGCAGCAGGATGTTGGTTTTTTAATATGACATAGGGACATTTGCAGAAATAGAACATGTTTTGAAAGCATAACCTAAAAAAATTCATTAGAAAAGGTGCGATGGCTAATGCGAACAGTTGAATGTGACAGTGTTGGCCTCCTTTCACACCAAGGCTCAACAGCTTGCAACTGAGATTTATCTTGAACTTATAAATGATTACAAATTACCACAACAAACTTTTTTCTGCCAATGCAAATACATTTTCCATTCATTTTGATAACTGCTGAACTATCAAATTTGTCCAAGCCTGATGGCATCAATGCTTTGCAAGCAATCCTTATACTTCTGACTTCCGTCGAGCCATACCTCTGCTACTGAAAAGGCCCTGAATCTGAATGAGTCCAGGTTTCTCCTCTTTGCTTTAGCAGGTGGATTCTCACATATTTTCCTCACATTTGGATATCTGCAGAAAAGACGTTGTGCAGAGAGGTGTCTGTTGCATGCCAAACACACCAGTGAATCAGTTCTCCCTCACACAGTTCCGGAAAAATTGGGCCTTTTGTAGAAGATGGGTATGTGGTCCTGTCGCCCTAGCATCACCCATCAGCAGGGGCGGTGCGGGGGGGGGGGGGGAGTGGGCACGATTTTTAGGGCCTGTGACTGACAGGTGCCCTAAAAAATTATTAGAACATTAGGTAGATGTCGGTGGAGCATCATGAAAGAAAACCAAGCTTTCATAAATGAAAAGAAAGACAACAAATACAGGAGAGACAAAAGAAAGGGCGACAGTATGTCACCCAATTTTTCGTAAAGAAAGGTGGGTGTAGTCCGTGAGCGGTGGGAATTAACCTGTTAAGCTTAGTCCATTGTGAAATAGGCTACTTTTGCTCCTATAACTTTAGTTACCTAATATCTTCACAGAAAATGCTGACTGTTACTTTTTCTGTAATGTACATTAATTTTAATTGAAGAGGTTAATGCATATTTACATTATTCATTAATGTTAAGAGAATTTTGCTGTATGAAAATTTTACCATGAAAATTACACTTAGACTGTAAAAGATGGCCTTTAGCATATTTCTCATAGAAGGGACCAGTCTTGCATCAAACAATGAATTCAACTGTATGCAGAATTTTGCATGCATGTCTGCACAGTGTTACATTTTCACAGCTCACTGTCAGTAAGTGCAGTTTGCGGTCCGTCAAACCCCCCCATTCCGTGAACCAGAAAACAGCAGGTTACATCACGTTTTTCATCGGAGAACTTGTGCTTCTCTGTGCTATCCACAACAAAGGTGTTAGCATTGACTAGCATTGGTGTTAGCAGCTAGTGGATATAGTGAATATTGGGCCTTTTTCAAATTTTGAGAAAAAAAGGGAAGGCAGTAGGAAGAGTATGTATGTATGTATGTATGTACATGTGTTTGTTCATGTATATGCATGCATGTATCTATGTTTATTTATTTAATTTTTGGGAATGGTGGAGGGTGGGTAGCTCATTGGTGCTCCCCCTTTCTACCAAAGGTAGAACAGCACAGTTATTCTGCTCACCCGAGGTGAAAAATTTCTTCCAGTGACTTCAGTTCTTGTGTGTTTTGGCTGCCTCCCTCAATATGGCTTATATAAAAACGCAGCACATGCAGCATTTCATGGCTTTGGGTTTACATGCGGTCCTTGTGCATGTTATTTTCTGGTAATTGAAAATGTCAGAAAGGGCACACGGGTGGCCACAGAGCCAGACTCTAAGCCTTCATTTCCACTGGGGCATCGGAGTGCTACAAACTCACCCAGACTAGCAAACAGATCATTTTTACAGATATAGGTTGCCCTTTTCCCCATTGCAGTCTACCGAAATTCATTTTTACCAAGTGGGTGGGAATATAATAGCAGGGAATATGAACTGTACGCTACTGTAGGTCACCAGAAAGAAATGTCAAACAGGCTTTATTTTATGCAGCTGTGTCTTACTCTTGCCACAGCGGTAGTTCCTAGTGACATCAGAACCCTTGAATTTCAGCATATAACATTTATTACAATGGGATAATATTATCATGACATTAATCTATTTATCATCATTCTACAATGTATCCATCCACTCTTCATCCTGTGTTGATACTCTAGTATACACCCACCTATCCAACTATACCCTCCATCAATCATCCCTCCATCCATTTATACCTCCACTGATGACCTTAAATCAACTCTTGCCAGAAGGAACAGAGTCAAATTTTTTTCTCTGTATCACGACCAGAGAGGGAGAGAAAGTAAGGGAGACGAAGGACCAGAGAAAAGGAGAGTGGTTCACGCAGGAAGAATGACAGAATGACACGCAGAGAGAGGAACAGTAGGGATAAAGACGGGGAAGAGAAATAGAGAGAGAGAGAGGGAGTGAGAGGGAGGAGGAACTGTTCCTGAGGTAAGAAGGAGCGCGCAGAGGGAGCGGTCGGAGAGAGAGAAGGAGGGAGAGCAGCTATCTCAGACATCCATTTTCTGGAGGGATAGAGAGGATGTTTATCTTTGCTGGAGCTCTAGCTTTGATACTCCTTCATCATAAATCAATCCCCTCCTCTTCAAAGAGGCTGCAGTGTCTCTGTGGAGGGTATGTTCTCAGTGTCCCACATCAAAAGCCTCCCAGGGAATTTGTCTCATTAATTGCTCTGATACCTTTAATTGCCCGGTTGGAGTTCGTAAAATATTTGCAGACATTTTCAGATGAGCGGATATCGGACACCTGCCATGCTCACGTGAAATTCCAGATTCATGTTTGAATTTTTATTCAATTCCCAAAATCACACTATTCTCCATGCTTTCCGAGATCAAAGGCCTCCCTCTAGAGTTGGATGGATTCCGCTCACTTGACTTTCAAGTCGTTTTTTTTTTTAGTTCAAATTATTCTTTGTGGTTTTAAGACAGATGGGCCATTCTAATCCCTGTACTTTTCCAGTTGGGGGTTTGTCCATTTGGTCAGTACCAAGCATGGTATGTATCTTTTGACAAGGGACACATCTGTTAATGCAGGAAGCAACTCTGGATGGTGGTTAAAAATAGCTGTTCTTATAATCAATGGATTACAGGCTCAAATCCCAGCTGGGGCATAGCCATTGCACCTTAGAGCAAATGCATTAAACCTGGATTGCTTTAGAATACATCAAACCATGTGAAGAGAAGGCATGTGCAATGTAAGGTATATAAATTTCCCTGGAAGAGAATATTGAAATAAGTAATTCAATTTGTGGTAAACACTTTTTTCACTATGCAAAATAATTAGTGCTGTGCTCTAGATGTTCCGCTCACAAAATTGTTAAATTGTCTTGTTACTTCCAATGTTAACTGACCTTGCGGCCATTTTCAGAAAAGACAGACACGTAGGACACATTCTTCACACTTAATGGTGGATGTTATGTGTTGAACGTTCTGGAAAGCACAGCATCTTTAATTAATTCCCGTTCCTCTGTATCTGCTAGAATAATCTACAGCCCATGAATATCCAAGTGTTGCATTTTCAATGCTTCTTTTTTCTTCCCACTGTCCTTAAATGTTGCCTCATTTGTTTTTAAAATGTAAAAGCGAGTATCCACATGTTGCAGCCAGAACATTTACAAAAAAAAAATGTATTCCAATTTTATTCAGTCGTGCCATATCCCTGGATCGCTTTCAAACTCAATTACACTCTTAATATGAGTATATTGATGTAAGGAGCAGAAAACAATTATCATTGTTGTTTAGTCAATTTGATCTCCTCTCAATAGGAGACCCGCTGCATAGTGAACAAAGCAAAGCATTGGCAATTACAACTCTATGGTGAGGCTGGGATCTGCAAAGGAATAAAAAGGTTGTTGTATTCCAGGCACACTCTTTGGCTTCAGATTAACTAATTGTGTTTCTATGCCTTGAAATGAACTCATCTGTCTTTATTGGACAGCAAACATGATAACAGGGGTACCATCACTTAACCATTTTTTTTTTTTTTTTTTGGGGGGGGTAATTGTCTTTGTTCTGGTTAATGAAATGCTCTTTGAATCTCAATACAGGGTGGAACTGATATTTTTTTGATGAAAAAAAATGTATTTTTTTAGTCCATTGGGGTCAAACAGATGGCTTCCTTTTGGCTCATTCATGGGTGTCTCCGAAGGAGGGTGACATGAGCGACACACGTGATACTGATGTTGTGACTGGTTACAGCTCTGTACCACCTAAGACTATATATTCCAAGAAAAAGGCTGCATTTTCAACCATTAAGTATTCTTTGTTTGTCCATTTTGTTTTGATCATTAAGGTTCTTTTTGATACTGATATCTTTAATGGGAATCTATGTAGAATCCTACTCTGAGGGTTCTAAGATCTGCTCTTTAGAAATGTCTGTGTATAAGAAGAACCTTTAAGGGTTCCTCCAGGGGGACAAATGAGGAACCCTTAAGGAACAGAGTTTGTCCAATAATTCTCAAAGCTAAAGTAAACTTGATAAGCCACATGGATTTGATAAATTATGCCATAAAGCCATAACCTGCTCTTAGTTATCATGAAATGTTTTGTTATTGTTTTCAATTTGTCATGATGTCAAGAATTTTTATGCTATAAGAACATTTTTTATGGTCACTAGTGTTAAATGTTTTGAGTGGTTTTAATTTTAGGGGCTTGGATTTGGACTTCATGTTCATACAATGCCAGGAAACAGAAGGCGAGAAGCATCACAACACAGAGCCTGCAGAAGGTGTAGATGGGACAGTGTCTGTAGGACAGTGTAAATGGGACAGTGTTGATATAACAGTGTAGATATGACAGTGTTGATAGAACAGTAGGAATGGAACAGATGAGATTTAAAGCCATTGCAATTTCTCATTGAACAAGTTATACAAGGATAATTTATTAAATAATTTTTTTCTATGAAAAATGTTTTTTATGAATTCATTCTAAAGCATGATGCTATGCATAAAGAAACATACAAATCAAATCAAAGTTACAAAGCACACTGCAGCCCGATTGAAATATTCACACCATACTTCAACAATCTATATTTTAATGCAACGTTCCCAATCCTTTCGGGGCCTGTAATCTCCTGTAAATCAGTGCTGATGACAGCTTTGTCTATTTCACATTTGCATTAAATTCCTTGGCACTTTCTGCTATGCTGACTCATGTTTAAATCAGATAAGAAGTTGTGCCTTCCTCTTTTTCTAGTGGCTGAGCAAGAGTGACATGAATCCTTATGTCTGTATCTCCCTTAACCCACAGCCCAGTGTGGGAATGAAAGAATTTCAGCCACTCAATTTAAAAAAATAATGTGCAAGCTATTAGATGCATAAACAAAAGCAAAGCATTTCTCTTTGAAAAGCTCGACCCGGTCTTTTCAGTCATCCATGGTTCATGAAATACTGTTTCCATGTTTTTGGATATTAAGCATATTATATTAAATTAAATTATGTGTAAATGATTGTTATGATTGTTTCATCGTCCTTTTGTTTTTACAATGGTTGAAAAGCTAATTTTTGATGTTCAAGTTACAATAAATGAAATGCAGTGAAAGACTGCCAAAAGCTTTCATTGCTTTTGAGGGGAAAAACATCTTCCATGTCAGGACAAATCACTGCTATAGTAACAGGAGTACAGTTTATATTTGATTAAACAAATAAGTGCAGCATCAACCTTATACCTAGCAACCCACAGATACAGAAACCAAAACAGGAATATCATCACAATCCCAATGCTAATTTTTACCTTAAAAGACTGTTGAAGACTTAAAATGATCTGATGAAGGAACAAGCACCCAGTGCTTGTGTTCAGATAAGATTATTTGACTGTATCTTTACATATACACATATGTGTACATGTGCACATCAATGCATATATACATAAACGTTACACAGAAACACAGATGTTTATGTATGCACACATACATTCTCACATAAATACACACATGTGCACACACACACACACACACACACGCTCACACATATTCACTTGCATATGCATGCACACACATATACATATGCATGCACACACACTTTCACATATACATACACACAGATGCATATGTATGTGCATGCACACTCTTACCCGCACACACATGCACATAGATCAGATGCATATGCACGGACACACACACACACACACACACACACACACACACACACACACACACACACACACACACACACACACACACACACACACACACACACACACACACACACACACACACACACACACACATCCTGGAACAGTGGTAAGGATCTCCCTCTGGGACCGTCTCTTCAGAGCTAAGTGTTTCTCTGCTTCTCCTGAAATGGAGTAGTGTTCCCCAGGGCCTTTTGTCCCAGTCAAGCCTATGAATAAATAAATGACCTCATGACTGCTTTGGATCTCCTCGTTTCTCCCGAAACTAAGAGTGTACCATACAAATCTATCCAGCATGGTACTGAAGACACGTCATACTGCAAAAGCACAACAATCAAGCTATAGCATTGTACTGAACACTAAACATGCCACGTTATGCTGAATAACAATGGATACTGAACACTCATGGTATATTCTGTTCTGTTACTCCTACCAGCCTTTTCTACCATCTGTTGAAAGTCTTCACACATACACACAGTGGTTTTGTTAAGGGAATAAGCAAGCACATAGAGTTAACCCAAACATCTGAGGATTTTCAGTGAACCCACTTATTTTTCTTAATACCAACGAGACTGGGCTAATGTAAGTCGAACCACACGGTATACATTGACCAATGGGCAAGCATAAACGACCCCTGAAAGTTTCAATCCGCTTGCGTCTTCAGTTTGCTGTTATGCATCGCTTGAAGTAGGCATGTTTTTCTTGAGCATTGGTCCCATTATTTAACAGCCATACCTCATATAAATATCTATATAAATATCTTTAGAGTTACAGTGTGCCCTTAGACAGTATACACAACATTGAATGTACATGTGCAAACAGATGGACACATGCTCATATAAATAGACACACGCAGTCACACATGCAACAGTCTATATTACCGCACAAAAATACTCCCCCAAATCCACTCTGATGTAAATATGTGTACACCTGGTGCTGGCAACCGAAGGAGGGTTTTTAGACTTGAAATTAGCAGAAGGAAACCAACGTATGTCTTGTATTTCCTCCCCCAGCTATTTGGACGAGGTTGTTGATGCGTACACCTCCCTGTACGTAATAGCACGGGATAAACAAAGGAAATGGGGCAGAGACAGGGTGAGGAGCTATGGTGAAAACGGCAAACACGGAGCCATAGGTATCTGTGATACACACAGCTGAGACAACAGGTGCTCTGGGTTTCCAGCAAATAACTACGAATTGTCTGGTATCTCTATCTAATTTATCATTATTGCTTTTTTAATCCAATAATAACTGCTTCCCCCTCAAAAAAATGTAGACATTCCTTATTGATAGCGTAGCAGCAGGATATAAATGTGCTGTAAACAAACACTATGTGAATAACTCTAGGCCGCAGCTTGACTCAGCATCTCCATTTAAATTACATTTTCGCACTGGCCAATCAACATGTTTTTTATGAACATGTTCCTTTCAATAAAGTTCCACAAAAATAAATGAAACAGATGTTTTTTCTCTAACACTGGAGAAAAAAAGGCAATTTCTCACTATTTATTTTAATGTGTTGTGTTCAGAACACCTTCCCAAGTCTCATTTTGACAGCTATATTAAATTCTGCATTATCAATTCATGATTCCCAGACATTCCCATGAGCTTGAATCAAATTTGAATGAGGAAACTGAATTTTTTTCTGCCGTATCAGCATATAGATAATTCAGGACATTCTCAAAATCAAATAATGTTGATCTATATGTATCCTTTTGGATGTTGACCTCTGCAAAACTGTCCCATTTGATAAAATGAAAAAGTTGCATCTATCTATGTGCAGCATACACACTAATTATTAATAATCACATATGCGATCCCTCTTACTGATTTGGGAAGCTATTGAGTCTAAATTTGTAAGTGTGTGTTACTAGTGAGCCTCACCACACTTTTCAATATTCTCACTGTAACAAGGAATTAGCTCATTCTAAACTAAGGGGAAGAAGGTGATAAGAAGAATATGGACTTCTCCTAGTGAATGTTACATGCCACATTCACACACAAACAACCCATATATGGTGTATGTATATCATGGCCATCATGAATTATCCATGTCAACCGATACCATCTCAATGTATCTGCAAGGAGGTTTGCTACCAGTGTAATTTAGTCATCTGCTATTCACAGTCCCTTTATGCAGACATATCAAATCTCAGTTCTCTCACCAATTCAGCCTGACATGCAGGATGTACTGGAAGGAACTGGATGTCTCTGGCGTGTAATATTTAATGGGGTACATTTTAATCAGTGGGAAGGCCATGGCATTTTACAAACTATGGAGTTTAAGAGTGTAGATGAATGATTGTTTTGGAGGATTGTGGATTGCTATGAGTTGTAATGAGATTGAAAAGGTCATTACCGGTGATATGAACCAGCCTGAGACAGCTGCATACAAGTGTCTTCGTTGGACAACAGCACATAGAACAACAAAAGTGAACATTTGAAAATAGGCTACACGACCCTACCCCCCGCCTCCAGTTCCAAAATTAATGGTATGCGTGGTAAGGTTACCAATAACATTCTAAAAATCCAGTACGTCCAACCCTCTGACCTCTGGCCCACCCCTTCAGGATGGATAGCGAGAGAAGCTGTACACTGACCATGGTACAGTCATCAGATCCCAGCATGCCTTTGAAGTGTAAACGCAGCGTGCATGGGACGGACTCCATGCTGTTTCCACAGGCCCGCTGTTTATCTTTTCCGCAGATGGATGAGGTGGACGGAGCGTTCGCTAATTGCTTTACAACCCTGATAATACTGTTGCATGGCCTTACGTCACCCTGCCACCGGCTGTGGGGAAATAAGACAGACGAAGGCGATGAAAAAAAGGAAAGGAATGGCAAGTAACGTAAGCGCCAAAGACGAACACCATCAGCCTCACAGGCCTGTAAGATGGATCCAGTGCATTGTTTGAATCATTAACAGATGCATTCATTTATCAGCTTTTATAGATGCAGGTTGACCAAAACTGCCTTCTCCTTGGTCGACTGCGGCTCCCCTGGAAATGCTGTCTTCCATAGCAAAGCCATTCTTTGCTAGCTTTATACTCACAGTATTCTTCTATTAAGCAATTCTTTTAGCTGGTACCTTTCGGTGAAATATACACACACACACACATATATGTGTATATGTGTATGTGTGTTATTATCTTTTACATGTCAAAAACCTACGTCAGTTTTTGACATTTTTTGAGATAACACCACATCTTTTGTCAGCTATAGGTATATGTGCATATATGATATGTGCTGATGTTAGTTGAAAAGAGTTCCAATATTATTTATTGTCTGTATAATTGGCATTTATTTTAAAGAAAGGTTTATAACAACAAAATGAGAATAGCCTACTTAAACATCAGGGAATAATTATTTAAGCAGTGATTCCAGCAAAGATTTTAAACTGTTTACATTGGTACATTTTGACTTTGCTTTCAGAGTTATGACTTATTCAGAATTCTGAAAGACCACCATTCATAATCCATTCATCTTTGAGTTTCTATAGTGCATATTTATCATTGATGATGGGACAACTATAACCATTATTCTTTTAAAATCATTTGCATAATTAAATCATTATCAATCATCAATATTAGCAATGATCACCATAATCAACATTTGGATCCACTTATTGGATCATTTTTGTGAGAGCTGGCAGCTAACGCACACATCTCATGTGGGTCGTATATTAGGAACTATAGGTTTGTGCAGTTTGATCTCAGGCAGCGCTAATTCTGAATTCCCAGGAGGGATGCACATTTTTTTAACCAATTAAAAGAGGAAAAAAAGCTGACCCTGGTGATCTCATCGTTGAGGTTCTTTGTGTTCATAACAACTGGCATGTGAACTCTAGAATTGCCATGCCATATGAGGAAAAACAGACTGTGTTTCGCAGGGATGTTAGCTGGCTCACTCCGGACCATTAAAACTCAACTGCAACGAGCATTCAACGGTCTTTTCCAAAAGCCATCAGCAGCTGGATAAAGTACCCATCTGGTTCTGCATTGTAAAAATCTCATGTTTTAAAGCGAGGGTTCACAAACTGGAACCCACAAAGCTGTCCCAGGAGTCCACAGCCAAATGGAAAAAATATTTCCCCTTTTTGAGAATATTTTAGTCAGAATTTCTGCATTTCTTCATCCAAACAAAATCCTTGTTATGATTGCACATAATTGTTAATACTGTGACCATTTTATTGACTAAATATTTGTACAAAAATGGATCTTGAACACATCCATGGTGTAATTGAATTATTATTTAGATATGTTTGTACTAGCACTAATAATATTAACTAGAGCAAATAATTATTAATCATACAAAACTGACAATGGTGATAAACATCATGTAACTCTGTTGAACATATAAGACCACACAGATAGAATATATTATTGGATATTCACAATGTTCAGTTGTGCATTAAGTGAGAATGATTGAGTATTGATTGATTCTCAATGCATTATTTTCACTCCTGTCTTTTTCCCTTGGGGGAATCAATTTTCTCCCAGATAAGGGATTCTTCAAAAAATGTGAATGCCTTTTCATAAAACATTGCTGTGAAAAGGCGGGTTTTATTTTGTTTTGTTTGTTTTTCATCGGCATGGGGTAATGTAGAAACAACTGAGACCCATTTTCAGTCTACCTTCACCCAACTTTGGGTAATTTTAGCAAAAGTGCAATATTCTCTTCTTTTGATAAACTGAGTCAATATTATGAAGCAGCTAAAGAGAAGCGTCAATGAGGCGAAACATGTACAAAGAACTCATCACAAAATAATCGTAGAGATGGCAACAATATTCACTTGGTTTACTGCATACAGATGGATATAGAATTAGTTTTGAACAACAAGGAATTTGTCATTAGAAACAGATTGACATTTCATCTCAGACACATCAAAAGCGAAAATGTTCATTTCAAAGGTTTGGAATCCAAACACAAAGCGAAGGGAACATTTTTCCTGATCTGGCTTTTATCAGTGATAGTATGTGATGGCTCAATGACCCAATAAAAAACACACTGTGTTTTTAAAAACTATATGATGTTCTATTAGTTAAATGCAAATTTATTACAATGTCTTGTGTCTGTTGTAGCAGACGGAACATTTTTTTTCCAGTAGAATTAATCTTCAGGCAACATTGAATGCATTTGGAAGGAATTTATTGTGATGTGGCAAGTTGTATATCGGTACAGAAATTTGGTCTTGGGCTTGGAGTCCAAGGGGTCAGCAGCATGCCTCACTATTTTGGGTGAGGTGAACCCCTGCTGGACCACTAAAAGAGAAGGAGAAATACAAAAAAAAGGGAAGTAGACATGAAGGCAGAGATGGGGAGGGGGAGGGATGCCTCTCACAGTTCAGAAGCATGCCTGTTACTGTGTGTTAATATCTCTGTATGTAAACACAAAATAGATGCAGCATTTTTATCATTTATAGTAATGATGTGTTAAGGATAAGTACAAAGACATGTCCTTTTATTATGATTATTATGAATAATGATAGTACTTTTTCATCAATCGAAAGTTGAATGATAGCACTTTGGTGTAATGGTCACTATTTTGCATAATAGTTTGCAATTGCATACTCATGCTAATAAGCCTCATTTGTGGTAATTAATTGATCAATTGATGTGATTATTGGGTCATAATTGATTATAGGGAATGATCGTCTAGGAAGAGGCTTAAGAAGAGATAATAACATCCTCATAGCGTTGAGAGGGGGAAATACTGATTACGAAAGAAGTGAGGGGATTTCTGAAGGCCCTCGTCTTTACTTAGACAACCATCTTCTCATTGTTTTTCAGCTGCATGTTGTTTGAATCAAAGGTCGGACCTCATGTTCTGCATTGTGTTGTCAGGTGCATTGAGAACGAGTCCTAAGGGCACAGAGGAAACCCAAGAAGTCCTTGCAGACACTGCGTAGAACTGGCTGTGAAACTGATACGCTCCACTCCTGGTGGAAAGGCCAGGTCCATCCCAGTTACATTTCACACATAGGAAAATTGTGTCAACTCCAAACTTTCTTTTGAATACTAAACTATATTTTGTTGGAGACTCTACAACAGACTCTACAATGACTTTATGTTGACAGTTTCATACATGTATGAAATGCCCGTCTGATACATAGATTCCATATTTTTGGTAAATAATGTATCTGGAATGTTCTCCATGCACCTTTATTAATGGTACTAATCATACGGGTATTCGTGGAACTGCTCTTGAATCTGTTCAGCAGTGTGTTTTGGGGCATTATCATCTGGGAAAAAAATGTCGGTGTCATTAGTGACCCTGATTTACTTAAAATGGGCTTGTATTACCCAGCTGTGGTTCTACTACGTAATAATCCGATCCAAAG
Organism: Albula goreensis; assembly: GCA_022829145.1. Taxonomy (NCBI): domain Eukaryota; kingdom Metazoa; phylum Chordata; class Actinopteri; order Albuliformes; family Albulidae; genus Albula; species Albula goreensis. The sequence continues at coordinate 26,966,355 of CM040741.1, forward strand.
ACTCCCACAAGATGACTGATTCATCACCATTTTTAAACAGTGGGAATACACATAAATCTGTCCAGATATAGTAAAACAAGGCAACTGACTTGCTCTTCTACTCAGAAGTGTTTTGAGGTCTGTGCTTATTGCACCAGGCTCTCTAGTGATGTTGTGCTTTGGACCTGGCAACAAGTGGTTTTCAAATGGTAGGCATACCATAATGTCTGTTTGTGAGGCTCACCACATTTATTTTTGTTATCACTGGGTCATGAAGAGTAGATTCAGTTCTGAGGTCATTTTTTAGGCTGTTGTTTTGTGGGTTTTAGCAACCACTTTTCCGCTGTCTTGATGTATTTTTTTCTTGTTTGGCTTAAGCCTTCATGGTTTTCGACATTGACGAATTAAATCATTTTGCCTTTTCTTTGGCTGGCGCACCTGCATTTTGGGCATAAATTCATTGAGCTCTTTCAAAAACTTTTCAGTCTTTCCATCTGCCTTACAATTCCACATAATAAAGTGTTGATATTAAACATAGCTAACACATATTGGTAACCAGTGTTGACATTAATATGACAACTTTTTAACTGAAATCTAGTTCAAAATACAAGCCATTTTCATTGGTGTGTACACAGTTTTTCATACTCCTAATAACTGTATATAATGGTTGATTTATCAATGTTGTCCCACTTCTCTAAATGCAATATTATTCCACCATACAACATCTAAAACAACAACAACAATGAAGGATGTTCGTTAAAAAGAGAGAATAAAATGAAAATCCTTGCAAAAAGCAAAAACCATTATGCCAAACTAAAGTAACACCAGGTACACTGCTGAGCAAAAACAAAAAACCTTTATTGCTGTATCTGCATTACATTGCAGTGTATTTGCTCTGAATTATGTTACTCAGTGCCAGTACCTGGCGAGACTGGCGCAGTGTAGATTACACTTTACACATCATTCATGCATGGAGAAGGATCTGGGATAAAGCCAGAGGTTTGAACCTGCAACCTCCTGGATAAACATTACAGTCTCATGGCTCTCCGCTGGGTTCAGTGTCGCTCCCTGGATGGAGTGCTTAGAAGAAATGAAAGCATTGAATGTAGATAAAAATGAAGTGTAAAGAATAGACATATTTTTCATTTAAAATGTGGCACTTTTATAAAAAAATAAACCCTCTGATGTGACAGACGTGATTAGAGCAGACCGCTGTTCTTTCATTCTCAGCCCTAGGCATTGTCTCTGTTCAGGAGTTCTTTGGGAAACATTAGTGACAGACAGAATTCTCTACACCTTTATCTCCACCTTGCATGAGTCTCATGGATATTCTTTCTATTCCACCCCAGGAGAAAACAGCTGCTTCATAACTCTTTTTGAGTGGGAAGTTCATACTTCAACACACACACAGAATAAAGTCAGTGTTTGAACCCCTTGACACAGGGTTCAAATTCTGTTTTGTGTCCTAACCTCCATTTTGCATTTGCATTTTCCACCATCCTTTGTAATTATATAGACAGTCACACAGATGCATGTTCTATACTTAGTCAGAGCCTTTTTATACTGCACCTGTCTGTACTTTGAGCACACAGAGATTTGTATTTTTTCATTTCCATATCATAAGAAGTCAGTGGTTTCCAATACACATTGTTGTTGATGAATTGTGATAGGCAAGATCATTTTAGAGAGTATTTTTGGTGAATGCACTCTATCTTGACATTTTCCATTGTTAAGCTGCACCACTGTGTATTCACTGAAGGTGAAGGTGATGTTCTCTGAAATTATCCAGTTTTTGCTCCATACAGCATTGTAGCTTTGCTCATTGTCTGCTACCATGAATTTTGACTGACCATTATGATTTTTAATGCTTTTTGTCATGATGCAGAACAGTAAAACATGAAAGCCTTTCTTTCTTGTGTTACTTATTGTGACTAATTTCATTATTCAATTTGGATTCATTATTCTGCCATATGATTGCAAATGCACTTTCTTTCACTTGAACACAATCAGTACCCTATTGAAAACAAGAGGATCCGAGCTTCACCTATGGGCAGTGTATTACTTTGCTCATTGATAAATTATAATTACAAAACACATGGAAAAGTGAAATATATCAGAATGCAGGATAATGTGTACACCTTGTCTGTAATAAACTACATGTATGGCTACACATATGGGTAAAACTTCACCAGTTATCAATTGCTTTCGATAGATGCAAAGATGTGGAATGTCTGTGTGTTTTCAACCCTTTCTTTCTGTAAATACCTCCTGATTTGTTTTTAGCTTTCACCTACCAAGATGTTCTGCTTGAAAATGCTGCATATTTTCTTCAGAATGATGAGACAAATAGAGCAAATATTAACTCTAAAAGTAATATACAAAGCAGCCATGCCTGCACAGGCTTATTTGACTCAAATGGTTGGATTTAGGAATGACAAAGCAAGTAGAATTGAATGCAAATCACTGTGTTCCAGTCAGAAGTTGAAGGGGGTTGGCTGTATGGGGGATGTGTTTAGCCCAGGGAAGGCAGCTTGCTTTCATGTGAAACATAATAACACCTTATCTTTGATGCATTCAAGGGAAAGCGGGAAGCACTACATGAGTCTGAGAGCACGCCAGGTTGCCATTGTTTTGGATTAACACTGTAAGTATGAGCTTTAACTCTTCCATATTGTAAATCTTAATTTAACACTCTAAACAAAACAAACAAGTTTCATACTTTTTTTTTCTTCGTTGAAAGAATGTATTTTGTTGATGTATTTTATATCCAGGAAAACAGCAGCTTATACATTTGTACTTCCTTTTAATTCTTTATAAGTCACACCAGAAAATAAATAATTATGCTGTTTCTTCTACATTGAAAAATTTCTCTCATAGGCTAGGCAGTAGAGCATTGTAATAGGTATAATCATAAGGCCCAGTGGTGAGGCCCAAGTCATGAATTTAATCAAGGTAATGCAGGGGACAAATGTGGCCATTAATCCATTAGGTGATGTTTATTTGGCAAACAAAGATTTCTCCAAAACCAGCAGAGCTACTCTCATTCAAATCTGAATGTCAATCTAGAAAGTGTTCAATAAAGTTGATTATACAATATGAAATCTGTCTAGTATTGGACTGCTTGTTCGAAAAGTAGTTCCTCCTTGATACTTTAAACTCAACCACTTATGGCTGCTAAGCCCCCAGCATGCACTGGGAAATGTCAACAGAGCATAGTCAGTGATACTGTTTGGTTTTAATCATCCTGGAATTTGTTACCAAAGAGAGGAGAAGTTCACATGTGTATGAGGTTGAAACTATATAGTAAATAATTAGTGAAAATAATTATTTTGCTGTTTTAAACAGAGTCACACAGTTTTTGTTTTTGTGACACAAAGCACCAAAATCATTCTATTGGGAGATTCCATCATTACACAGATAAGGCTTGGACACCAAAAAAAAAAAAAAAAAAAAATGCTATACTGTACACATTGGTAAAGCCATTTCATGACTTGGCACTTTGTAGACTGTTGCTGCAAAGGAGAAGCGTTTCCATTACAGGATCCTACTCCCATTCAGATATTTTACTGTGTGAGTCACCGCACTGTTTCCTTTCATCAAGGTCTAAAAGAAGAGTTACGGTTATACCCATGATTCCCTTGGAAACCAAGGGGACCTCACAGTTTCTGCTGATTTCAAGGCAGCCACAATGTTTGGTAGCATTCGTCCTCCTTAACTTACAGATAAAAGCTATAGTTCTTTTTCATATGAAACACATTTGTGCTCATCTTTATGGTGACTTGCCAAAATGTATTTGTGAAGGAGACACAGTTTATGGTCCAGACGGGCATTTGTGACTGAGAGTCAAGGTTACAGACAAGGGTTAATTGAATACAGGGCAAGCTCAGCCTGCCACTAGCTCAGTCAAACTAGCACCTTGACCAAGCTCTGTAACAAAGCAAAGTGACAGATGAAAGGCCACTTTCAAAACACTTTCCGAAATCACATTTTGAAGACTGTATGATGCTAAGGTGAGAGATTGGATTACCTTCATCACACAAAAAACCCAAATATCATATGTCAGCTTTATTTATTGTTCTTGTTGTCGATGACAATGATTTATGATGTATGGTGATAAGTAGGTCCACAGGAACAAGAATAAAAAAAGCAGAGGGTATTGATGTTTGTGAAGAGAAGTATTGTTGACGATGACAACAGTGCTCAGTGTTTGGGGCAATGGTGCTCTGAAAGGCTTTTTTGGCGTGAAAAGCCAGAGGAAACGAGCGGCGCACAGTCTTTGTATGAAAGGTGTCACGGTTTGAACCCCTCCCTGCCAGCGGAACAGAGGCAAACAAACAGAAAACAAAAGGTAGCACAGATATGGCGGATATCGTCGACTCCTGTGGGAAAACAACAGTGCCACGTGCAGAGAGGCCATGCGGGGTCACATTTTCACCGTTACCCAGGATGGGGTGGAGTGGGGTGCGGTGGTGTGGTGCAGTGGGGCAGGGTGTAGGGGGGTGGGACACAGATGTGAAAAGCATCCATGTTTTGATAGGAAAAGCAGAAGAGGGTTGGAGAACCAAAGGGTCAGCGTGGAATATCGCTTAGCAGTAGCACGTTAGCCAAAATGGCCCAGATCGCTGAGCCTGCACATCATCAAATTTTATAATTTTAGAATGCTTTATGACTTTCCTTCAGTTTTGTGAATCTCAGCAGAATGATAAACTTATAAAGCAACCTCAGTGAAAAAAAAAATAGTTATGTCTGTTCTTCAAATAAATGGACACAACGACTAAAAATTAATAAAAATAATGCTAACAGAGAGGACTGTGGTGTAATTTTATCCAAAATAAATAAGGAAGCAATAAAAGTTACGTTATACAATGTTGGTGTAAAACCAAATGCTTAAGATTTACTTTTAGCGGTTGGCTAAGGAAGAATATCTACAAATCATTACAAAAAGCAGTATTGAAATCCTCCAATCCTCCAACTGCAGAGAACACAGGGGTAAGTGTGCAAGACACTTACAAGGTACAAATCTTCAAACCTGGAATAACGTTAGTTGCTATGTTGTTAATGTTGTCATCTGGCAGGGGTCCCGGATTGAGAGGGATTTGGGGACCCCTTAGCTGTCCCCCTTTCCAACAGCCCTGAAATAGATGACCTGCCAGACAGCAGGTGTGAACCGCCTCCAGATAGGCTAAGCCTGTCCGTATTCCTGTCCCATCACAGGGCGGCCTGCCTCCGGCAGTATCGGGTTTCTGCTCAGGATGTGGTGAAACAATTAATCCTCAGATTGTTTCACTTCCTATTGAATTGCCCCCAAACCTGTATGCATGTAACTCAAGCTGTCCTTGTGAATCTCACTTCTCCTCTGCCTCAATCAAAAAAAAAGGGGGGCGTTGGGGGAAAAGAGAATGCTTCTGCATCTCATTTTAAATACACAGAAAAGGAACACAATATAAATGTAAAAAAGGACAATGCAACAGTGAAAATATGAATACTAAAATAAAAATGTACACAAACAGCAATACTGAAAATCAATAACTGAAACCTGAATTACTGGACCATCTCGCAATCACATGTAATGTGATCACGGCAGATGATACAGACATTGATGTGAATTGGGCACAGACTCGTACTGCTGTTTTAAATCTCCGACTTTAAACCTTTTTCCTGATGCAGAGTTATGCAAACATATGTTTTCACCTTTTGACTTCTGTGCAGCAAGACCATGATGTATCGCAAGAGCTCATCATTGGCTTTCAGCAGCATAGCTTCAGAGTGATCTGTAACGTATAGAAAATCTACAATGAAGAGCCAATTCTTCAGCTTACACTTGGGTGAGTCAGTATGTCTGACACTACATTATATAATAACACCATATGAATCTGACTATAAGCTAGTGGACCTTTTAGATGGAAACTGCTGGATCTTGTTTCCACAAAACTACCTTCCTTCAGAAACAACACAAGTATATTTTCACAGCTTGTAAGGTGGCCAATGCTAAAGTTGTAGAGATTTACACCACTGTTCAGTGACTGCGACTGTTGAATATTTTTCATTTTTAGTCATGAAAAATGTATGATTGTATCTTATTTATTTCACCCTTATTGACATGAGCTGTTGTTTTCCTCACTCTGGATCAGGAGAGTCAGGCTGAAATTGTTCTCTTCATCTGTTTTTTAATCTCCCAGCATTCAATGGTTAAGGACACCATACACCACATGCTTGACTCAAACAGCTGTAAGACTGATGAGATACGTCTAAACTCTTGTTGATCGAGGCTCTCCTCCCTATCCTTTGTGGATATGAATGAAAATGAAGAAGAGCTAGGCTAATCATATTTCAGGTTCTTACCAGATGCCAGTGTTGTTGACAGGAAGTACATTCTATGCATATCAATGTAGAATTGTTTTTGAAAATTGTAAGAGACGATGATGATTGATCAGTACGACCTTGCAGATTTCAAGCCATTATTATTTTATTGATTCAAGAATATGTATATTGATGAAACACATGTTATGATTTTGGATATGGTGTACATGGACATAGCCAAACTTCTGTCAATGTAAATACTTTGTTTAGAAACATTATGGTGATTACATTTATTTGTGAAAGACTGTTGTAGCTATATGTTGCATTAACATGTCATAACATCTTTAATAAAGTCCTTCATAAGAAAATGCAAACCTTTTTAAACAATGACTCTTTAAATTGTAAAATTCTATTCTCAAACCCGCAGTCTGTCACTTGATGTTAGGCCAAAATTCTGATTAGCTTTCCATGAGTTATATTAGTACAACACTATACTGTGGTGTTATACATATTTGGTGAGTGCTTTCAAAAATCTCCAATTAATATATGCTTTGCCTGGTTACAGAAATATTAATATTGGTGGAACAGTAATGTACTTATAAAATCAGGGATGTTCACCTGGATTATCCAGTTGGAAGAAATCACGGTGAAAATACCAATACATCACAGTGATTGATTGCACATTTCCATTGCCATGTAGATGTGTAGTTAAATTAGATTTATTAAGTTATGTCTGACACACATGCGTGGACACACACACACACACACACACACACACACACACACACACACACACACACACACACACACACACACATTTTTATTATTTACAAAAATAGCTTCCAGTGCTGCATATCTTTTTCAGGTTACATGTTAAGGGCTACAAGGGGAGGACAGATTAACAGTTATGGAATAGTTCCAATAAACAGTCAAGGCTTTTGGTAGTTATCTGTCTGAAGCTCATTGCCAATGGTCATCCAAGCAAATCTTTGTAGCCCCCTTTCACGTCCCTCCAAGCGTGAGGAATACATAAAATAATCTGATGCAATATTGCAACATAAAATATTATTTAGATATTATGTAAAGGCATTGAAGAGATTTATTGTCAATTGACATTTTCTTTAATATGAAAACATTATATGATACAGACGATACTCATTGGCTTTGTGATCTTATGAACAGGGTTTCATACATTTGTAACTTATTTGCAATATAATGTATGCCAGAACATACATTGGACTAAATTACAATGGAATAATTTACTGTACTATATAACATAAATCACTCTGTTAGTGAGCTATATTTTAGGCTTAGACAAGTGAATAAACAGTATTCTTTTATTGTGATACAATTGTTGGAATTGATTGTTTTTTAGTCAAAATTTTGGCACCCATATTTTTGTGCTTTGTACACCATTCTCTCTCAAGAATAACGGCACTGAGCCTTTTCCTCTAATGTCTAATAGGGCTGGAGAATACATGGGGAGAGATCTTCAACCGTTCCTCCATACAGAACCTCTTAAGACGTTTGATATCCTTAAGTCTGTGCATTTGGACTGTCCTTTTCCATTCAGGCCATAAGCTTTCAATCAGGTTTATGTTGAAAGGCTGAAATGGGCACAGACTGAGACGGGCATTGTTGATTCTGAGGTGCATTTGGAGGCAATGTCATGCTGGAAGGTCCACCTTTAAGCCAAGTCTCAGACTCCTGGCAGAGGTAATGGTTTTTTTTTTTTTTTTCGAAATGTTCTAGTACATAGAAGAAGTCATGATGACATTGATCTTAATAAGCAACCCAAAACCAGGGAAAGAAAAATAGCCCCAGAACACATTTCATGGTATTTTATAGTTCTTTTATTTCTAGTCATCTTTCTTCTCATGCCAATTTTACCAATAGGGTGCAGAGTTTAATTTTGGTCTCATCCAACCATAGGAATCGGTTCCAATCAGAGCTTCAGTGCCATCTGGCAAACTGCACATGCTTCAGTTTCGCTGTGGCACTTGATAAGGGTTTTTCTTCAGGAAACCTTTCCAAATAGCCTGTTGGCATGGATATGGCGTCCGATTGTTCATTTAGAGACTCAGCGACCCCCTAGACGCTGCAAAACTCTGCAGTTCTCCGGCCGAGTTCCTTTGATTCTCTTTTGCCTCCATTGCTATCTTTTTCATTTTTTGTGGGACCATCGTGGACTTATCTTGACTTACTAGCAAGTTAACGACTGCGCTAGTGATTTCAAACTATTTGTTAATTGTCCGAACATTGGCAAATGGTATATTTGAATTCTTGTGGGGTTTTTTAACCTGATTACCTGACTTGTGAAGGTTGCAAACTATTTCTCTTTGATTTATAATATGCCTGTTACTGCATTTTATATCCTAGTTAAAAATAAAGTCATTCAGTCCTGTTAAACAAAATTAGATATTCAGTAAAATGAACTCTACTCACATAAAATCTAATTTTTATTTATAAACATTTTTGAAGAAAAACAATAGAATTCTTACACTTTTTTCTCACATAAAGACATCTGTACGGCCTATTTATTCATCTTCATTGAGGATGCCAATAACTCTAAGGGGGAAAGGGAAATCAATTAAAGAGGAATTTAGAAAAAGCCATAATACTCATCATTTCACTGGCAATGTCAGTTTTTGACTTTGAATCATTGTACAAAACTGTTTTCAAACAACTGGATGTGAAATATATATGAAAAATGTAGGCTGAATGAGCTGGACTTCTAAGAGACACTGACCTCAGTCTGATTCGCTGTGCATCCATCAAGAAGCTTCAGAGAAACCCATCAACAATATTTCCATTCACTAACAGACTTTGGGGGACCTAGCATATCCCATGCTATTGTAGCTGATGTAGCCTTAAACAGATGTAAATATAAATACCAGCCAATTATTTGTTATGCATCATTACTTGACTTATGATTCCTTGTATCCTGAGAGACTTTCATGGTTATTTTCATGTTTTGTCCATTTTTACAGCTGGATAGTCAGTGAAGCATAATACCCCACATGGGGTTTAAACCTGAAACCTTAAGCTTAAGAGCCCAGCTCCTTAGCCACTACACCACACAGCTGATTCACAGCGATAAGAGTCATTGATGTCACTTTCCTTTGATAGGCCTCAGCGTCATCTCTCCGTACGCAGCCGGTCGCAAAGGCTCGGCAGCGGGCAAGAGACGAGTAGATTTTCTCCTCGCTGCGTGACGCTCCATCTTGGACTGCAGGTATTGATCGCTTGTTGGGTCGAGACAAGACGAGGCGAGACAGCGTTGCTCTAAGCTCCCTGACGTGTGAAACACTTTATCGATTTTCTTTTTCTCTCAACCTCTCTGATCCCCTTGCTTTCCCTGAAGTCTAAATTGGAGACAAGGGGGGTGAAAAAAGAAGACAACGAACTAGTCCCTGGAGTTAGCGAAATAGAGAAAAATCATGGTCCAGTGGTGCAACCACATCCCAGAGGCCTAAGGAAAATTGTGATACAATCTGATAATAGAGGAAGTCACAGCAGTGACCAGCACAGCACAAACCCTATCCAATATGTATCTAACTTGCTCCACACAGGTGGGTGCTCTAAATTGGTTGGTGATGGTAAAAGGTCTTATATAAATGCACTTAAGTATTATAGTTACTATACTTTGCTTATGCATTCCTTGCTTGAAGTTCCTTCATTTATTTCCTTAGAGAGTGGCCTTTTTCTGGAGCTTCATTGCTCTTCCCACCACATAGCAAAAAAATCACATGCTCTGCAATGCAGGACTGAGGTAATAAAGAATGTTTATGCAAAATGCAAAGTGGCCACAGGAGTGACTGTGTGCTATGCACCTCGCTACGTAAAGCCTTGCCAACTCCAGCTATTAAGGAAAGCTGAAATTTTGGCAAAACATTGATGTCTGCATTACCTGCTCACGTAACAGCTAGCCTAACTAACTGTTACGTGAGGTCCCTCTGCAGCTGTTGCGGTGGCATCTACTATCCCTGGGCCGGTGTTTGAAAAATGTTCAAAGGCAAACGGCTTGTTTATCTGACAATTTATTATCACCTGCCAGCAGGGGTGCGACTACAGTATTCCAACTACCTACCCTTGTGCTTCTACGAAACTGTTCTCCTGTTTCTGTTTCGACGATTATTTTAATAACGTCGCTGGAGGGGGGCCTTGACACAAATGAACATATCATACGCCAACAGGAATGCAATCATTTGCTAGACTAACAAGCAATAATTTGGTGATAATTACGAGCAATTCGTCATCATAACAATTACGGAAAAACAAGTCAATCAGAGAGAGGGGGAAAGCTCTGGAATGTCCGCTTGTTGGGGGAGATTTTTGTGTACAGGAAGTGGAGCCCTGAGCTGTTGACTAATTAAACAGTTGAGAGATCTCAGCCTGCACATTCCCCGGAGGGAGAGGATTGGGATAACGAGAGGAGCCTCCAGGCGAAGACCGGAGTTCGCCAGGCAGGGGGCGAGTGGCGTCTACTGCCCGCACCTAAATAGTTTGTTCCAATTTCCTGCCACTCACTCCGCAGTGTGCGTGTCAGTGACGCCGCGGGCTGCATTTTGAGAGGAAGGTGTGAAACCCCCCCCCCCCGGAGTTCCTTGCATGCCTTCACTTGCCCATACGCACTTCTGTTTATAATCCTCTCTCTACATTAGGCTCTGCCCTTTCACAAGGTTAAATAAATATTTTATTGTTATTTTGTATAGTGTCTTTGTTAGGTTCCCCTCTCACATGCATGGAAACATGAGGGCTTTTGTCTTACTGTGTGCACCTCTCTCAAACCTAGTTGATCTGCACATACAAAAGGTTTGATTGATTGAAAATAGTGCATTACACTTGATGTTTGCGCTTTTGAAACATTATACAAACTGTTACACTATAAGGACTGTTAATTCAGGACCAGCGCACTGGTAGAACATGGCACAAATTGATTACCATAGCGAAGGGAGAAGGCTGGCTTTATTGACTGAAATAGGAAAACAATAATGAAGTATGATGCATTAAATATCATGGTAACAGAGCACAACAGGGCCAATGACACTCATATTTACAGATCTCAGTATTCGAGAACAGAACATCTCTCTAGTGTATATCTCATGTGATGAGGCATTACACATAAGAGTAGGTCATTTTTCTAATCGATAATCTGATTTACATTACATTTACAGACTGATGAAACCTCAAGAGGAAATATAAGGCCATTTTATTTCCAAGTGAAAATGACTAGTCACCCACTAGTGCAGGTCTTAGGGTGTTTGAGACTCAAGACACTGCAAAGCATTTGGAAGATATGGCTGAGAAAGAACATTTGAAATTAATCTTTGTAGAGGAATTGATTAGACCTCCAGAATTCTACATATACATTTAAATGATGTGTTTTGGAGGTCTAACTAAAGTACTGGAGAAGGATTCATGACCAGCTGATATCACATTGTCTACACTCATAGGATTTGAATGGGTTTCTGAGGATTCAAACAGTTCAGTTGTCTTGAAAAAAATGTTCTCTTCTCTCAAGAGCAAACAAGCCCAAAATAATATCTGTTTATGTCTCATTTATAGTCGTTTTGTGACATTGAACTACAGCAAATCAGTTAGATTTAAGCAAACCTCAAAAAGACATGTTAAAGTGTTAATTGCATACCATTTTACTGTAAGGAGCATTAGCCACCAAGGCTTTTAACTACAAGAATACAGATATCTTACAAACCCAATGTTTTAGTTGTTCTGCTTTCTGATGTGAACAATGACAAAATAATAAAGTTCAAATAAGTATCAATGCTCAACTGTTTATAACCCATGAGTCCATCGCTGTAATACCATCTACGTTTTCCTATGTGGGAAGTGTAATATTGCCATAGGAAACTGCAATCCTTAGCAAGGTTGTCAGTGTACTAGAGCTGTCAATGGCTATGATGGTAGCATGCGTAATCGCTCCATCGTACATGTCACAGGTTCCATTAGTAGAAAAATGTGGGACGGCTCAATTCGGATCTTCCGCACTTTAATGACAAAATAAATACATTATATTACATTGACCCCTGCCGCCTTGTAAAAATCTGAACAAGCAGCAGATGGGGTTAATACACCATGGGGCACTTGTGCCGAAATTTACAACCTTTTTATTAGCCATAAAAATAAATTGCCTTGCATTCTGGTACTGTTGGACTTGCAATGATATGATTATTCTCCAGTGCGCCTCCCCCCCCAAAAACCCCTTTCAACCCCCACCCCATGGGGAATGGAACAGCCCGGTGGTAAGCTATTAAAATCCAGCAGTGAATAGCTGTATCTCTGTCTATGATCACGCCGGCAGCCACACACACACATAGGGCTTCTGCGTTTCACTCTGCGGCCATTCTGTCAAGGCAAGGGCTGTAACTGCAATGATAAGTAGTACAGTACAACAACTCTTTCTAATGGCTAATACCGTGGAGCGCCAATGTAAATGGCCTTTTATAATGCCCCAGACAGAGCTAAATGAAAGACAGCAGGCAGTGGAACCTGTAAGCTTTGCCTTGTCTTTATTTAACTGGGGAATTTAATGGGCTTAATCTTGATCACGATGCATTGATACAGATGGTTAGCAGACTAGTAATTAATCAGTTATGGTCACAATTGAATCCTTTCAAAGTAGTTATTGGGCCAGTATCAGATCTGTGTTGGTGGGGGAGGCAGCAGGTGATTTTAGCGATAATGTCTATTTGAAAGGGTTGATTAATTTGCAATACAAATGACAGAAATCAAGACTGTCTTGTGCACCTAAATAAAAAAATGTATTCTTTTGTAGAGTGTTATAATGTAAAATGATGATAATCATAGCTAACAAAAATGTTAAAAATAGCGCATGTCAAGCCATCACGTTCTATTGTAAATTGTCCTGGCAAAAAAAGGAAAAATGGAGAAACCACTCCCAAATGAAGGGGGCAAAAATAGAATCATCTTTACTTTTAATAGTGGAATCATACTTTATTTTGTGCTTTGTTGTATGAATGAACAACTAAGGCATCCATCTAGTCCATTTTCCCACCACATGTATTGATAATGGATGTACTGAGGGTAAACCAAGTGTTTATTGTGTGTTTTTTGAGGGGGATGTGGAGGAGGGTGACTCTATTACAGTGAAAATTTGAAACACATGTTGAAGAGCAGAATTCCAGCAGTGATAGATTGTTCCGTCAGGAATCTTTACATAACCGATATTCTACAGAGGAGGACACTGCTAATAACTCACATAGCTTTTCAGCAAGTCATCCATTTCTCCACTGCGTAAGCTTACTTTACAGTGGATGACTCCACAGTAAAACCTCAGCCACGCCTAACCTCGCTAAACACAGTGGGGGCCTCAGTGAAATAAAGGCAAAAATATTCATCTCAGTGGTTGAAGGCTTAGTTCTGTCAACATCATGTGGTTTACTTACTAAAGCATTTATAGTACAAGCAAAAAGACTAAGACAGCATGTGATTGGTTGAGGTAGTTTGTTTACTCCAATCACAAATCATGTCACTGAAATTGCATGTGCAAAAATCCTAACATGTGCTAAGGGCTTTGCTAAATCTGGCCCTATGTGTGTATAATCTCAGTCAAATAAATCACATTTATATTTTCTGCCAGAAAGGCTCTGAAAAATGGAAAATACAACAGCTGTAAAAGATACACACATGCAGGGAAAACATCAGCCAGACAGCGATAAAAATTAAACCAAAACTGAAATTTCACCAAAGGGAGGTAGGAGCAAAACAGGTTTAGAATAGGAAGGTTTAGAATACAAGTCTGATTTTTAAGTTGCTATCATGTCTGATTTAAGTCATTTTACATCACTGTAAAAAGACAATTAGCGACGTCATTGGCCACTTTCATAAAATCAAGTGTAGACACACAATTAAAGTAAGTCTCTTTGTTGGACAGATGGGAAAATTGGACCTCATCCAGCAAAATTAATGAATTTGGGGGCTAATATGAAAAAGTGTCCAGGCGTAACATACCAGAAGAGTTTAAATTGTTCTATACTGAGAGAAAATGAGAAAGTGTCATCATCTAGAAGCTAATCAGTTTCTACACAGCAGGCAAGATGGTTACATGTTTTTATAATTAAAAATCTCTGCAAAATATTTAAAAAGGACAAGGTTTAATAAGTTCATTGTAATGAACTTGTGTGATGTTTTGGAGGCAAAAACTGAGACTTTAAAAATTTCAAACTTTTTACTAGACAGTTTTTTTTTGTTAAATGGGTGGTGATAGCATGTGAAACCTGAAATTAATACATGTGAAAAAAGTATTTTTTACATGAAAATTCCACATGCACATAGTTTTCAGACAAAACGCACACAATGTCTGTGATTTTCACATGTGAAACTCTGAATTTCACATGTGGCGTTCTTCTAGGGCTGTCCTGCTCTTTCACGCTTAACTCACAGAATGTGGGCGGTTTTGATGTTGACCTCTCCAGAACAGGGCAGTTTGGAGTAGCACTGCACAGTGCTCTCGAACACATTGGAAACATCAGCCACACTTCAGCTAAGGTAGGAATTAATACAGCATACACGTTCTGTCCGTCACTTGAAAACAACCCCCTGAACCTTCCCATCCCAGGTTTTATTAAAGCAGTATTTCATACTGCAGAAATGTTCAAAGAAATGGAGTAGAAGATGGAGCTGGTGAGCCTCAACATTCTGGCAACTAGAAACAAACACTGACTAAGACCCTGAGAGAGAGAAAAAAAGGAAAAAAGATCTTGGAGAAAGTTAAAAACACCCTCTGTCACAATCCGAAATAGCATATTGTGCAAATCAGAAAAGACTGTCTAGTCTGAATGGAGTCACAAATGTGATACATGTGTTGAGAGCCCCTCGAAGGATGGTTTTTGCGCAAGTTGTGCAGACGGCAAGTGTTTTCGATGGAGCCTGAACTTCGACAGGAATGACACAAACAACACGCTCATCCATACAGATTTATTAACCCAGTGCTCCATCATCGCATTTTGCATATTTGGCAAAATCATCAAGAATTATCTTTCCATAAATAATCGTGTTTGTGTTTAAGATTGCATTCAAAACATTTTTGCGCTGTGCCATTCAATACTTTGCACCTTGCCAGTATTGTGAGGATAAAAAGATGTGTCAGCAGGTTTCACTGACAAGTAGTAGAAAATGTAAAATTTCTTATTAATATGTATGGAGAGAGGACATAATTTTCTGTAATATACATGATAAATAAGTCTTTTAAGCTACCTACGGACCCTGTGTCTGACTCTGACTGAGGTGATGTAGGAATGAGTCCTGTTGGAAGATTTGAAGCCACCACTATTCCCCCTAAGCCTGAGCACAAAGACCCCCCCCCATAAACTCTTGTCATTGCAAAAATTGTTGTTTCCTTGGAAACGTGTCTCCTGGTCATTGACTGTCTCAATCTTGAATTAATCTTGTGGGCTGAAGTGAAAAGCTGGTTTAGCGTCAGTGGCAGCAAAGAGATTGTGGTCTCTGGCCTTAAAAATAAATTGTGATATTGCCCTTATCATAAAAACTGTACTGCAGAAAAAGTAGATAGAGAAGAGACTAGAAAAGACACATAAGGAGATATGAGGGTTGTACAGATTAAGGCGTGTGTGTGTGTGTGTGTGTGTGTGTGTGTGTGTGTGTGTGACAATGACAGAGGTTAGTTACCACATAGATGATCTATAATTCGTTAAATATAAACAGCTCCTCAGTTTTATAGGCAGCTACAGCTCTCTGCCAACAGATAATAGAAGTGTTATAAATCACACTGTTTGCAGTGACGTAATTAAATACAAAACACGTTTCTCTCAACTGGGTGGCGGGGAGGAATGCAATCAGCAGACTGAAATGTTTTCTGCGTTTCCAGAAAACAAATATTTCTAAATATGATCTTGGGAGTACGATTCTGCAAGCTAATAGGAACGAAAAAAGTACGGCCTCTGTTTTAAACAAATCTAAGTGTCATCTATCCTTAATGCATAACAACGGACTACAAGCAAATATTTCATTGCATCATACAATGCCATGTGGTCGCTGATCTCCAGAAAAAGGCTGTGAGAAAGAACGAAAACAAGACTTTCAATAGTTAATTAGATAAGGTTAAAGAGCATTTTAAGTGGTTTAAACAAAGTCTTCCCACCATTCTTGGAATTAATTTTAATGAAATCACAACTTCACTGATAACTTGTATGACAGACAGTTTTTTCAGGGTTAAAGGTTTATAATGGCTGATTTTTCAGACATCTTCTCTGTCAGGGATCTTGTGGGTTTATAACTACATGTACAGTTCATCCTGTCCAGGTGAAAATGTATACAGTAAAAGTCCCCAGAAGTGACTGGACAGAATAATGTTTGCAGCAGGTTTCATCAACAAATGACAGGCCTCCTCAGACTTGCTGTAGAGGCATTCTCATATCACTGGGACAATTGCTGTACAGCATCTGATAAATGGATGATGGGGGATCCGTAGTTCATCATGACTGACACATTCTCCCAGCATGCATTGTCGCTGTAGGGGAGATGGGGGCAATATTCCCCCTACCTATCCACTCCACCTAAACACACTGGCACACCTTCCATTCTTACAACATTGAATCAAACAGGCCCCACAGGACTACATGATACGGCAAACCGTGGCATGCTACAACGTACAGTAACATGGCGTGAAGCGTGAATCCTGTTTTAACTTGTCTCCGAAACGGAGTAGACTCATGCGTGGAGTGACGTTTGCCTTCCCAGCTCAGAAAAAGCTCTTTACATTTGTGCTTCATCTGACCATTGGCTTGCTTGTAAATGTCGACTATAGACAAACGTGGAACTTCTCAAATAGTGAGGCAACTTATAAAGCTATGACTTTCAAACCGATGAGCAATACGTAAAGGTGGAGACAAAAACTCCTCGAAGAAAGCCACAACTTAGCAAACGTTCAAGTATCTCTCTGTCTCTCTCTCGCGCTTTCATATATAAGGTTAAGCACCTTGAGAATTTCAATGCAAAAAGGCTGAAAACCATGTATGATTTCTCTGTTGTACAGAGGTGACATGTGTCAGAGGTCTGAGGCTCAGAGAAGCGATTTCTTCTGCTCAATTATTTCAGAAAATGATGTTTTTGCCCTTTCACTCTCCCAACTGGAACAGAAGCCTACCACTTGACCTCTCAGCGGTAGTCTGCACTCGGAAAAGTGACTGTTTCTACCCGACGGGCTTCATTCAGGCATAAAGCACAGACGCTCCACAGGTGTTGGAGAATGCGTGGCTAACGCCACCACTACTTAGTGTTCACTGTACAGAATACAGCACTTGTCAGATTATAAGTACATGTCAGTGTAATTAAAATACCTCCCACTTTCCATGTATGTTATTAAAAACAAGACAATGAAATCAAAAAGGGCAATGAGACCCAACATGTTTCACATTCCAAACACTACAGTACTTCAGAAAACAGAAGATTCTTTGTCTCCCATGCTGCTCTGGAGATTCAAAGTATGGATTGTGAAAAAAGCTACCAACACAGACATGTTTTTTGTAAATATTTTGATACTGTAAATAAGCTGTAATTGACTTTTTAGAGTGCCAGTTCAGAGAGAAAGTGTTTTGCTACACTGTCTTCAAGCTGAGAGTAAAGTCAATATAGATAACACTGACTCTCACACTCACACTCGCAAACACAGATACACACACACAGAAACATTGATCGCAAACTACAGGTCTGATAATCCAAATCCATTACTGTGTAATACACTCAGATCTGTAACTTACTGAATCTAAAATCTATCTTAAGTATTGAAAATACCCACAAAATGGTGTAAATCAACACTGGCACTTGCTATATACAAGCAGCAAACAAATGATTTCTCCTTCTTTTTCTCCGCTAAGCAATTTCACTGCTTTGTGTTTCTATGTTTACATTGAGATGGGATTGGTAAGTCAGCTCGAGAGATATGAGCAAACCAAATCCTTGTGAAAAAAGTTCTTAAATTAATAATAATCTATTTATTATTATAGTCAGTGACTCATGATCTTGGTGAAGGGAAATGTTAATTGCATGACTGGTGTTAGAGATATCAAATGTGTTTGTTGTCATTGATATTTTCGATAACCACAGATATCAAATGCGTTTGTCCTAGTTACTAGGGAACAGTTGGATATCCACACCGCTAATTTGGCAGAGACCCCAGGGAAGGCTCTTCTCTGCAATAAGGGCCATAGAATCTGTAATGGCTGCAATGAGTCAGAACCTCAGTTTTACTTCCTGTAGGAATAACAGGACCTCCTATAGCACAGTGTTCCCAAAGATGCATTGGCACATCGGCTTCATACTTGCTCCTGCATGGCGAAAGCTTGATGTCTTCTGCCATTTGATGGTGCAAGGCCAAAGGTAGTTGTGGTCCCAAGGAGAGAAGTATATAAATTCATATTTTCGTGTGTTTTTTTAACTTTACAATATTATTATTTTAAAAATATTATTTTTTACTGAAATTTGGTGAGCACCACTGGTCAATGGGTTAAAATGTTGGTAAGCCATTACAGAAGAGGACTGTCAGTAACGGCTCCACCATAAACCAGAATCGTATCCAAAGGATGTGAAGATGCGCATTGAGCTGCTTCATCGCATGGAAACTGGGATTATGGGGGACCTTAACGTGCCACCTGGCTCTGCGTGGAGTGGAGCAGCACCATTCAGCCCATACAGAAGGCACACCTCTGAAGAAGGGCATTTCAATTTCAGGGGCAATTACTCCTCATTGAAAAAATGGCTCCCAGGGACCACGGCCCCCGCGGCAGGGCGGGACTGCGTTCAACAAAAATTCATCCGACCGAGCTGTTCCGCGGAGCACCCACTGCAGACAACCATTTTTTAAAATCTAGAGCTATGTTTAAAAATGCAGGAGAACCGCAAGGACAGAAGGGGGTCTGTGTACGTGCGTTCCCTTCATGCGGCAACAGCGGTCCCGGAGGATTCAAGCGTCTTTCTCCTTTCTCTCCTTCTCCAAACACGTCCACACCTGCAAGGAATGCCTGCAGTTCAAATCCATGTGGGAGACATTAAATCCAAAAACACACAATATCAAAGTAATTACTTGCATTTTATTTTGACTTGCGATCCTGAACTCTTTTTTTGTTCTGATGTGTGGTTGTTCAGTGAAATAAATGCTGTGTGACTCAAATTTCCGTTTCATTGGTGAATCTTTACTTTGAATGTGAATCAGACCCTGATACAAGTGCATTTTTGTGATTTTTTTTACCTATAACCTCTAGTATTGTTTGACTAATAGTTTAAAAATTTGCTGTGGCCCAGCCCATATTAAAGTTTAGCCAGACATATATTCAAATAATTAATTATGGAAATACAAATATGGTCATGAAAATAGAGAACCACAAAAAGTTAATGCAATTTAGGATTCAGTGCATAAATGATCAAAATGCTTTAAATTATTGTATGTAGGCATTATTTTCAAAGTTACAAACATTTCAGAGTTCCGAACAAGCTCCTCTCCAGATTCATTTTATATCGTAGAGGTTTGAATGTTTCAGGCGTTATCTCTGAACATATACATAGATGATACCAGAATTTCCTGTCACATTACAGTATTGGACACTTTCACAGGTGTTGTCTTTAGCCTGAATTCCTTTTCTACCATTCAAATGTAACAAAGAATAGACTGACACACCACAAAGACCAATAAACACTACATGTTTTATTTTTCCTCTTCCATTAGCAGTGCTTCTGAAAGCATCACTATGCTATAATTTTCAGGTTTTACTTTTAGGGATAAATGTTACATTCTATTGGATCTGATAAGTAATCTATCAAAAAATACCCAATCTGTAAATTAGTCATTTATTGGATAGCTATTACCACTATCAGCACCCCACCTAACACCCTCAAATCTTTTCACAGCCTTTTATCCTCTATATAAACGTGTATTGTGCCAATCAGATAGCATCCTGTTTACTATAAACTCAAACCACATATCTGTAATGGCATCTCTGAGCTGCCAGTTGAGCGTGAATCAGTCTTATGCTTGCTCCTTGTGTTCCAAGTCTGTATTTCCATTTTCTCTGTGTGAGGAGATCAGAGATAATAGAGGTGAGATGTTATTTTATTTTTATCTGTTTATAAATGATGTCTGGGGACTGGAGAGTGAAAACTAGGTCCAGCCTACAATGTATGAGGGAATGCATTTGTGTGTGTGTGTGTGCATGTGCACGCAGGTTCATAGTATGTACATGTGAGTGTATCTGTCTGTCTGGCTGAATCTCTTTTCGGTTACCTGTCTGCTCGATTTGGACTTCAGTACAGCACAGCAGTGCTTCTGGAGTAAAGAATATATTTTCCCATCTCAGAGTTTAGCCTTAATTGTCCAGATTCAAGCCTTATATAAGTGTTCTTATTCTGAGACATTGCTTCCTAACCCTAAGCTATAAGAGGCAAAATGCAACAAATGAGATTTTGAAGGCTAAGCAGAAATAAGCGAAGGTGAAAACGCGAGTGAGTATCCTCATCAGCTGACAGCAGGCCGCTTCTGCTGAGTCAGCGGAGTTTACACCAATCAGATTATGACAGCGCACCTTACAGAGTGTGTGGCAGGGTATTTAAATGGCGTTCTCACCACTGCTGTACGAATGCTGACACTGCAGTGTTCCTTTTGGTTTTTTGTTTGCCACCACCGCTCCGGATTCCACCTGCTTAGGTCTGCAATTTTATCTGACATTGTGGGTTTTGACAGATTATTTTCTCCCTGCCTGTCATATAATTTGATGAAATTGCTGTGCTTTCTCAGCAGGGAACACCCCCAAAAAAACTCTTATCAATGAACACGTAAGTCAAATACATGAGTTTACCTGACTGAGTTGATAACATAGTTAGTTCGAATCAAATGAACAAAGAACTTAAATCAACACAACAAAAAGGCAACACCCTAATGATCGTTTAATTGAGATTCCATTAACGAATTCATTTGGTGCTGCCGCTTGTGATAAGGGGCTCTCTTTAACGTTCATACTTTTCAGACAGAGTTTGCCCTCCGTCCATCACCAAAGGTTTCATTCGCTCATCTCACATTAGCATGTCAAAGCCCAGGCATTCAGGGTTAATGAAGCTGTCCAGGCAGGGATATCGGACTGAAAACCCGGTCACCAAATACATCACATGACCAGCATCTTCAGTCCCTTCACTCCCTCGCTCTCCACCGAGACAGGTGTCGTGCTGACACCATCTCCTATTGCTGAGCCCAAGCTGTCTGTGGAATTGTCTTCGCATCTTGCCAACGACCAGACTTTCATTTCAATTGGAACAGCTTCCTATCTTTTCCTATTACTCCTATATCACAAAGGATTGGGACACAAGAGCTCCTTTTTTTTAGAGGTGGCTATTTATCTCCTTTGTTCATAACAGGATTTAAGTAAAAGCTACCATGTGAATCTGTATACAGTAGACTAATGTAATTGGAATCTTATTGTATAAAATTATCTGCTCTGAACAGCATGCTGGTGGGGCAACAATAGATTTAGCCAGCAAGCAATATCCGGCTCAAAATGCTTTATGCACCAAATTTCCTTGATAGGATTTGGCTTCACTGTCCGATCGCTGCCACAGCCAATCCCCCCAAACGCTGGCAAATGGCCCAACCCCCCGTCTGACACGTGCCCTGAAGTCTCTGAGGTATCTTAAGCTTAGTTGGCTCTCTTGCACTCTTGGGAATTTCATTGTTGACCTGATTTCTGTTAGGAATTAACACTCTTCATGAAGACTCATCATTCTGAAGTCCTTTTCACTTTTCTTTTCACCACAATAGTAAAAGACTGTACCACTTTTGAATATATTAGTTATAAATTTGGTTGTAATTTTGTTATGGGTATAAATCTGCACAGGCCTTATCTTCTGTTTCTGACCGTCATTGTCTGAATGGCTAAACTGCTTTACCAATTCAGAATTAGCGAAATGAAAATGTGTTGGGTCATGCTGTTTCAGTCATTTTAAAATGTCATTGCTAAGATGATAGTTTTGTATTTTTGAAAGCTGAAGGTATGGAACATAACCGTTACATCTCACATCGAGACTGTCATGCTTGACTACATAGCAGTGAACAGAATCATACCTCTAGTCAATTTACACACTATATTCGTTAGCCTGGTTTCTCATATTTCCTGTGTGGTCATTCTTCCTATTTACAATGTCTGTCTGTGCTGGCCCCCCAGTGGTGGAATGAACCTCCACCATGGACATGCCAGCAGAACTACTGATCATTTTTTTGCCCAGACTGAAAACCTCTTCACACTATGTCTCTAGTCCCTCAGTCCGACCCCATAAGGTTAATATTTCTTCACTAACACAGGAACTGGTTACCCGATCAAATTTGTCACTTTCGGTTATATGTACGTTCAGCTTGAGTCATTGTAGGTCAGCATAGTTAACTCACTATAGTTCATCAGTTACATAGCACAAGTATTTCTGATCTGGGGTAGTTTGCCAAGTATGTTCCCTCATTTTGCTCACAACTCTTGTGGGATGACTTGTTTCGGGTTGTAAGTTGCTCTGGGTAAGGGCGTTTTCTAAATGACTGTAATGTTATGCAATATAACATACAGTGAACCCCACAAGTATTTAGACAGTGACACATTCTTGTTGTTTTGGCTCTGCATTCTATGATTTGAATCAATTTAATATGATGATGATGAGGTTATGGTACAGGCTGTCGGCTTCAATTTGAGGCACATACATCCATATTGTGGATGAACAGCTTAGAAATTACAGCAGGTTTTGTACATAGTTCCCAAAGTTTTATCGTACTGAAAGTATTTGGACATGTTAGTATTATGTACAATATACTGCTATACTGCTGCCTCTGCTAGGTGTGTACTATGCCATCTTCAGTTCATACATGGTTTGGGGACTTTATTTTACTGTTTCCTACAATTTTATTTGGTAAACTGCATTATGTGTGGTATACAATTTCTTTCTGGTGCTGCATTTGTCAGGTGTATTTGAGTGAAATAAGAATTATGGTTTAGTTTAATTACCCAACCATTGTAAGAACATGAACACATTCTACTACGGAAAAGCAGACAGAAGTGAAACCGAAATGCTATGCACTTATAGATGCAACTCTATTTCTATTTATGATGATAAATGAATTAAAACAGAACTGCGTAAAATTGACCAGATATGTATTTATATAGCTGTAGGCATGGTTTGCATGGTGCTTAGAGGGTTTATGGTGGTTTTTAGCCAGGCCTAGGGGTCTGCTCAAGGCAAAGGCAATGGGTATCCCTCAACCAAACTCACATGTCACCTAAGGTTTCCAAGGGCAGAGAGGATACTGTGTAAATTGAGCCATGATTGGCTGCCTGAAGACAGGAGACATTCTGCATGACACTGGTGCATGATGGGTCAAGTGACATCAGAGGAGATCTATGTTTTAAAGTGGATAAACTAATAGTAACTGGGGTAGGATAAGGTAGATGTCAGGTAGATGTTGAGCTCACTGGTAAAGCACATTTCATGATTCCTTCACTGTGTTGTTTGTCCCTGGATTGTGACCAGCTGTTTTTCATAGATTTGTCCAGATTCAGGCAGTGTCTTGCATACTGAGGAAGGGAAAAAGGGGTCCAGTAAGTCACCACCACGCTGCTGCCCATTAGGGACGACAGCGCCCTCTGCTGGCAACATCGCCAGCTGCCTGTGGTTCCCAATCATAGCCAAGGTCTACATTCGAAAGCTCTTCGCTGACATTCCCCTGGCCACATACTTACGACACTATAATTTTGCGGTTTTCAGGGCTTGGAAACCATACGCCTTCCTCCGCAGGAGTTTTCCTGACCAAACATATGATTTTATTAACTTGAATATTACCACAACACCATCAAATGTATCCCTTCTCTCTCCTACTGAGAATGTCATTTTAATAAAACAAAAAAGCAGAAGTGACAGCTTTATGTACGTTACCATAGCAGTAAAAACAACTCATACATTATTTTACCCCTTCCTTTTACTGTGTGCCCACAATTACACAGGTAATTGCTCTCAATAGATGCACGGGTAGATTGAGATGTATGAATCCATGACTTTGAAACGTACACCACGGCGAAGAGGATGCCATTAATGTTTGAATGGGCGTTGGTGGGAAATATAAACAGTATTTGGCAAAGGGTGATGAGTTCTGTTTCCTGAAGGAAAAGGCATAAATTTGGCTTTACCTTTCTGATGGCACAGCTGGGGCAGAAAGAGCTCAGCTCTGTTTTGACACCTATTTAGCGAATAAAAATCTCGGCAACAAATCAAGGGTAATTAAACGCTGCAGCTGAAAAGCAAATGATGTGGTCGGAGTGGAGGTTGCGCTGTCTGGATCAACAAGTTTAACGGCTGGCAATAATAACCAGCATCCCTATCCACCCCCTCCCCCAACACACACACACACACACACGCATACGTTTCTACGAAACACCACAAGGAGCTGCCAGGATCAACAGCTAGGGAACACACTCGTCCCCCTGTCAGGTTTTTAATTCCATATGATGGAAGGCCGTCATATAATAGCGACTTCATAACTCTGCGAAAACACCCTCGGGCAAAATACCTTTCTGAGTCTGATTCTGTAGGTGTACTATGTTGTCTCGCTCTCTCTTTCACACCTCCTCTGTCTTAGCCCATGCATTTCATGAAACAAGAATTAAATTCAAATTAGAGAACAATAATGTAAGACAAAGATATATCCTGTCTGTTGAGCCTACAGACACACAGACAACTACATGCACACACTCACACAAACACACACACACCCATACACACCGTACGCAAACATACAAGGTTTCTGTTTGTAACGTTTAAGAAAAAGATTATTTTGAGCGCATAGAATTAAGCATAACTCTTGGCCCCTCTTTATCTTTCTTGTGCATGTTTACAAAGAGAGTGTGTGTGAATGTGTGTGTGTATGAGCATGTGGAAAACAAATGTTAGGATGTGTTTTCTGGCCTGTGAATATGTCTAAACAGAAATTGTGCCTCATTCTTTAGCCATAAGTGTTTAGACCTGGCAGGGAAAGGAGAGCACACTCTCCATTCTGTGCGCAAATTCAAATCAAACCATCCAATCAAGGCGGCGCTTCCAAAAAGAACCACTGTAACCCTGCATGGGGCAAATATTTGCTTTTCAACCAAACTCAGAGCTGGGAGAGTAAACGTGTGCAGCTGTGAAGACCCAGCAACACTTCGGCTTTCCCCCCAAGGCCAGCAGACTTGATTTATCTCATCCACTTAAGTAAAACCCACATGCCTCCATTGCGCAAGTGAATAATTGATTCCAATACAAAACTATGGATTACAAAGGTGTTGATGGAAAGTGTTACTTTCAGTCCGAGGGCAACTGAGAATAACTTCCCTTTGTAAAAATAAATGTGAGCGCACTGCAATTAGAGTTCCTCCTTGTATTGCGTGCGATTAAAACATCTGTAAAAATGAATCCTTAATCCTTGTAGCTTTTAAGAAGCCATAAAAAATCCAGACTTTTAAAACCGTATACCAACACTATGATAATGGCAGTTCATAATTTATTTCAATGAGATTAGAGGTCATGTTGTACCTGGATCATTGGCTTGCTTTCTGGCCGGGTCCTGAGAAAGACATTTCATAACCTCAGGAGTCCACTACTATCAAACAAACCTCAACAAACATCAAACAAAACTCTTCCAAAAAAAAACAACACCAGCAAAACTGAGTAACTAACATCTCTTCCTTTTAAATGGTCATTTTTGAATCCTTCCATTCCTTTTGTTTCGAATGCTCATATTGGGGATTGACCACCTGCAGTGGCAGAGTATAGCCCCAAGAAGAACACACTGAGTCCCCACGACCTCCCTCTCTCACCACCTGCATTGCTCCTAATTATTGTTTATTGCATTTATCTTATTTCTTCTTGCTACATATTACCAAAATGCAATCTGTCTTGGTATAGTCTGAATCTCATGAACATAGAATTTAATATATGGTTCATTGCAAACACACATAAAGCCTTCACAGAGTGCTACTGAGACTGTGAAAACACCCGAGGCCTGTCACTGTAAAAAAATGTACGATTTCTGCTGCCGATGGAAACCATATGTTCAGTGCTGTATGATTGAGCCTTTTTAATATCCCGAGTCAGATCCGTAGAGGTCCTGAGACACCGGGTCTCAGCACTGTCTGAGAGTAAGGCAGTGATTCGTCTGACGTTATGGCTGAAATGAGCTCTGTCCTCCATCGACGGGACAGCTATAATGGAAAGTCACATAAGAGCACATCTTTATGACCTGCTGCTCAATTTCAGGGCCAGATCGTGCTCACACAGCCCAGAATGAGGAGCAGAGTTAAACGAGGCGATATGGCTGAAGCCACAGTTTGAGATCGTTCTGTCTGTCTGTTTAATCAATTCAGTATCAAACTGTGTCAGCTATAGCACCATTGTGCATACATAAACACGCACGTGCATAAATAAATGTATAAACACATAATCTCACACACACACACACACACACACACACACACACACACACACACACACACACACACACACACACACTATGACCGCAGTGATGTTGAAAATAATTATGACAACGTTGATGATAATGATGAAAGTGGAGACAGTGACTGTATGACTAATCAACTTAATCAATTAATCAAGAAATTAAATAAAATGTATTTGTTAACATGCATTTCAGCATGATTAGAACAGCACGACATGCAGGGCATTTTTTTTTTCACAGGGGAAATCAGTGAACTCATAAAACCTGGAGCCAATTAGGGGAAGACTGAAAAATGATTTCATGACCTCAGCTATAGGTGGTTGAAAATGTTTCCTGGAAAAAAAAGTGGTGAAGACAACATACAGCAGGACAGAAACAGACCAATGGATGTAATACAGATACAGTACATAATATTCTCCAGCTGGTAAAGATGATTTACGGCCATGGAGATGATGATATTCTATGATAATGATATTCTAGTACATGCCTTACCATGAGGATATATCATTTTCCTGTATGACCATAATAACACAGTTGATATTCTCTGCATGACTGGCCAAATTTCACATACCGCCCATTAGTAGAGATGCTGACTGGAGTCTTAACAACCAAAGGAACATCACAGCACTCCAAAATGACCGTTTCCTCTTCTACAGCACCAGTGCCCTGTGGCCCACACTGTACTCTTATTCATGTTGTTCAACCATGGCATGAAAATACTGTAGCCACCATAACAACTATGAAGCGCTGTGTGATGACTTGTCTATAAATGGCGGTGAACCGAAACAAGGACTGATAGTCAGAGCTGATTGATCTCAGAACACAAACTCTGAGACGGATGCTGTTGTCCACGGCGAGGGTTTGCCAGAGGCCCACAGGATACCAGCCATCATCTCTCTCTCTCTCTCACTCATTCTATTGTGCAACCTGTGCTGTGTAAAATAGTGTCAGACTAAAATCAGTACATCAGGCAATTCAAGCAGACTCAGGTGGTGCTAAGGTAAATCAAGAGACACATTTGCCTGTTCCAGGAAGCGAAAAAAGGAACAGGGTGTATTTTTAAAAATTTTAACAGAAAATGTTAGAGTAATAGGTGTACTGGCACACAATTGATCTCTGTTGATATCAATGAAAAGAAATGAAAGAGCATGCAGACTTCAATGCTTTTAATTTGACTTTCACAATGGTTGAAACTGAAGCAGCTCTTAAAACAGCATGAATGCTGGTGGATTTTTCAAATGGTGTTTCACCCTATTTTTATCGTGGGTAATTACGCAACAATGGCAAATTATGTGGAACAATCTGCCGTTTTGATGGTGGATTCCAGTGGCCAATCAGATCAGAGATAAGAAGCACATGCTCTTAGCAGGTGTTAGTGCAAGCAGTTATGGATTTACATTGCCCTCCACACAAGCTGCCGCACACACACGCGTACAAGCGTGAGCACACACACACACACGAACACACTGAAACTCCATTACTGTTATTTTTGAAATGAGGGTCAGATTTCAGCTCTGCCTGCCTTGCTCTGGCCTGAGGGGTCAGGTTGCTAGGTGATGGGGACTATCTACATGGTGACGTGATCTCCCCCAGGTTCAGTTGTCACTCATTACCACAGCCACCGTCCCACCACACACACACACACACACACACACACAGAAAGTGCAGAATGACTGGCTGTCTCCTCTTCCTCTGATCTTATGCTTTCACTCTCTCTCTCCCTTATCTTCCCTGAGTCATGCACTTGGTCACTACCTCCCTCTCTCACAAATGCACTTGTTCTCTCTGCTCCTGACTCTGACTACATACCCCACTCTCGTTCTGATTCACTCCCTTTCTCTTTCATCATCAATCCTCCTCTCCTGTCTCACCCACTCCCTCATTCTGCTCACTCTCTCATGGGGAGGTATCTCTCCGCAGACCAGCTGATAGCCCGGTACACAGACGGCCATTAGCAGGCAGTGGCAATGACACAGCCACCATGAGTGAGTGATACCATCGGCTCTCCTCATTGCCAAAGTCTGACCCTGCATTACCAATATGACAAAGAGAGAAAACACTGACAAATTGAAATTAAGAGAGAGAGAGAGAGAGAGAGGAGAGAGAGATTGTCTCTACCCCGCCATCTTTACCTGCCTTAAACATGCACATCTGGGCTTTCCCACAGTATGGGGAACTACAACTCAGGAAGTGGGTAACACCTTACTCACAACCCCCTTAAAAGCATTACATGCTAAATCATATGTGTTTGGTATAATAGGCATACATAAAGATTATATTTACTTTATAACAGGTGTTATAGTGTGTTATAACAGACATAATGATAAACATGATGACACTATTAACACAGCTTCAAATGTCAACTCCATAAGTTGACAAGTAATGCTTATGGCAGTTGATATTTGATGCTGTGTCACTAGTGTCATAAAGTTTATGCCTCAGTACATTTATAACATTTTATGACAACAGTTACAAAGTGGTAATAATCTGTTTGTTTGCTAACACTAATGATGCCTTATGTAGTGCTTATAAAGGCATTATGAGTGCTATATAAGACTCATTTCAGGTGAAGTGTAACCTATCTGTGTTTAGCAGCGCTAGGGTGATAAATTGATTAGAGACAAGAGAATTGTCATATTTCACTCCATGCATGTTAGTCATAATCAACAACATCAGAAGATAATATTTTGGTCTACACGGTGAATAAACACTGCCTTAGGTAGCATGCATACACTCCCCCTCCCCCAACCCCCTCCCCCACCGCAGGTTGTTTGATAAGAAGTTTGGGAAAGGCCAAAAAAGAAAATAAAAAGTTTTTCAGAGTTGCAGAGTTTTCTTTCTGCGGTGGGCCAAAGAGGTGCGTGGCTTCTCCCGAAAGAGTGGGTCAACAACTCGGACAGAAGATCCTTTCTCTGGCTGTATCCAGAGAACTTGCTGTGTACACACAGACTGTTCAGAACCACCGTCGAATACAACCATCATAGCATGCTAAAGAGCTTATCCACCCCGCCCTGTCTATAGCCCAGGATTCTTCTCTGCTCTGCCCATCATCCGATCCAATTAACATTAAAGCCAAAGATTTATATAAATGTGGTTACTCTCATTCTTGTGGCTTGTGCAACCTCTCCCATCTGTAAGATTCTTTATATTATTCTGTTTTTTCACTTTATCATTTGCATATGTAAACTGTTTACATTTTTTATTGCAATCTCTATACCTTCTCAGCCTGGTATAACCAGGGAAGTGCATGTATCTTTATTAACATAAACAAAAATGGAGTATGATTGTCTCTAGACAGTGCTATGGAAAGCAAATGTTCTGATTTTTTGATATGTAATTCAATGACTGACAGAATCTGATAGGCCAACAAAATGAGAGCCTCAGTCTACTCCATCACTGAAGTGCAGCATATTCTTGACTGCTTATTATTCTGTTTCTGCTTTTTTGAAATAGCAGGCTTTTCTTAAGAATGAAGGCCTAAATCCAGGCGATACAGCACCAGTGAATTTGCTCTGTGTTGATGTTAGCATTAGCTTGTTGTAGGACCTTGCCCAGGCAGAGCAACCATGCCCTGAGTGACATCAACCTCATTCTGGGACTAACAAATCAGTCAAGTCTCTCAAACAGATAACCTCCAATGTGTTTGGACCTGGCTCTCACTGATATTTGGTGAATTTATCGCCATCTTGTTGTTCCATTATTCCATTACTCCATTATGTGAGCTGGAGATTTACAGCCTGTGCTGTCAGCATAGGATCATGAGACAAAGTGTTATGGTACCACACAAGAACAAGCAAAAATCTCTGTCTCTCTCTCTTTCTTGGCCTCTCTCACTCTCTCTCTCTCTCACACACACACGCACGCAGGTTTTTTGTGTGCCTGCGATAGCATTTGTTGCGCAGCTGTGCGAGGCTACATCTGGGGCAGCAGGAAATGTGGCGTCTCTCTGTGTGACGTGCAGCAAGATGTTTTTCAAGCACTCTGTTTTGCGCTCAACTAAACCCCCATACACACACACACACACTCACACACACACAGACAAGCCCCCCACCACCTAGCTTCAGACTTTATGGGGTCCAGCAAAAGTGTTTCTCGTTAGCGATGTCGTCCTCAAAACAAATTGCTTTATTGCTCTCACAGTGAGTTCTGGGGAGCTGCAGTATTATTTTCACTTGGGACCGTTTTTGATGAGTTGAAAAGAATTCCCTATTATCTGTCCGCTTTGTTTTTTATGGTGCTTCCTCGCACATATTCATTTGTTTGTCTGTCCTTTTTTCTCTTTGTTTGACGAGAATCAAACCTTTTTATTCCAATTCTTAAAAACACGCAAATGTTATTTTGTACCATATTTACAAAATACCAAAATCTTAATTCAGCTCTTTTGAGTTCCTTCCCTTCAATGTTTTGAAAGCGTATTTACCTCAAACTGAAAAAAAGAGATTCAGTCATATGACATTTAACACTTAAATTGAAGTAATTTTAACTTTAATACCAATAAATATTAATAAATCTTAATTTTATGGTCATGGAAAGTGCAGGAATTAGTTGACTAACCTACCCCCTGAGAGAGAGAGGTATAAGAGAGAGAGAGGTATATGCAGGTATGCATGTGTCAAAATACAGCAAAATAAAATAAACTCTGACTATATGTGCGTGTATCCTGTGCAAACATAGCCACAGAACAGTATTTGGCTCAGGGCAAGTCTTATGCCAAGGCCGTTCTTACTCAAACCATTCATTACTGGTAACTTATATCAAACACAGGGGTTATTTGAAATGCAGCATTAATCTGATCAAATGAAAGTTGACATTTAAAACCATTTTCACCCCTGGGACAGAACCTGTTTTAAGAAGGAATTAATGAGGGATTTTTAGCAAATAAATCAAGCACATGCTTCTACTTTATATTAAATCTGAGGCTTGTTGTGTTTACTTCTTCGCTTCACCTTTCTTGTCAGCACAGAGGTGACTGTTTCAGGATGTTAGCTTATTTTTATTTCCAAGAACAACAGTTATGACTCTTGTACAATATCAATGGCAGAAAGGCAGCTTGGGTAATTGCATGAGTCCATGTTTAAAGCCAAGAAATGAATTTGGTTGAACATAACACACATTTCCAAATTGCCCTTGTTAATGATACTGACTTGAAGTTTATCTTGTGCTTGTCCTCTTGGCCCATTTCAAAATATTAAGTGCATTACAACAACTTATTTTCAAGGTTTACTTTAATGCATGTTGTAAATGATAATTTACACATATTTACAATAACACAAATTTACTGAGGTCCAAATCTCAACAGGTCTGAATGATATGTCAGAAAAAGCTTGTATCTATAAAGTGACCAATAGTTTTTTGAGATGGAGTGAACTTATATCAAAGCAGACACTATCAAAATAAATTTGCATTTAACTATCATGATAAATCTTCAGATTAGTATTAAAATCTGCCTTTCTCTTACAAATCAAATGTATATTTCAGTATTTGTTACAGTTCTGATCTAACCTGATCATAATAGCCTCTTACTAAGGTGACATCAGTTTATGGTGCTGTCTAAGGATAAAATAGTAGCACACATATAAATGCTATCACTTTAAAGAAAAAGTCCACTGCACTTGAACCCTGGCTGGGATAGGTAAATTTTAAAAAATGGAGACACCTCTAGCACAAAGAAGAAGGTTACCCAGAACTCACTGCTTTCATCTGGTTTTAATTGGGAGAGGGAAACCAGAGAATTCTCCATCAGGAATTATTGTCTAAACTGTGTCTCAAGCTGGAGAAATGAACGGACTGCACCTGGCCTAACATGGCCGTTTTTTATTTATTTATTTTTTATTCTTTTTTTCTTCAAGTACCCTAGCTATTGTGTAACCAAAAGAAAAACTCAGCCTAACCGCTATTTAAGGGCTCTTGAAAAATAAAGCAGTTGACCTTCACGTTTAGCCATCATTTTGTAGAGAAAAAAGATGAAAAACATTTATTCAAATGTTTCTTTGCCCTTAATACCGTTGATAATACCTCATCCAGTACTTTGTAGCTCCTTTTATGAAAGAAAAACACAAAGAAATTCCACATCCTCGCCAGCCTAGGAACAGCCGATGTGCTTCAACTCGGCCTGCATGCAAAAGCCCAGGACTCTCCTCAACCAGAAAGAACACATTTTTCAGCATGAGAGGAGCCA
Organism: Albula goreensis; assembly: GCA_022829145.1. NCBI lineage: Eukaryota > Metazoa > Chordata > Actinopteri > Albuliformes > Albulidae > Albula > Albula goreensis. The sequence continues at coordinate 26,999,312 of CM040741.1, forward strand.
AAAGATCAGTATCTATGGCTCAGAAGTCTCACGGTTCAACTCAAAGAAGACAATGTCACCACAGTGGACTCACTACTTTATTTACTTGCTTAGCAGACACCCAAATACAAGGCTGATGAACAAAGCTTGTGTTTTTACATTCTATCAGGGGTCCAACAGCACTGGTCCACCACAGGGATGAAAGCTGTGACCTTTGACCTTTGACCTTTACTAGGCCAGCATATGCAGCAATTTACTACAATGTGAATACACCACATGAAACTTATGGTATATTTAAGTGCGACCAGCAGCTATATAGCTTGCTCTGTTGGTTGGTCAGTCGGCCCACAAAATTTCCCCACCCTTTGGCGGTAACAGCTTCCACCCTAGAAGTCTGAAATGTGGCATGGAGGTCAAGTGTCTGTGTATGAAGGTGTTTGTTTCTTTTCTTACCAATTGGCCAAAAGGGGGCGTGGAAGTGGTCTGGTCGCAGTTATTGCGAATTTGTGCTTGTCCTTTAATATTCTCATTACATCGCAGCTCTAAACCAGCTCTACAATGCACAGCCTACATGATTTAAACTTAACACAGCTGCACAGACAGGGGAATATAATTGTGAACATCATTACAATATCGATATTTCATTTCTCAGTGTGTGTTTTCCCCCCAGTCTGTTATTTGCAAAAAAATGAAAAGAAAGCTTGGGATATAGAGAGGAGAATTTCAGAAATATTCTCAAATAGCCTCAGAGGGATGGTATGACTGACATACTGGATGGATGACCTTGCACTGTAAGAGTTAACCAGAAATATGTTTCATTCACCTCGGGCATGCTGGGTAATTATGCTAGTTCAGTGAGACTGGCTCAAATGTAATGACATGATCACTCCATCCATTTTTGAGGAGGAGTCATGAAGCCTCACTCTCTCATTGCCATTGGATAATCTTCTGGGTGCTTGCCTTCACTTAATGGTAATGAGGAGGCCTCACAAAGGACTCAGCCCATAAAAGTGAATGGCAGACAAGCCCAGAGCTTTGACATTCACCTTTTACAAAGCACCTCACTGAATCATAACAGCCAATGTGTGTAACAGTTCAATGGCCACAAGTGAATATTACACATATTGAAGACGTGAAATATTCAGTCCATTTTCAACAACCAATCAACATCCAATATCACCCCTAGAATCTCTTCCTTCATTGAACAGGGAATGTTGAACAGATGGATCTACAGATGAAAGTTTGGTGTACACCAGTAGCATTTACGGTTAACTGCAAAGTAGTGTTTGATACATATGTTGCAGTGTGTGGTAGGGGGTTTGAGGTGGAGTTTGATCTTAGCCTGCTTGGCCTCCCACTGTGGTTTGACAGGAGGGTGATTATGACATCATCCAAAACCCAAATGATTGACTGACACCGCACCCAATGGTCACCTTGTTCAGCAATCAGTAACAATGTCATTGACGCTTACCAACCTATATACCAGGAGACAACAAGACAAGACGTGAATTCCTGTGAGGACCATCCCCTTTCAAATGTCTTTTTGCTTGGTAGATCCGTGGACCATGGTGCACTCTTACAATCCAATCATCCAATACACTCATTTGATCCATGACGCAATCAAAAGACCCAGTGCTCTCAACTAATGTTGAAAGTATACAGTCTGATGAAATAGCAGTTCTCCAAACCAACAGCACGTCTTTTGTTTTTCACGTCCTGCTTTGTGTCAGAGCACACATTCCCTCTCTCTCTCTCACAAAGACCAGGCCCCTGGTGGAATGCAAAACAGGTGCTACACTATTGGCTCTGCTCCCCATGGGGTAGCGGTGGTGGTGGTAGTTTGAGGTGGGGGGGGATGGACGTTTAAAAATACCCACCCACGCAGAGATCACTGCTGGACTAACAGCCCCCACTGCATGTCCAGCCAGCTGCATCATTATCCCCGCTGATCTTTCGGAGAAACGATTGCTTCACCCTTGAGACTCAAAAGGACAGCTGTCTCATTCTGCAATTAAAAATGTGTAGCTTATCAAGGCATTTCAAGGCATACCGCTGTTATCAAATCAATGTCCACTTTAGCTTGCTCTCTGTCCCCATGTCATTAAAACGCATATCAATCCAGGTATATCTTATTATTTCAGTCTTATACAATTATCATACTAACAAGTACTGATATAGTGAGATTGCAGGCTCTGATCTGCAGAAATGCATGTTAATGAGAGTGAGTAGAAAGATCTTATTTTCCCCAGATACTCCATATGTGCCTCATGTAAGTGTTCTCTTTCCTGGCTCAGCATCGTATATGCGAGTCTGGCCGTGAATACAAAGGGTTTGGAGCGCGTAGTTGAACACATACCAAAAGCCTGGGAGATGGAAATAATTCCTTTGAAATAAAACTGCCAAATGCACACTCATACAAATGATAGTGTGGCCCAACCTCACCCACGTTCTGGAGCCTGGTTTTTTTAAAAAAAAAAAAAACGATTAAAGATTATGTGTTTTTCTTGAATCTTGAACCAAGCAAGTGCTATTGTGCTGTAGATCTCATACACTTATTTGTTTGGAAAACAAAGTGGAGGTGAGGTAACTGTTACAAGTAATAATCTCAGACTTTGTTTTACTTGACGTGCGGCAACTATTTCACCCTCGTAAATCAATTGTTTGGCTTTTCTTTTCTGTTATGAAACTAAGAGTGAGGCTGGATTATGAAGGCTTATGCCAAAGAGGGATACTGACTATTTTCTCTGATTTTGCTGTGGGTGGTACACATTCAAAGCCAGTGGATATAGTACTATTATTATTATTTTATGCCATTTATTTTTTCTTCCAAGTATTCTTATTATTTAGGAAACAAATTCATTCATTACCTGAGAAATGGTTTAAATCAAAAACTCTCAACAGTGAATGTTGGCAGAGAAGTGTTTCGCATATCCCGTTAGTGTGACTGATTGTCCATGTTTAAAATTAGTCTTGACACATAACAAAAATTAATAAATAAACTTTAATAAATAAATAAATAACCCCCCCCACACACACACACACACACACACACACACACACACTACAGAGACCTGGAGCAGACTTAAAAAGCACTGGATGTCTCCTAATGTTATCATAATGGATGAGAATAATAACCACTATCGCTAAAAACATTAGCGATTTAAGCCAGGCAATCAATCTAAACTATATTTTCAAGGCTATACTGCATTGTATTGATGATGGTAATGGGTTGAATCTCTTTGTATGTAGATGTTTCCCCCTGAATGACAATGTACATCCTGCTTTTTCATCCTGAACTACAACAGCAAAAGTGTGCAGAGATAAAAACTAAACACCAGAGCGACTCCTAAACTTTTCATGTAAGAATAGCACACTTTTTACTTCTCAAATGCTGGTTAAAGTCTTGTGTAGCTTCATTAAATGTCTTCAATCTACATGGAACCAGTTTGGATTTTTCCTACACAAGAATATTTTTTTCTTTTCAATTTTAGGTCATTTTCAAAGGGATGGCTCCTGCTTCTATGACCTAAATACAAATTGCGTGTAAGGGATAAGCTAATGTACACAAACTAACCAGCCAATAGCAATCATGACCTGAGACCATCTCAAAACAGTAAGGAATTTGATTCTGTTAATATGAAATAAAGACTCAAACAACACATCCTGGCGTTTGTATTTCACTCACACTTTTTTATGGCTGAGGCACACAAAAAAAGTGTAATTTTTACTTGAAGGCAGAATTTTGGCTCCGACCTCAGCCAACTTAGTGTCATAATATCTATAGAAGATACACCACATGTCAGATCCCTGCTCTCAAGTCAAAGACGTCTCCATTTCATTTGATGTTGACCTCATAAAACTGCAGTAGAGGGCACAGCTGGAGAACCTCAGACAAGAGGGCAGAATTGTGGGACTGTTTGTGTTTCTTTTTTCGTGTTCCTGGAAGAAAACAGTGATCAAGCAACAAGGAATCCTTTCACAAATAATCACTTCAGCTCAGTCCCAGCTGTCGGGAGCGAGGCAACACACAGGCTCTGAACAGTCCACACAAAAAGTGGGCCCTGCAATTTTACAATAAATATGATAATATTTTGTGGTAATTGGAATGCATTACTTTATGTACACTGTAATATTATGTTTCACCAAAGACAAATAATGCCAAATTGTCTCACCCAAAATAATTTAAAAATATCTCAGCAATTGTAATCACATCAGAATTGGAGCTGGTTGGTCAAATTCACAGATTTAAGGCTAAAATTTTATTGGAAAAAATCAGAGACATTTTGGAGCCATAACCACATGCACATGCACACGCACACACACACACACACACACACACACACACACACACACACACACACACACACACACATACTCACTCATAAAACGTGCTCAGGCAAGAGCTTGTTAGCTATACTTTCCACTTCGAGATGCATCAATGTGAATAAAGTCAACACTTATTTATTGATACCAAGTTCCAATGCATGATGTAAAAACTAAGAAAAACTTGAAGGGTTGTCTTCCAATTCTGATACTATGCTGTAATGGAACTGTTTGCACCCAAGTATACACCCAATACTTTAAAAAAAGAAATACGGAGATGGGTTCCAAGCCATGCTGGCAGGTATTTAACATAATGTTAATGTAATCCTTAGTTTTATTTGCATAAAAGTGGTTGCAATTGGGCCCTGAAGGTTGAAATAAAATGACACAATTATCAATTTCCTTTTCATCCAAAAGATTAATAACAGTTTTGTGACTCTCAGTAGTGGAAGAAGAATGGCCTCCAGAATCACAAATTTACATTAAAATGAAACTAAGTTAATAAATGACTAAATTTGGCCACCGTGCGCGGAGTTTAAATTTCATGTTTTCCAGACCCCCCGTCGAGGTGTCTGTGATCATGGCATGTAAGCCTTCGTTTAAACCTTCTATAGGGCCTCACAACTGCACCACCTGCAAGACCGACCTGGCTGAATATGTCACTACAAATTATCCTGCATCTGCCGTACTCCCCTGGGGATGTAAGGCTGAGGGGGTGGGGGTTTGGAGAAATCAAATTCCTGGCCTCCATTACTCCATTTCCTCTCCACCTTGCTCTGTTAAACCTACCGCCCACCCCCCAACCACCCCTCGCTCTCTCTTTCGCTCTTCTGTCCCTTTCTCATGTTTCATGTCGCATTTTTTTTTGTTATTTTCAATAAATATGGCAAATAAAACTACTGTACTTTTTCCCTACAGGGAAGAAAAAAATGGCGGAGACTAGTTTAGCTACATTGACTTGGGGGCAGGGAGGCACGGGTGTGGGAGTGAAGCTGAAATCTTGGACGTTAAGGCTGTTAGCTCTGTATTAAAAACAAATCATGCAGAACAGTAATCTTTAAAAAGGCATTTGACTGCCTCTGGTTTTCTGGGCTTTCTTCGTACCTTGCGAATAGGCACATGTCCATCATCGGTGGTATTAGCTGTTGGGCTTTCCCCAAAAAATTTCTTCTGAGAAAGAAAGGCTGCAACAGCAAAAAAAAAAAAAAAAAATCCCTGTTACAACTTTGGTGCATGGCTGCCCCCTGGTGGCTGTTCTGTTTTACCACGGGAGCTTGGCAAGAAGACGGCACCTTGTGGAGTGAGTCACCAGAGAATGTGCCGGAGAGATGAGTGGTGAAAGCTCCTTGGAAAAAGGATTAGAGCAGTTTATGTGGCCAAGTGGCTGGCTGCCAGCAGTAAGAGTGAGCAAGGTTCTCCTTAAAGCCATAGCGCTGGAGGAATCACAGATGAGCCTTCTCACTTTCTGGTTTTCTTAACTATCTCCATCAGCCCAGCCGCAGTGTAGAGGCCATCCTGGTTCAGTAACCGAGACCCCTGTTTTCAGAGTAGGCGGATCTTATATTTTCATGTCGGACTTGGTGTAGAAAAATACAGCTGAACTTACAGCACTTGTTTAACTGCAAAATTGAGCATGTATCCAATCAGCTATGCTTTCCACAATGACATGTTACTGTAATAGCAGGTTTCACAGTCTTGTGGAGAGCCGTTACTACTTAGACAAACAGTCTCACAACACTCACAATCTTACTCACAGTCATATTTATAATACTCAATCGGATGTACAAAACCTGAGTGAATTTTGATTGCTTTGGTCTGAGACTCAGTTGTAAGCATGGGCTGCAATCATGAGGAAATATATTATAAAAGTAAAAGTGTGAGGACTATGTTGCAGGAAATAGTAGGAAATGAATCAAACAAAGTTTCTGAAATAGGAGCTCTGAGAGTTTTCAGGCAAGAGAGCTTGTGTGTGTGTATGTTTGTGTGTGCATGTGTGGGGTTCCCATACATCCTGCTGTTTCTGTCGTGACAGGCTGGCCCTGGATCTGCCTTGCCTGGGGGCTGGCATGGGTTCAGAGCTGGAGGTTCTGGCCCCAGATCAGAGCCCAGTTTGGGGAGCTGTGTTTGAGAGATCGAGGTCTGACATGCGGAGGGGGGTTGGGGGAGAGAGCGGCAGGTTCTGGGACCGCAACAGCCCCCGTGAGGCCTCGCAGTACAGCTGGATCTCAGGCTCTCTCTCTCTCTCTCTCTCCCTCGTTCTTATTCCACGCCGCCCGCCTGGAGTTCATTTGCAGCCGAGTTCTTTCTCCCACAAGCCCAGTGTTCTGTGCTTACTGCCATGTGCTGGGCGTCAACTGCAGACTAAATACCGTAGAGAGTGCAGAGTGTAGTAGATAATCAATTAAATATCAAAATTTCCACACTAGCACCACATTCAGTACTACTTACAAAATTATATCCATTCAGCAGATGTTTTTTTTTCCACAGCAAACAATAAGTATAAGTGCATTAAAGATATGTGTCAGAACTGTTAGAATAAACAGGGCTTAACGTTTGTCATCGCTGAGTAAGTGTGTTACACATTTTCTCTACAAGAAGTTTGATGAGTTCATTTTCATGATTGCTAGACTTGCTGAACTGTGTTGGTGAAGGGAATAATGAGCCCTTGCATTTAGTTAAGAACAAGTGCTGATTGAATCCTCTCCAGTGATGTTATGAAAGACCTACTCTAGCCAAACTTTATTTTACCCCCAAAACATACTTATAAAATAGCAACAGCAAATGGGTAAGGAACACCTCCAGATTTGTTCAGTTGTCTTATGAAATGATAAAACGTCTGTAATATATGCAAGAATGCACGCTAAAGCACATGGGAAATGTTTTTAGCAGGAAGACCAGAGGGTGGACATTAACTTTCTGTTCAAAGCACTTATAGTTTTAATAATGTGTCCATTTTCAGATTTGGATCATTGTACAGTGTCACATCTGGACTACTAGATGCAATTCAGCCTGCAGCTGTAAATCATTCGGATGGGTCAAGGGGACAGTCTGAAAACTAATATACTAATGCAAGTTCTACTGTCATTTCAGTTTTCCACAAAGGTGGTTTTATAAGGCAATAATACAACAGTAATACAATCCTTTCACTGAAGATACACTGGATAGTTCGTTATGTCTGCGGTCAAAGGGAAAATGTGCGTTTGATACGCTAAACCCTATGGGACTGCGGTCGAGTAGGCTAAAAAATGGAAGAGGCACCATCAAATTCCTCTGACTTCTGTTTCCTCTTCCTTAAATGGACAGGGCTCAGCAATGCATTGTGCCCTTCATCTAAATTAGTCATACTTGGACGCCGCAATCTGCTACCAGCTACCAAGAAAATAAAACGTCCACAACCAAGCACTATACAATACCTATGTCTCACTAAAGTGGCTCAAAAGCAAAACAGTGTGTGCAGGAAACTCTTGTGTGGGCCATCATTCATCTGTGGTTTCTAGAATATTCTGTTATTCATAAGCGATGGTGTTCATTTCCTTTCATGTTTATACACCTGTGCTTTTGTACTGCAATAACAGAGTATGGTTTCTTTGGTGTGCAAAATTACCTCACAGTCTTCATTAAGCGATTGCAGGTTTTTTTTTCCCCAAGTGTTTTATTTTTGTTTAAAATATTATCTCCAAAAATACAGCAAACAAAAAGAAAGTCAGCAAAACTTTCCAAGCAGTTTCTCTTATTCGTACGTGGCACAGGAAAGCATTTTTTTATCAGCTTATCAAAGTGGTACCGTACAAGTCTGTGACTCATTTCATAAGGATTTCATCCTGAAAGTACATGCTCAGCAAGCTTTTCGAATGAGAACACTTTTTTTGGCACCGAGACACTTAATCTGCATCTCGATGCACTGCAGTCACCTTGGCATGTCACACAAAGAAGAACAAAGGGAGATCACATGATAAACTGGACAGCTTCATCTTGTAACATGGCATTCACACTGAAATGTCTGTTCACGTTTAACCGTTCCAAATAAAAAAAAATTATAACATCGCAATCATAAAGCAAACTAGCGACAAATTTAAATAGAATTCGTTTTTGACAGGAAGTAAACATTTAAACATTGCGATATGAGTCAACATAAGAATGAAATGTTCCAACCAAATTTAAATATTGCTAGAAATTCCTTCAAATTAATACTTAATACAGACAACTGAATGAAAACAACTTGAGCGAATGAACCATATGCCAATGCTGATTCAGAAAACGATGGAATCGTAACTAATTCACATGTTCATTTTTTCTTGCTGGCCCAACTCATTCACAGTGCTGCATATTACGTAGAAACACTCGCTGTGATATGTTACAACTACTTGACATTGTTTTAGGCACATGTTTTTTTCCATCAATACTTTACTATCCTAGTGAATTCTCAATATAACTATCCATGTTATTCTTTTTGGATGTGAATTAAGCTAGTCCACTGCCACACCGCTCACACCCAAAAAAAAAAAATCTGAAATTAAATAATCTCTTGATAAGAAACATTTCAATTACCATGTCATCATTCAGTTAAATATTTGAAATGGGTAACTAAAATTCCATGGAAGACTTTGAAAAACTGATTTAGCTGACGAAAGTGCTTTAATAACCACTGAATATACCAATTTATGACTTAGACTATGTTGAAACTGCACTTCTGGAATTTGTATGCCACACAATGTTGCTGCAGTCAATCTTTTAATATTACCAAAATAAAACATAAATTGAGCACAATGCAAATCCAGTCATACAGAATGTCCTGAATGCAAAAGTTTCCTGTTACTCTACACATGATTGTACATGAACGAAAAACTGCCTGAAAACAAGCCTATTTTTCATTTTTTTATTTTGATGCTATTACATTCATTATACTTGTGGTACCAAATTTGTTTATAAGCAGCAAGTTATGGCAGTCTTTACAAAAAATACACCCACAAACACTGTAAAAAGTGCTGCTGATGGTTTAACATAAACAAACTACATATTTCAGTATAAAATTTCTCAATTTCAGGGAGATGGTATTGTGGGAGGGAGAGTATTGCAGGTTTATTGCATTAAAATTGTTCTGTCAGCCACAGAGCCAAGAGAACTATCCATATTACATTCCAAAATGACTCTGAGTATCAGTTAATATTTTATTCATATTTCAAAGTGGCAGTGCTGTTTTAAATAAAAGTTCAATTAAAATACTAAATTAACATAAATTGTAGGATTTACTACTGTTGTTGACATTTTAATCAGGAAATTCATAGGACCTAATAAATAGAATTATCAGGATTAGATTTTATTTTCTTTGAGGTTTATCCAGGTTTACTGTTAGGGTGGACGTACAATAAGTAAGACTCAACAAATAATTTGAAAGTGGTCAACGAAGGGAAGCAAAACTGCAAGGCTATCCCAATGGTAATCCAATGACTACTCTTTAACACTGTATGTTCACTCATGAAAAAAAAACAACTCATTACACATGAGTAATTTCCATGTAGGGCCAAAACCATTTCAACTAGGTTTAAAATTCAATTAAGGCATTTTGAATAATGGTGTATCAATATCCCTGTGTATCAGCTGGACTATACAGTAGAACCCGAAGAGAAATTAACCACATAATTTTGCACTGACAAACACCATATAAATCTGGTAAGTAGCATTCACAACTATATCTTGCATTAAACAGATATTCAGGATGCAAAAAGGGTGCACATTAAACCAAAAGGGGGTGACAAAATTCAATGATTAAAAAAATTAAATAATGATTAAATACTGATAATATTTCATCACTATTGCTGAAGACAAGTTCCAGATCATAACTAAAAAATTATGAAAAAGAGATGAATCACTATGACAACCAACAGAGGAAAAAATGAATGTTGTAATGAGATGGCATTTACAACAGGTTTAACAAAACTAATAAATTAATGTTAATAGCAACAAAAGGTGTCAGCAGTACTATAGGTAATGATTTCAATATCATATCATCCAGGAACACCAGTAAGTACTGAATACCACCTTTCTGAGTATACCTTTTGGAGAATACACCTTTAAGGTATATTCTGTCTATGTGCCGGTCCATCTTTCAGCTTTCACATAGGATTAGCCAGTGAATGTTAGGCGCCTTTGGTAAAGTTTACCAACTTGTTGACAGAGTGGTTTTTCCACAGCAAGTGTCAAATTGGACATTTACTTTGATTTTATTGACAACTCAAACATGTACCCCAAAGATACTGTCATGGTACCTAATTTTAGTGGATCAACATTTGATCTAATCGGTCTAAAAACACTCTTTAACTGTGTGATACATTTTAGAACAGGGTGACTGTTTTGTATCATACAGGGCTTTCCATTCAAACACTAGCAAGCATATGTTAGCGAACTATGACGTAAGATGGAAGTTATGAAGTTTAATCACAATCTTTATTAGAAGTGATTTTGCTTTCATTGTCTTGTGGACAACTTAAATCATATATATGTATAAGCAGACTGTTTAACTTCGTGCTATTTTCGATTACCTATCAGATCCAAAGTGGTCAGTTTTGTTAACATATGTGGTACTGAAACACTCTTAACAGAATTCTACCTTCAATATGTGTCCTAAATACGTTTCCATTTGAGGTGCCAGTATTTAGTACTGGCACTGGAGGCAGATATCTCTGAAATACGCACCAGGCAGATGACTTTCCACTTAGACACAGCCACACAATATTCCATAATATTTTTGTGGAAATTCAGAGCTACAAATATGGGAAAACTTAAATCATTTTCTCCAGGGCCTCTACTGTGAACGCAGAATTAAAAGACATTCGGAAACTATTTTAGATTTTGAAATAATCATTCTGAAGTGTCACATTTTTGTTGTTTGTTTCCAATGGCAGGCTGCCCTTGCCCTGTAAATGGACTAAAGTGGCATTCATAAATTGGCACAATTGGTATTACGCTGTGACCTTAACAGCTTTTTTACACACTTCATACCTTCATGTTAAAAAATAAAAAGCCAGGGATGAGACAGAATGTGAAATTGTGAATGCCTGAAATAGTAAATCATAAAATTCTTGGGATTTAAAATAAAATAGAAATATGGTGATAAAATGCTGGGCCTTTCAAAAATACAGCAAAAATCACAGAACTACAAGAGGAGATGGGTGGCATGACGGGAGGTGGGTGGGGTCTTTAAAACAAATGACCCAATTTTGTCCTTGTGATTTCATGGATCTTGCCCACTTTTGAGATAACCATAAAAATGCTTAAAAAACACAGCACCACTTGCTCAAACTCCTGTGTCACAGTTTGTCCAGGCTCTCATCAGAGCTATATCAGCGGTCTGTTCAACAAGAAAGGCTGGCTCCTCCCATGGGTGAGGGCGCTGAGGTTCGACCCGCTGCCGCCTGAGGTAGAGTTGGGGATGTCCTCCACGGCCTCACTTGCTGCCGTTGCTCCGGACATCCCGCTGTCTTGCGTTTTGTAGTAAACAATGTAGAATATGGGCAGGATGATTCCCACCAAAAGCATGACCACCACAGCGTTCCACCACTGGATGCCCCAGTCTGCTCCATAGCTACCAGCCTGCCCTCTTCCCGTTCTCCGCTGGGGGCCTTCAGACCCTTCCGGAAACATTTCGTCCTGGGCGTCCGTGCTCTGGATCAGCATCTCGATGTCCTGGTCCACCTCTTTGAGGAAGTCTGTGTACTCCTGAATGCAGGGCCTGGTGGAGCTGGGCGGAGGTGCGGCCCAGGACTGGACAGGGCTTGCGTTTGGGGGCGGGGCTCCAGAAGGAGGTCCAGGTTGCATTTCCATTGGCTCGGCCCTGCTGCTCTCGGTCAGAAGGCTGTGCTTTTTCACTGGGATTTTGATGGATTTGAGCGCATACAGGTCCTGCTCCTGGATCAGATTGTTCACTCGCTTAATGTCAGCTACCTACATCAGGGAAAAGATCAAAATGCTGACAAAGACATGCATAATATTTTGTTATTTTACAAGAAGTGCAAATACAATCAAACTGTAATGATCATCAATGTTTATAAAAATTACTGCAGTACATGTGAAAACTTCTACAGTTCTTTAAATTCTAATTATGATTTCATCACACTATTGTGCCACTCTATATAGATACATAATATTCTAGATACCTGTACTGTAATTTTGAAATGTAAGTGTTTAAGGTCATTAGCAGTGGACAGGCTGACAGTAAATTGCAGTATACAGTACCAAATTGTCATATTTTTGTTAAGAAATGACTACCATGTGTCCATTACTCGATGACTACATAGCCACTCAAGAGTGTAGGGTGTAGAGATCCAATGAAACTCACTTTGCAGCCGTACTGTAGTGCGAGCTTGTTCAAGTTGTCCCCGTGAGTGACCTCCCGCTCCAGCAGGAGGAGGTTGCCCGCCCTCTCACGGTCCTGCCGGCCCAAGTCCTGATTCCTCGGTCTCAGCTCGGTCATGCTGAACTCCTCCTCCGAGGACCCGGCCGAGTCTTCTCGCCCACCCCTGAACAGGTACACCTGGCCGTCCACGCTCGCGTGCACGTCCACGGGAGCCTGGAAGGCTCGGGGCGTCGCCTCCCCGCGGCGCATTGCGTTGACTGCACAGGAAAATGCGCATTCATTCATAGTCCTGCAACAATTCCATCTGAGTTGCCCGATTCATAAACACTACAATCAAGACTTCATTACTGACATTACCTGCTAAAACAACCACTTAGCTAGCTTGTTAGCTTCAGGAAAATCATTTAAGATGAAAGTACTTGAGAGCTGCTTGCTGGATAGTGAATTATAGCAATTACAATAGATTTCCACCCAGATGTGTGGTTATCTAGCATGCTTCCCAACATAACGTAATGTGCTGTTGCTACGTCTGTAAGAAAGAATAACCTACAGTATAATTATGCATATGACAAAAACATGGTTACTTCACAGCACAGCTTGGTTAAACCGTCAGTTCTGATTAGTCCAGAGCATGTCATGTGGAGCTCTTTAACTTTATGAAAAATTGCTGGCTATCTGTTTACTTCTACTTTTAACACCAACTCTATTACTCGACACTCAACATCAAGTGTCCTGTAAGTAAATGCAATGCAAGCAGTTCTGGTGGTACTCCTGAGCACAGAGCAAGAAAAAAGTATACAAATTAGAGCAAAGATTACAACTCCCAGATGCAGGCTCCATCATCCAAAATCATGAACATCTTTGGAAACATGCTTCAGTTTAGCAATTCACTGTAATCTGTGTGAGATGCAATGAATGTTTATCAAATAAAAAAGAAATTTCATTGTTTTGTATTTTTTTAGTCTCTATCGTAATTGTTTCTACTCTTCTGAAACTCAGTCACACATCTGCTTCACCCTTACTTAATCTAACCAACGAAAGGATGTGGTCTCAAAAGTGGGCCGACAGGAACCGTAATTTGATGTCAAAAAGATACTGTATTCCAAAGACTGCTACTCAAAATTCTGAAAACATTTTGGATAAGGTTAACACCACATGAACCTCACCTGTCGACAAACGGATCTCCGGTCTCTCTTATCTCTACTTTACAACTGACAATAAACTAAAAAGTTGGTATGTTGCGTGCGTCTGCTAAGTTAACAACTTAATTACCGTTGCCCAATACCCGTCAACACCATTACTAAACAATCCCGTCGACTTGAAATTGAGAGGCTAAATGAGGTTCAAGATGGTTCAACAACGTTTATCATCAACGTAAAGCTGGCCATCCAACACTGTTAACAGCGCAACCAAAAACTCAGTCCATCTGCTTCAGTTAGACTCAATCTCAGTGAAATGTGTAGGCATATATGTTTGCGATGACAAGTCAGACTTTGCAAGGTTCTAGTTTTCATTAGTTTGCTTGCAGGAGAACGATACAATAAGCTAACAATAGTTTAAACGTGTAGTTTACACCAAACACCTTGTCAACTGTGCTGAGGTGTGGTGCGTTTAGCAAAACAATTTATGTTACAATCACATTGATACCGAAAGCAACAGCTGACACTAGCCAGCTATTAGATACCCTAATGATATTGTTAGCGCTACTGCGTTTTAGACTGGTTAGCTAGCTTAGGTCTTACAATCTTAAATTGGACAGCGCTAGAAATTATACTTTTACGATACTATAAATCTATCGCTACGAAACGGCACAGCTAACATGCCAATGCAAAGCGACACCAGTGACCTTACATTGGTAGATAAAGTACTTAACTCGATGAACACTGATTCAAAACCAAATGCAGCGAGCTAGCTAAACATATCTGTCATGGCTAGTAACTTACTATAATGTTGTGCTAGCTATTATCCTAATAAAGTGCGTAAACATGTTGATAATATTCACGTCTATCTTACATTTTCAACTGTACATTATAATAATAATAATTATAAAGCTACTCTTCTTAAAATTATGGAAGTGTTATCTACAAATAATGGTCACCGTTACTCACCGAGGTATTTTAAACGGCAAACCGTTAGTTAACTTGCTACCTTGCTAGCAAACCTCATAGTTGCCAGGACTCCCTGCAGCTCCCAAATTCAGGAGATTGAGTAACACGACTGTGGTAGCACTACTGGGAAAAAGGGGAGGTTGATAAGAGAGTAGGCCAATCACGAAGAAGCTCTGTTTGTCACTGACCAATGAAATGCCTGAATTGTTGTACTTTCAAGATAGGTAGGCAGGACAAGTGTGATATCAACGTGTTCAGGGCAGTAAATTATAGTTTTGTTCCATACATTTAAGAAGTATCTAACTATAAAATAAGATCAAATGGTGAAGACACTTCATGAAAGCCGAGGCTGTGGATTCACATGGTAATGCTTTCCCCCCTTTTTCTTTGTTAATAGAAGTGACAAGATGTTAATTTATACAGTTGACTATGTGGATAGGTATTTTAAAAGGTGCAATATAACTATAAGTTCGATCGTTTCCCATGCCCATGTCCAAAAACAAGCTTACAACCTGTGTGAAAAGGGTCGTTGCAAAACTGGGTCTCTGTTTCTTGTACATATTATATATTGTCCACCACACACACACACACACACACACACACACACACACACACACACACACACACACACACACACACACCACACACACAAAAAAAAAAACAATAAAATAAATAAGATATAAAAAAAAATGTTGTTTATGCCTGTTAGCAAGGTACTGAATCTGTGGTCTGAATCCATTCTGCCTTGGTTACTGGGTCAGACTTCTCTGTGAGCTGCAGTGAAATCTCTTGTTCCGGAATGGAAAATGGTCCAGTGCAACAAAAATATATAAATGAATAAATGCATACTCATAATAGACAAATTGCTCCTTGTATGCATGACCTAATTGTGTATTTTTGTCAAGAAATATGAACTGGGTGACCCTATGCATGTTTATTATTCTATGCCTGTACATACACTGGCATGTCAGTATCCCTGGTCATCTTACCTCAGCCAGCAAGTGATTCACTTTCTTCTCTATGGATGACAGCTCTTGATTAAATGTTAAAGTTTGGACAACAAAACTCTCTTCTTGGATACAATTGTCAGTGCTGGATCAAAATGAAAATGTTTATAAAACACCAGATAATTAAACCCATCAAGTCAATTCAGCATTTGTATTTATAATGGATGAATAATATGTGGTCTTGTTAGCATGTCACACGCCAGACCAGGCTGAAATGAAGCCTTTGTCTTTGGTGTACAATTTGCTGTCTGTCAGTATAATGATTCATTAAAACAAACGTCATTATCTTGGTTGTTTTTTTATGGCAACAAAATGACTTTAATGCCCCCATACAGGATGACTTCATCGCAAATAAAGTGTTGCTGTAGAATTGTAAAAGAAATTAAATAGCGCTACAATTTATTTGTACTTCTAGATGGCGCTGTTTACCCACTTTACTTCATCATTGACAACCTCAAGCAAACAAAATTAGTATCATTGGTTGCATTACAAAATGTTTCTAAATTGTATATCTTGCAGATTTTTTTTTCATAAGGAATACAGGAACAATATCTTAAGTAATCTAAATTTCTCCAAACTGCATTTGCTCAGTATGTCACAATAGACCTTTGAGTATTTCACAGTGAAAAGGGGAAGCTCATCCAAAGCACCACTGATGTGATACTATTACAACCCACATGTATGATATCAATATCTCTTACAACCTAGTGCTCCTGTCCTGGGAAATTGATGGCTGCATTTGATCCACAGGCAAGACCATCCTGTGCTGGGACAGGGAAACCCTTCTTGTGAGGTAGAGAGCTAATGGTGCAATATTGCGGTGACTGTGCATGTAGCACAGACTGTGGTAAGTTTAGCCTACAGGGTAAGATGATCCACCCCTGTGGTTGCCTGGTAACCAAGTATTAATTTGGTGCCTGCTACCTCAAGGAGGTGGACCTTTCTAGACTGGCCCCAGCAACATAAAATACGAGGTAATTGAACTGCATCAGAAAAAGTTATTTTAGTCCTGTGTAGTAAACTCATAGGTCCATATGATAATGTCTCCCCCATAGGATGGGGTAAACTGAGGTGAAGCTGCATTTTTACACCGTTAGGCTGAAACTGGATTAGCTCAAATACAAGGTTCACACATGGCTATAGGTCTGTGGTACTGTCAAAAGTGCTTAGAGATATTATACAGCAACATAACAAAGGAAAACAACAAATTAGTTTAATTATTTTGACAAAAGTGGGTTATTTGAAGGAAAATAATCAAGTCCTTCTCGAGGTTTTAATGTTAAACAGTAGATAAAGGTTGGTCAGATACACACTTCATTTAGATGGTTTCTTTCCAAGATCATAATTGTTTTGTACTCTGCTAACAAGAAAAAATCAGACATGCTGAGACTGCATTAACTCAAAGACAGCAAGGATTAAAAAAAATCCTCCACAGGGTCTTGAGGGAGCAGTCAGAAATGTTTCAGGAGGAAGGTCAGTTTTAGCCATCAGTTAGTCATCAATTCATACAGTGAACAGATGACACCGAGAAACTTCATGGCCAAGCATAAGCACTCCAAGGCTTCACAGGTCAGCTGTTCCAGAGCGTCAAGGACCAAGACATTTCAGTGATGTGCTAGAGATGGAGGCATATGAATTAAGAGTAAAGAACAGTTACTGTCCCAAAGAATTTGTCCAGAGATAACAATCGGCGAACAGATAACATCATGCCACAAATTATGACTACAAACATAAAACAAGCACAGCTTCAACCTGCTTGGTGGATCTAAAAAGAGAGGCCAAGGTTTCAGATTTGAAGTAATTTTGATTGACAGCAAGGTAACAGAGAATAGACAGAGTGCAGGGCTAATAAAAAAGATCAACAAGAGGTACTAAGATCAGGCCATGACACAATATAAAACGCCAATAAGATCTATCCCAATTTAAAGTTGCGTTATTTCCTGAGACTGAGGACAACAAAACTCTCTTCTTGGGTAAAATTATCAGTGCTGGAACAAAATGAAAATGTTTATGAAACACCAAATAGTTACACCCATGAAGTCAATTCAGCATTTATATTGTTAATAGATGAATAATATGTGGTCCTGTTAGCATTTCACATGCCAGACCAAGTTGAAATGAAGCCTTCGTCTTTGGTGTACAATTAGCCGTCTGTCAGTATAATGATTCATTAAAACAAACATTATTATCTTGGTTGTTTTTTATGTCAATAAAATTACTTCAATGGCACCATACAGGATGACTTCATGGGAATTAAAGTCTTGCTGTAGGATTGTAAAAAATTAAAATAGTGCTACAATTTATTTCTATTTCTAGATGGCGCTAAGATCAGGTCATGACACAATATAAAAGCAAATAAGATCTATCCCAATTTAAAGTTACATTGTTTCCCAAGATTGAGGAAATCTTCCTTAAAGATGTGAAGTACTGCCTATATCTCAGAACATAAATGCAAACATTTTATATTTTTTAGTTCAGACATCAGCCTCCAGGACTGTATGCATTGCTTATTTTCCAGGTCATCCATTTAATCTTCAGAGTATTTATTAAGCAGCTCAGGCTTCATACCCAAGGGTGCAAAAGTGTTGACCGACTCAGGAATCAAACCTGCAACCCACAGGTTAGGGCTCGTAATTCCATCATTGGTATGCTGCCTTGTTCAATTTCAGGTTCTAATGAACACTGCAAAATCTCAGATTATATAAATGAGGAAATATTTCTCCAATCACCAGGAGCAAGTTTACATCACAGCTATTGCTTAGGAAATGGCCCTGTGCAGCATACTACAGTTGATTAAGAAGTTCACATTTCAGTGAGGGATTTTCAAAATGCTAGCAGGTGGGACATAAAAACTCTGGCCCAGAGCATGGGTTTTGTATCAGCCGTAATACCGAGGAACATCTTGTCAGCCTTCACATATATTCAAAAGTGCCTTTGTTCTTACATGGAATTATAGCTTCAGATTGAGAAGTATATCTACCAATGGCCGCTGACATTCCCAACCCTCGAGAACTGCAGACAATACCATTGCCAACCTTCAAAGACCCCCCCCCCCCCCTTCTTCCCCCATCACCTCAAACTGCGTTGACCTACCCTCCACCCCAACTGCTGACATGCAGGCTGGATCCAGCACAGCATTGCCGAGGGATGATAACCAGTCATCCAAGGTTAAGGCCAATGTGCTCAATCCAATGATGTCACAATTGCCCTCATGTCTTCTGAGCACATCAAACAGTAAACAGATGTATGCTGAGTTAAGGGTACACTGTCACACTGCTGTTTCCTACAGCATCTCCAAGACTAATGAGAGGAAAAAAGGGATAACAGGACAGTGCTTGGAGAAGTTTGAAATGGAAAAAGTTTCTTTTAGAAATCATGCACAAAAGAGCATATTAAATATAATAGGAAAAATGCAAATACGCCAAAAATTAAATCTAATCCGGCCCACACTACTGATCCAGATGGCTCAAATGATGAAAGTCATACTGGTGTTGTGCTGGATGACTTTGTTGTTTAGGAATGTCTCTCAGAGACATTAATAGAAAATGTGGTGACTGTGACATTACAGCCTTTGATGTCAGCCATCATTATCTTGATAAATTCACTATAAAAAGATAAAGATGGTCAACATCAAGAAGCAAAACAATATGGTATATTCAACATAGTTAGGATAGAGTGTCCATTCATTTTGTAGCTGTAGTAAACAAATTAAAAACAGGAATTTTTTTAGCCTGTTCTTCCCTATTAAAGGTGAGATATAAACAATAGCTTGTTCATAGAGAGACTTTGTTATATTTTAAATACTCAAAATGTGAGTAAAGACTTCTATGACAATAATTTAATGATGCATAATTCAATGGGAACAATGTTGGGTTCTTATAAGCGACAGGTAAAAAAATAAGTCTCTTGAAGTGAGGTGAGGCTGAATAGACAGTATAGGCCCCATCCACACCAAAACAAAGAATGAGAAAATCTGAGATCAGAGGGGATGAAATAAAGAAGACTGTATGGATAATGTGTTGCTGAACAATACTGGCTACACTATAAATACACATGATTTCATGATTGAGTTTGATTCGAGGATCTGTAGCTATAGAAACTGCAGAAACTATGGAGGTGCAGACATTGTTGTTGTACTGGAGTCATTCACACGGAAAATGGCAATGAAAGTTGCAGTAGCACGTTAGCAGTAGCAATGAAAGTTGCAAATCAGGGCCACAGCCAAGACCTGTTTGTGTGTGTGCAGCATGAGTTATTCAGAAAGTGTTTAAAATATGCTGCAATAGTTTGTAATAACCTGCAACAGGTGCTCTAATATAAGAATAAGTACAAAGGATTCACTCACACTACCAGAATATATGCATAAATATATGGTATAAGTATAGGGCTATTATAAAACTAATAAAGTTATATTTCTGGAAGAGTATTAGTGGAAGGTTCATAGCTCAGAAAAAGTAAATCAACATGCTTTATTTTAGAGGTGGGTTTGTCTTTTCTCATGATGTCATTTTCAAATAGGTCTTGAACAAGAATATAGAAATATACTGAAAAATGAAAAAATCAAAAAAAATGAGAAAATGCAGTTTTTTGCAACTGTGCATCTATTCCCTCCCCAACCTTCTCTCTCCCTCTGTCTCTCTCTCTCTCTCCCTCTCTCAGCACTAACCTGTCACACGCAATCCTTCCGGAAATATGACACATGTGCACCCACCGCGATGATCGCTGCATGATCTGATGAGCGCGCTCGCTGGCATCTGGGTCACTGCAAGTCTGCGATTTCACGCTCTGAGAGACCCGCTGAACCCATGCTGCTCTTACCCGAGAGGATCGTTGACCTCGGCTTGTACCGATTCAGAGATACTTCCTCTCCACCGACGTTTCTGCACATTTTCTACCTATAAATTGGGGCCCTGAATCGCACTCACATACTGTATGTGCTCCAGCCAGGAGGTCACAGGTTTTGCATTTGAATCGTATGACTGTATTATTTTTTTATATTTATTTTTCATTACACAGTATTTGTGTCTTTCCAAAAAGAAACCATCACTTTAACTGGCCTTCATGGAAATAAAACAAAGCTCACCAAGCTTCGCTGTCTTTCACACACAACTTTTTTCTCCATTGCCACCAGATCATCAGTGAAGGTTAGCCCTATATCTCTAAGACTGGACTACAGGCTTGTCTGCCACTAATAGCATTATGTTGTTCCCATCATCGGGTGAGAAATAGAAGACAGGACAGAAGCTGTGAGTCTCCGATCGCAGCACACCGTCACTGGTTCTGTGTGATTCCATTTGGCCTCATGAAAGAGCCTGCCAGAGGCCAGCCGTGAATGGGACCGTCATCTTACGCAAAACTTCATCATATCATTTACATGGTTTTCAGACGCCATGCACAGGTTCAACAGAGCGACATAATGTGCCATGTCCTGGGGCTACGAAACAACATCCCAACCAGCGAGAGGGGGTGGAGAGTTAGGGGGACGTGGTATTACAAAAAAATGACTGTGTGAAAGAAAAAGATATGGTTGTCTTTCATGTACATGCATATTTGTAATATAATTTATAGAAATATATGTAAACATGAATATATTTCAAATTTCAAAGATCAAAAATATTCCTTTCATTGAATAATTCCTTGTACATTTAATAAATTTACAAGATGCAGGATACAGTGATAATTTCACTTGTTGATAAAACTGCATTGTCAAATATTTTTTCTTACACTTACAATCTTGTTGTCATTATCCTACAAACACGCTATTTGAAAATATGTATACATGTTGGTATTTATAAAGATATTTATTTGTTTATTGCTAATATAACCAAGTTATTTTGCTTCTAATATAATATAAAAAAACAGACAAGAGAATGAGCTATTATTGGCTCTTGACCATTTTGTAAGTTGACGTTTTAAGGGATTGCTTGAATGAATCATTTGCAATTTTCATTTTAAAAAAATGAACTGTTAAGAACCACTAGATGGCAGTGTTGCATCTTGTTAGCTCAGTGTACAGAAGTTGAGCATAAGCCTTACCCCATGCTACCCCATTTACCGAGGTCATGTGTTCTCCATGAATGACTGGATGCAGCAAATGTTTTCCTGCAAATTAAGACACACAGCATGCACTCTTTCAAAATGAAAGCTTGATCTTTGATACTACCTTTGAAGAAATGGGTTGATTGCATGCACATGAAAGGGCACCTGTATGTTCACTCCATGTTAGGCACATGGAAAGTGAAAAACATGCCTATATGTCAAAAAATCTGTTTCAGCTTCACCCTCAACATTTGCAGCATTTAGGAACTTCACCCATTATGAGCTTCAAAAGCCTTTCCTTAATGAGCCAATCTTACATTTTTATCAAAATTGTATATAATGGGTGTGTTTTAGACTATTTTCTTAAGTACAAAA
Organism: Albula goreensis; assembly: GCA_022829145.1. Taxonomy (NCBI): domain Eukaryota; kingdom Metazoa; phylum Chordata; class Actinopteri; order Albuliformes; family Albulidae; genus Albula; species Albula goreensis. The sequence continues at coordinate 27,021,496 of CM040741.1, forward strand.
GAAGGGAGAAGGCAGTTTGTGATAATTGAAACTCTGCAGGATGGTGTCTGATAGTGCAAGGTTTATGGCCCAATGCACAGCCATAGACAGAGCTGTGGGTTGAAAGTCAATGCCACGCTGTCCTCGGGCCTGAATGAGAATGCCCGTGGCATTACGCGTGACATGGCAGGAGGCCTTCCAGACTTAGCGCATCATCAGAACGACTCAAGAACCCAAGGTTAACTGTGTTTACATGAGCACGCAATTTTGCCTACGGCAGGCGTGCTCATGCCTGATTGGCTGGCTCGAACATCTCAACATTGCCCATGCAGCATCCCTCGCTTGCCACGCCCTTTGACCCCACCCCCTCCTCCTGAGACTAGCGCACGCCTGCAGGGCAAAAAATCTGTGACATTGACCCATACCATTGGGAGTAGAGTGGGGCGGTCATTGGGACAACACCCTGAGGTAACACACTCCCCTACCCCCACCCCCCCCCCCCGGTGTGCTCGCGAGGGTGAGCCTTCGGCATTGCCTGCTTGTTGAACCCACAAGAGAAGCCAGAGGTGGCCCACGACCCGGCCAGTGCGTCAGCTGTCATTACCCTGACGGATGCTGGCTTGGTGTCATCCCTAAACCGGGTTAGCGGCTCTGTATGACCTCTCTCCGTGGAGCAACTGGGATGTGGAAGGCTACGCGAAGGTTGTTGGGGTAACAGCCCATGTCACGCATGTTGCGACATCCACGACACTGAGAAAGTGCATGTGAAGATCTGAACTGCACAGGCCCTGATTCATATGTTGAGGACAAACTGCATGAGTTCAGCACTTTGTTTCTTCATTTTAAGTTTTTGGGCAAATAGTCAAATTTCTCAGTGATGTTGACTAAGATGAAGATAAATACATACAGCTGCATAGCTCATTTGTGAACCTGAATACAGTATACCATCAGCTATCCATTTCTTTTCTTTAATCTTAGAGAAAATCTATGCCTGTGTATCCATGTTCATTAGTAAACCAGAGTCAAAAAAACTAATATTACATTATTAATTTAAACCTAATATTACATTCAAATTTGTCCTTATTGTTGAAACAAAAGTGCCCTTGGAATAATTATCACCACAGTGTGTCCTCAGGAATTTGACTCATTAGTTTCAATCCAACTTGACACATCCCAATCCTTTTTTTTTTTGTGAATCACTGAATAACTGAATTAAATGCAAAATATTAATTGGATTTTTAACCCCCAGTTTGGTAAGCTAATGTGGCTGTAAATAAACACGTCCAAGGATGAGCGTACTTCACAGCTCTGATTTCACATGTATATCTAATTGGAGCATGAAATTAATTGAAAGGGAAAGAATATGAACATAAACCCCTGGGACAGTTTCAGTCGGATGCACCAAGTGCACAGAAAAGCCAGTGGTTTGTGCAGTGCAAGTCTGATTTAGAAATACTGGGATACCTATTCTGCATACTGTCCCAAATGTTATATTCATAAATTCTTCTTCTTGTTCTTCTTCTTCTCTTCTTTTTCTTCTTCTCCTTCTTATTATTATTGTGTGTGCCCATTGGTTTCATCTTTGTAATGCAATATTGATATACATACACAAATGTATCCAGAGAAACCCCCTCCAATGAAAAAAGGACTGCTCCGACTGCATTATTTGTAGCAGATTTTGCATTAAATATGAACAGCGGTGGGAAGGTGAGATCTGCATCTTCCGGGCTGTTCCACCAATTCCCCCGGCAACCCGATATTAAAATACGCAATGACCCGCACACTGTACAGAAATGATATCATGAACATGGAGTTCCAGAGTTAATGTAGTGTACCGGCGCGCTGAGAATGCGCTTTGTAAAGCTCTGTATGCTCTCCCCCGCGTTATAAGTGAGAGTTTGTTCTCTGTCTGCCTCTGGGCCACAGTGTTTTTACATGTCCCTTCATCTATACTCTTGGATCAGGGTTAATTTCTTCAATGAACGTTACAATGAAAATATTCTCCAATATCTTGTTTTTTCATGATGATGATGATGATGATGAAAACATGAGCAAAATGCTTTAATGGAACAATGTTAGTGACTAATTGACATAGCATTTTAATGAATGATGAAAATGAGGTGGACATGTTGCAGTTGTATGCATGTTTACCATTTCATTCTTTTACTTGTCTAACCTTTGCAAAAAAGCAGATTTACATGTTTTTTACCCAGACCAAGACATCACACTTTCCTGGCCATGTTTATCCTGTAATATTTTGATTAGTGAGTATTACAATCATAATGGCAGCAATTTATTCATTTTGGTTGCTCTGGAATAACTTTTTACTTTTTGAAAAGTTTTGGAGCTGCTGCAGACTCCGTCATCTCTCTATTTCCAAGCAGAGTCTTCAAAAACACACATATCATCAACTCATGAATTCACGGTTACACATATGCATGCAGACACTGTACATTCTATCTCTTCTTCACTCAAACACAAAAACTCACACATGCACAAGCATGCGTACACGCATATGTATCTTATCTACACTCAAACACAAGACCACACATAGGCACACACACACACACGTGCGCGTGCACACACACACACACACGCTCAAAGGCAGGAGGTAGGCAGAATATGTCACCTCCACTCATTTCTGGACTCTGAGGTGGTGGTGAAATCTGCAGTGCTCTGCACGGTAATTTGTGACTCTTCTTTACCCGGGGCTGGTTACCTCTCCCGGCTGAATAGATACAATTGGTTGACATTTGTTCTGGCCCCAATTAACCCTCAGTTTGACTCTCAGTCAATTCTGCCCATTTGTATCACATCCCTGAGAAGGGGGGTGTGTGTGTGGGGGGTGTGGGTGGGATTGTCCACAGGAGGCAGATGCTACATTTCAAAAGGTCAGCTCCCCCATACAGCCTCTCCAGTGTGTAACTATGAGTAATAAACTCGCGGTACAGTACCGCATGTTTCATCCTCGCTGAAAGCCGCAGCATCACACTGTACAATGCTGGGAGACGCCAGAAGGATTTTCCCTGGTCTGTGAAAATTCTCTAGAACCGTGTGCTGGGTCCCCGAGAGTCCTTCCCCGTGCATGTTTCGGGTTCCTACAGCTATGCTCCCTTGCCTTCATTTCCCATGTTTTCCAAGCCTGTGCAGGTTTCTGTGTTCCCATGCCATTCCCAGATTTGCTATATTTGGCCTGCACATAGTACCTAGCTGTATTAGTTTCCTTGTATTCCTATTTGTCTGTTCCAGAAATGTTAATAAAGACCAGGTAAGTAAGAACAAGGCAGGGTCTTCTTAGTAATGTTCAGTATGTGCACCATCACAATGGCTTTATGAGAGTACTCAGGGATCTGTACCAACAGAAGACAGCAAGCACACTGTACTAAATCTGACTGTTCAGAAAGAAAGCAGTGAACTTATTAAGTGCTTCGTCTCTTAGACTTTGTATTATATCTGGCACCAGCACCCCTCTAGAAGCAGCTGTACCATACCGTAATAGATCCACCAGCATGTTTAACAGCTGGAAACAGGCATTGTGGGTTGAACATCTAAAATACATGTAGAAATAATGTAGGACAAGAATGTAGGACAAACAGTAAAAGTACAACTAATCAGATGACTCATAATTAACATGTTTATCGTTATGTTTACTTGCATTCATTTATTTTTGTAAAACAATAATCTGTTGTATTGCACAAGACTGGACCATTGCTAGTCGTGTGTAGCAAGTGCACATTCTGATAGCCCTGTGGCAATGTACTGTTTGCAGACTGGGCCATCATGCACAGATTTTTGAATGCTAAACCACAAAATAACTGATGTTGCTGCTGCGTCTAGTTTGAAGCACCCTCAGCATCACAGCATGCTTCCTGTGAAATGTCCATCCAGCAATTGCCCCTCACCTGCATGTAAGAATTACAGTGAAGGAATGAAAAGCCATTTTAGGTAACTGGGTACGCGATTTGGTGCAAACATAGTTTCCTCATGATGGTCCCATATTCAAAGACGATAACTGTCCCATACGGACTACAAAATGGATTCAAGAGTGGGTTCAACACCAGGATAAGGTGAAACTCTTTGCATGGTCACCCTCAATCACAAGATCAAACATAATTGGAAATTTCTGGAAATTTCACAGAGTGCTCAAATAACTGGAGGTTTTGCCTATTGAAAAAGTGTTCAATATCCCACTAGAAACTATTCAAAACTTCTATGTAAGCTCTTCTGAGGCAAAGGGTGACCCAATTCCTTGTTAATTAATACATATTCATATGTCATTTGGTGTTTCCATTATTTTGTCTGCCCCAATACATTCATACATACAACACATACAGCACATAAAACTACTATGAATACCCGTGTAACCGGGGTAAAGAGTCTCCTCCCCCTGTTTCCTTTTTTCCCACAGTTCATGTAAAGGCCATCCACAGCAAGTGTCTTCATGCAAGAATTTCCCTGGTTTAAAGTGAATCCGACAGTCCATACCCCTCGGCGCTTTCTGCTCCCCCCATCTCTGGCCTCGTGTCTATTTTGAGTCGCCTTTAATCTTCCCAGTGACGAGAGGACAAGGAGTCTTCACAGACCGCATTGTGCACATGTACGCGTGCATGCATTTTGTGTGTATTTCGGCGATTTCAGCGTTCATGGATACGAATATTAAATCATGATCCTGCTACATGCTAACATGTCCTGTGTGCTGCCTGGACTGTTGGGTAATGCCCAGAGGGTTTCAACTCAGCCACCTTTAGTCACGAATGATAGCACAGCTGGTCTGTACAGTCCAGTAATAATATTGCTGCTTGTTTCTATAACCCCTCTCTATTTGTCTGTCAGACACACAAACATATATTTACCCCACAATAGGGGAATTGGGCTTTATGAGCTCTGATTGGGCGGGAGCTAATATGTGTTGTCATTGATTCACTAGCTTTAACCAATCATATTGTTTGGACATATGGACAGCAAAGGCTTTTGATTGGTTTTTCAGTTTGGTGATCAATACATTCACTACCATTGCCACATTTAACCCTTTAATTTCTGCTGATTTCTTTCGCATAAAGTAATACTGATAATAATGTTCATTCAAGGAATGGGATCAATAGCAGTCAAAAAAAAATGACTATCAAAAACATCAAGCCTGAAAGACAGGCCTATCTTCTATCATTTAAAATTGTTCAATAAATCACATTGTTGGACATTAATTTTATATAGAATATATTGCAATACGGATTTGTGCAAGAGTACATGTTCTGTCTAAAATCTGGTAGTGCCAAAGAACCACAGAGAAACAGACAAGTGCTTTTAAAACTGTGGAGAAAAGTTAACTATCATTTTATTTACACAGAATCTTGGAATTACTCATAGAATTAAGACTTATTTTTTTAATATGTATATTTTGAAAAAACTTGTTTGGATGGAAGGGGGGACATGTATATTGTGCATGAGTGTGTGTGTTTGTGTGTGTGGGAGGGTTGCAGAAGGGAAATTGTACTCACAGTTGGAGGTTAACCAGGGAACAGTCCCTTGAAAGGATAAGGTCCTTTGCTGTACTGTTACAAGGCTACATCAAGTGCATTCAGTCCTTTAAAATATTAAAGAGATTCATGTGAGTGTGGAAAGCACTTTATCTACTGTTCGTTACATAAGGGAGATCAAAGAATAAGGATTTGGACAGAGAGGGAACTCATTTTACTCAGAAATCAGGAGAATACTGTCTGGCACAGTGTTGTGTGGTGTTTGAGTGTGTGCACGTTTTAGTATGTGTGTGTAAAAAAATGTTTTGGAAAAAAGTGGGTGAACATTTATTTGGAATTTGGGTTATTTGTCTTTCCAACATGAAACAAGATTCTGCTTTTTAAGGAGATGACTAATATATTTCCTTTGCAAATCATTTACGGAATTATGGACCATTGTGTAAACTCTGAAGCAATGTTCCAGTTATGCTTTGTCAGTGTTATTCTCTGATACACATACATACTTTTTTGGAGCAGCCCAGCAAAATCTTGTGGTTGACATATTCAAACTGGTGCTTGTTCAAATCTGTTTTTTGAGACAACATTTTGGCAGCAAATGTTGACCTTCATACCCTACCTGATATCTTCATATCTTTATTATCATGCCAAACATTAAATCAAATGACAACACACTCCCATTGATATTTATTTTAAATAAAAGTTTAAAATTGACTTCTGTTGTAATGGGCCAGCCCATTGAAGCAGTACAGAGTTGTTTGACATGATTTAGTAAAACAATAGAACCTACCTTCTCCTGCAGGCTACAATAGTACATCTAAACCTACCTGATTAGCAACTGCTTAGTCTTAGCTGTTTTTCCTTCAATCTACAATTTTTATTGTTTAATATCATATAATTTAGTTTCACTGAATATTTGCCAATGTAATGGTGGTAACATTTTCATTTTTGAGGGTGATTATTAACCATCCTGCTCCTACGATATTCATATCTCTGGCGTTAACCTGTGTGTGTGTCTGATGTAAGAAAATATTATGATAAGAATAGGCAATTTTGCTGGTCTTAGCTGGCCATTTACCTATTGACGGACTCCTGATCCTAATCAGTCCATGGTAAACCTGGAAGTGTTCTGAGTGCACTGTACGGTCTGCAATACACTCAGGCAAAACTGGGACACAAAATAGACATGTGTTTAGGTGTGAATGTACATGCCTGTGGGAAAGTCTCTACTTATCTGAACATATGCATGAGGTTTTGTATATGTTAGCATGCATGTGTGTGCGTGTGTGTGTGTGTGTGTGTGTATGTGTGTGTGTGTGAAGTATGTACCCAAAACCAGGCTAAGTAAACATCTGTTTTGAAGTCATTTGGAATATTGAGTGTACTGCCTCCTTTCCTCTATGCTAATGCTACCCATTCTATTTCCATTCTCTACCCTCTGACAACATCATGTTGAACAAATGGTCAAACTATATTAATCCAGAATTAAAGATAAAACATGAATGCACATTTCTTCTTTGACCTGACACTCAGCGAGAAGTTTACAGTCCTCAAGTCATGCAGTGGCCATCATCAATGTCGGAAGCAGAAGTCCCCAGTGATGTCCTACACTGCTAGTTAGACGTACGAGAGATGTGAATTATTAATTATTAATATTCCCCGGGTCAGGATGAAAAGCAGCCTATCAGAAGTGAGAGGAAAGCAGTGATGTCCCTGACTTTAGTTTGAACCGATGCTCTAGGCGTGCGATCGGCCTGCTCTCTCTTTGGGCTGCTCTCTCTTCGCCCTGCATTACAGACAACCTTTAGCTTTGCGGGGCTCAGCTAGAATACCTCATGAATTAGTACGCTCAGAGTGAAAGAGAGGGTACATAATTCCCACTGTTTCATAATTCATCACTTTAACAAACACAGAGGGTTGAAAGTGAGCGCATTACCCCGTACACTTAAGGGGAACGTATTCTTTATTCATGAGTTTACTTCAAGCTCTTCTGCGCTGTTCGGTGACAGCTGGAGGAGAGACACGTTTCTTGTAATTAAATTCTAAATTTGCCATTGCTGATGCTGATAGGGTGAGCTGATGATTTTATTTATTTTTTAAAATTAGATGAATTAAAAATGTTTGTAGCGCTATCATGCTATCATTCAACAGCTATCATTCAACAGCTTGGAGGCGTATTACTCCATTACATGCGAACAGATATCTAAATGTCATACACAGATAGGCCTCACTCACCTAAATCATGACAAATAGTCCAATGCAGAACAGTAACATGACTGCAGTCGCGGAAAAGTCTCATATGTCAGAAGACTGCACTGCCACCTCTGCCAGATGACCTCTCTAACAGCGTGCCACATTGTTGTTACTAGCTTAGCTTTCTATTGTCACCTGATGCTGTTTTTTGTCGGGAATGTCACTTCTCAAGCAACCATTGAAAGTCAATAAATTCAATAAATTAATTATGCCACTAATATGGTGTAGTAGTCACGGTTGGCTCTTGTAACCAGAGATATTTGAATCCCAATATGATTGTAGCAGCGAAGGTTCTCCTATTGAATGCTGGTATTGTACCGCTCAGGATGGCAGAATAGAGTGAGAGCCCACTGCCTGTGAATTCCTGTGATACTGTCAGGAATTTTAAAATTCAACGCCAACTACAGTACAATCCAGTCTCACAGCTAAACTGGGCATTGCATGCAAACTCTTCATGAAAAAGGGCAAATGGACAAGTCTAGAGCCAATGTCTAAAAAAGAACAAAAATGAAAGTGTGTCAGTGCTGAATCCCTAAAGTGAGTATATAAAGCTAGGCCATTTTAGAGTCTGAGCCCACACATAAAAATTTCACCTTGCTATCATTTAAAAACAAGGAATAAAATCAAAGGATGATGGGATGTAAGTAATGCAGAGCATTTCAAGTATGAAGTATTGAGAATATTAAAAAGTATTGTGAAGGACACTAAAAAAAAGGGCGAAATAAAGACATTCTTTTCTCCTTCTTACCTGGTAAACATGCCAAGCTTTAAAGTCATATCATTCAGACTACATATATCCATTAAAATGCCATAGTTGTAGTTTGGGTATTAAAAGTTGTATGTGCTGCACATGTGCAGTGCAGTTTTCTGAAACTACACAACAGATGGCCTCACTTAGCAAGGTCACACCAGAGTATACTAGAGTAATGCAGAGTATGTGATTTACAAAACATGTTTGAGTAACTTGTGTTTCCATTTGGCAATTACTCTCCACCCTGTTTACATGCTGTGCAACATACATGCAATGCAGTCTGAGAACTGGGGAGAAAAGATTATGCACCATTAAGGGTAATTAGAGGCAAAGCCAAGGAAGTCACCCCAATCTAGCAGTGTTAGGTCCCTGCCTTGTGCCAGGAAATGGACTGGATTAACATGTGACCCTTTACGAGTATAATGCTACTGCTCATGCTAAAAGCAGTGCTAAAAGCATGAGCAAGGAGTTTCTGTTTGTTAGTATCTACAGAAAGAATGGTCCATTTTGTATCAAATTTTCCTTCAAGCAAGAAATACATTTCTATGGCTGTTCTCACCACAGGTCTTATTGCAGAACTACTAATTAAAAGGGTGAGGATGAGACTCATTTAACTCCTGCTGTAGGTGCAGTATTCTCTGTTTTTCATTCCAAAACAGATTCTAATTACCCCGTTGTAGCCATTATTTCATTGGATGGGAACTTCAGGGTATCATCTATGTTAATCAGCTACCAGCTGAATGGCCTCAGAATGGGGATTCTTCCTGTTTTATGAAGGCCCACTCCAGCCAGACTTACTTCCTAAGTTTTACTTGATGAAAAACTCATAAAACAGAATTAGACAGGGGTGACTCGGGCATTGAGGGAGTTAGCTGTAAAAATAACACCCCCATCATTTTCACTGCCGATTGGAAATCATTCCAGATGTGAGTTTGAAAATTGTGGCCAAAATAATCTTACTTTCACTGACATGTCAATTTTCAGACTCTTATCATTTTAACATTTTTTAATGGAAAAAACTGCATTTTTAAAAGTGATAAGAATCTTTAAGGATGCATACAGGTGTAATAGGAAAGCATTTCAGTTAAAATGTGACAAGAATTGTTTCCTATTGAACAAAGTTCACTGACATGTTGACCCACCCTCTGCCTGCATTTATAATCTTTAAATTCTGGTTTCAGAGTACAGAAGCCAGAACATGCTTTTAACACGTTTATTGCTACAGCCAATAGCATGAGAGGGAGGCGGAGAGCTCATTCTGAAATTACACAAAGAAAAATTCAGTTTTCAATATCAGCGATGGACGAGCAGACTGTGCGAGCAAGTGAACCCCCATTTTTCTCCGCTTCTCTGTTTAGCTCCCCTCTCCAACTGACTCAGGACGGAGCAGCCGATCATGTGACTTTGTCTGATTCACAAGTCACCAAGCTCGCCCTTTTTTTTACATTGCAGACATGTTACCACACTACCTATGTCGTTGGATGAGCATGGAGTGAACAGATAACCATTTGACGTTCTTACACACACCCAGCCCAGCCAGAAGTGGCCTTTGGAGAAGAAAGACTTACCTGTTCTCTTTCCCCAGCGAGGCTGGACCAATTTGTTACCTTGCCAATGTGGACCTTGGCCATAATCTGTAACAATTCAGATAGGACCTGAAAACTCACTTTTTCTGTGTGAGCACCCATATGCACTCAAAAGTTACTTTTTAAGAAAAGGGTACCACAAAGGAGAAGCACAGCAAAGCTAAGGTAGCTATGTTTTGAGATAGTACAATGCTCAAAATAATAGCCTTAAAAGATGGTACAATGTAACCTTTCACAAACTGCTGTGGAGATGGAGATGTGAAGTTCCTTCTTTTGCCTGTTCAGACTGTTTTACTTATTTTCTTTGCAGGTACATTTTAAGTTTAATGTTTTAAGTACAGACACTGCATTTTTGCTGTATAACATTTGCCATTTTGGATAAAAAAAATAGTTTGCATTGCATTTGCCATTATGAATTTTAGTTTGCAGTTGTCGGTTTTATTAACCAGTTATCAAAATCTGAATTTTAAATTACAAATTTTCACCTTTAATAAAAATAAGCAAAATGTGTTTAATATTTTATAGAGAGTTCACCTGGTAAGAGCAGGAAATTAATTTGCTGGATTCAGAGCTATGACATCCTGCTTTTAATAACATCCTCTTTGCCTGACAGAAGGTTTCTGCAGTTTGTATTTGAATGACTCTTCCACTGGCTCTTCATAATAAGAGTCTCTTCCTACTCTGGCTGTGTCCATAAGGAGTTCAGACCAAACCAACATCTTTTATTATGGCCATAAAAAAGATGGAAGCAGAAAGTAGAGTAATTTCCCTTTCTTGTGCAACTGCAGGAACTAATGAGAGCAGACAGGGTCTCCCCATTTCCCAGCACCACTCTCTATAACACTCTGATCATGCTGGGCTGGGTCTAACAGGGTTCCCCCCCAACCCCCCCGCCCGCCTGCCCGTTCTGAAGCAGTGATCACGATGGGTCACTTCTAATTGGTGCGTTCCCTTCCCAAAGCCAATCGAGTCCTGGGGCCTGCAGACAGTGAACTGGTCAATTAATCTTTTTCTTCCTTAATGAGGCAAGGGATATCCCTGGGCCGAAACTCGCCACAAAGGCACATGCAGTACCCAAAGGACATGGTGGCCCAGTGCCGACTGACCCCCCAATTAAAAATATGCACCTCTTTCTCTCCGCCTCTCCCTTCCAGCTGTCAGATTGCTCTGATACAGTCTCTGACATGGAGAGGACTTAACCCTGGCTTTAAATCCACTTTGCAGGCGTACAAGGAGAGAAAGGGGAAGATCGCTTGGGTCAGGCTTCAATGTTCCACCCCTCCATACATTAAGACTTGTTGGATTGTTTCTGCTTGGGTACATAAAATTGGAATAGGACTCATGTCTGCTGTCCTTGGGCCCCGAGAAAAGGAGATACAACAACAAGATGAAGGTGCAAGATAATGTCCAGGAACTTGCATGGTCAAATCACAAATTTGATATTGAATTCCAACATCAATGTCTCAATGTTCATATCAACAGCACCTACATTATAGACAACTCCAGGCCAGACTCATTTTGGAGGGGATGCCATGCTAGGAATTACCCCACCAATTATGGGCAATGATAAATATATTGTGTGCCAGAGTTGATGAAAGCTCTTGGTTGTGGATACCTATCCCAGGGTATGCCATTATTATTAGACAAGGGAAACCCAAGCAAACATAATAAATAGTCTTTACATTATTATTTCATTCACTCATTACAGATAGTCACCAATTACCAATATTACCCTGTGAAAAAGTAATTGCCTCCTTAAACTTAATACCTGGTTGGACTACCCTTAGGGGCAATAACTGCAAACAAATGTTTATTATTATTTGATATGAGCCTCTCACATCTCTGAGGAGGAATCTTGGCCCACTCTTCTATGTAGAGCTGCTTTCACCCTGACAAATGTATAGGTCTTTGAGTATGAACTGCTCTTTTCAGGTCCTGCCACAGTATCTGTATTGGGTTCAGGTCAGGACTTTGACTAGGTGACCACAAAACTTTAATTTTGCTTTCCAGCCATTCAGATGTGGATTTGCTTGTGTGCTTAGGATTTTTGTCTTGTTGCATCACCTAATTATGCTTCAGCCTCAGCTGCACATATAGTTGGAAACTCTCTTTAACAATCTTCTACTACGCATCAGAATTCATGCTTCCTTCAATGATTGCAAGTTGTCCAGGTTCTGAGGCAGCAAAACATTCCCACAACATCACACTGTCACCACCATGCTTAAGTGTAGGTATGACAGTCTCACAGTGTCCAAAGAATATTATCCGAAAAGACTTTATCAGCATCAACAAGGTGCTTTTTTTTAGCAAAAGTGAGATGAGCTTTTATGCTTTTCTTGCGGAGTTTCTTGGAAAATTGTTTCTGCCTTGCCCCTCTTCCATGAGGCCTAATTTTTCCCAGTGTCTTATTGTAGAGTCATGGCTACTGAACTTTTTCTGAAGTTTTTCTGGGGCTGTAGAGACTTTGTAGATGAGGCGCTGGTGGACCCTGGCTAAATTTTGGCAATACCAGTCTTGGGAAGATTCGCCACTGTTCCAAGTGTTCTCCATTTGGGGATTATGGCACACATTGTGGTTCCAACAGCCTTAGAAATATCTTTGTAACCCTGTCCAGACTGATATATCCACAACTTTTTCCTCCCTTGCTCTGCAAACTCCTTTGATTATGGCATTGTGTGTCTGTTTAAACTTTGAGGTGACTACTTCTTTCTGATGTTAAGGTTCAATATATATGCTTTTTAAACTCAACGAGGCTGGCTGTGATCAATCACCTGAAACTAATTTTCAGTGACAAATTTGTTGATTTCTTTGTTTCTTTATTGACTTTCTTGATTGAATGAATGATATAATGATGTAAAAACTATGATTTATTTTTGCTTGGGTTTCCCTTGTCTTGTACTCTATTTTATTTCATTGTCTAAAGCCATTCAGTGAGAAATCTGCAATAAAAGAGGAAATTAAGAAGGGGCAAATAATTCTATATATATATATATGGCGCATATACAGTTAATGCTAGATACCTACAACACTGTAACTAGAGAGAGACAATGATTGAGGTGTGGAGATGGGTAGAGTTTATGGTTTCCACCAGTAGGTGGCAGTCATACTACATCAACCATCTGAAAAAGGTTTGCTCTTAGGACAAAATCCCTGATCCCCTGCTGCCTTTAATCTATCTTGCTGTTAAAAGATGATCGTTTTTTAGGTGAGACACAGACCCTCACTTTGTGATCAAAACCTTTCAAATGACATCAATACATTCTTTACTCCAAATACCTTTTTAGCCTGAGGTTTCCTTCCGGCTAGCTCTGACCAATTAGATGTGGTCATTTCATCCTTGATAATCATGTTGCTTTTTAAGCTTTGTTCCTCCCAAAGAGATAAAGGTATGCGAAACATTGGACACAGAACTGATAAAAACCGAAAGATTAAAAGTTATTTAAATGAACTTTAAAAAAGGTGTACAGGTTCAAATTACAGAAAAAAAAAACTTCTCCCCGAAAAAAAAAGTTTTCAAAGCCACAACATTGTGATGCCCTCCAGTTGATTAGCTACCCTTCTAAGATCCTAAAGCAAAGAAACAAAGAGCTGCATTGAGAATTTAATGAAAAGAAAGAAAATATCAGATGTTTTTTTATGGAATATATGCTATTTAAACTTCAAAGCAGCAAGAACTGGCTGAGCTACACAGAACTTATTGTGTACTGTACGACGAGAACACACATTGAAATTTATCCTCTTTGAAAATGAAAATATGCCATCGTGACTTGTTGCAGCTTTTGTGAGATTGTTGTATGGTTCATTACATGGAGATCACAAGCTGATTATCTCTGGTTTTCAATTACCAATATTTTAGATGTGGAGAAAGCAGAAGACACAACTACCAAACACATTAAAACAAAACAAAAGACACAAATTGTATTTTGAGCTTGCTTGACTCACATTACTTTTATTATTTATTATAAATGCCACATTTTTAAGGTCAACAATTAGTATTTGTGTTTAGAATAGGTTAATCAATGGAAATGCATGAATATTATCGGCAACCTATAGCAAAAACCTATACTCAGTGTGGGATAAACTCCTGGTAATTCTTCTAATGTAATCGCGAATCGATGATGTTTGAGTGTTTTAATGAACGCACAGTGTCCCTGGGTCGTTGAGCCGGCAACATCATGCTTTGGTATTTATACTTTGCGCAGATGAGGGTCATGGTGCATGCAGAGGGCATTTTTTTCCCTCCGCTGACATACAGAGTTCAGATTCTGCGGAGAGTGATTATTTGTGGTGGTTTCAGGGTCCCCCAGGGTTGAGGGTTGCGGGGGAATGGGGGGGGGGGGGTGGAGAAATAGACGAAACGCCGGTCGAACTCTCGGCTGATGCTCAGTGAATCTGAAAGGTCGTGTCATGTTTCCTGGCGATTGACTCGATGGGTTTGGATTCTGATGCGCACGGCCGGGCCCCTTTGTGCACTCGGCATAGTTAACCGGGAAATGCGCCTCCCGGCTGTTTTAACACTGACCTCACTACCCTCCGCGCACTGATGGGCCCGCTGAACAAGTCGCTGCCTCTCGCCACATGTTATACCCAGCTTTGCCACCTCTGTCAAAGGTTTGTGACCAGAGTAATGCTCCTCAGAGGTGTCAAACTCAGGTCCTGGAGGGCCACTGTGTCTGTTGGCTCCTGGTTTCAGCACTCCATTATTTTAAATCAATGATTGGCTAAGTCCACACACCTGGTTTCCAAGGCCTAAGATGGCTGCCAGCTGAAAGGATACATCTGAATGCACATATTTTCTCTGAAATTGCACGTCATTCAGAATGTGGAGGAACTAGATGTAATGTATCTGCTAAAATCGTCATATTGTACCTGATGTACTGCACATGCTAAATTCCCTACACCTGCTGTGTAACTGCACAGAGCTGAGCTATAAGCACTGGGTTTCCTTCATATCACTTTTATGTTTGGCAGACACCCTTATCGAGCTAACATGCTCATTCGTACAGATAATTAGTCAGGTTCTAATACAAAAAATGAACGGTCTCAAATGTCTCTCTCTGGGTGTAGACCAACTCAATTCCAATAGCAGCCCCGTTTGCACACCATGCATGTGCTGTGTTCCTTACGCTGTGTCTTTATGCTGCTTTTGCTGCTTCAAAAGGATAAACCGCCTTCTGTATATATCCTTGCCCCAGGCCTTTTCACAGTGTGTAATTTACCAGAACAATGTAATTTTAACCTTTCCCCTCATATGCATTGTCTATGACTTCTAGCAAGCCAGAGACACAGACTAAACACACTCAGCTTTATATTCATATCTGAAATGAACTTCTATTCAATTGCAGTTTTATTGAGTTAGTATTAGTATTATTGATTACTGTTAATTTTCAACCAACAAGCAAACTTTGTTTACTCTTTACTCAACTGCTTTTGAACATGAAAAAGAAGGAAGATGGATTGTATGCTATATATAAAGGACAGAGTAATCTTTACATCTCTACCCCCCAACACTCATTGTGTTGGTATAAATCTATGTTTTAAAATTGTTAGGCGATGTACTGATTCTCCCAACATAGGATTGTGTAGGATTGTGAAGACAAGCGAGAAAAAGCACGGCTGAAGCTCGCTGTGGTGCAGACCTGAGAAGGACACGCCCGCCCTTTAGCCCTGCCCTCTCCAGCGCTGCAGGGCTGCTCATATCCCCTCCCCCCGCTCCCGACTGCCGCGCAAAGCGGATTGGTGGCATGGCTCCAGGATCGCTTAGATCGTTTTACCAGGGGCACGCAGGGGGCATGGAGGAACCAACCCCCCCCAACCCCCCGCCACCCCCACCCTCACCTCCCCCTTGCCTGCCCAGTCACAGGGCAGAACTTCACGCTCCATCTGCTCTCATGGTGTGACATTTTTCCTCTGGTTATCAACCCCCTCCTCCAGTTGTAATTGCCAGTGACATACAAAAAGGGAAGCAATCGTTGTCTGCAGAGCTATCAATCCAATGAAACACGGCAGCGCGCATGGCCGGGTGGGGTGGAACGGAGTTGGGGGCAGGATGGGGGGGTGGGGGTCATGCCAGAGAGTTCTGCTCATTGCTCCAAACCCCATGCAAAAAAACACAGCAACCAGTCAAGCAAAATACTAGCCTCATCCACCATGTTGAATTCTGGAATGCTCATCCCAATCAGAGCACTCTCTATAATCCCAGCATAACCCCTCCCCCACCCTCCTTTTTTAAAATGTAGTTTACGCTGACCTACAAGCCTCGGTCCTGTTAACATGAACTCAAGCCCTGCTAAGGGTCATCCGCTGGTCATGATATTATTAACAGGTCAATCGCACCCTGAAGCCGAGCATGGAATGGGACAGATGGAGCTTAAACAGAGCCTCTTTAATACTCATCTAAGGATGTTTGCTGACAGGGAGCTAATGAGGCATTTGTATTGTACTCCCAATCACTGTCTAAATCGTCTTGGCCCTGTACCTTTGCCTTCTCAAGAGAGAGGTCAGTTAAAGCATGACCATCTCCTGCCCTCACAGAGTCAATGTGAGCGGATTTCACGTGAATTAAAAATAAAGAAATAAAGTCAAACGCAGCATGGCTAAAACTTCAGATTGGATATGGTGATGTCTTTGTGACTCATTTGTAAGATGCTATTTATGAACTCTGTGTCTGTGATGGGCATCCATCAGAAAAGGTCACTGGTTTTTTACACGCTCCAACTTTGAAGGAGGGAGAGGTATTCGTTTTTCAGTAGCACAATACATTCAAGCAATGAAGGGCTCAATTACAAAAATTCCATCCTTAAGAGCGCA
This sequence comes from Albula goreensis, assembly GCA_022829145.1. Taxonomy (NCBI): domain Eukaryota; kingdom Metazoa; phylum Chordata; class Actinopteri; order Albuliformes; family Albulidae; genus Albula; species Albula goreensis. The sequence continues at coordinate 27,038,346 of CM040741.1, forward strand.
TTTTCAAATACATTTTGGACTGCAGTCAGGTCCTAAAGTGTTCCTACACTGTAGAGTGGCGAATCGTCAGTATTTCAAAGCCAAGATAAGGCCGACTGAATGTTTCTTGTCACAGAGACTCAAGGGATAGTCGTGTTAAGTGTATGATGGGATGTCAGGCTGATTCATATTCCTGGGACCTGCTTAGTGGAGGATTGACCGGGGCTCTCGATAAAAGCCAGAACACGCGTCACATCTCGAGGATCAACACGTGTCCACTGGGCACAAGGTCTGCTCTAACATGACCCACGTTTTTCGATGACAGAGACGGTATGACCTCAAAATGACACCCGGGACAGGTCCAAAGGTCAGGGGAGGGGGTGGGCCAGAGGGGATAGATGTGGAGATGGACATTAAGATGGTCGAAATGACTGAGAGTTCCACAGCCTCTTCCCTTCCCCTCATCACCACCCTTAAGTGCGTGAGCAGTGGAGTTTGGCACTCTTTAAAAATGACATATTCATTTAAGGATGATTTGACCCCTGCCTTTGGATTTCAGACTACCCGCAGTGCAGTGGAATAGAGGCAAAGGGGGGTTACGGGTGGCTGTAAGTTGCTGATATAATTGACCATGTGTCGAAATAACTGCGTACAACATCACAGAGGAGAGATGCTGCAACGCTAGAGGTCACTAGCATTCCATTAAACAGATGCCTTAGCATACTGGAAATTTCTGAAAGAAAAGCAGATCACCGTATGGTCAGGCAAACAAAGATATAAAGATTTGCCAGGGATTTCCTTCTCTGTTAGAAAAGCTGTAACTTTGACATGAATACATTTTGACTTATTGTACTTGCTAATGCTAGTTCTTGTGTTAAATTAGATAGATATGAACACTTGAAAGACAAAACCAAGTGATATTGTTTTTTGTGACATACAGATATTGCAAATAAATACATAAATAATGCAATAAAATAATCTAACAGTAGTAACTGAAGTACTTTGAGAAACAAAAAAAGGTCACAGAAAACCCAAACTGAAGAAATAAGACACAGAAAAAAGATTAATTTTTAATTGTTTTGTTTTTAATTCAGAAAACATAACATTCTGAGAAGTATAAATTAGGCAACCAGTTAGTTTGGCACACATTATAGCAATATAGTGTATACTAATATTAAATAAAACTCATATCAATCACTTGGTCTTTTCTATATTGCCCCATACATAATAAACAGCTTGCATGGAATTTAATAATACATTTCACTATGGCATTTTTCATATGTTTACACATATCTTCCCAGTGTCATCTCAGGATGATCTATATCAATAAAGCCTTAAGGCTGCCACACACACCATGTGACATTAGACACTGAGATTTTGGAAAATTGGTTATACTTGGCTTCAAACAGAAGGCTCTGGAACCTGCATTGCACACATGTTGGCATAGAGCTAAATGTCTAGCGTAGGATGACAAGATAGTCCAAGGCTTTGGTTGTAAAAACATATTAACATTCTTTCAAAATATTCTTCTCTTTTCCTAAATGTCTTCTTCTGTCAAACAGTTGCCTGAATAACACAATTGTGACTTGTGAGGTCTTGTGATATATGACCACATTGAAAGGGGAGAAAAGTACTCCGGATCGTAACAAAGGGCTTCCATTATGGATGCACTACACTAAAATCATCAAACTCACCGAGGTTTCACCTCCAATTATTCCTTTTATTCCTCCCATTTTCCCATTCAGTGTCTCCCCTTGTGGAACCAGACTAATTACGGCACAGTTTACGGGGCATTTTCTAAGGTTCCTCCAGGTCCAAGACATACCAGAATAAAAATGTTGGTGGCACAAGGGTCTGGTAATTATCTAATTGTTTGAGCAGAGCCTTTCCGTGATTTATGGTGTTGTATCAGAAGATGACCGGACGCATAATGAGGTCCCCCCACTTGCGGAATCCCAAACCTTGACTGAGGGGAGGATCCAGTAACCAGACCAATTACTTCACTGCGAGTTTCCAGCTCTCATTAAGACTCTCATAGAGACTGCACTGCAGAGTAGGTGCTGTCGAGGGTCTTCCCTGATCACAGTAACATGATATATCATGTCCGCTGTGGAAAATGTGTTTCCTTTTTTTTTACGTTTACTATATTCGGGGCGCATTACAACATTATGTTTAGCTACAAGGGATGTGTCTACGAAGCTAATGAATGTTCTTTGTGTATCTATTGTAACCTAAAGATGCCTCCATATATCACACTGTGTTGACAAAAGCAATGCTGAACTTTATAATGTATTAAAAATAAATACTTTTGATACAAAAATCTTCAATAATGTCTTAAACAATGGCAAGGATTCAATTAAATGAACTCCATTTTGACAGTCCAAACTATAGACCATAAAATCTACAATTAGTGTTTGTTGAAATTGTACTAACTATTCTACTGTATTCTAAAGACACATTAATTAATTATTCATATTAATTTACTCAGTCTACCCATACACAAAGGATATTTCAATCACAGACATGTGGAAAGAGGAAAAGAAAGCCTGGGTAAGGCTAATTTTTAATTTAATTTAATTAATTTATTTATTTTTAAAGGAGAATGGCCCGGCCACCGTCCTTACTTATTTTCATTTTTTTATTTAGAGAGTTGGAAGGCAGAGAGGGGTACAGACAACGAGGGAGTATAGCAAGGAAAGTCAGACCCAGGGACCGCATATGGTTGAGACGGCAGCGCCAACACAGAGCTAGCCAGTCTAAGCTTTTTATTAATATACACAAAGGTTTCTATTTTGTTCCAACAGAAGCGTGAAAAGTTCTTGTTGTTTGACAGTGATGCAGTATTGTCCAGGAACCTAGTGTTGATTAATACATCGACATATTATTGATTGGTGATCCACGATCACTGTGAGCTGACTTCCAGCACTGCATACCACAAAGTATAGCTTACAGTACACAGTACAGCACAATGCATTTCAACTGATCCGTTCTTCAAGTAACAGTCAAATGTTGTATTATTAATTTTTTTAAAAAGTGGATATTATAAAGTTGGAAACAATCAAACCTTTTCATTGGACAAAAGGTCACATCAAAAAGGTCCAATCTCCACCCCTGATACAACAAGATTTAACCATACCTTGTCCTGTTTTATTTCATTACTTTTTATTTTTTTAAAGGCAAATCCTTATGAAAATAAGGTTAGATTGATTGAATCCAGTTTTGAATCTTTTGTTTGATTTAATGCCATACATCCTTAAATAAATATCAAAATCTACAAAAATCTGTACCAATATAATGTTGATGTAATGGATCACTGTGTTAGAATTGGTCTTTAACACAAACATAAAATCACGTTCCTCTCTTTTCCGTGGGTCATGGCCCTCCGCTCGCCCCTCCACCCCCGAGCTCCACTCATCCATCTCCTCCTCCTCGTCATCCCTGCATCTGACAACCACGGACGAGGGGTTGTCCTTCCAAAAACTCCTGCAGGCTCCGATACCACACTGCATAGGCAAGTTCAGGCCACAAAGTCAGAGAAGTGGAACACACTGTCTGATACAAGGACAAAACTGACAGAGTGCATGAGCCCTCTTTCATGTAAGGGTCAGCGGGGGGGACCGCACGGGTGTCCCTTTGAGCCACAAAGTGGGCGGAACCCGCATCGTCACCCGGACAGCGAGATGCTAAAACCAGTAGCTGGGAGTAACAGCTAACCCGCAACGTCGTCGAACGAAGTGACGCGCGACTGCTACTGTTTCCGCCATCGGGGCATTCGTCAAATTAATTAGCGCTGTGCCGACAGCCTCTGATACCGTTTCATTTAGGGCCCTTAAACAAGGCCTCCACACCAGCCTGACAAGAGGCCTACAGCGGCCGCCACCTCAGCCCGCACATAATTAATTGAAAACTCCACCGGGTTGACAAATTGGAATGATGAATCTATCTTCAAGGAATAGCTTAAAGAGAAAAAGGGGGAAAAAAAGAGAAGAATAATGCATAATCAGTCAGAAATGTAGCAGCGATGTCTTTCTCTCCAGCTTCATTCAACACGGACCTCCATTTAAGCTCAACGAGATGAGGCTCACTGTACCCCCCCCCCCCCCACCCTTTTCACTTGACTCGATTGATTATGTTTCTTCTCCAATTTAATAGAGTAGTCAAGGTGGATCTGCTCCTTTGTATGCTTCCGAAGTTATTTAAAAAAAAAAACAACGACATAAATCAGACTCCTTTGTTCTTTTATACAGACTTTACAAGAACTGAAGTTGTTGAATCTCACTTTGCTCTCCGCTGATAGACAGCATGCAAGACTAAACTTTACCTGTTAAAAGATTAATTGTGTTATGAAGGTGAAATAACGAACAGATGACACTCACTGTGTATAAATCTTCTCTGAGGGCACAGACAGAATGATGGAGTGCAAAGAGAAAAAGTGATGATACTACAACTCCAGACAGTGGGAGAGAAGGTAGGTGTGTGCAATTTGTTCCAGTATGATTCTCAAGCTGCTGGGAGCTTGGAGATAAGGGGCTTGAGACGCTATTCTGAGGGGCAACGCAATGTGTCAGTTGATCTTCAGTTCCACATAAAAGTCAAATAGATGCTGGCCTGAATCACGCCATGTTCTCTTTCAGCTTCACTTTCTGAAGTTCAATAGTGCAATTCTAGAATGAATGCTAGCAGCGCTAACAGAGTCATGCCCATAGACACTGCCCCTAGACCCCACATTTTCCATAACCGCTAGACCCTAAATTTTACATCAGTGGATCAGCATCAGTCAACCGCTGGACACGGCCACCATGAAGGATCACAGAGGCACTCTGGGAACTTAAAGTACCCAGGTGTGCGAGGGTTCAAACCCCTAAACTGGACAGAGCTGTTGCATCCGTCAGTAAAAACCCAGCAGTATAAATGATCTGTAAAACTACGGGCTATGTATATAATTCAGAGTCAGGCAGGCTTTTGATGAAGTCATGCAATTAAATTTCAAAAACTGAGCTGTAAATGATCCATCTGGATAACATAAATCATATTCATACAGTAACCTGTGAGTGTTTTAACATTTAAACTCATCTATATATTTCCCTGTTTCATCTGGACATTGTGATATGGCAAAATGTGATGACAGTGGTTTGCCTCCACTAGCTACAGGGTGCAGAATATTTCATTTCCACTTTAATTGCTGGGAAGCATTGATCTACAAAGGGAAAAAAAAGAGTCTTCTTCATGAATCCCTTTTCAGTGTAAAAAGGACTACCACTGAAAGGCTACAACACAAGGGGGAATCAACAGAACATGTGGATAATTGGACCATGTGAGAGAGAAGATTGAAGTGTGAGTGTGTGAGTGCATGTCTGTGTCAAGAAACTGTCTGGAATTTAGAGCCTTCTTTCCATAGTGACAGACAGAAAAAAAAGTAATAGTAACAATAGGGGAGGCTTCTGTGCTCGCCTCTCTAATAAACTGAACGATTACAATGAAGTACACAATATGAAGTACATGAAATATGTCTTTTTCCAAGATGAGTACACTTGCATCCACTTTATGCCACTTCATGACATGTGCTTGTCATGCTGTCATCCCTCAGAAAGGGTCTTAGACTGACCACAGATCAGTAAAAAAAAATAGGACAGGCAGGAAAAATGATGCTGGAGACAGATACAACTGATCTCAAGCAATAACCTTGGCATGAAAGGGAAATTATCTTTGCCCTGTAATAAACACTTACATGTTCCTTGGAAATCATAAATAATGACACTTTGTAATGGTAAAAAAACAAACTACACTGGGTCCTCAACTTACGAACGAGTTCCGTTCCTACAACTTGTCGTAAGCTGATTTTCGAAAACGTAAGAAGGAATTTATACCAAAATTATACCTAAATTAACACCTTAAGGCAATCACACTGTACACAACACATGAAGGACATATAAAATACAGTAATTAAATGAAACATTAATAAAAAAATTTCTTATCTTTATTTCTGTGGTCGTATTTACGAACCAAATCGCTTAGTTTGAAACTAGGTGTTTTAAGTAACTTATGGGAGTGCGTTGTAACCACGAAACGACGTAACTCGAGACCGTCGTAACCCGAGGACCTCCTGTAGTATTAAGAGAAATGTAAACTGCTTTATAAAGTGAAACTCTGTAGCCTTTCACGTCCAATTGCACTTTCACAATGGCTTCTGATTAGGTAATTATGCATTGGCAGACACAAATGATGAAATATGACAGCCACTGTTCTGGTACCCATACAAAATACACAAAATCCTTCCCACAATGCTATAGATGTAACTGAATGTTTGGCTTAAGCAATAAGCCATAGGTGCCAATAAACCCCACTGTAGGTGTCCCATATGATGTCATATAGTGATTTCAGCCTATAGGGCAGCCACACAGACTCTGTGTGGCCTACAGATACCTGGGGTCCTCCCGCCTGTTCACTTCCACTCTGCCCACCTGCAATCCTACAGTCCCACTGACCTACAGGCTCATAGCCCCACCCACCTGCCGCCTTATAGCCCCACCCACCAGCAGCCTCACAGCCCCACCCACCTGCAGCCTCATAGCCCCACCCACCTACAGCCTCATAGCCTGCCCAGCCCCCCTACTGACCCCTAGCCTGATGAGGAAAAAGGAAAGTTCTGGATCATCAGCCTGAAACAGCCAATCTGTGATTGTCCTTCCCAGGATCACAGGGGAAATCCTCTGCCGTGCCACTGCCAAGCAGGTCAGCACAACTGACCCAGTCAGTGGATAAAAAAATGCTACTCAGGGCAGCATGGCCCTGTGGGTAACCAACATCCAAACACTGTCCATTTCGCTCTTCAAAGGCAGGCTATGCCCTACAGCAGCAAAAAGAGAAGGAGGGTCATAGCCTGTGTAGTGACTGTCCGGACGCCTGCCCGAGTGAAATGAGGTTAGGACCCCTCCAGCTGTCCTCTGAAAAATGTCTCTAGCATCTCAAACTTTGCGAACTTAGGACAGAAGAAAACTTTCAAAAAGTATAAGATAGTCCATATCAGAGATGTGTATTTTGGTCATATTGACAGCTTGAGTACTCAACAGAGAAAATGAGCAAGCACTCGAGTACTCGTATTCCAACTCAGATTCCAACGATTGTAATCATCAGTAAATGGATGTCTTTAAGTAAAGAAGCACTCGTTTCACATACACTGTCTATTCTTGTGGTGATTGTCTTGTGAGAAGCTTAAGGTAATTAATTAATTCTCTAAATCCTTCTTCCTCAACAAAACTGAGGCAGCAAATCTTTGGTTATTATTTTGGCTAATTGCTGTGTTGTTCTCCCAACTGTGCTAGTGTTGCATGTATGTCTGACTGTGGTAAAAGACCTTATTCTTGTCTGGCTAGTGTTTAATGTGAGGTGATGGCACATTGTACTAGTAGTAGAGTTATATGAAAGCTTTGCACTGCATAACTTGCACTGCACTGTGTTTTGTTCAATTTTGTCAGTGTTTCCACACATCACTGTTTGTTTTGAAACCACTGTTAGCTATAGCTAGATATTCAAGTATTCATGCCCATCCCTATTTCATATAGCACAATGGGAACTTGAATAAGCTATTCAGGTTTTGCATCATGCTCAAAGATAAAAATAATAACCTGTAAGTCTAGTCTTGTACCCATTATGCCACCCACAGTTTATGTGGACAGAAACGTTTGAGGTCAATGCTTCTATATGGTTCTTGTCACGGACATATGCTAAGATTAAGGCAACCAAAGTGTCGCTCTCTAAATAAATTCACTCTCTCAGATTCAGAGCTGTCTGTCAGGCTCGCCACTGTCTCCACTCACCGTCCCCCTCCTCCAACCTCCACCTGCCCAACTGTCTCTGTTCCCCAGCTAAGCCACGCTCTCTCTCTCTCTCATCCCATTGTCTCCTCCCAAAGCTCGCTGATATTAGATAAAGCCTTTTCCCCGAAAGTACTCCCGAGCATGCAATGGATGAGGCAAAGATTCAACCACTCCTTTTCATTAAAAGCAGACAACTCATCTTAGAGTGCATCCTTCGGTAGACCCTGCATGCTTGCGGCCCCTTTTTGAGCGAGCGGTACCTTCTCGCACACCTAGCTGTGTAATAGTCCATGTAAATTTAAGCTTCTGCAGCTGGCTAGCTGGAGGCGCCATAGAATGGGGGGATGTGGAGTTCATAAATGAATAAGACTCACCAAATGAGTTTGCTGACCTCTTAAACTCCATGAAATTAATATAAGCAGACATCCTGTGCGCTGCAGGCTACTGCAAAGCCTGAGAAGCTCACTTAAGCTCTCAGAGTTTCCTGAAAGTTTTATAAGTTGACTTTTAAGACATTGCTGTTACTGAGTACTACTAGTGATGAGGGCACCAATAAACAGCACAAATATACATAGTGTGGCTGTACTTGCTAGTTCCCCTTGACAATGACCACTGGAGGTTGTCAAGAGCAACACTGGCATGAGGCATTGTGACATCACAGTTGTATCATAACCCAAAGCCAAGGGTTAAGAGTTGACACTTGGGCCCCGTTAACATTCTCATGTCTAAATGTGAACTTTGATTTCACCCAATGCAAGGAGTCAGGTAGACTGAATCTCTCCAAACCCATGTTGAATCACATATTGGGGTGAAATGTCACTGATATTGGTTTTAGGTCTGCATAAAAGTTTGAGCATGAGCCTTCTTTCAACAGCAACACTCACACAATTAGCAATCTACTAGCAGTGTGTGGCACATTCATTTATAGAGCTTGTCATCTGATTCTTAGCATAGTCAATTTAGGCAGATAAAGTCAAAACAGTCAACGACAAGTGCATACATCCACATACAGCATATATATGTAAATCCAATTTGTCAACTATATGAGATGTGAATCTAAACAGAGCCTTATACACTAATTGTCATTTAGCATGACATAAATCAGTGATCTAAGTAAACATTCTGTTTTTAACTTATTTTAATAGTGAATCATCCATTCACATTATTCACACATTTGTTTTTCTACCTCCCAATTATAAACCCTCATCTGATCTGAGAAAGAGCTCTTAATAGTCCTTCTGAGAAGAAATTAACTACAGAAAACATTTATTTAATGGAAGGTGTGTTTGTGCATACTGAAAAAAAAATCCCCAGTAGTGCTGTCTCTTCCTGCTTTAGTACGTGTTTGCAACTCGCTAAACAGCTTCTTTTAACTTATTAATGCTATATTATTTACGAGGTCATGATTTGGTGTTTTCGTGCCAACAGGCTTTCTGGATCGTGTTTTGGGCCAGATCGTGCGTAACACACTACAAAAGGCTAAATAAGCAAGTGAAAATGAATAAGAGAGACTTCAGATACAGTCTTGAGTCTGGAAAGTGTGCATTCATTTGCATGGAAAAACAACAGCACTTAACCTTGAGGCAGGGCAGTCATTCAGAGTCTGTGTCTTTCTACACGGCTCCGCCTCTTCCCCCCGCAGCCTCCAGCACACGCTGGCTGTTATGTTGGGCCAAATCCAAAACCTGCGCGGTTACTTATTTACGTCTTCTGCACACATGCTTCAATTAGTACATGATGAAAGTTGTGCGTAAGCTAGCACTAGCTACTGAGCTAGCTAATTAAGTAAAGGTTACTATAGGGGTTAGGACTAGGATTTTGATGAGGGGTGCATTGGCGTGTGGCCTTCACACTGTATATGAAATTCAGTCATGGACGCTGCCGATCATCAGCCATAAATGTAGTTTTTCAAGTTGAGACATTTTGTATGCCTGTTCTGTATAACTGCTGTGCACATCGAGCTTGACTATCATGTTAAAGAGGCCTGAGTTACCCATCGTTATGAAAATGAGCAAATTAAAAGTTTTAACATTTACTTCACCCTCAGTCTAAAGAATATTTAATAGTCTTACAAAGGTTTCGCACTAAACCTGCAGTGTCCCGGTATGAGGGATTTTAAAGGTGTGAATGGGTATTAATGGGTGAATATTAATACTTCAAGACTTCAGGAGGTAAAGAATATGAAATTAAGATGAAAAAGTGGCGCAGCACGAATTGACACAGTGAGTTTGTCCTGGGGGGGGAGACACTTAAATGAGCAACCATCTCTGGTTAAGGAGCCACCCCCACTCCTACCCCCACCCTGCCCCCCAGTGAGTTAAAGAAAACCTTTCGTTCTGATAAAAGGAACGCGTAATGTAAAGCTAGCGTATAAGAAGGATGAAAATAACTTCCAAAATACCAGTGAACTCACGCTAATTAGTTCCCCTTTTCAAAAGCTGAGGGGGGATTTACCTGCGTAATCCTGGGGAGTTTTGACTTTGAGGAAAAGAGATTAAGCCCAAACACTCGAGTTTTACCTTTCCGGGAGAGTTCGCTCAACGCCAAAGGCCCTCTCTAACGAGATGGTTTATGAGTCTATTACATCAGGTGCAAACAGACAAAGACCCCAGAGCTGGTACAGCAGGGAGACGTGGAAGTCCACCTGACAAGTACACCAAACTGAAAAACTTAAGCACAGATAGGACAATCTTTTTCTCTGTCAAGTTATAGTGAATATTTAACACATAATATGACCTACAGGCCATTCATGCACATATTTAATCCTTATTTTCAGGATGATTTGAAAAATCCAGTCAACATTTGACTGTTGAAGTGATTGTCATCGTATTACTTATTTCTGTACGCCATGCTTAGAAAATGGTTTCTGCTAAATTGTCTAGAAGGTCTCTCCTGGCACTGTGATACAATAAGAGCAATGTGATTTTATGGGGATGAATTTCTGTTGGAATTTGGAGTTAAAAAAAACATTCAAGATGAACATTGACTTGAAGACACATCCTTGGATTTGGCAAAGGGTAGACAGTGTGATACAAGCATTTATTTTCACCAGTAGATGGCAGACATGTCAAATTTTTACAAGCTTACTTCTGCAATTTCTGTGGTATACTCTGCAGAAACAGATCCGTTCTCAGTTGATTTTATTCCACTCACTTAATATTATATAGGAACTTACAATTGAGCAGACAGAGAATTGAACAATTTTAAACCTGTCCCAGAAGAGACATGTATACATGCACATGATATTCCGATATTAAATAAAAATAAAATAAAATGAAAATGAAAAAAAAAAAAAAAAACAGTAAGACACCTACTGTTCACATATTGATCAGAATCCCATGTTGGGTAAATTTCTTCATACACTATCATAAACTCAATCTGGACGACTTTTATTTTTAAACAGGCGGGTCTCTTCGACTCTCCCAGCAACTCTGCTGTCCCCCTCAGTGGTTGCTTGAACCAATTTATCTACAGAAGACATTTCTTCTACTGAGTATATACAAATATTTTGGTATTTACTTACAAGCAGAATTCCTTAAAAGGACAGACTTCCACTTCCAGCCTTAAAATGATGGTAATTGTTGTAGTTAGTGTATCCATCTTCTGAACACATTCACACATAATTGAGTTTATTTAATTTGACCATGCAAATAGGCTTTCTGCCTCCCAATGAAATAAAATTAAAGTTTCTACGATGCATTTACAACTAAGGGGCCTTAGCAATAAGAGGATGCAACGTTCTCTGGAAAATCTTTTGATGCTTGTCCCAGATCAAAGGAGAAAATGGAATCTTAACTACAATTAAAATACTGCATTATTAAAAGTGTCATTGGGCGAACAAAAGTAGTTTCTTATGGCAATTTGGTACAATGTACCTGGTTGTAACAAGTGAACAATGTTATTTTTTCTAAAGTTTTCCCAGAAAAGCTGTAGAATAATGTAACATCTTAGAGCTCATGAAGTGTGCATGCATTATAGGTTGTGGTTAGAATATCTGTGTGTACTTTTAATCACATTCTACAAATTATGCCAATACTAAATACATAGATTAATGATAATAATGTAAATGATTGCTACGGTTATAAGCAGTAATACAAGTAAAAGTATAAGTTTAACAGGTAACAAATAATGTGATCAGGGGTGTAATGTTTGGAGTGCAAGGGGGCAGGTTTTGAAGCATATTCAACTTGTTTGTGTACTAACATTAGTGTTTTAAAAAGCGGCGCCGGCAAGCCCCAGTTGACAAAATTTTTTGGGGGTGGTGGGGGTTGTTACATCAGTAACTTTGCATATTCTAATGTTATGCTACTAGCTTGATAGCTATTGGTTGTGGTTGTTAAGTTGTTTGCCCATTTCTGTCCTGACAATGTGTGTGAAATTTGTTCCATTCACAGTTCATCAGTTAAACCCATTAGACAATGCCCCCACCTCACACACACACACACACACACACACACACACACACACACACACACACACACACACACACACACACACACACACACATTACTAAGAACTCGGACTGTTTCAGCTGACTTGTCAAACCATACAACGTTATTCCTGTGGGTCAAATATTTTATTTTCGATTTCTTTATTAATGTTAGGCAGGCACATGCAGACAAATGCTCCAACTGAAATGGCATTACTTACATATTGTATCTATATTTTGCTATAAAAAAGTTGAGCATATTATATGGTGTGCTTACATGTAAATAACATTACATACTTTATTTGCTTATTTCGCATTCTGGTGAGTGGCCATTTTGCTAGGCTAATAGTCATCATCTGGCTAGCTCACAATTCTAGTTAGTTACCACTCAGAGGCCCATTCACAAAGGGATAGTTTTCAGTGTGCCATGTGACATTACTCCGCGCAAGTATCAGTACTCCCATGGTATTTAAATCAAACAAAGGTTCCTGAAAGTAAGCTATGGTGGTTTCAGGCTCTTTGAGGTACCTGAACATGTATAAACTCATTAATTATAGGCAATGGATATGGTGAGACGTGTGATGTTTAAGATTAGTGCATTAAAATTGTGAAATTTTGCGTTTTGATATCTGCTGTCTTTGTAGTTCCTGCAGTAACAGAACAAATGTCATAACATATTTACTCCAGTTTTAGTTCATTCAAGTCCCTTGACAGGATTTGTAGTATCAGGCAGTATGTGTGTAACTGCACACACAGTCTTTCAAAAGTTGATGTTCTTGTAATCTGTCAGTATTTTCCATCAGGTGATAGGTAGCGGTAGCTCTAATGCAAGTATTTTTGTTTTCAGAGTGACTCTGTTGCCATTTTTCCCTAAAATAGCAAGTCAACCTCCATCCATTTGGCCAGGTTGGTCTTTAAATAAGGTGTGGACAGGTCCATTTGTGGCACAGTGCTATTTTGATTGGATGTGTTGGTGGGTTGAAAGTCATTCATCTATGCTAACCAACACCACATCTTAAGTCAAGTCAGTGGTTTTAAAGCGAATAGAACAGCACTATTGAGAATTTCTACCTACTTCGGTAGACGTGTAGCGCACACACTCCCTCTTAATTACAATGGACACAATACCTGAAATGTACCATTTGTAAAATAGTGTCAATTTTTTTGTGCTGGAAGTGTGTATATCAGAAAATATAACAAGGCAGATTTAATTCAGGTGCATATTCATACATACACCCAGTCAGGAAGTTTTCCATTATTTCAAAGGATCTTAGTAGCGGGCTGTGACGACAAATGAGACATTTCTGGCATTCCTGTCTATCAGTATTACGTCTGAGTAAAACACGTCTTTCAGCAAAGAATGCACCACATTGTATGACCAGGTATTATCCAGTGTTTATCACTTCAGGGCTGATACACATTCTCAAGCCACTTCCAGCAGACTCCGGAGAAAATGGCAACATCCTCCCAAAATTGCAACGGCAGCACAAAGAGGCAGCAGGAGCAGCAGAATGGCAGTCAGTCAGTGCTGACTGTTTGATTCTGACCTCTGTGGTTTTGCTGCTTACTCACTTTTTTTCGTCATGTGACGCCTGTCAGAGAGTAACAGCTGTCTGTGGAACAGCCCGTCTTAAATTATGCACAAACCGTGGTAAATATTTCACATTTTGCAGTGCCTTCAAAAACAGTCTCTGGCACAATACCTGTGTTTTTTAATGACCAAGTCAACATGTGAACAAGATGTGAACTTGTTGCCCTGTTACCATGGATTCCCAAGTTCACCAGTTTTACTCTTACAAAGTTAATTAAAAGTTAAATTAGTACCGCTTTATAGCAGTATTTTTCTTACCCATTTGAGGAAATATTCGATTGGAATCTCTTATCACTATATTTGTGTATTTGCTTTGTAGTCACCAGCAGCTAAAACTACACATACTGTGGAACGTTACAGGTGAACATTTTACTAAAGACATCTAATTGCCTGGTTTCAGGGTACAATACCTTAGTTCCCTTACCACTAGGCACAGTATTCAAAGCCTTAAATGTAAGCATGTGGATGACAGGAAGCAGTAATTGAATAAACACAGACCCATGAATTAAATCAAGGCCATCTCAAGGGAAAGCTCTATTGACCATGTGACATAAATATCCAAAAATCCCAGAATAACCAGCTGCTATATTTAGCTTGAATACCAAATTTCCCAAACACCAAATCGTTTTTGTTGGATCGTTTAATTGTTGCAACTGCTTGTGTCACGTCATGAACATGCAGTCTACCATACCAGTGGAGGGGTCAGTTGCCATGTTTTTTTTGTTGTTTTTTTTTCCTGTTTTCATTTTACGACCACAAGCTGAGCTGCACAGAAATCACGCAGAAGGACTGCAAGACTGATGCAGCTGGCGCGGGATAACGACAGGCATGGAATCAACAATAGGAGCCACAATTATGTGATAAGATAGGGAATATCCTGTTCAGCCCTTCCTCCTTGGCTGTGCTGTGATGAATTCTGCCTCGTCTTGTTATTTTCTTTTGACTTTATTTCACTCTACCTTCACATGACATGACTGTTTACTTTGATTTTATGGCCAAAACCTGGTTTTCGTATGTAATCTGGGCCATACTTTAAACAAAGTATTGCTTTTATGAAGGCTTTATAAAGATTATGTAAAGTGTTCATACGCATGACATGAATAGCACAAACTGTTACAACAGTTAACTGGTCCTTTACATACGCTTTGATATTCATCTGGGTCATTGCACGATAAATAATGGAGCGAATCAAAATTCCAAGACTTTCTCCTCTTCGCTAAATATAGCAGCTGGTTATTCTTGGAAGTGAAGTTATTTATGTTTAGTTATGTTTGTGCAAATATCAAAGCAAATATCAAACCACATGAAGAGAGAAAGAGCATCCTCTTACGTAACATGTTCTGAAAAATGTGAAAACCAGGCACAACTAATGTTGCCCCTCCCTCCATGCACCATTGGCTAATATGTAATAATTTTGTCGCATGCTATTGTACGATGCAGTGCTGTACATCCTGTAAAGTGGTATACTAATGCTGTCCAATGTCACTCTCTTAATGAATGCTTAGGGGGAGCAGAGAAAATGATTGGCCGATAGGACTGAACCCTTCCCAGAAATTTAAGTTAAATCATTTATCCCTTTTTGTGAAATCCAAAAAATCTTGTTTTTAAAAACAAAAACAGGTCTACATGTTAGGCCTACTCTTTGCAGAAAGTATTCCCCAGACTATCGGAAAAGGGATGGCAGTAATTGTATTGAAGTTTTGCTTGCTTGACAGAATGCTTCACCGTAATCAAATGTCCATAGACTGATATTTCAAGGTTTTCTGTTTCAGAGATACGGCATGGTTAATTACAAAACAGAGCTTTACGTCCCTTCGCTTGCAGCCAGTTATCAAGGGGTGCTGTGCTGGCTGTTGCAACCACATTTTTTGTCCTATCCCCCAAACTACAAAAAGAAAACAGAAAAATAACAATAATATGTTTTACTACATCCTGCTATGTGTCTCCAAGCTAGCTCTTGGAGAACAACCAAACAGAGAAGTTGGTGATGATTGTGTGATCTAGTTTTTGTAGTGCGTTGTAGCCTTTTGCTAGTTGCTAATGCACATCCGCCTAGCAAACACATATCTGGCTTATGACATAATTCCATGACCATGCTGGTACCCTGTTTATGTTTGTGCAATGTGATTTTTGCAGACTGATTGATTATGCACAGATTCTTAGTACTTTCACACAGTACCTTGGATACTGCTGCTAGTTTGGAGCCATGTTCTCACGTTTATGGATCAAAACCACCATCAGGGCAGTAAGCTGATTGCTGACAAGCTATTATTCACAGAACATAGTCAAACTTACTTTTGATATGAAACCTATATGTGATCTTTTACTTTCATTCTCTAAACACACCTTAATCACTGTTCATGATTGGATAGTGAATAATATGAAAACATTAGGCATTATAACATAAAACTTCTCCCATGAAGGGGTAGAAAAAAGAAAAAAAAATGTCGCTGAAAAACTGCATTTAAAGAAGGGAAAACACAGCTACAAGGCTGTGAAGTATGGCATACTGCTACAAACGTAGTCTTGATGTCAGCTTGATGCCATTCCCGGAGACAGTGCTGGGGTAAGAGGCAGTACTTCACATTGTCCGTTTTGTGCCAGTGGAAGACGTAATAATAATAATAATAAAAATACATACACATCTTGATATCCTCCTTCAATCTATCCCGATGCCTAGGCCCATGAGGCAAGCATGGAAGCTCAATCTTCTGGGCCTAGGGTAACTATTTGCTGGATACTTTTGAAGATTAGGTTTTCCCAAAATGACTCCCCTCTGCCAGGTTAAAGGTTAATGTTGCAAATACCCCCAGTACCCTGTACTGAACACCAACTATGTATGGTGTGGAAGTGTGAATTCAAGAAACTTATCATTTAATCTTTTGTATTTTTATATTTTTCATACTTTTATATAAACTTTAAACAATTGCTCAGTGGAAAGAGTCTGTGTGGATAAGTTCTTCTCACGGTCCTGAGAATTTCTGGGCTTTCTGCCATCCAGGATGACCCCCAGTGACCCATGTACTTATAGTATCCACTGGCCTTCAGGAACATAGGGAGTGAACTCAAGGAGCAAAAATTGCTAACATGCCTTGCTGGGGATGGTGCCATCCTGGAAATGTAACAATTCATATAAATCATTTATATTATATGAGAACAAACAGAAAGTAATTGGTTAATTCTGGCCGCATACGGATGTGGTCTTGTGTGGTGCCACAGATGTGCCATCTTCTGATAGGCCAGCGAAATGCTGTAGGGTTGAGCTTGTATGCTTTATAATTTTGTGTAACATATTTTTCGGAGAGTTCTAGAACCTAAGACTTCGGTGGAGGGGCCTCCCTGCAGATCTGTGTGAATAAAGTTTTGGGAATTTCAGTCTCCGAGAGTGTTCTTATATTGCTACGGTCTCAACCCAAATTTCCTCCTCAACAACACAATGCGACCCACTGCACTTATACTACAGAGGCAAAGCTATGCTCTCGGAGTTGGAGTGTTATGCTTGAGAGGTGACTCTGTGTGGGCTCTGTGTTTAAATGTCCTTGCTGCACGTGTGGAGCAACACGTCGCCGTGTTTGCTTGTGGCACGTACACAGGGTTGGATGTTGTATCTGCAAACTGTACACCAAATCAGGTGAATAAATAGGAAAACTCAAACACATGATATGTAATTGCTACTATCTGGTTATAGCCAATCTGCTTTTTGTTTGTGGTGAGGTAATCCCAATTATACTACAATGTGTATTACCTTGTGTGCACAAAAAATATGTTTCAATTTTGGACAGTAACAAAGTGTAACATTACCTTTACTTGCAAATCAAAGGTAAACTAAAGTTTTAAGACCCTGAACATTCTATGTGACACAAAGAACAGTAACAGTAAACATATTTCATTTAAATTGCCGACCACCCAGCTAAACCATGACCCGCAAAGAAAAAAGGCGTCCCTCGAATCGTCTGAAAAGGAACTTCCAGGGAAAGTGTTTATGAGATGTTTGCCGTACAAAGCAAGGCGTGTCAAGTTTATTCATAAATCCCCAAGAGCAAGCTTTTCCATAAAGATTGCCAACTTTTTGGCTGGAAAGAAGACCCTCAAATTCCCTAGAGGAAGAGGACTGGCTGTAGATGGAATCACTGTATCAAATATATCACTGGACACAGACATGCAAACAGGCACGTCAGCAGTGATAACCTGGGACAGATCCAATAATGCACAAAGTTGACCCAGACGACCAGATAGTGAAAGAGGTCGGAGGGAGAGATGGTGAGTGAGAGAGGAAAATGGGTTGGAGAAAAATAAAACAATGTCACTATAAATTACATTTTGCATCGAATTACATTTTTTAAAACATCAAAACAAATTAGTCTACTCTAAACTACAGATTAGTCTACATCACAATCCTCCTTTGATTTTTCAACATATGCATATTGCATTTATTTATTTGATATATTTCAAACATATTTCTTACCAAAGTGCACATGTGAGCACCTTGTTGTTGCACACAACTTTGTGATTTACTGCATAGCAAATGGTACGTCTGGCTGTAGCGCATCACCACAGACCATTGCAGAACTCTAATATGGACCTAGTGATCCAGACCAAGTTATCTCAGCTGTGATATGATCCAATTTGATGTTTGTTTCCCTGCCAGGCCTCTCGTTTGAAGTTCCTCTTTGGAAGAGCGGCAGCTTCGCTTGATGTCTGAATACCGTACACTGAGTCATGGTAACCAGATTTTCTGGAAAAAAAATCCTCTGGCTTTCAAATTGGTCTGAAAGCCCCTTGCATGTGAGTCTTTTTGTATGTTTGTCAGGTTCACGGTCAGAAGAACAGAAGTTCCACATTTTGTGCTTGTTTGGTTGACGGTCAGAGGTACGGTCATTCTGTGCTCGTTGCGAGTTTGTATGGTTCATGGTCGGAGTTGTGATCATTCAGCGCTGTCTTTATGAGGTCACATGGTTCACGGTCAGCAAAGCGCAGTAGTTTAGCCCCGTCTTTGTGAGCTTGCATGATTCGTGGTTCGAGGTCCCGTCATTCAATGCTGTATTTGTGAGGTTCAGATTCCGAGGTACATGGTTCATCCATTCAGAGCAAGTTTGTAATTTTGTGAATTTATTCGAATGCGTTGGATGTGCGCTTGTGCAGTATTCTCTTTGGGAGTTCACTCAGTTCACTGTGAAAGGTGCAGGTGCACACGTGGGCCCCCGCACCATGGCAATGTCCTGTTTTTGTGCTGGGCTGTTATTGTGTCATGGGTCAGAACATAAATCCAGCTGAGGCTTATATAATCAGGGTAAGTGGAAGGGGGTGGGGTTTGGGGGGGTAGTGGGGGACCATGTTTAGCTTTTGCTGGCAGTTCAGTGGTTAGCACACATACCTTAGCCTCTGTCATTGGATTCACAGGCATCTGTGTCACAGGGGTGGCAGCAAGCCGAGTGTGTTGTGAATAACAACAACTCAAACCATAAACTAAAACACTATGATAGACAAAGATTCATTCATTTGGGCCATATCCCCATTAAATAGAACTGTTTATACAAGATGTGGTTTGTTACATGCAGGTGACAGCTGTTTCAGTTAAGACTATTGCTATCAAATGTAATTTGACCAATGGGGAAACTGATGGTGGCAAGGGTAGTCATGTGACCTTGAGCTGCTGAGACCACCGACAAAGGAAAATGTAATCTCAGAACTCTGAGTAGGTCAGCTGAACTATTAAGAAAAATAATTGACCAAACAGATCAGAGAGAGATGGAGATATTGGTGGAGAAGTTGTCCATTTACATTGACTCTTTTCAGCATCTCAGGAGATGGTGCAAAGGATGTAGGTAGCAACATTTTAAGGGTGCTGGAGATTACTGGGCGAAGGACAGTCTTCATATTCATAAGGCTCAAATGGAAAACTGAGGACAGTGATTAACAGAACTGTGCTTGAGGGGGGTGGAAACAATCTGAGGGGGAGAAAAATATCAAAACAAATCCAGCATCCCTGGTGGCAGTGTTTTTTTTTAACAAAGACTGTAGGGAAACGTTACAGAAGGTCTCTTCAATTCAATTCAATTCAGTTCGATTCAATTTTATTTTATTTGTGCAGCGCTTTTTACGGCAAGTTGTCAGAAAACAGCATTACAATTGATCCCTGGCATGAAACCCCCTCCCAGCAACCCAAGGCAACAGTGGCAAGGAAAAACTTCCTGACAAACAGGAAGAAACCTTGAGCAGAACCTGGCTCAGAGGGGGAGCCCATCTGCTTCTGGAAGTGGAGATGGCTGACATAACTCTTACTGACTCAAATGATAATTGAAATAATAACAGGAACATCAATTACAATAACATTACAAAAACATGATTCCTCAGGAAGAAAATGTGTTTTTTTAGGTTGTTTTGGGGGTTTCTAATGCCATTTTTGTAGAGGCCAGTGTTTTTCTAACTAGACAAAACAATCAAACCAAAAGAACGCAGTAGCCACTGTATTGGTGAATTTTAAATTTTGAGGGTCTCAAGTGGTCACTATTTCCATGTTATCCATTTATTACAACTGCCAAAGTGTGAGGACGTCCTTATTTGCAAGATAGCATAATGCTTAAATTTTCAATTTTCAGCAGGAAAATGAATACTTCTGAGGAAAAGCTGGATGGAGCCAAGTTACTTACTACCTGGTGTTCACTTGTCTCCAATATATTATTACAAATATGTGTGAAATTTTATTCAGCAACTAGCAAGCCATATATTTGCCTTCAAATGATAACTTGATATAGGTCTAGCTCGCTAGATGGGTTGCTATCTACTGGTTTTGGTGGTTTAAGATATTTTGGTTGTTTCTTTCCTCATTAAGTCTGTCTGGTTTGTGAAACAAGATGCATACACAGGACTATTTAACTGCTGTAAAACTAGCAACATTTCTCAACACAGTACTCATAATCAAGAGAACTCAATTTCAAAAACAAACGAAAAGACATAGCCCAGATATATATACTATGGTCGGATGGCAAGAAAAATCTTGATCCATTTGCACGTAAATGAGAGTGGATTTAGGCTACATGCACAGTAGTGGACGTAGGCATAGATGCAAGGCGCTGTTAGCAGGGGAAGAGGGAATCCTCTGATCTAAATGAAGCATTGCCTCCTCATTATATAACTATTGCTTTCCGTTATCATTTAATTTTTTCCATCCCTTTACTTTCTACCTCATGATTGCTAAAGGGATCACTGTTGATCTAATGACCTTTATATGCTCTATAGGACTCGCATTTGGGAAATAGAGGGTATCGTTCTATTTCTTGTTCTCCTCCAGTTCAACTCTTTCACCTGCAGTACAGTACACAGGGTATCCAGCTGATGCATCAGAACACTAGATGTCCAGACTTGTCCAGTCCTTCTTCCCACGCCTGTCCCTGACACTGATTGATGCCGTTGTTTACAGCGTTGTTTCCGTGTGTTGCGGACAGGCGGCCGATCATGCCACCAGCATGATGGATCATCTGGAACCTTCTAAAATCATGACGTACCCTTGGTTATATGTAAGAATGCATGGACAGAGTATGACGAGAGACTCACGCCAATTAAATTATGTCTGCCCCTGATCCTCATACTAAATATAGGAAACTTGTTCTCACGCTTCCCTCTCTGCATGATTTTTTTTTTAGCTTAAATGAAGCATGAGATGCTGAGCTCATCGATATGTGCAAATAATGCAGAAATGTGTTTTTCTGTACCATCACCACTGTACCATTACAACTTAAAGACACAAGTTATTTTTTTGTTTTTTTTTTAAAGATTATTTTTTGGGGATTTTTCCACTTTATTTGACAGTTACAGTGGGGAGACAGACAGGCAGTGGTGGTGGGGGGGGGTGGGGGCATGCAGCAAGGGGCCCGGGCTGCTGCGTTAGCGCCTCGGCCTTACATGTCATATGCTCTCCTGGGTGAGCTACTGGAGCCCTCCATTTTTAAGTTACATTAAACTCATAACTTCCAGTAAAACAAAAAACTATTAATTTCTTAAATCTGCTCATCAAAGTTTAAAGGAAAAGAGAACTCTGTTTGGACTGAATTTGAGCCAAAGCCTCCAATCCAATAGTAGACAATGTTCTGCCAGGGGCAGGACATCAAACTAATTATCCTTCTCAGAATGAATACAATGGCATTTTTTGCTTATCTGTGGACACAGGACTTCTCATGCCGAATATTCCTTGGGGGCTTGAAATATTATGCAGACAACCTTATTACTAAAACCAGTGCACTGCTTCCTCTTGTTCTCCATCAATCTACCCCTCCATATAAATTAATCAATGCATGCACATACCTAGTAATATCTAGTTAAAAGCCCTTCTCCACAGTAAGAAACTGTCAGTGCTCTGTCGGGGTACGTTCATACATTTAGTTTGGCTCCCTTGGTATGGACCAAAACTGAAATGATATATTGTTGCATTTTAGTTCTAGTTCACTTAGGGTGCACATTGACGTATTCAACATCGAACCAGGGGCTGTGACGAAATGTGGATAAAAAGTTCACACCCTAATTGGACTCATTTGAGGACATATATTTGAGGACTCATTTGACAACAATTGTGATATTATCCACTGGTCTGAATTTTCAGAATCACAATGTTCTGTGGTGCACCAGCTCCCATGGGTTTGATCTTGTGGTACTCTTAACAGTTAAGGGCTTGTGAAGAGATAACAGTATATGTCCACATATCGAAAGAAAAAGAAGGTATGCTACAAGGAGACAACACATCCAACACGTACCAAGCAAGTAACCGGCGAAATACCTACTCTTGCCAGGAGAATCAGATGTGCTTGTGCAGTCTCTCTTTTGAAATCAAAGAGGCAGAATACCATGACACAAGCAGTATTTGGTCTCTTTAATACTATTAAGCCCATCTTTTCAGGACGTTGTTCATGTTTTCTGCAGTTCTGTGTAATTAACGTAATTCCAGTGGCTAAAGTTACCTATTTATTTGATCTTCCTTGTAAAATAAAGGCTGAATAGCGAATTACTTAGACCTCTTCAAAGCATGAATGAATAAACAAATATAGTAGGTTTGGTGACAAAGAACGCTGTTTTAGATGTTCAGTGTTGATCGTGCTATTCTACTTTGTTAAAACCACATTAGATCATGTGATTGGTCTGTATTGTGTTCTCGTTCCAAAGTGTGATCATTACAACACGTAAACCTTGCACAGATTTTTTTCTTGACAGAAGAGCTGGGATTTGTTTCATCAGACAGCACTCAAAAGGTTTTAAGTCATACAAGTTTATTTATAAAACAAAAACAAGCAAAAAAAAAGAAAGAAAGAAACCCACTGGGTTCAGATGGGTTTGTGTACATGTAACAAATATGCACCAACACATCACATCTCAGCAAGTCAGTCAAGAGCTGGAAGCAAATGAACATGATGCTCCAAATTCTTGGTAACCCCAGGGCCATCAGTGAGAAGTAACTGTTTAGCACCCATGGGCACACCACTTGACAGCTTAGGAGGCACTTGTGTAACATTCTGAGTAATCACAAAAAAAAAAAAACAAAAACTGAAATAATTAAAGCAACTTAAGATACATTTGCCATAGCTGGGGGACCATTCCCTGTTCAGAACACTTGTCTGTAACAGTGATTCTCACTCCTCGTCCTGGAAAGCTGTGGGGTATGATGGTTTTTACCGCTAATTTCTTTTAACTGACAAATTAAAACAGCTGATGGCGCAGTTAACAAATTCTCACATGTAGATCTGAACTTGCTGCAGAATGTTCCATGAAGACAAGGCTAGTGGTATACATTGTAGCTGTCCAGGATCAGGAGTGAGCAACACCACTAAAATGATTACAGCCCGCCCCAACAAACACACATGTCACAGCCTAATCACTCCAGTAAATTGGCATTACTGCAATGAATGCAGCCATAGTCTTAAGATATTTTCCCACAGTGTTGTACTGGACATTTGTACATATACAGTACCTTTATATATCCAGTTTAAGTCTGAGCTCAGTAGTATTTCCATACTAAATTAAAGATGTCATATAAGATAAACGCAGATATAATAAATGAAGCACAGCTACACACATCTTAATATGATGGCTATTTGGACCCCGAGGAGAAAAACCCTCTTTGCACGTAACATGTAAACGTCTTGTCTCTAGTTGACATTCTCGTCAATCATAGTTGGTGTTGTATGGGAATGATTTTGATATGACATGAAAGAAATTCTTTCTGCACAGTTTAAAGCTGATTAATTTTACAGTGATGTATCGCGAATGGCACAGTCTACTGTAGAAGAAAAGCTTTTCCTCAAACAACAATTTCCACTTCTGACAAAAAGAACATCTCCAAAAAACCCTGATTTCTTGTGTCCTGAGAATAACAACATTTCAAAGCCGTTTCTTTGGCTTAGAAAGGCACACAGTTGTTAAATTTTCATTTATCCTCTAAAATGTTCAAAGGGAGCAGCACCAAGGATGTCCTTGGATTTTAACTAAACAGTTGAAATCCAGAAAATGGACAAAAGGCACTCTGAACAGAAAGTTTTTAACCTCCAAACCAAACTGCAGAGGCAAAAAAAGGCACTGAATGGACATAAAAACCATTCTTTGCATGTGGAAAAAAACAATGTATTTATACATCCTTCACGCACAATTTTTATAACTGCATAATTGTTTAAGACACATACACGGACCATTATAACTGTTTCTGCTCGATTCATTTGAAGCACGGTGTTTGCGTTCTAAGTGCTCCTATGAATGGGCTTTCTTCTCCGCAGCTAGGCCATCTTTCTCCATGCCTGCCAGTCCGACACTCACGTGAGGGACCGTGTCTACGCACTGAAGCTTGGCAATGAAACATGACATCCAGACTGTCCTTTCCCACGATCGCTGTCGACTTACGCGGTCTCGGTCACGGCTCCACATGCCGTCATCCCAAACAGAGCGAGCTAAGCTATGCTGAACGTCAGTTATGACCCACATACTTGAGCTTTGAGGAAGCAAAAAGGGTTCATGCAACCACAGAAATGGCATCATCATTAAAATGGAAGAACAGCTGACGGCGTGGTGGGAAAACATGGTTGCGGTGGCTGTTCTGGTGCCTGGATGGGATGTGGGTCCACCTGCGGAAACAGAGACATACTGAGCTTTGGCGGAAACACACTGTGGACCCAGAAAGTTTCACAGTGCAGAATCCACATCTCACTGGTAAACCCAGCACACTTCAACAGTCACCTGTAATTTCTGTTTACGTGTAAAATCTATACTGAATGAGGGAATTATTTCCAACAACAGCAATCAGGTATTTCAACACATCTGCATTTTCAGAGTTTATGACTGGTTGATATATATTTGTCAGACATTTTTCATGAGAAAACCTCATTGATACAAGCATCAGATGTAGTTACTGACTGGGGTCAACCAACAGAATACAAAACCACAATTTCTCCTGAGCAGCATGCAGCTCTTTCTTGTTTCAATAAAGCATTAAACAAACGGTACTATTGCATGACTGCTGGCATGTCTTCGCAATGCTAGCTGAAATTATGACTAACCTCGGAGTAGACTGGCGGTGGCTGAAATCTGAATTCCTGGATGTAGGCGAATGCCGGCCCTCCCAGCTGCCTCTCCAGATCCTCTGACTGGGAGAGGGACGGGGTGTAGAGTTCAAACTCTGCCTCGGATACCACGTCCGCATAGTTTGGAGGAGCTGGGGGTGAAAAAAAAGAGGCCACATGACCCAAATCCTTATCAACTGTGCCAGTTTTTCTGGCCAGATTTTCATTCATTTTGTGCTGACTTGTAAGGAGTATCAAGCAAACTGCTGTTTCCACTCCAACACCCCCTAAAGATCATGCAAAATTCATAAAATCACACACTTATAATTGAAAGAGAAAGACAGACCAGTATACTGTCTGAATGACTGGTTTTTACGCGAGAAGCCACTTGGCAGGTTTTGGTTATTGGATTTTTCCAAAACTACCATTGTTGAGGACTTCTGTTTACATTTTCGTTATGACACACCATTTAGCCTCCTTCCCAGACAGATTGCATCACGTCTTCTTGGGATTTAGAAATCGGTTGAGCAATCTGCGGTGAATGATTAAGGCAGGTATGTTGTCTAAGTAATACCCCTTCCACAGAAACCACTTGCATACTTTATTGTGCAGCGGCAGACACTAGGTCAGTTACTACATTCAGTTACACTTACACAGCATGATCAAGAACATTTCTCGGCATTTTTGATGACTACACACTACAGCACAATCATGCGTTACAAAAGTTTGCTTAGTGACAGGAAATCATTTTAGATCTCATTTTGATTTCCACAAATATAAGGATGACAAGCTTTCAGAAGCCAGCAGTGGGAAACACAGCCCTGGTGGATTGGCTCGGAAACTGATCTAGTTGAGATTTTTCAGTGTACACTACTCTGTCACTATTCCACACATGTGCTCCATGGTCTTATTTTGGACAGTGGAACACTATTAACAAAAAGGCGTTCAACATTTTAGAGCTGCTCTTTCGGATGGAAGACATTATATACACATGCACAGGTGCTACCTTAGTGTATAGTATCTATTTACTGTTATTCTACCCCTTATTCTATTACCTTCTAAAATCTGTCAAAAGAAAGTGCAAATCCACATACGCTTATGTGAATGCACAAGTGTGGCTTATACACTGAATGCACCCTGACGGAATCCAGTTCCCCACTGCTCGGCCAGGGTACGTGACGAAATGCGGCAGCACATCAGTCATCACTTCAAGCAAGGGAGGAAAAACAACACAAGAGTAATATCTGCTGTGTCATTTTTGCAAGGGTCCACTGGCAGACTTTCTCCTGACTCAAGCGGCGGCCAATTAGCAAACTCAGCACCCACTGTATGGAGTGAGTGGCCAAAATCAAAACAGGGACATTCTCTGGCCGTTGCAGTTTCCGAACTAGTTCATTCATCACAACTACTCAGAAAACTGCTCAAATTGTAAGAAGCTTCAAGCTTCTTGTTCCCAGCTCAGAAAACTGGATGGGATGGCTATGTTTTAGATAAGCTTTTAGGTTAGTTGTATTGCCACTTTTTGTTGCTAAGTCAACATACCGGCTCGTTCACATTAATGGGTTCTCCTCTCTCATTAGGCTTCAAGCCAAAATGTTCCCACACTGGAGCTGTGGAATGCAGCTTTGAAACCGAGTCCATTTGTACTAATTCTTCCAAACTTTCTGGCTGGAATTGTGCAGGTGTTGGGGAAAAACACCTACTAAAACATCTATTTGCCTTGAGTAACACATTATCATCACCTGTCGCTGTCCACTCTGTGTGTGTGTGGAGGAGCTATGCCGATTTAAGGTTCTGCGTTGAATCTACACAGAGCCTACACCTTAGCCTACGCAACTGGCCTATGCCGTTGTGAGCATTTTTACCTGTGCCTGGTCTGCGTACAAAAAATAAACAAAGTTGGCAGCTGTGTTGATGGTCGTGTTTGTATATAAATGTAACTTGTGTGGTTTTTTTTCCACTTAGATTGTTAATAAGTTAGAGAGAAATACACACTGTGCAATCTGATAACCCTGTCTTATGTGAACAAACATGCATGTAAACACAATGGGCAATATCGAGGTCAGCAAAAACGATCAGGTCATGTCTATATATCGTACGATAAGTCGATAACTTAGAAGTATCGTGACTGGCCTACCTTCAGGCTCCTCTGGCAGTGCCAGCACGAGCCAGCTCATGTCCCGACTGAACTGGCTGCTGACGCTGGCGCTACGGGCCCCGAACCCGGCGTACGGGACAGTGCCCATTACAATGGGCAGCTCCACCTTCAGCTTCCTGGCCCCTGGAATCTGCACCATCACCTTCATAAGACACAAGAGTTCTTCAGATACTTCTGTGTTCACGTTTGCACAATCAGAATTATCATAACACAACAACTGTGCTATATAGTTCATGAACGCTTTTATATACAGCGACAAAGACGTTCAGAAGTTCTGTTTTTTTGCCCCACTTTTACAATGCGCTGACCTATTATCCTTCAGAGATGTTGAATTTCCATGCAGTACTAACAATAAACACTTACTGAGGGGTGACAGATTGAGAGCCAAGGCAAACAGCCAGAGCAGTGTTCAGGAGACAATATCTGATGTCACACTGTGAGCAGCGTGCTGACAGGAAGCCGCTAGCTGATTCTAGATGCATCTGCGCATTCCTGGCCGTGCAACTGCACGCCGAGGCTGCGTTATCCAGTTACACAGCTGAACATTTACAGAAATAACCACTGTGTTTAAGGCTACAGTGGACTTCCCCAGCTGGGATTTTAACCTGCAACCTTGACAAAAACAGGAAGCCATGACCCTGTTCACAAATAATTCCCGTCATTCCTCTGTTCGCTACTCCAGCAGCTGAACTATCCAATAAGGGGATATTAATGCTTATTTCAGTGGATACTCACGGCTAGGATGTACTCCACCCTGATGAGAGCAGAGGAGAGGATGGAGGGGGATAGGGGTGGAATCTTCAGCATCTTTCCGTTCCAGCTGTCCGAGCTGCCGGAGGGGATGTGGTTCCCTCTCACGCTCGCCACCGCCTGCTTATAGGTTTTGGTTTTGCCCTTAGCCAGGAAGGTCTGGATCTGGTAGATAGTGGCTTTTGGCACACAAAGGCGCGAGGAGCAGTTTTCGATTTCTGCGTAGATAGGGATGGCCTCTCCTAATGTGTAAGGGAAAAAGCCAATGAAATACATTATTTATTGAACCAGTTATGATTAAAAACACATAAAATGTTGCTACAAACAACAATTATGGTGTCCAAGCACTGTTAGTCACAGGGCAACCATTGAATATACTTATAGTGTACAAGGCCCCAGTGTTGCAATTTCCATACCAAAGTTGTTGTGTCAGAAGTGCGTTTACTAGTGTCAATAAGACTTTTTATAATGCTGAGCAATAATGAAGTTTATGTTTAGCTTGCAACCGATTCAACAAGACAGCGATCCAATGGGCATGTATTTGTGTATTTGTAATGAGTAGGTAATGAGGAGATTTAGTGTGGAAATACTTTTTTAATGTGTATTTCACCATTGGCAGGCACCTTGTTTTCTAAAGTTTGTCTAAATTTTACCTGTAGAATACAGCATATCAGAGTAGGACAGACTGAGAGCGAACTAAAGCTTCTATCCTTTTATTTTCCATCATAAGTACTTAACAACCTTCCAAATCTTGGGAATTACTTCATGACTGTATGTTGTTATTACATGTGAATTCTCAAGTTCATAATGCTTGCCACTGTGGAACTGACTGAATTTTTCTGTTACTGTGTGTTAGGGTAGCCATAATTTAAAAAATCTATGAATCAAGCAGTTTTAGGAATTAGCCTTGTTTAATGTCCATTAATCTGAATACTGAACACAAGTGACACAAAAATCTATGTGACAAATTCAACATGTAAAAATTATAATATTAATAAATAAAATTGACAGGAACGATCAGACTGGTGGATCACATTATAGTCTTTAGCTGACACTTTTACCCAGAACAACTTACACAGTTTACATTTTTTTTTTATTTACACCCTCCATGTATACAGCTGATATTTACTGAAGCAATATAGTCAAAGTACCTTGCTCAAGGGTACAATAACTGTGCCCTACCTGGGAACGGAACTAGAACCTTACTGGAAGCAGCAGGTTATCCACTTAAACAAGCCTACCAAGTTTTGCTGGTCTCAGGCATACCAGTTAAAAGTTAGCTAAGAAGTTATGTTAGGCCTATTGTAAGAAAAACAATGTGGTTTAAGTATGATTGGTTAGACACCTAAACAGAGACCATATAGTAGCTTGCATAATTTGCATACATCAACTCAGCAGTTTCCCATGCCAGGATGAGTCATGCTGCTTACACAATCATTCAAGACACCTGAATATTTACTGAGACAATTCGAGGTAACACCTTGCACACAAATTCATCAGCAATGTTCTTGACCAATTGTGTAATTAGCAACAGTCTGCTCTGTAGCTCAGCATTAAAGTAAAACATGCAGGTTGGGATTGTCTCACCGTTGCAGTAACCCTTTCTTTCGATGTTGACACTCAGAGAGACTGGACCTGAGGTGAAGATCCAAAAGCTGACCATCTTCTCCTTGTTGGTTGAAATGGGAGACTGAAATATGAAAAATGTATGCAAGTGAGACACATGAACCACATACTGCTTACTGATAGGGTCTGGACTATGTTCCCACACTGTGCGCCCTGCAGAGATAGATTGTGATTTAGACTGTATTCTCAGACCAAAACAACACTTCAGGGACAAGGGTTAGATAATACAAATGGAGCTCAAACCAGGGTTGTGGGAAAACAGAACACACACACACAAACATACACATGGGTGTGCACACAGAGGTTACAAAACAGTACATGTTGAAACAGGAACAGGAAATCAAAAATGTCACTATGTCCCTTATGTCCCAACACTGAAAATAAACAGTGGATGAGAAAGAAATAGCAGTAAGAAAACAGATGTGGCCGCATGCAAGGACCAAGAAAAGCCGCACAACAGATTGTATCATGAAAGAAGCAAAATATCAGAAAAGCGACATAGAAATGTGTCACTGAACATTAATGCTACTTCAAGACCAGCTCTTTCAACCCTAAGTCAAACCCCAAACCATTATGGGTACAATATGGACTCTGATTCTGAATTACTTTCCAAGTGTGTAATTTACATACATACAGCCTGGAAATGAACCTTTTATTAAACCACTGCCAAGATCTATCAACAAAAACAAGGTGATGAAAAAGTACCATAGTCAAAACCAGTAAATTTAAAAAAATAAAACCAATAAAATGTATTATTATTAATTTGAGGACACCATTTTTCAGGGAGCAAGATCACCCTGCAGATGACTACCGACTATATCTGGGCTCACCAACAGGGATGGGGAGTTGATGTCAATGTGGCCGAGGACGGGAAACTCTCTGTGTACACTCTGGTCCTGGAGTAATGGCCTTTGCAGAAGGGCAGTTACCCAATACTGAACCCTCCCATGTCTTCCCGAGAACGAGGTGACCAGGGGCCTGAAAGAGGTACACACACATGACATAACTGAGGACCCAATATTTCTAACCCAGAGAAGACTGATGAAATGCCAGACAGTGGCAGCCATTTAACCACAATGGAAAAGACAACAAATCCCACAATTCTTCTCCAATTAGTTATCATTTTCACAACCAATAAATGCAATACATTACATCAATTAAGTGTTATTTTATGCAGGTGGTTCATGAATGATAACTACAATTAAATGTATTTCTTTTGAGCCACATGTTTACTTGCTGTCCCCAACTAAACAGAACACCTGTTGGAATATTTAGTGTGACATGAACAGGTGTATGCAATGGCATTAAGCTTGAAACCAAACATGACACAAACATAACTAGTGCTAACTCCAGAGAAAGTAAACGCAATCTAATTCTGCCACCAACCGCAGTGTGTTTGTCTACCTGTAACAACAATGTGTTAAGTGTGTTAAGATAGCTTTCATCCTACAAGAGTTGTTTTACTGAATGAAGCACTTTGGATGCAAAAACATAAATCATTCAAACATTCCGCGATGAAGGTCTCACTGACATATCATACATTTTATTTCATTTGGAAAGTTTTCTGCCCGGCCATATGTCCCCGAACGTTTCCTGTTATGAAACATATTTTCCCTAAGGGTACTACAGGAAAACACTGAACATGCAAGACACCTGTAAGCTGATGTACCAAACGTTATGTCACTCACCTGTGTGGCAGCTCAAAACGGAATGCAAATTCATGTCTCCCCACTTCAAGACTGACCCACTGTCTGTCTTCACCATCTGCTTCAACAGAAAAGCAGGAAAACACAATAAGCTTTTTTGTACTGAACAGTAAATTGGGTTTGAGGCCAATTCACCAGTCATCAAAATCATATCTCCACATTAAAATGAGTGTGGTAGGTAACAGGAAAGATTATGTTCTGTGCTAGTTCTGGAAATGGTCTTGAAACCAGGATATTTCAGTTGAAAGAATGGGCAGTATCAGCATTTTCGTTATTGAGGAATGGCAAAAATGTAACTCTGCTGTTGCAGCTTTTCCCTCACATTTTCAGCTAATCTTGTGCTTTTTAAAAAATGACTGAATTGTAACTGTATGGCTGAACGGTAAATATCTTTAAAGGATGACAGGCAAAGTCAATACTACATGAGCTGTTTCGGACTGGTTTGTCAGCGAAGCCAAAAAATAAGGTCATGTAACATGAGTGCCTGCATGTTGGTGTTTGGAAATAACTTTGCTAAGGGGGCAAGAAGACAGTCTTCTCGCCCCGTCCTGTTTTTCACATTCCACAAAGTCTCAACTTGACCCTTCAACTCACATATAAGCTAGACTCAGTAACGGGGTTCCTGTAAAATTCCACTTATTGTCTTTCCTGTCCATGAGTACGACACGTGATTTTGCAACACCCTCATTGTCATAGGCAGACATGTTTTTGCAAGTCGGTCTTCTAGTTTCCTTCTTTTTCTTTTAATTGGAGGATATCAAAAAGAGTTGCGCAATGTCTGACAACATATTTCAACCCTTGCCAAAGGCAATTTGCGCCAACAAATCAGAGTTACGTTGTCAGGTTACGTAAAGTTACATACATCAGTATTTCATTGATGGCAGAACTTCTCTGCAATGATTGTTTTCTTCCTACCATAAAATTACTTCTTTCCATTAACACTTCATTTGTATAAGAAGCTAAGTGGCAACAGGAAAATCTCCCAATGGGTATAGCACACAAATTAGATCACTTCCGCTAACTGGATACTTTCGTCAGGTTTTGGTATATAACACAAGATACAATAGTACAGTTTACTACACGTACCTGCAGTCTCTGTCAGAGTTTGAGAGGCACTGAAGTATTCCACCTCCTCTTTAATGCAGTGTGGCAGTAATGGTGTTGCCATGGCAGCACTGATGGGCAGTGAAGCTCGCACTGGTCCCTCGTTCCAGCAGACCCGCGCGCAGCCTCTGGCCGTTATTTTGATGGCCTCAATTTGAGTCACTGCCGAAACCTCAAGCAAGACATGTCCGGACACAATTTCACCGCTACTATATCCAATCTTCTGCTCATCATCAAAAACGATGCCCAGAGTTTTGACTGTGTCAATCATTGTTGGATCTTCTCTGTAATCTGAAAAGTGCCATCAAAACCACATGGAGACAATGTCTATTAGTCAAATTAGGAATGCTGTTACAGTGTTGCGTCTTTGATTGCAACTGAATTAAAATGCAATGCAGTACTACTGCATTGTCCAGCACATCAGCTGCATTAACTACTACCTGAACTACCAATTCAATTTGTTTCCCTATTCCGCTAACGTGTTTATATATGATATTCCAAGTTAACTAGGCCATTGGGTCTCTTTGAGCTTATTAGCAACATGTGTGCCATTAAATATTGAATGACATTAATTTCATCAACAAACTAGCTAACTAGTTTCAACTGCTGTTACTGATGACAATACAATTGATGATACCATTACTTACACTACCACTACTACTTAGTAATACTAATATTACTACTCTTACGACTAATAATAATAAAAATGTATTATTATTGCGATTATTATACATTATCAAATTACATATTAAAGTGATTTACATAATAATACATATATATATATATACATAATAAAATTATTTAACATAGCGTAACTTACCTTGTTTCAGTCTTGGACAAATCCCATAAGACCCAGTCAGCGCCAAAACAAGTTGAGGTCCACAGAAATTATGAACTCGCCAGCTAGTTAGCTCACTCTAACCTGATTTGTAGTTTCACTTAGATCGAATGACATATGCTTGTAACTTTAGCTAACTTGCTAGCATGCTGCCGCTGAAAACGCTAGTCCAATTTTTTCGTGAAAATTAAATGTCAACATTAAGATTTTAAGTAGGGTACAAAGCATATCAAAATGTTACTGCAGCTTTTCGGACGTGGAAATGTATCCCTAGTACGCTTTAGCAATGCCCTATCCTCATTTAGTATTCAACTCATATCAATAACACGTTTCGCAGTACGGCTGCTTTGAGAAAACAATTTGGCAACACCCAGAGACTGCACTGAGAAATGATTGGCTGGATGTACTGTCCGAAAATGTTATGGGCGGGACTTTATAACCTGTTGAGTCTGTGATTCGACAAAGTCTTAAAGTGACACTTCGACAGGGCAGGTGCGCTCAGAGAACAGTTTATATTTATTGCTTTGCGTGATATGTGATTGTGCGCCAATGACAAGCAAAGGAAAGCACGTGAACAGCTTCAGACTGGTGTGCTGAAACCAACGGCCAATGGTGACTTAGATTCTCTCACGTGGTCAGCCCTTGCCAAAATCACCGTGGCCGAAAGAACGCGTTCCTATAGAAACGAATATGGCGATCCACTGTATATGTGTATCCACTGAATATGGCCAAAGTATTCCGCCAATTCATCCACATACGAAGGTAATACTTATTCTTTATAACATGATTTTACAATTGCATTGGCTATTTATTCTTTTCCGAGAAAGTGGAGCAAGCACACCAATGCTACCGTCTTACGTGCTGTTCAATAATTCTTATAATAGCTCTATAATAATCGATTTCAACTTATTTTAGCCAACTGTTTTAGCAGCTGTTTCTAGCTAACGTTAGCACACCTACAACTAATGTGTAAACGATTGCATATCTTTTACTTTGTGTAGCTTGAAATTGAGAACAAAAGTACCATGTTAAGGTTATTTGCAAAACAACGTGTTTTAGTTTGAATATTATAAAATAGTATATTTTAACTACAATTCCACTCATGGTTGAAGAAGGTAATACGTGACCTTATAAATAAACTGCGATTTATTTATTCAGTGATATAATGTTAATGTCCTTCCCATTGCTGATATTATATTGAGCTGTATCAAACTGATAGCATTCCAAAGTTATTTTATCAAATATGCTTTACTGCAGCTAAAGCGACTGATTAAGAAATAAATTTAGCTCACTCATTTACTTCTCAAGAACCCTACCAATGGTTTTTAAAATAAGACCTTGACTAAGAACTAACTGCTGTAAACAAACAAACAAATGAAAATAAATTAAGACATAAATACATGCACCATGAAGCATATGCAATATAATTTTTAATGATGAAAATGTTCTATTATGACTGACACAACAGTATGCCATATCCTGTTGTATTTTTTCCACATTGATTGGTAAATTTTAAGATACAAATTAAGAGGAAAATTATAAAGGCTCTCATTAGCTGTGTTCAGTGAAACGATATATACATGAAGTCCTTTATTTAGCCAACTGAGAAACTAAAAGTAAGTGATTTCAAATGATTAACAATGTTTTAATTAGGTTATCTCTGAGTCTTTAATCATACAGAACAAATCAGAGCTATAACCCCCACTTGGAGGCCGGCATGACCAGGGTGTTTTTGGTTTGACTGATCATTCATCCCAGCCTTATTCCAACAAAATGAATACACGTGATGTCTTTGTTTTTTTACTGTCTGTTGAGAGAATAATGCCCTATCAGTTCAGACGGCATTGCTCACTGGCGCCACCTTATGACGTTTTTATATATTTATTTTTATGATTAATACAAAGAGGTCCTTGGGATCAAACCTGGAATGATAACACTCCAACAAAAATAATACAAAATTGTTGCTTAATTTGTTGAGTGATTAATAATTTTTCACATCAGAATGGTAGACTACTTGACTTCACTAAGCCTGTGAAGTACACAAATACTGTTCATTAACGTGATTCCAATTTACATGTTAAATATGACCACATTTAAAAAGATATAGTTCCTGTAAAATGTAATATCAAAAAGTGACATGCAATAAAATCAGCTAAGTGTGACAGTAACATTTAATTCATGCAAAATGCAACGTGTTGGAGGATTTGGTTCTCTTTCGTGTGAGCACAAAAAAACAGGGGTGGGCATCGAGTCACTACAAGCAATAAACTCAGTTACAGGCGCTGTCGGCGCTGGGAATCGCGCAGCGTTCCGAGTGGCGTCACACCCCGTGTGCGACTGAGCGCGCGCGGACCGTGAGATGCCACTCGGTC
Organism: Albula goreensis; assembly: GCA_022829145.1. Lineage (NCBI taxonomy): Eukaryota > Metazoa > Chordata > Actinopteri > Albuliformes > Albulidae > Albula > Albula goreensis. Next base: position 27,074,250 of record CM040741.1, read on the forward strand.
CACCCCCGTGGGCTGACTGATGCGAGATGACATGCTGTCCTCTCCCCCGGCTGAGCGGTCGCTGAACTCTCTCGCTCTCACGCAGCTTCCAAAGTGGGTTCAGCCAGAGGTTAATATAAACAAACAGCCAAAAATGGAGAGCTAAGGATTATTAAATGCTACGCTGACTGACAAATCCCTCATTGCCATTAGCCCTTGGCCCCCACCTCTGCCCTTCCCTATCCAAAAATGTTTTAGCGCTTTGCAGTTTATGTACTTGACAAGCTTAATTAAAGCCCTTAGTATTATGTGCTAATGTCGACGGATATTCCCCATGCATAACTGTGAAGTTTCTTTTCCTCATAAAAACAAGTTGGTAAATCATTACAAGTGGATATATATATGTTCAGACCCTCCTTCATTTGGTAATTTTCGACATTAGCAAGCATATGTGAATTTGCTTGAACATGCATGCATTTATTTCACTGTCAAATTGCTTCAAGAGGGTCTTCAAATACATGATAAATACATAAGACTTTGTTTTTTTCGAATTTAGCCAGCATGTCGAATAACGGTTAAGTGATATTGAGAGCTTGACTATGCATGACTTACTCAGGTTGTTTCAGTCTACTCGTAATGCAGTTATATTCTGTTGTAACTCAACAGTGTGTTTTACTGAACTACAAAATACTGAATATTGGGATTCAAGTAAATATCATCCTCAAATACACGTTTCACATGATTTCCACAAATTTCATTTGATTGCAAGATTTAAAGTTCTAACACATCCTTGCATCATCTGTTGTTTCCTTGGTTGATTTCCCTAATTTAATTTTTATTTGGTTCCTGCATTAATACATTTTACATTATGGTTCTCAAGTGATCATTGGCTCTACAAGGTTATTGGGTAAAATGGACTGTAATTAATCAGATATATTAACTAACCTTTTTATCTTTGGACTGGCTGGTTGTTTTTACTACCCCTAGTGGATTTATCGGAATATTGCATGTCAGCGTTGTAGTCTGCAAGTGATGGCTTGATCTGATTTGAACCAACCCAAGTCTGCCATGCATGTCTGAAAAAATGCTGCTAATGTCTTTTGTAAAATATTTAATGTAAGCATGGTATGGTACTCAATTACTACATTTAATGTTTCTTTTTATTTTTCAAAAATGAAATGTACTATATTTTGTATTTAACATAAATTACATTATATAATATTGATTGTATCATAATCATAATTTTAACATTTAAAATCATGTAATTATTATAATTATTGGTAGCAGTATTATTTGTCTCTAAAATAGCATGGTGTTTTGCAAATTAGACCTAGGAAATGTGCATAATTGCTGTGAATACATGGCAACATCTGGATTATGTGGTTTTTAGAGTAAGATACAACATTACTATAACCAATGATAATAACATAATCATACATTGTTTTTTAAATGCACCAGCAGCACAAGAATGTTATGGGAAAAAAAGCCTGGTGGGAAAGGGTTAAAACAGAAGAAGCGGAAAATCCCTGCTGGGCAGTTAGATTTATCACTGCCAGTGCCGATGTGCAAATTTTGTGACGTTGACCATGCATTGTTAACTGTGATTGTCATCTAATTAAATTGTGGCTCATCACGAGAGATGTTTTTCTTTCTTTCTTTTTTTTCAACTACAAGATAAGCATCGGGAGCCTGCCTGAGCGTTCCCAAGATCAATAAGGACGCTCCCTTCCGGATTACCAATCGTCTGAGGGTCACACAGGGCAGTGGAATTAATTAGGAAGAAATTCTTATATCCCTCACCCTCAACAGCCCCCACCCCCTATTTAACTTTATAACTGGGAGGGGGTAGAAAAAAGTGTTTGAATGGCCCGATAACAGCTTTCAGTTCTCTTTCATGCTAATTATTTTCAGGGACTCGATTGGCCTGTTTTCGAGCAAATTAAAATGTTACTCGTGCGAGCAAAGTAATTCAAAGTGGCATTTTCGTTTCACTACTACCCTTGTGCTATTCAGATATCTCAGCTAGCCTCCATCAGTCATCTTCAAAATAGATGCCTAAAGACAAAGCAAGAAAATCCTCAGAGCCACCCTTATACATCTGATACAGAGATCAGTCTTACTATCGTTCCCTTTGTCTTGTATAGACATCTTGTCTTCAATGTCTGCTTAACCCTGCATGGTCTTATAGTGCAAAAATAATTGTATGTACCGCATTAAAACTACCTGGTGCCTTAAATTAAAGAATTCTAGCCTGGTACAGGTAGTTTTTGAAGCTTCCTTTTCTTTTATTCTTTAAAAACTTGTAACAAAAGTAGCTCTTGTGACCTTTTCACAGGTTCAGATGGGGATGTACTGTTTGTTGGCAAAGAAGCTGTTGCAAGTTCTGTATCAGTAGTCAGGGCACAGAGGTTTACATAATTGGGATTTGAACCCGCACTAAATGGAAGAGATGACATCGGATCATGTCCCATTGACTGACTGTATTGAGGCCCTAAAGTGACAAACACAACAAGAAAAAGAAGACTGAAAAAAAAAAAAACTAAAAAATAAAATGCAAATTGAAATCAGTACTACATGTGAAAAGCACCAAATTAGGCAATACGTTGAGATGAGCATCACTGTACGCCTTGATCACATAAGTTACAGTATCCAAGACTGATATAATCAGTTTAATAAAACGAATCCCCCCAGAGCTATTAAATGTTTTTATAATACCCCTTACCACTGAGCAGCGATTCATGATGTGATACTGTATCTTACAATGAGTCTCTAATTACACATGATTGATTTCCTTATACAACAAACAAAATGAGTAAAACAATGATATTCTGAATATGTGGGTTCACCAGTGACAGATAAGATGTCTGTTCTGATCACTTGTCCAATTTCCTTTAATGTGATTGGACAATCAGGTCTAAATACTTATTACATAGTTATCCAGATGTTGGAATTGCCCTCCTGGTTCCCACTCACTTGTTAGACATGCACACGATTTTGGCTGATCAGCTTTATCAAGAGGAACAGTTGCACTGACCGATGTCTGTAAATTTAATCATTCCGTCTCTCATTCCAGCTGTTTTTTTCTCTCAGTTTGTCTCAGACTGTTGATATTAATGTTTTTGTGTCTGTAAGTACCATATTATTGTATAATCTATGCTGCAAATTGTGTTCTGAAATACATTTTAGCCGCCATCAAGAATTTGATGCAAAGTACATTACCTATGCTAGCAGGAACACCTTGCTCCTTTTCTGCTGTCATTGGTTCAATAAGATGACATCACTTACATAGAAAATTTGGATTTAAGAGAATGCCATGAAGAAGCATCATTTTCAGTACTAAAATTATTATGAATAACTGCTTGTGTACGGACTTGATATTGTACTAACATTGACATATGTAAAAAACCGATCTGTATGGATGAAGGGGATTTTTATCTTAAAGTAGGGCCAGCCTGGGTACGTGGGAGCTGCAGGTAGTTTGTTTCCACCTGAATTCAGACACAAAACACCAAGTGAGGTGAGTGAACTGTGTTAACAGAACGATCAAGTGCTGAGTCACAGCAAAAAAAAACAAAACAAAAACAACAACGCACCCCATATCTCAGCAGCACCAGGGTTAACCACATTGGAATTAGGGTTTTGAGAAAGGGTGCGTATGGGTTGTTGTGGTTTCTTTTCATGCCTTTGGGAACCAGGTACGTTGACTCTTAAGCCAATCAGTGACTTAAACTAATGAAGTAAGTACTGAAACGAAACCAGCAGACACTTAAGCCCTGCAGTATCTGAGTTTGACACCACTGGTTTTTAGCATCCCTATGACTAATGTAATGTTTACAGTGGCGTAAAACTCCAGCTTCAGAAAGTAAAAGCAACTGAGGAGTTGTGCTGACTAGAATCAGCGGGTTTAGTGCATGGTTTAAACACACACGTGGCTGTACTGTTACTCTTTACTTCCTTAAGCTGTACGTTTTCAGCATAACAGCATCATTATGACATGCAGAAACAACAGGCAGAAATGCACGGAAGAGGGTTGACTGTAGCGGATCAGACAGCACCCACACACACATTGAGACACAAGCGCACAAACACACACACGCGAAGCCTGAACTCCCGTCTGTCAGCACCGCTCACGACTAATGCACTCTGCAGCGAGGTGTGGGGGCGCAGGCCCTGTAAAAGCCCAATTCGTCCAGGAAAAACCTATTACAGAACGCTCTGTCTGAGAAGCGCACACAAGCACAGGAGCGAGATCGATGTGCGCAGGAGGTTAAATCTATTTTCGCTCCATGTTCCTATTTCACACTTTAATGGCGTTTTAATGCGACTGTCACCCGGTCTCCTAGTTCACGACAGGTGGGGAGAGTCTTTTAAAGGAAGCGGAAAGCCACAACACGGCCAGGCGCAATGCCCAGGTGACAATTTGTTCCTCACCTGAAAGATCTGTCCCTGCCATGCAATGGGTCATTTTTTAAGCCGCCATGTATGCATGCAGCACCTCACTTTTATTATTTCTTACATTTAAGTTTGCGTAGGTAACACACTTACCTACCATGGATGAAACTAGAACACACACATTTAAGGATGAGTTTGAATATTCACTAGATCGGCTTATTAACTGATTACTTGGGAGTCTTTTTCAGAGACTTGTCATTTAATTAATAGATAAGTAAAACTTATATTTATATACAGGTATATAATGTTTTAGTAAAGTGTATTTATGATGTCATAATAATTATATGAATGAGTTTGTTCTAACAACCACTTTTAAAATATTCAGTATGTTTTAATTCACTATCAAGTCAACCAGCAGACACTTTTAGTATGCATTCGAAATGTTATTGACATGAGACGATTTGAGACAGGGACAGCCATTTTGAATGTTGCATTGTTAGTGGGGGCGATTAACACATTTTTATACTTTACAGAAGCTGTCTGTTTCTGGGTGTAAAAAAAATACTCTGTCTAGCCTCTGATTTAGTGGAAAATTCTGTATTTTTTTCTGTGACCTTAGTGTTACTATTGTTACTGTTGTAAAATTCTGACAAAGATGCATTCCTCTTCCTGTAACTGAATAATTGCTTTTTAACTTCCCCTCTTCCATGGAAACAGTAAAACACTAGATAAAGGAACTTTTGTATTTGCCACATATCTCCCCACCCCCACCCCATATTAAAATATAGAACTACAAGATATCTCAATTTTAGAGGCTGAGAAGTGGAGGCCCTCTGGAAGTTTCCATGGAGCTTCTGTTGCTATGGGGGCAACAGAATGATCCCGCCCTTTTGGCAACTGTCTTGAAAAATTAAGGAGGTTTGTACTCCCAAAGCAATTGGCAATGATAGCGTGCTAGAGGACCCAAGCTGTCTTATCGTGTCCCTCAAGGTAAACTGCTCCTCTTACTGTGTAGTTAGTGTGGAACACAATCTCAAAGGAAATTTGAATGTCCTTTTAACTTTAACTATAAATACTACAAAAAAATGTGCAATCAATTTCCTTTACTATGTCAGGCAGAAATACTCAAAACCATCAATTTGTTTTGATAATTAAGTGCACTTCATGACACATTGGAAAGATTAGCATTTTGAGTTTGTGTCTTACGATAGTATGGACAAGCGGGCACTGTTGAGCTTAAAACAGAGGGGTCAGTGGCCTTAACATTAATCCATTCATTCCTTTCAACTGTTTACATTTGCTTATCTTATCTACCAATCAATCAAATGATTTAATGAATAGTGTTGAACTTCTTAGCATGAGGATAATTCATCTTGTCTGTCTGAATTCAGGGAGTATTACCATGTATTTTTTAAAAATATTCCTTAGAATGGGCAGTGCATTTATCCACAAGTTTAAGGGGGAGAGCTGTGGGAACAAACAAAGCAAACTAAGTCAAGAAGTAGTAAAATGAGTGATGAGTAGAGGAGGAGAAGTCGGAACGGAGGTCATCGTACGTGATTGAGAAGTTAGGGGTTAGTAAGGCACTTCAATACAGCAGCACAAGTCTGTGCTCTGGTTATGAAAAGGCAGTCTTTCATTGGCTGTCCCTTTGACTATGAGAAAGTGAGTTTCAAGTGTTTTGGATGTGTTGTCATAAACCCTAGCTATGCTTTGTACTGAGTGGTCCTTGACTGCATACTTCAGTGCGAGGGTTGCTTTCCATTGACCCTAGGGCAAGAGGAAGCATCTAGGGCCTAGATTGAATTTCACCCAAATAGAGGTGGCTCACCCTTTCTTTCAAGAATGTTTGTAAAATGTCAACACTTCAGTGTGATTTCCATCTTACCGATGTTTACATTTACTTGAAAGAGTGAAGGTTCATGGAGTTGATCTTGTAAGTAGTCATTAATTGGAGAAATGTGACATATTGTTACAAATAAATAAGTAGGAGCTTGAGTTGGTCATAATTATGACATTTCTAAAACAGTTAAACAGTACATTTCCTCCAGCAGACCTGATGTAAGTACATCTGCAGAAGTTATTCTAGAAAGCATATGAATATTTATATTAATAATCATTATGATTCCATACTGACCAAGGTGTTAGCTGAAAGAGTTCCAATCACTTTAGTCCCATCCCTCAACACATAAGACCAATTTTGTGTGATCAACATGAGAAATACCAAACTGCTTCCTTTTAACAGTTAGAAAATTTTCAGTTCATACTTCAACTCAAGTGACATTTCAAATGAGAACTTTTACTGAAGTCAGTCTTTGACAAAGTAACTGTACTTTTAGTACCATTCAGAATATTGATTTACCTCCATATATTCCTCTGACACATTTTTTTTCTTCAGCATAGCATGTTGGGAATTCAAGTTTAAAAAAAAGAATTTTGTTATAAAATAAACCACAGCTGAACAGTAGAGTGAGGTGTGACAAAGGCTAAGACTTGTATTAAGAAAAGAAGTAGTCTTACAGTGTAGTTGTAACATTGTAATTGGTTTTTATAACAGAATGAAGCTGGTTCACATCCCAGACAGGGTGTTTCTAATTAGCGAGTATGAGAGGTGAAGGGAGGAGCAAACCCCTTGACTCCAGTTCCAGTTCCCTCCCTCAGCCTGATGAGAATGTAGGAACTTGAAACAGGAAGGCTCACCTGTGGGAGATTACTAATCAACTCAGGTGTGAGCACTTGCCCCCAGTCTCCTTGACTCCTCTCCTACCCCGGAAGTATGTAGAGGGAAGGAGGAGAGGAAACCAGAGGTTCTCCTGTCATCATGTTCTATCAGCTATCTATGAAGTAGTAACTTTGACTGATTCCAAGGATACCTAAGCCAATAACGCTTCTCAAACACCACCAGCCCTTATTATGTATTAAAGTATCAATATCAGTTACTTGCACTCTGCTCATGATGTAACATAAACATTTGTACAAGGAATAAATAAACCTGATGCCATAGAAACTCACTCAATTTTACATTGGTAAAATTACCATTTGCAACTCAAAAACATGAATATATCACGTCAATGTGGATATGTTTGAAAAAGCAAAAGTTTTCCCATTAATGTAAATGATCAGATTACTGTTCACTGTTCTGGCACTTAAATGTTGTTTGTTATGTTTAAGAACTTTTCTATGGTGAAATATTATGTGGGATGGTCTTTTAATCTGGCTGGTTGTGAGCACAATGATGTCACCCAGAAATGTGAAAAAGTGGTTAAACCTGGGACAGGACTGAAATTTATTGATCTTAAACTATATTTTACTATTAATTAGCACAATCAGTGCCAAATTTTAAAAGAAATAATAATTTAAAATGTTTCAACCTTTTTTTTTTTAAAACAGTGCCTCCAAAATGTAGGACAAGTCTCAAAGTGTATGGTACTGCAGTCAATGAACCATATAGTTGGTAATGCCATCTGCTGTCACCCTGTAATTTAAAATCTTTCAACTGGTGTGTAAAGCTTAGCTACAGTAATCTGTGGTTACTTCTGAAATTCACCAGTCACTTAAGGTAACCCTGGAACATTGCCATGGTTTCTAGGGTTATATGTAGGGCACCTGTAGATGAGAACCACAGAGTTAATATTGCTAATTACTAAAGAGATAGTGTACTTTACCACATACTTTCTTTCAAACAAATCATTTGATGTAAAGTCTCCTCTTCTGTAAGATACTTGCTCTTTTATTTACCTTTAACCTCTACATCTAATGTCCTGTATATGTGTGTTTGTCTGTTATAATGTTGTGTGCAGGGAGAGTACGTATGAATGATTTTGAGGGAATAAAAATATTGACCGTTTTATACAAGATAATGCTGCTATGAAGTTTATTTGTCTACATTCTTATGTACAGGTTCCCCAGATGAAATGTAATCGTTGCTGGAAATTATTTTTGCCTGGAATTCTTCAGGGAACAATGCCGTAGGCTATAGTAGGAAAATGTTTTGGCTGTATGAGAAACTCCCCTCTTTATTGTGGTACTTTGTGATTTGACAAGAACAGCAGAACATCTCCCTCTCTGAAGGAAAAAAGAAAATGAAGTTTCTGTGGTGGGGAAAACATTTTAAAACAGCATGATGGCAGCGGGAATGTGGTCATATGGAAATGGATTAGATTTGGCTGCTCAGGATTTGTGGGATGACCTGACACTTTAAATGAATTTCGTTGAACTCCTCCTGACCGATCGCCGTTATCGACAAAGGCTCAGAGCTGAATTATCCTTACTTGGTTAATTGAACTGAGAGCTCAGTAATTAACTGTATGATCCTCCAAACTGCAGGCTATTTGGAGTTGACACAGAGGAAGAATTAGTAGGCAAATTACAATGTGTTGTACAATATTATATGTGTCCATGTGAGTGTGCTTGTGTTTGTGTGTATATGAAAAAGTGATGTGCAGTAAGCTTAATGAAAGGTAAGGATCACCTTACCTGGCAAATCATGTCTGTCTGTGACTTTAAGCCCCTCCCATAGACTCCTCCCCCTCCTGATGAAAAGGGGGCGGATGACTCAGAGCCTTGTTCCCTACCCAGCATGCTGCAGGCTGGGAACCTAACCCGCCCAGCTGCTGTCTCATGCTTGACTGGCCTCTGCTCCCCGGGGTCAGCCTGGCGTCTGGGTCACGTAGCGTCCTGTGACCTACTTGCCAGTGACAGAGGCCCCCGACAGCGGTTTGGTGCCTGTGTCACTGGCAAGGCAGAACGTGTTTGTTCTCGATTTTCTCAGAAAAGCTGTCGTAACGCTCTGACAGGAACAGCTCTGCGAGTCATAATCATCTCTGCCTCATTTCACACAGCAAAACCAACTACTAAGAGCTGTATCCCATACTGTAATCCCTTGTTTTAACTTGTGTGTGTGTGTGTGTGTGTGTGTGTGCGTGTGTGTGTACATATTTGGAAAATATCCTCCAAAATATATGACATTATGTTGATTGACAGCTACCTTCGTACACAGGTACATTTATTACTCCGATAATTTTGATTTATTGTGTTTGCTGGGCCCTATGGGTACTGCTAGAAGAGGCCTTAGGCCCTATTTTAAACATCGTACGTCTTAAGCTGTAAATCAGTCATAGCCCGATTCTCGCAACATTCGATGGGCGGGGCAAACGTGCAAAGCTATTTTCGTGGACACAAGTTCAAGGCGATAAATCAAATTGGGCGGGTCCATTCCATGATGCTACTGCAGTAGGAGATCCTTCACATGGCGCAATCTGCAATGGGTAGTAGTAGACTAATGCGTTAATGGCGATTACAGGGCGTTGGCACTACGTTGAACATTTCAGCCAATCATATTGAGTGTTGCAAACAATAACATCATGTGCACCCAGTGCTCACACCAGAGGAGACAGAGATACTGGTTCATGAGGTCAAGTCCAACATGAGCAAATTTTTGGATCTGCATTCTGTTGGAATTGTATGTAATATAGCGGAGTGAAATATGTCAGACATTGCGCTTCTACACCCCTTTATTACATCAGAGTGGCTTTTTTCTGATGATGTTTGAACTTGCGTTCCATGGAAGATATTGGATAGACGTGTAATCAAGCTATCTGCTTATCATGGAGACAGCTAAGGAATATGGAATTCCATTCTTCCAGTTGATAGCAACTCTTATTCTATTTATTTGGTCAAAATTAAAGCCCACAACTTAATGTTATTGTGGAAATTGTCATTTATAAATCACCATTACTTTTCAGGAACATTCCTAACTGTTTTGTAGAAAGACTGATGATCTTAAAAAGATGACATTAAAAAATGTAACAAATTATGGTTTGTGTGTGTGTACATATATAAACACACACTAATTGGGCAGGCACAAACAGCGTTGAACTAGACTGAGACACCAACATCATTCCTCTTATATTTGTGACAGTCTGAGACCTTTTTGGGCTTCGTAGGTGAAAGGTCAAATATTTATTTTGGGATGGGTGTACCAAAGGCATTCGGTTACAAATGGTGCTGGTGACAGATTATCGATATGACTCTTCTTGTGCTTGTTCTCAGCACTGATTTATTTTGCAAAGGCACCTTGGGGAGTTGTAGTCCTGCACTTTATCAGTAGGTTATCCTACGAAAACTGCATTTATAAATGACCAATTACTGTGTGAGGCATATTTATAAACTAGGCTCCTAGAGAGGTGAGATTTTCTGGAAAATTAGATAGTTTGCACCCAAAATAATTCATTTGGAAGAATGTATCACATGTCATAATTAAGATTCAAGAGTAATTCATTTACTTTCACAAAACTGATATACTGTATAAATTGAAAGAATAAATGCATCCAACAAAGTTCACCCCATAGTTTCAGCATTCTTGGAGGAACAGCCACTGTGCTTTTCAGGAAAGACCATGACCAAATTATCTATGTTTAGACTCACTTTTCTCAAAACATGGGCCAAAAATTCTCTGGATGTTGCTCTTGAAATTATTTGATTGTACTTCCTGTTTCCCAACTTCTACTGTAATTCAATTTGCTGAATGGACCCAATGACTGAACAGTATACAAATAGCTCTGCAGGAGTTCAGACATATGTTTAAATATGCAGGTGTTTCCTTGGAGAGAGTGCCCTACATTTGGTGAATGGGTTCATGGCCAAAATAGCCTGACCTCAGTGGTTTCTATTTGTGTGATTTGTTCTGGGTGTTAGTGGCACTGTTTTGGTGAGGCATGTGCTATTTGCTTCCATAGTGTCACAGGGAATGCCAGATGAGATGACCCACTTTACCCAAGAATAACTTCACAGGAAGTGATTTCTTTGGACAGTTCAGTGGCTCAGATTAAATATCCCATTTTTTTCTGATTTGGCTCTGATTTTTATTGGATGATGGCTGAAATATTGCAAGATTGTATCTTTATCCATATATCAAAATATTTTTTTTCCTTCAGCTGTACCAGACATTTGAAAAGCTGGTTCATAATCACATGCTTCTGATGTTTTTATGGAAAGTAAAACCCTAAATTCAAGAGTACATAGCAATTGGTCAATTAACATGTGTAACACTGTTTTAAATTTAAAACACCCCTTAAATGAATATTCCAGATTTCAATTCCTTTTTTAATTACCATGAGTAGACAAACCCACTGAACTGTTTTGATTTCTGTTCTATGTTTCTGGAGAAATTCTGTGAAGCATCACCACACACCATTCAGCAGTTATCCATCTGAATGAAAGCCTCTAGGGTCTTCAAGGCATACAAGCTAGCTCCAATCAAAAGCTAAATCTTCCATCCTATCTTCAACCAAAAGGTAAATCTTCTAAACTAGCTCCAATCAAAAGTGAAATATTCCAATGGGACCACTAAAATAACGATTAGAAGTCTTTCCATGTCAAGTTCCAGAACATGGAAATGACCTTGTCTACTACCGTAGAGCCTAGACAGCCATTTTTTTTTTTTATCTTGTTGTCTCCCTGGAAGACTGTACTAGCTTTATTCTTGTTTGTAAAAAAGGGGCTTACTCACCAAAATGTAGGAATATCCTCTTAAAATTAAAATAAAAACATGCCAAAAGGGAATACTGTATAAAGAATGCAAAGGATGAAGTAGATCTCATTGTGATACTTTAAAGCAGCAGTTTTAATGGCTCACATGGGATTAGAAAGAGGTAAAGAAGAGATTTGAAATAGTCCACTTACATGTACTAAATTTAATAAAACATGTTTTTTTTTGTTTCTTACCATATGGTCTCCATTCTAAAGTCTTGAAGTCTCGTGCACATACATGTACACGTTACTGGAAGCACAGTGTCCTGTAGAAAAGAAATATATTAGAGAAGATGTGTGTTGAAATGCCTTTGACAAAAACAAGCAATGCAGAACTTTTTGGCTCAAAATCAACGGACACGCTCTGTCTTTCATGACATTTCAGTCCTCACCTTTTTAAAGGTCAAATAAGCATGTGGACACCTCTTTTTATGTGGAATTTAATGAAAACTGAAATATAAGCCTTTAATTCGCACATTCTGACAGGTTCAATTTGTATGTATGTATAGATGATTATGTCTGTGTGAATGGCAGTCACCTAAGATGAACAATGATTTGGACTTCAAAGAAAGTGTTGATGTGGAATTTGTCATCTCTTCTAATTTCCAGGTTGAGGAGTATTTTGACTCCACTGGAACGGAAAACCACCCCAAATTTTCTAATTCTTCAGTTTAGCTAGAATACAGTGCTTCAATGTAAACCCTAGGAAACACCTTGAGTTGGATGAACCAGAAGCTAATACTGCTGGTTCATCTGCTTACTGGATAAGCTCAGCTACATTCTCTCTCCTGTGCAACAGCAGTAGGCCTATCTGTACCTGTGATATTACAGTATTTTCAGTTGATCTCCTGATAATATTACGCACTATGTATTTGCATCCCTCTTCCATTCACATGAGAGTCCTTAGTATTGCCTTGCATTTTTTGCAGTCCTAGTCAATGTTAAGTTTTACAACCTGCTTGTTTCTTTAATACTTAAACCAGTCATCTTTGTTCCTGGGCAGGAAATATGGAATTGCAGGAAAAACACATATTCATTGATGCTGACGATGGCTGTCCCGGGGGAGTGTGTGTGTGTGTGTGTGTGTGTGTGTGTGTGTGTGTGTGTGTGTGTGTGTGTGTGAGGGGGTGGGTGTTGCGAGGGGGCACTCTGTGATGATGTGTGATGAGGGGACTCTCGGAGCAGAGCACCTGCTCCCCCTCCCGCCCCCTCCTTTTCCAGGGAACCAAAAGGATCAGAGTGCTGGGGCATGTCTCTACTCCCCCCTTAACCTCCTTCCAGTTAAATCCCCAGTGTTCAGGCTTAGTGCAAAACACCATAACATTACCTTTGAATAAATAATTTAAATGAGTATTACAGTGTACAGAACATTATGTGGTTTTGTTATGTAACATTATGAGTTTGGAAAAAAAACTGGAAAAAAAGAGAAGCATGACAGATGTTAGGGAAACAAATCTGTATACAAAATTTAAAAACTAAGAAATCCACAAAAACATAGGGTGCAACGTAGTCAATTGTCCTTAACTTTTACATACAATTGAATGAAAGCACTATAGTTTTTCTCTTCGCAAACAGTTTAAGGAGTACATTTCCATTATTGCTGAACTAGCCGAGTTGTGCCATTTAAGATTAAAATAAAAACTTGCATTTAATTGTAAACTTAATTTAAGAACAAATGTTAATTGTATACTAGCCACAGAATTGAACAAATTAAGGTTGAGTAGTAATGTAATTATACTGAATTGTGTACTTAATTAAAAATCCTTTCTTTACCATACCTCATTTCTTAGTCGTTCTGTTCCTCTCCACCTGGGCCTCCATGGCCAGACTGATCAGCACTGTGCCAGAGCAGAAGATGGAGGACAGAAATCTCACACTGACAGATAATTATGCTTGTACAGCCATGCTCTGCCCGGCACAGATATTTAAATACAAATGTGTCTTGTGTGAGAATGTCACCCTCAAACTGTCAAGGGAATTTTAATTTGGCTGGGGGCATCGTGATGCTGTCAGTTCCGTGCTGCACTGGGACCCTCTCCCCTGGCTAATGGTACTCTCTGCTCATTTCGCACCTCAACTTTTTCCAGATATATTCCGGTGATTGTTTTCTATGGCAACCTACTTTCTCATTTCAGGCAATTTGCATATTTGTCACACAAGTCTGACACTCTCCTCCAGAATGGCTTCAGGGGTCAATTACTTGCTGCTGACCCTAGCGGACGCCTCCTCGGATGCATATACCTGTAGATATTTGCATAATTGACCACCTGTGCAGATGGAGAGGCCTATGAGAGATTCAAGACCTTTTTCATAGGTACATCATTGTAAGTCCAAATCTAGGCCATCTGGTCAAATATATTCTACTGTATTTGCTCAAGTAGAGTTGTATTTTGAACTTACAGTATGTGGAATTGAGTTTTAATGGCATTTTATTTAATGTCACAATTTGTGCAATTATTGTTAAGTCCTACACAAAAAAACTGTGTGACTTTTGTTTATTAAAAATAACAGTGTAATCAACAGGAGATTTTTTTTTTCTCCCTAAGATCAAAAATTATGCTCACTCATGACTGGCGTTGTATTGGCGCAGTTGCTTGGGATCGGAGCATGATTTTAGCTGTTTACAGGTTGACCAATGTGAAGGATGCAAGCTGCCCCGCTTTTCCAGTTCCCTGGTATTTTCCAGCGCTCTGGAGTGTATTAGCTCAGCATCATTCTGCATGTCACACGAGTTCCGCAAGCGAACGCCGTCGCCATCGCTGTGTCTCACGGTGCGCCCTGACCAATTATTTTTGATGTTAAAGCGACATGACATTTGTAGGTTTTGCACTCTGAGATGACTGCACATGTTAAAAGATGCATCATGGCCTTTCTTACCGCAAATAATTCAGCGCTCAAGCTGCGGGGGACAAACACTATGAACTTTAAGGTACAAGGTTTAAACGCAGTCGTCCGTTACAATCTGGATCACCACTGTGGGAACTTTCACGATCTTCGCCTGAGAACTCGTGGTTGCCAGGGGGATGAGCTGTGATTTCAGTGCCCATGTTCAGACATGCTTAGATTGTACCTGCTCCCGGTACCTGATTTTTCTGTCTGTTTACCTGTAGTGGAATTTGTCCTCCTCCATCATCACCATATCAGTTTTCTGCCGAGTGAGCTGTCAGTCATCTCATCTGAGCAACTAGGTTGTTACCAAAATGGCAGATTATATATACACACACACACACACACACACACACACACACACACACACATATATATATATAGTAGCTTCATTGCATGGTACATGCTTGAAAATGTCTTCTGTCTCCTCCCTTATGACCTTTTTGCATCCATAAAGCAATTTTTCCCATCAAATTGCAAAAACGATGTCTGGTGAAGCGGAAATGCATTTTGTGATATGCCGATGTCTTCTGCAATCTTTTCTCACGTCTGTTTGTCAGATATTATACTTAATGTTCAACAACATCAAAAACCTGAAAAGTCCAAGCTCTGTACATTTTTCCATGGAAAGGTGCATTTAATGCGTACATTCCGGTAATGTAAGGATATGTGGTTAGCTGGCGTAGTAGGTAATCAGTTGGTAATGTAAGAGCTCATTGCTAGCAATCCATGAAGAAGAGTGAACAGCCATATTGATGTGAAATGCTATAACATCACAAAGTGATGAAGTGAGACTGCTACATGAACCTCTCACTTTTCCAAATCTACAAACAAGACTCCAGACTTCTTGAAGTGAGAAACAGGCCAGTTCATTTAAGACATGTGGGTGGATGGGTGGATGTGGGTGGGAGTTCTCATTTTATCAATGTTCTAATGCGTTTACCACTGATTCAGAAAAGGACTCCAATGAATTAAAATGTATTTCGCTAAATTGCTTTTATCAATTATCACAAAATAGCAATTATCACAGAACACAGACCTCAGCTATGGTCTCTATAAATCACATTACCTGAAATCAAACGTCAGATTGTACACTGTAGTGAAACACAGCTCAAAACACAGTAATGTTATGTATTAGAATTCACTCCAAATGTATACAGTGACCAGCATCTTGTTAATAACAGCATTTTTTACACAAGCCTGACTGCATTATCACATGCAAATCTTCTATTAGGATAAAGCCACAATCTGGCAACCTCAGCCTGCCAACTCAAAGACAACCCTATAGATTAGACACATCAGTGGGGACATGTACTTAAGATGCTAAAGGGAAAAAAATGCATAACAACATACACATTCAACCCTCTGTAAAGAGAAAACTCCCTGAAGTGGTCTCAGGCGCTGTCAAACAGCAGATTTTAATCTAACATATGTTCACTGCATTAAATTAATGCATGCACAGCCCAGGAACTGCAAGTGATAGCAGCCCCCGATTGCAGTGCTACAGTGATAAGAACAGCACTGACTGGATTATTGCATTAGTTAAGACATATTTAATGCAATGCTTTCAGGTTTTAATTTTTCTGATCAGGGATATGTAGAGAATGGTTATTAATGGGTCAGGACTCTGTACATGTACTAATATTAACATGACTCCATGGTAGAGAATTTGGTAAACAATTTGAAATTAGGTGTATATCATTTGAGAAGATGATGGGAAGGTTAATATTATGTGTTCATGCCATAAAAATGTTATTCACTCCAGGTTAAGTCCCATTAAGTTTGTCTGTATTTGTTTGTATTGTGTAAGTATTAAAGAAAGAATTCTGTAAATAGAATGAATTACTCTGAGATAAGACTGGCGGTCTGTGGACAGTGAAGAGTCACATTGAATGTGCTTACGTTTTATATACCTGATTATGCTCAGATATACTACTGGTCAGGAGCATTCTGAACCTATGAATATTAATTTATGTTTTCTTTCTCTTTATTAGTTTTTCTTTTTCATGTGAAAATCTCTTAAAATGTATGAAATTAATAATTTGTTTGGTCATGAGTAGTTTATTTGATTTATGGATGAAGTGCACTTTATGATCAGTAAGTTGTGTTACTAACTTAATTTTAAGCGTTAAGTTAAATGCTTAAAATAAAAAAAAATCTTAGTAACTTATAGTAGCTAAATTAAAAAAAATGGAAAGAAGCAGGGATTTAAAAAGAATTTAAAATCATGAATTCCTCTGAATTATGAAGTGTGGACTCAAGCGATCTGTCATATGCAGGTTATTGCGTGCCATCTGGAAACAGGTTCCCTCTAGTGGCAGGTAAAATGATCAGAAATTAACATCAGTATCCACAGGTAATAAATGTAGACTCAGCATTAATAAAACTTTATTGGAAGTCCTTATGAGTCCAGTTTCTCCATATTGTTTTAGATCGAAGGTGCACTGCTGTAGGATCCATTTTAGGACATTGTCAAACCTTGGGTCTCAGGTATTAAACCTTTAAAAAAAAACAAAACAGAAACATATTCTTCAACCATCATAGGGAAAAAGCTATATTGTGTGACAAAGCCTGACTGACAGCTGAGGAGTAATGTTTGAAAACTTTGAAAACTAGACACAAGTTCAATAAGCATTTTTTTTTTTTTTAAAGGAATGCTGTGGTTCCCTTCCTGTCCTTAGCGCGGCTCACGCACTCAAGCGTCAAGCTGATGTATTATACGCAGGACGGGAAATAAGCTGCGGGGGGACCAAGCGTAAACAAACGATCGTAACAAGCAAAAACAAACAAACATATTAACAAAGGAATGACGACGGCTGCCCCGGCCAGATGGTTCAAACTCTGGGTCTTCCCTGCAGTAGGTCATCTCGCCCTTGCGCGCCTGAGCATAAGAGAGGGAGAGACGGACAGATAGAGAGCGAGAGAGCTAATCCCATCAGTACAGCTGCATTTCCGTAATGAGGGCCGAGTGACGAGGAGCGCCCTGGGATTAAATGGAGCAGTTAGGGCCATTAGATCACTTTCATTGCTGGCATTGGGAGCAAGGGATCAGAGCTCTGTTTCCTACAAATCCTGTAAAATAGGTCAGCGTCTACAGGGTATTAGTAAGGGAGGGGGGAGGGTGGGGGTGCGGGGGTCGTGATCCTGTTGTTTTAGCCCCCACACCAGGATTAACCCCTTGCAAACTTTACCAGATGGGGCAAGGGGTTTGAGAGGGGCATGCTGGGGGCAGGGGGGTGGAGGGGGCTGTGGCCCGTGGCTGAAGTCTCACAGGTTTGATCACCATTACCACTGCACGTTTATGTTGTCCACCCCATTGGCTGTTGGCTGTATTGCATAGCAGATGTGAGGTGGGCTGTTCAATTAAATGTGCAACAAACAAATGAAATGGTAGTTTGTGTTGTGCTAATTGTAAATTTAGGCTTGGATTCAACCAAATTTGTCCAAAAACCTGAAAATGAGCATGCCTAAATGGAAGCCACAGGATGGAACATGGGAAGGGAAAACATCCTTTGTGAAAAGACAGACGCCTTATGAGGAAGCAGACCTTAGAGGTGTAGCCCATCCTCCCTCTAGTTGGCCCAGGGTCAGTCAACAATGCCCAACGGGTCAGTCACATGACGCTGAGGGTGATGGTCCTGAAGCGGGACTGCTGAGCTGGAGCAGGGGTGGATGGGTGGGGGAATGGGGACTGTCCAGGTGGCCGGACACATACCTGCAACCCATGACTGAAGTTTCATCCTGCTTCTTTACAGCACATGAAGAATTCGTGATTACCAAAATGAATTAATCACAAAATGTTACAATGAAAAATGTGTTAGTGATGGGAAAAACACTGCATTCATCTGTAAATCAAACTTTAAGTGCACATAGTCCACTGAAAGCTGGGCTGTGACTCACTGGCTATCATTATGAAGTTGAATGCCAGCTCCGCCGCCCTTTTATGATTGGCCCTGTCTGAGCCACCTTACAGGATATTAGAAAAGTCAATACCGAAATCACACAGGAAATAAAAGTCAGGGGTAGATCATGAGCTCAAATGACATGTACGGCTCAAAGCAGAAGTGGTGCCGTCGCAGTCTTCTAGCTCTGTAAGAAATCATAGTGGCTTTAGACAAAACACATTGCACTCAGATTGGTGCCGATACACTGTGCTGTGTGGTCTTAGTAGCTTACATCTGAAAAAATGGTGATAGCTTTAGGGTTCTGCTTTAGGATTTCTGAAGTACCTTTTTATTGTTTTGAATGTTTCAACCGTCATGATGCACCTTCTTTTGTTTCACTCTGAAAGTCATTCATTTTTAGTCCATATTTCTAGATATGCTATCTGGTTTACATCTGTACTACAGAAAGGAGGATGGTGGTTTAGGTTTAATTCCACTCAATCCCAGAGTTGTAGTGTTTCACTGTTACGATTCTGTTTTTAATACTTATTCAACAGTTTTGGACGTCAGATACTGTATCTGGCTGTCTAGGTTTCTTAAGCCAGGGTTCCAAAACTTAATGATCTAAGGAACCATTTATTGTACCCCATAACAACAACCAACATCAAGAACATAGTTAACCTATTTTTGATGTCTAATATACATCCCTGTATTATGAATGTACGTTTTACACAATTTCATTTATGGTGTTTCATGGCTTATTTTATCTGGAAGTAAAATATGTAATTCATGACATATAGAAATAGAAAAAATAATAAAAGGGGATATATTTTTTCCCATTAAGAGAAATAACCCTCCCCCCACTCCCACCTACGCAAACTGCCTGAGGTGACATTTACTTACATTCCCCTCCCCCCTTTTTTACACTTGAAAAACCCATTGTGTATTAAAAAAAATAAATAAATAAATTAACTGTCGTTCTAAACCTGATGGAGACAAACCCGTGGGTCTGATTTTCTCGTCATTAAACACATGCATGGAAAAGGACATATCCACAGTATGACCATCAACATATAACACCTGACAATCCATGTCTGGTGCTAACCAGCATGGATGATAACTTATTAAAATTGCCACTGTTATGCCACTGATTATCGATTTTTAAGACATCTACGTTAAAAGGACTACAATTTAAGTAAGCATTGATATTGCTACTGCACCTCTTAAAACTATGGCAGTCACTGGCAGTGTGCTAGAGCCCTAGGCATGAAGAAACATTTTATCATGAAACATTATGCTCTGTGGTGCACTATCTCTCACTGTGGTCTCTGCATAGCTAACATGCTTCAATTATATAGTAACGCATAGCATGTCTGTAATTGACATGTTAAATCTAACGCGATGAAAGGCTAGAACCTTCTTTAGTTTCCATGGAGGCGCTCAGTCAACAGTTCACTGTTTACACATCTCCTGCTTTAAGAGTATTGAACATAAATGAGGGGGAAGTATAGTGAGAGAGGCTTTTGAGGTTTAAAAGTGTGTTATCAACATTTTTTCAGACCATATGAACAAGTGAGTTAAAAAAACAATTAATGCAGAGGGAGGAAACTCAGCTAATTTGCCTGGGCCCATGATTTCAGGGGTCCTAGGCCCAGCTGGTGAATAATCACCAGGGCACCAGAAGGAACAATTAAGATCAATGTCCTTAATAACTGCATCTCTGCTTCCCAGATCTGGAGCTGGGATGAGATTATGAGTCTGGGGGTCATAGGTCAAATCAGAGTGCCGCTGCTTGTTTTCCTCTGCCTGCCAGGACTACTCTGTGTCAGGCATGGGTTCAAAACAACAGAGCCTTTACAACTCACTGCATGGTGATCCTCCAAGAGAGCCAATGAAAGGACGCTATCAGTAATAGTACAAGTAGTATGTCCTGGCATCTCTTCAGTGCACTTACGAATAGTTAAATTGTTGCTCAGCAACCTCAGTAAATATTGGTTGGAGATCAGTTGTAGTATTATTATAATGATTCAGGTTAAGGTCAGATTTAGGCCAAATTAATATTCAAGACTTAAATATATTTTACTTTACACTAATATAATATTTTTTTCATTCAAAGCGACTCACAGGACGAGCATATGCCCTTCACCAAGCACAATTGCTTCAAAACTGTTCATTGAAAAATAATACATGCAGTAAACAAGCAACCAATATTAGACATTGTGAATAAATTTAAACACATTAAAATGGTATTTGAATATGTGTATTTGTTATGTATTTGTAAAGCATTATGACGTCAGTGACAGACCTCTGGTGTGACATCTGTTGATATTTATAGGTTATAGTGCGTATGAATGATTATGGAAGTGGTTTGATGCATGATGTAGCATTTATTCAAGAAAAATGTTTCAGTTTTTTTTTTTTTTTTTGGTCATGCTTTGTTCTGTAACCCAGATAAATATCAGGAGGGGAAAAAAAAAAACCTTAGTAACTGTTCACTAAAGGTCTTTTGAAGGGCCCTGTGGACATGGTGATGAATGATGTTTCCAAGTTTAGATTAAGTGAAGATCTAAAGAGCTCAACACATCCGGAACATACTGTGAGCATTATGTAATCTGCAATAGCTCTGAGAGGCCTTAGTAACTGTCAGTATCCGTATTCATATCGGTGTGGGTATTGGTATCATTGTGAGTATCGATGCAACTGTAGCTATTGGTATCAGTGCGGGTATAGGTGTGAGTGGTTGAGTGGTAGTATCAGTTTGAGTATTGGTATCAGCTTGGGTATTGGTGTGAGTAGTCATATCAGTGTGGGTTTTGGTATCAGTCTGGGTATTGGTGGAGTAGTCATATCAGTGTGGATATTGGTATCAGTGTGGGTATTGGTGTGAGTAGTCATATCAGTGTGGGTTTTGGTTCAGTCTGGGTATTGGTTGAGTAGTCATATCAGTGTGGATATTGGTATCAGTGTGGGTATTGGTGTGAGTAGTCATGTCAGTGTGGGTT
Organism: Albula goreensis; assembly: GCA_022829145.1. Classification (NCBI taxonomy): domain Eukaryota; kingdom Metazoa; phylum Chordata; class Actinopteri; order Albuliformes; family Albulidae; genus Albula; species Albula goreensis. Next base: position 27,095,923 of record CM040741.1, read on the forward strand.
TTGGTATCAGTCTGGGTATTGGTGAATTTGTTTGTCAGTGTATCAGTGTGGGTATTGCTGTGAGTATGAGTGAGCATTACTGTAGCTATTGGTATGGGTGTGAACATGGGCGTAGGTATTATCTGGGCATGAGTAAGGGTATCAGTATTGTGTGAGTATTGGTATGAGTATGGGTGCTGGTGTACACATATGGGTATGGGAATGTGTACTGTGTGTGTGTGTGTGTGTGTGCATGTAGGTACCAACTATTTGGTTTCAGTGGTACAAATTCTCAGACAACAATGGTGCATTTAAAATTGATTTATTGATAAGGAATGTTATTGAGTTGTTACAGAGAATGTACTTGGGCTTGGAATCCAAAGGGGGAGGAGTAGTTCATGTACTCTTGGTAAGGGGAATCCCCCTCCCTTCCCGCCCTCCCTTAAGGTAACTGAAAGAAATTAGGGAGAACAGTGTAGATTTGGTTGCCTTTCCTGAAGAAAGAGGAGAGGATGAAGGTGGAGAAGGGGAGGAGGATGGATGCCGGAAGTGCTGGGCATGATGGGAAAAGAGGTATGTGGCGTTTATGTACTGTACCTGTATGAGACCGGAAGGTCAATGTGATAGGTTGATGGGGTTGTCTGAGAATTCTTGTCCCGACCCTTTGTTTTAACAGCCTCCAATAAGGGTGGATGTGGGCGTTGGTGTGGCTGAGGGTGTGGGTATAGTGTGCGTGTAAGTGTCGTGAGGGTATGGGCGAGGGTGAGGGCTTGCCACTCTCAATGCCCCCCTGCTTTTCATGGGACCGCAGCTGCAGAGCTTCCTCGCCCGTCTGCATTTTCATTAACAGTGACAGCAGCTGCTCCGTCTGGCAGCATGCAGACCGTCTCCTGTCTCCTTACTCCGTCTCCTCTTAAAGGGGAAGCTCACATCACGCACCCCCTCGCCCCCAAACCAAAAAATAAAAAAGAAAACCCCTCTGTCAGGTACCCACTGCCTCTAAGAAACAATTCTTATTATAACTGTCTTTCCGTCTCCCTTGCTGGTTTTATTATCCTAAAAAATAATAATAATAATTGAATGATGGTGGTAATTGACAAGTAAACTAAAACAGTAGTAATAACTGTGCTATTTGCTCCTCGTTTTGTATTCCTTGTTATAAATTCACATTCACATTTCTATCGGGAATGTGAAATATAGTCAATACAGCAGCACAGATATAACACATCACATGATTGAAATAGAATGGGCTCGAGAATTGATCTAGACCAATGATATGGCCGCTTCGACTGGAAAAACTTGATTGCTTTATACAGACTCGCTGTGGAGGTTATACAAATAATCAGCATTCTCTAGACCAATTAATATTAGTCATTTGGCAAGGTGTGACAAGTTGTAAATGTGTACTCCATCTCTCCTTGAACTGTACCTTTGATGAATCAATTGTATATCCTACAGGACAAGTACATGTACAATTTGTGTTAAATATTAAAGCCATCTATTGCATCATGTGTGGCAAATGCAAAATAAGTATATGTATGCTAAGGAAGACATACAGATCGTTGACTACTTTTAGCTCAAGTAACCATTATCATTATGAATAAAAAAAAATACATGATAAAAAGAGCATCACTTGACACACCACATGCCCCTCCTCTCCACCTTCTTTCTAACCCTCTTTGTGTGACAGCCCTTCCAATGGCTGTTCAGCTTCTCGCCGTGCCCGCCTCGGTTTGTCTCATGTGGTCGTTTCCTTTGCCAGCACACGACCGACTACAAAAAAAGCCCCGGCTTGGGAATTAGAAGAAAAGTACAACACCAGTCGGGTTAAACATGCTGATCTCCGTCACAATATTTAATCAGGGAGAGCCGGCCAGGTCGAGTCCCCCATGAGCCGGTATGCACAGCGTAACTGCCATCCTGTAGCGCTCGGGCCTAGGCCTGGCACATGTACGGTTACATCAGCTGGCACTCCAAGCTCCACAGAGACCTTGTGCTGACAGCAGAAAGTGAAAAAGGAAGGGTATCCTCTCCTCTTCTACTGTAACAGCGAGTTGCTGTCCAAATATAGTAATCATGCCCTCCTCTCCTTCTTCAGTAACTGTGAGTTCGTCTTTTCCTACAGTAACTTTGCATTCCTCGTGTCCTCATGTACAGTCCGCTCCTGTCATCGTAATTGTGCCTTCATCTCCTGCGCGTTCCTCCTTTCCTTCGGTAACAGACAGTTGCTCTACTTCTGTAGTAGTTGGGCCTTCCTCGACTAGTGTGAGTTGCTCTACTTCTATAGTAGTTGTGTCCCCTCGTCTTCTGTAAGTGACTTGCTCTACTTCTGTAGTAGTTGTGCCTTTCTCTCTTACTCTAAGTGAGTTGCTCTTCTTCTATAGTAACTATGTCTCCTCTTCTACTGTAAGTGCAGTGATCTACTTCTATAGTGCCCGCTTGCTGTCCTTCTATAGTTGCTGTGTCCCACTGTCACTGTATGTTTCTCTCCTCTCGTTCTAACTGTGCTCTCCTGCTTTAATAAGTGTGCGTTAGCTGGTGGCTACAGACACAGGTCTTCAAAAGTAAATGAGAAAATGAATATTCAAAATTTGAGGAGATACTACTATATATATCCTATCACAACTGCTGCTACTACTGCTACTAATAATAATAATATATCAGACACTAGTACCAAAATCCCAGAAGGAATCTCAGCGTTTCAGTGTTACAGCGCTACTTAATTAGATCCATAGTTGCTATCAGCCCTCCAGTCAGCAGAAACTAATTGGAGTGTGCCTTTAGCTCGATAGCAACATCACAGCTTAATGGTGTTTTCCAAAGCCAAACAACAAGTAAACTCAACCAGTGTCTCTGCCTCGTACCATCTGTGGTTAAATGTCCACTTCTGTAAATGAAGGATTAGTTTCCATGGCAACCGGAAAAGGGGTTGTGAGGAGATTGTGGCTGTGTGTCTGCGCTTGCATGTGTGCGTATGTGTGTGTGTGTGTGTGTGTATGTGTGGGGCTGTGTGTGTGTGCTTTAGTTACATTTTGGAACTGAGAGATTCTCCCCAATTACCACAGTTTTGGATGATTGGCACCCCAATCTGTTTCGAGTGGTATATTAAGGCTGAGAAAGTTGTGAAGAGCCTCGGGCTCATCTGACAAACTATTTCCCAGGCCATAGGTTACATCGGTCACAATGCTCTGTGCTTCCTCCCACTCTCCATTGATTGGATGAACCTTGTGTGAGCCCTGCCTACATGGCTTTGGGCCTGGTTTGCTGGAGCTTCATGGGTGCATTAGTCAACCCAATAGAGAAAAAATAGTGGAAAAAGCTGTCATAACCAGGACACAAAGATTATGCCTGGTTTAGGTCCGTCTTCTTCTCATGCTGATAGTATAAAATATATCCTGATATACGCTTTAATCTGAACACATGCAGGGAATTAATCCAATACCTCCACGGTTATAAACGTAATAACAGCAAAGTAATAAACAGTTATAAACTAGCCTAAATGTGTCTGTTCTTACTGGACAACATCCTTATTCGAAGCACACATTTTTACTGACTAATACTTAATTCATCCATGCACTGGCTCCTGATTTCGACTAAATTTAAAGAATGTTGTGATTATTTTATTTAAGTAGGTACTAGATTTTAAGTAAGATAGATTATTGTAACCCTCACAGAAAATGACAATTTATTATTGCAGCGACTACTGAATCTGCAGCAATGCGTTATAGTATGCCACCCCAGTGCCAATTTTTGGGAAAATAGCTTTTGGGAAAATAGCTTTTAAAAACCTAGTTTACTGAAAAGTTAGGCCAGTAGGTTAAGACCTGAGCGGCCTAAACTACTGTACTACACTGCTTTTCCATGTTTTCTCTTATATAATATCATCTTTCTCTGGAAATATAGGATTTATTTTTCCCCGGCTGTACATTAATAAGAGAGAGAACTATAACCTGCTTGAAACTGTATTAAAAAAAAGCAAAGACTTTTCCAGATGAATGGACTGATGGGATTTTCATAGGAGTCCCGTACATGTCTAGCTTTTGAAATCTTCGCAGAGGTTAATTACTCTGAGCAGACAGACCGCAGGTCAGAAACTCTGATGATCTAACAGAGGGAAATGGAGGGCTGACGGATTGTTCAATGGGAGAGAGTTAATACAGTACACAGCGGTGATCTCTGCGCGAATCTACAACTGAAATTCAAAGTGAAGTAGGAGTAGAAGCCTTCTGGAACTCTGAAAAGTTCATAACACTGAAAGTGCTGCTGAATTTAAAAACAGAATCCTATATCAATGATAATTTGTAATTGACACACATTTTTTAAACAGGCTATGACATAAATTTTGCAATTTTGTTATAGGTAGCATTGTTTTTTTTGCATGATGCTTCTCCTTCAAGAATGTGCTGGTTTTCATTGGACTCTTGTGCATGCCAGTTCTGGATGGAGTTTTTTTTTTTTTAACTTTTATTGACAATGAAAAGCGTCAGAGTTCCATACACTTGACTTTTTACTGTTCTGTTACAACTGCTGTTGCTATCGCTGCTACTATCACTACCCATTTTGTTGCTGGCATTATCAGGAAATTACAGTGGTCCTTAAAACAGTAAAACTCCTGAGTATAGTATACTTAGTAACTGTTAAATGGAGTAAAACTATCACAACCACATTGATAAATGAGTCTCAGTTTCAGAACAGTGAGACACAGAGGAATAATTATACGTTTAACCGTTTTAATTTGTGAAGCTTAATTTGTAATCAGGCAGCCAATGAAGACTGCTGGTGCAGACTGGACGTCTTGCCTGGAGAGAAAAGTCAGGTACTGTAATGAAGAACTCTCCTATGGCAGTATGAAGCCACTTTCTATCTCTGACTGTAGAGGGCAGTAGAGTTTCATGATAGACTGTGCTGGAATTACAAGTCCAACAATAGCGCGACACACACCACATTGTCCATGTATGCATCCATTTTCACAATTGCATCAAAGAAAATCCTTTCTACACATATTATCACAAAATAATATATATTTATGTATTACCTTTAGTTATATATATTTTTTCATGGGGAATGGTTCATTTTGTTTTTGGTGGAGATGGTTGGGGTGTTGACATTTGGATTTGACATAGATGTAACATAGGGTGTATCATGGTATGGTTTCATTTTTGTAATGTATAAAATGGAAGTGAAATTTAGCAAAATTGAGTTTTTCTTTTTTTGAGATGGAATCTAAATCGCCCCTTGTTCTTAGCATGAAATGAAAAATTAAAAAGAGTCGTCTTCACAAAGACAGAGAGAGAGAGACAGCCAGCATTTGAAGAATCCATCTCAAGAGGCTTACTCTCTGCTAAGCCAAAACGACAAAGCTTTCGATCAGCTGTCCTGCAGGCGGTGCTGAATCCTCACGATCCGCGGCGTGTCGCAGCGGGCCGATGGAGAGCACGGCTCGGTCAGACAGAAGGTCCAGTCATCAAATCCTCCCATGCGGGCTTATATCTTCTGAAGCGCTATCCTCAGGCCGGCATTACGCGCGGGATTAGGAGGCGATAGCTTCGATGGCGTATTAATGAGACATGGAACTAATCGTTTCCTGTAAACTGAGCGCACTGAGTATACAACCCGGTGTGCTGTATTGCAGAGTGAAGTGAGAGTGGTTTTAGCGCAACTGTGCAAAGACCCGAGTTCAAGCCCTTCAGGTCTGCAAAATGACAGATTTAAAGATCAACAGGCTATTCCCCATAAGAATGTCTTTCTCACTGCAGCTCGTATTCTTTAAGTTCCTTTAAGTTACAGTATAAGTAATTCTTACTTTTTAAAAGATTGCATATGGCCTTGTTGGCATTTGCTCGTATGTATGACAAATGAAGGTGAAATGATCTGAAAAATAGCACTTAACACATCAACTCCTCACTCAACATACATTGTGATTCGACTGAATTGGGGCCAGGGAGCAAAGTGTGAATGTATACATGTTGTTACCTACTGTATTTCGCTGACCTTATCCTGGACGTGCTCGGTTTGACTGGTAAGTGAATGATTTAATATATATTTTACAAACGTTTTCTCCATGGTTTGATTCAGCATTCAAAGCCGAACTGAAACAACTCCTAAGCTCTGTGCTGCCTGTACACAGCCTAGCTTTTGGGAGCCCGCCCTCATTTTTTGTGAGGGGTGGAGACCCAGTACACAGCATCCTACCTGCCTGTCTATTGTTCTGTGTAATGAGACCCACTTTGATAACACTTACAGAGGAAAAAAAAGAGTCATCCCTATTCTTCTCCACACAATAGAAGCTGCCTCAGCAATTCCAAATATATTAACCTGGCATTAAGCGGAGCCGGGCACAGCGAGGCGGAGTGCCATACGATATAAGCGGTCGAGAGTGAAAGATCGCAGACAGGCTATGCTGCCATGGTGATCCACCCCAGACATCCCATCTAAAACAGCTCCAGCGTAATTGATAAGAATAATTGCCTCTGCCTTGCGTCGTACTCGCATAATCCAAACAAGATCCCCTTTAGACACTGTCAGAGAACTGTTGTCCTGTCTCTCTTTTTAATAGTGTTTTGAAGATATGCATGTTCAGTGCTGCTATACAGTGTGCCCATACATCATGGTGAGTCAGAAATTATGTGCCGACGGAAGAGATCTATTATACATGGGCCCCTCCCTCTGTGCTTTGTTTTACATTAAATTGTGTCAGCAATTATTGATGCACAATGTAAATGGCTGTACTGTACAGCACATGCATTTTTTAAAAGCAGGGGCTTGGTTTTCTGTTTGAGATTTGACCCAGTGATATTTTTCGAGGAAATTAGCCAGCATGTTAACATTAACAGAGGATTTATTTATGCACCAAAGTGATGAAAAAATGGTAAAAAAATGGGCATCAGTATAAAACATGGATAATTCCCCATGTTAAAAGTATAGTGCGCAGTCTTTAAATTCTCCACACTTGTCCAATCCAGTAAACACCGATCTATATCAGTAACTAAGTAGATCCTAATCTATAAAACTAAATTGATGACTCAAAATCAGATTATGAAAAGTGGTTGTTTTTAAAATGTATTTATTTTTAAACCATTACAAGTATGTGCCATGCTTTACTCATAAAAGTTTTATCAGTGTCTGGCACATGAAAATAGTTTTTGCCCCTAAAGAATGTAAAGAATGTTTTTGTGTTAAATTATATTTTAAATTGTATTGTGCTCATTAAAAAAGGAAAGATATAATGAGGCTTAAATCCACTCTTTGTGCATGTGCTTGTTGCTGAGACAGCTGATGTCACTTTTCATATATGTATATATGATGTGCTCGCCACTGCTGACTACATCTTTACTAGCCTGGCATTGGTACCTACTGTAACCTACCAGGAATGTGGACATGCACCGCAGGAACATATATTAAAGTATGTTCAACCTCTTTAAAGACAGCAGAAATATGCCAGGTTTCATCAATTCAACCAGTTTCAGGGCAATGGATGGACAATGGATTGAAACAATGTTTTTAGGTGCCAGTGTTTTAGGTGCCAATGAGCTATTCGAGGTAAGTTTTTTTCTGAAGTACCTTCTTTTAAATGTGGTAAATATATGTTCTCTTGCAAAGTGTCTGCTGTGAATTCAGTTTAGTTGCCTCTTTTCCGAACATACTCACAGTCTGCATTCCATCATGAACACTTGTGTTCTAGTTAAGAGTTCATAGCAAGAATGGTCATCGTATATTGTCTGCACTGTCAGTCCATTTTTAACTGCAGGTTTATATACAGTAAGTAATATAGAACATCTGGATGTGTTCTCATCTTGACATGGACCTTAATTTGGATTGTGCATCCATGCACAGTTGTACATTATCTTCATTTCCAGAGATCATGGCAGTTAGCATAATAACTGTCATCTACCTTAGCAACAAGCAGGAAATCACCATGGAGAACTTTATTTACAAATGTAGTGTTCTCCATCATAACTTATATTGTGTGGCACTTTTCTGAATAAAATCATACATTAGTTATTTTGGTATCTAACCTGATTCAGGATAAAAAAAAAGTTTCTCGCACCCTCGACTTTATTGCTGAAACCCTAAATAGCATCAAGCGATAATAATTTATGGAGCCATTCAAAACATGGGTCTGCTATAGCTATCTCAGCTAAAGGTAATGCTGATCTCATAACATGGTTATAAAAATCAGTAATAGCCCCCACTTGTCAACACTAAAATAAATGTTTCACACAAAGAGTAAGGCTAGAGGCTAACATGAATGGTACTTAACGTTAGCTAGTATAATGCAGGTTTTAAAAAGCGACTAAAATCTTCTGGATCCTTGTTCACAGCGGCACTGTTAAGTGATACTCAAGATTTAACATCATTCTCATAACATCATCCACTTTATATTGGGTGTTGAGTAACGATGTCAAAATGTGTCCTGGAGTCAAAACAAACAATCAAGACTGAGCACCAATGTTACTTACAGCTTGAAAGTTACACATTTCAAATATGCTATTTCTGCTGTTATTTCAAATATATATCAAGTGATGATTTCATATACGTGCTCCCAGTGTAAGATCAAGTGTACTGAGATCTGGAATGGCGCGAGGAACATTCTTGCTAGGTACGAATATGTTCAGCGAAGGCAAATATGCACAATTGATCACAGTCATACACTACCTTAGCTGGCACCTGCTGTCAATATGAAGTGCTTTCAAAATTATCATCATCATCATTATTATTAGTTGTTTCTTCTACGTATTACAGTGCACCATTGTATTCCATACAATCTGCCACTAGTCGTTTTCTCAAAGACATAGTGAGAGGATGCAGGAAGAGCAGATGGGTAAACCTAGTGTGACTAATTATTGTGTGTTTGCCTTTAATTATTATCATTTATAACCACAGGGAAAAAATATAAATAAAACTAGTGAAACAAGGCCTACATTCAACTCAACAACCCGGCCCATCTTTTAAAATCCTGTCACTAATTTCAGCAAGTGTTACATTTTGCATGATCTTTACACAATACCTGTCTCTACCTTGACAAATACTGCACTGAGGTTTTTTGTACCCATTGGAATAATAAAAAAACAAAACATAGCTCGAGCTTAGTTTATTTACTCAAAGCTGACAAGGATTCTTGAGATTTAGACTGACTCTAGTTAGACCAAAGCCAGTTTTACAGGTACAGTAACATTATCATTTTATCTACAAACTGTCAAGGCCACGTTTTCACTGAATGTGGAACCTCTGTTTCTCTTTTGGTTTTCACTTTTATTTCATAATTTTTATTAACTATGCACCTATAATTGTATGCATTTGTGTTTGAATTTGTGTGTCTTTGTATTGGTGTGAGGATCTGTGTACATAAGGACGTGGGGAACATCTACCTATGAGCTGCTCAGGTCAGAACAAGTCCTGGCAGGGCTCAAAGTGCATATTCCCTACAAAGCAGGATTTTGCACGCAAGTTCCAGCAGACCCCTGAATGAACACTATGCCCTCAGTTAAATGCCGTTTTTAACAAACTTCTATGCCTTAATGCCTAGCAAGCAACCTTACAGTAACCTTCACAAAACTGCATTCACAGTGAGGTTTTTATATATATATATTCAGTCATGGCATGAGAAACATTTTGAATTTCTCTTGATTTTTTCTTTTAAACATAGTGTCTTCTGGCTAATTTAAAGTGCTGTAATGTCAGACCATGATTCACCATGCAGCCTTTTTCCTTATCCGTTAAAGGGATTTTTTTACTTTCGGTCTGTGCATTTCATTCACTGTAGCCTCTCTTTTTCTCTCACCAGCTGAGGAGGAAAACATGACCTGTTCCTGATGTCAGATGACAGAAGTGAAGAGGCAGCTCTGACAGGGGTTCACGGCAGTGTGAAATTTGCTCTATTCAAAGCGTCTTTGCTGGTCCGACTTACACATTTCCAGCTCGAGCCGTTTTTTTTTTCTTTTCCCCTCTCTCTCTCTGATATATGTTTCCAAAGTTAGATTTGAAAAACCCATTTGGAAAATTAACAACTGTTTGAATTTGTAAGTCTGTTGAAAGAGAAATTCCACATCGCTGAAGTATGCTGTTTCTTTAATTGGACATGCATATCTTTCCACCATGAAGGGTGGGTAACACTAATCCAACTACATCATTATAAAATGCGACTAAGCTCTTGCTAGAGCAGTACAATGCCTACATAGCACCTCCATAACTACATGCAAAACTTATCTTTCACAAATATTCAGAACACAGTCTACTTAAGACTTTCACACAGCTGCCATATTAGCATGTACAGTTTGTATGTCATGTTCCTGTTCTGTTAAAAAATATATATGCACACACACACACACACACACACACACACACACACACACACACAATCATATACACATAAAAATATATAAATATGTGTATACACATGCTTTTGGTCTGCCCTTATGTGTGACTGGACATGAAAGTTGCTTTGCTTGTGAGGGAAGCAATTCACTCTATTCTTTAATTTCAAATAAAAGCAATCTTACATAATCTCATAATCTCTTCATCTTCCAATACTATCATACTCCGTTATGCTCAATACCCCCAACAGTAGCCTCTGAGAACGAAGGGGAAATTCAAAATAACATCAAATGTCCCCAGCTGACTTCCATAGTGACACAAATGTGCTAATGACAGAGCTTTGAGTTCTACATCTGTTGGGCATCATCCTTCAAAAAAGAACATTTATTCGTTCGCATTAAAAATTATTCATACTTTCTCGAGAGGAACGTCTAAATGTATCCCTCGAAATAATGTAGTATTTTAATTTATTATTTTTGTTTTCGTGCCCCCCCTCCCCACCCCCTCTTTTTTGGAGGTTCAGCCACTCTTTAATAAATACGAGATGCTGTCTTTGATGGGCGCTCGGTGGAGAACGAGCCGTCTTCAGCTGTGAACCCTCCGCTCCACAGTCTGGGACATGACACATGTCAGGCTATGATAAATGGTGCAGTGGCTCAGTAATTTCACCAGCAATGCCCTTGAGATGCCCAAGGCCCTGATAGCAAATGTTATTGTTGAATTAAACTATAAAAAGAAATCTCTTTTTTTCCCTTGACATGATAGGAAACACACAGAAAAAAAAAGAGATAAAAAAAAGTTTCTGTGTGTGAGTGCATGTGTATGTGTATGTGGGTCTCTGTTTGGGTGGGTGCTTGTATGTGAGTGTATCTGTGTATCTTATGCATGGTTAAGAGTGTATGAACATGTGTGCATTTTTGTATACATGTATATGCATGCATTCCATTCAAATGCATCCATGCATGCATGCATGTATTTGTGGCAATGGATTTGTTTAATAATATGTGCTCTGGTATGGAAAATCAAAACTCTATATGTTCACTGATGGAAGAACAAACTGAGGGCAACTTTGTTCTACTGAACTCCTTCATTCTCCTTCGGTATCTTAACTAGACACTGAATGGCGACCTGGCCACCAGTCCTGATTGGATACTTTCGGCAGGATCTTGGCCCGTACTTTCAATCGCAATTGCGATCCATGAGTCAGGTCCAAAAAAGCACAGGGCTTAACAAATGACAGAGAAATTATGGCATCACCCAGTGCCTGCAAAACAATCTAGGTTGCTAATCCAGCTCAGAGATCTCATACAGAATGTGAAGCATCTTTCTTTTTTCAGGTTCGTGTTGAGCTGCACCATGTTTATTGCAGTATGGTTGCAATGATAGCTACCTGTGTTAAGCGTAGCAAGGGAAGGCAGCATGATGCTAATGCAAAGCCACTAAGGCGGAAGTCAGAATTCAGAAGTTTCAATAATGTGTGTTGAATGCGGATCTGAATGAGATTACTGAGGTGGTTCAATTGGGAACGTGGATCTTTGCTCAGCCACTGGCACATATCATGGCCTCTCCATGGTTCGACCTCTCCGATACAAGTGCAAAATGGACATAACAGCTCAGGGGATGGTAAAACAGTGCAGGGCCTGAAAGGTCTGGCCTACGTAATGTAGGACTGTATGTATTTGTCATTACCGTCAGGAGGAGTGGACATGTTCACATGTGGGAAGCAGCCTCCTCTTGCTTGTCCTCCCTTTGCCTCCTTGTCACGATAGCTCCATGTTGATCTCCCACACCCCCTGTACGGATTCATGCCAGCTCCTGCCATCCCCGTTTTCAATGATTCGTACAGCGGTTGCCGTAAAAAAAGACGGAAAACTCACCTGCCCACCCCGTCCCACCCCCAGGCCATTCAGCTCTCTGACAAATGGACGGCATCTTTTAATTGGAGGGGAAGAAGGCGTAAGTCTGTCTCAGGCTGGGTGAGACAGGGATGAAGGCCGTCATGCAGTGTGGCAGCATGAAGCCTACCCTTCCCTGCCCCCCACCCCCTCATTACCGGGCCAAATCCACAGCACCATGGGCACCCAGCACACCCCTCCTGTCAGTCAAATAGACCCACCAGAGAGTTGGGGGGCCCCATCCAACACGCTACAGAGGACCAGAGGATGTTTTGGGACAGGAAAGGTAACAGCAGTGTCGAGTGGCTTCATCTTGCCACAGCTTGACCCTCCCCTAGACAGAAACACACCCCTATTTCCACCAACTCAAGGCTGACAGTAAACCTTCCTCCTACATCAGGATACCTACATCCTCCACCCAGATAATGTACTACTTGTTAATTCATTCAGGATGGCTTACCCCCTCCTAAAACATGGAGAAACTTGGCAAAAAGTATAGCATGAAGTAGATCACTTCTGTATGTGCCTTAAAGGAACAAAGACATAAGTAGAGTAAGCCAAATTCATCCTGCTGAAAATTCACAGAGAAAATTAAGGTTAAGTATCTTAAACTCGGACACTGCCCCATATTCAAACATAAAACCTCCTGTCCATAACAAATTATGTCCAATTGTTGGAAAAGAGATTAATCTGCTACTCAAAGTGATTTGGTGCTCATGACAGGAACACTGCAGTTATTGTACATCTTGTGCAAGGTACTTCATTCAGATCTCTTCAGTTGCATAAAGACATAATCATATTCCCATTTAATATCTGTGGGTATGGTAGATAATGAGGACAGTAAGGCTCAATCAAAGGAATAATGACAAAAAAATGAGAAATACTTAGTGGAGGTTAGTATAGCCCTGTGTTTAGTGTGACTGGCCTGATCATATCTGCCTAAAGCATTTTTACTTTCTCCAAGGGAAGAATTAAAGTCTCTCAAAATCACACTCTGCTTCATTGGCATAATAAATGAAAGAAAATAGCAATAGAAATATTGGCAAAATCAATAAGGGGAATGGTAGGTGGAGTCATCAAAATAATGTATTTATGTATTAACAACATCATTATCATTAACAATATCAACAATGACAATCACATTGATAATATTAATGGTAACAAAATACTGATAGCTGTGATGATTCTCATAATTAATATGTAATAATATTTACACTATCCTTGACCATTGGTATGAGGTGCTTACTGTGGAGTATAAGATTTTAGTTTTCACAAGATGTGGAATGATGTGGCTCTATACCCTGTTTGCACCTGTTTGTATATGTGTTTGTCTGTTTGGCAACCTGTTTGGCAACCTGTACAGGGTGTGTTCCTGACTTTCACCCAATGTGTGCTGGGATTGACTCCAGGTCCCCATGACACTGGATGAAGTAAATAATGAACAGATGTATGGATCTTGGATGCCACCTTCAAAAAACTGCACACAGTAAATACATAAGACTAACCCATATCTATAATGGGTTACAAAACTGCAATCTGCTGCACGGTAAAACATTAGGACTCTAATCAAAATTGAGGCGGCTGGAGACCAACTTAAATGTAGAGCACTCAAGATACCATGGGGAATTAAAAAAAATATATAAAAGAGCGACGTAACTTTGCCACACACTGCATTTTATCATGTTATGCAACCATTGTTGCATAATCAATGTATCCAGTGTCCCATGGACCATTGCCCTGTCCACAATATTGTTCATGTCCTTCTAAAAGCATTGAAGGAGATGCAAGTCACTGAATATTGTTAGCAGCAAGACTGTTTCAGTCACTCACCTGTACCAGGGCATGGCACAGTAACCTCATTGTCAGGGTTGTTCTCTACAGGCCGTGTCTCAACTTCCATCTCAGTGATAACACTCTGTGCACCATCAGCACTGTCCACAACATCAACTCACTGCTCAATTTTATCAGCTCTAATTTCTCATGGAGGTTCAAACGCTGTCTCCTCCACCATGGACACCATGACCACCCCCAGCAACATCCGAGTCATCAATCATAATCATCATCATGGAGCACCTTGCATGCTATTTCCTTGTCTAGGTGGATGTATTACCAGAGATATGTACAGGTAGCTTACCCAAATTCTTGAAACAGTATGGATTTTTACTTCTTCCAATGAAAAGTTAGTTTCTTTCAGTATCCATGGATCAGATGAATAATGTTATGATTCTTTACACTTCTTTCCTCCCTTTCTTTCCTCACATTTGAAATCTTCTTTAGTAGTAATGTAGTAATTACTGTCTTGAAAGACATGGTCTTTCACATGATCATTCACTGTCAGCACCAGAAGCATCTACACTTCACTTTTTAAGGCTTAACATGTTTATGTCTAATTCTCCCTTTAGGCTTCTTCCTCGCATCTCGAACATTCACCAGGTGGAGAGTTGGCGCTGGTTCCTCTTGGGGCTTGGGAGGTGCAGGTGCTAAATTAAATAGATGAGTAGCTAATCTGTTCAGACTCCCTGTTACTAGTGCTTTATCACACCAACATTCCCCAGGCCTTCATAAGAGTCATTGGCTATCAGTTGAAACTCAAAAAAAAGCCAAGTCAACACACAACATTCATAGGAATAGACTAAGACTAAACCATAATAGCATGGCTGTCTCCAATTTGGGTGGACCAACTGTTAGCCTGTTGTGCAGGAGGCCAGTGCAGAACTCATTCCTTTCCTGGAGAGGTCTCCTTTCCATAAAGTGGAACCTTCATCCCCACACAGTGCAGATAATCCTGGCTTGGTTTGGTAAGGAGATATAAGTCTCTTTAGCTCAAGCAACCACACACACTATGTTTTATCTCAGGGACAGGGAAGCACGCTTAGGAGTAGACATTCTTGCACATGAATGGCTAAGACGTCACATTTATTGCCTTCCCATCAGTGCCCCTGTTTCTACCAGTGTTGGAGACAGGCTCCAAGCGAAGGGTCAGTCAGTTCCCTTAGCAGTGTCTAAGTGGCCCTCCATGGTTTACAGACCAGGGCTCTGTCCTGTGAAAAGAACACTAGCAGATTCCCATCATGGGACATGCTTTGTAGACAGAGGGGTTGATCTGACACTTGAACATAGCCACCTAGTGATCTATGGGTTTAGCTCCTGAAAGTGTAAATGCCTTCATGTTGTCTACATGCATGTGTTTGAGGCCTTGTGTAATGGCTGGCTGAGGACTTGAGACACCACTGGGGGTGCCTGCACTCACTTGTCTCACTTTTTTTGGGGAGCAAGGAGGTTCATGTGCTCCCTATGATGGGACCTGCTGGTGGTGCTTCATGCATTGTCCATGTACTTCATCATTGTTCATGCTAGCCTTGCATTGGTGACCTGCACATCTTCTCGGTTCAAACTTCCTGTATGCAGTTTGGCTTGCACCAGGAAATGTCCATGTCTCACTGAGACCTAATCGGTTGATATTACTCAGGTGGAAAAGAGCCCCTTTTGTAAGTAAGTCATTGAGCTTTGCGCTTTTCCACCTTGGCTTATTCAGTGGGCAGTGAGCCACTGAGCTGTCCTGTGAGAATTGTCTTTAGGATACAGGAAGTATCAGGTGTTTGTCTGTTTTTAGGCAGTGAGTGGGGTTGCCCCTTGTCCAAGTGGAGGCCACCACTGAGTGTTTATAGGTAAATTCGGGAGGTGTTCCTACCTCCTGGGCCCTCCTCTGAGGCAATGCTTTCAGCCAGGTGTTTGTGGTGGCGACATGAACGTTTACCAGATTTTCCAGTCCGGATGAGCCTGGTTCTGCTCTGCCGCATGTGGTATTCAGTGCGACTGGATCCATTTATCTTTGTGGTGGAGGATCCTGGTGCATCTCCCCTCCCCCTGCTGTGGGTTTCCCTCCTTTAGCCATGTGGTACTTGCCCTTTGCAGTCATGAGTCCTTCCTGCAGGTGTGGTGAGCAGCCATGATAGTATTGGCTTTCCAAAGTTACGTCTCCATTCTTGACAAAATGGTGCATCACAGCTCTGTACGGGAAATTGCTTCCCTGAAGAAGGAAATTGGGTGCAGCATGCATAGACCTGCCATCCACTGAAGTGGACTGAGGGAGAATGATGACTAAAATGGCATATGAATACAAAACTAAACATTGGGAAATTACAACAGGAAACAACTACTCTTTTTACCAGGCACATGGTAATAACAATGTCCCACAGTTATCGTATGCCTTCATTCCTCCTTAAACCAAGGTCCCATAAAGAATCATGATTTTATGATGTTTTGTCTTAAAGAATCAAACTTGATCTACTACCAGTTAGTACTGCAAGTATCTAGTATTTCAGACAATATACTTAATTTGTATATGGCATACATAGTCTCGATATATGGCATTTATACATAGCCAAATGAGTAAACATGCAAAAACCAGTAAATTCAAGCAATGGGTTGAATGGGCAATGTTATCTGAACATGTGCAGCTTTTGTTTAATTAGAGACTTACAGGCACACACATCTGGATGTGACTTACTATATTTACCATAGTCATACCTCATAACTCATATCTCATCAATATTGAGATTTTTGTGATATAACATACTTTGGAAAGATTTTGGGTAAAGTTGTATTTATCGTATGTATCTGGAGAACATGCAGAGGTATGGTTTTTGGCATGGCAGATGCATGTTTGAAATGGGGTGCACTTTTATTTGGTGGTGGAAGGGGGCGGGTGTGTATCAGTGTGTAGAGGGGGTCCAGTGACGGCTCAGAAGAAGTGTCTGCCCAGCTGGCTGCCCTCAATTTTTATACCTGCAAGGATTCAATCTGTCCAGTCCTGCTCAGTCTTGACTCTTTTAACATTCGACGGTACCAACCCCTGTTTGCCTATCCGGGAAGACACACACATACGCACACCCAGGGCTCGGTGTTA